>OY997266.1:647130315-647730315 GCA_963921465.1 Triticum timopheevii | reverse complement strand
CAATTTCTAGTAAATATCAACTACCTAATAAATCAATGCCAATGCCATGCCAGTATCATCTACCTAATAAATCAATTTCACAGTACTAGCTAATATCAAAATTTTCTGCCTATCAGATCCACCACCGGAGGAGATGCTTGGGGAGGGGACGAAGATTCGCGAGGGGAAGAGGGGAGATCTCACCTCCTTGCTGGAGTAGGCAGCGGCCGCGCAGTTCTGGCGAAGAGCGATGTGGTCGGGCGGCGACGCCGATGACGGCGACACTGATCGAGAAGGGGGGAGACAAAGAAGGGTGAAAACGACGAGTTCGTAGTAAATCAGACTTACTGGTTTTTACTGTCAGGGAATTTTTTACTGGCGTGGGCCTAATGGATAGTGTTATCGTAGGCCTAATGGGCCACGCCATTGAAAACGATAGCACACGGGAAAAAACTCAGAAAATAGATATGGCGTCCTAGAAATATTCTATGCCAGCGGTATGCTCATATCAATGTCGTACCAATTTGTCCGACACCACGACTATTTGAAAAAAGTAGTGCTGGCATTGCTGGGAATCGTGGGGCCACCAACAAAAGTTGTGGCTAGCACTTTTTCCACTAGTGCTTATGCTGCTAATTTCTTCTTCTTCTAAGTGTGCTATCTTGATATAACTACTGCTCATTACATGGTTGGCGAAGTTTTCTCCTCAGCTCAGTAAAACCCCATGCATGCATGTATCCAAATGAAGAATTGTACATATTTTGCCAGAAGCTTTGACTGTCAAATTTAAGGTAGGTGTTTTGTTTGAAAGATGGGAATCTTTGGTTATCCATGGTAGCAGGATTGTTGATTTTCCCCAAGGTAGGATGTCTACATCGATAAAACTATGATATACTTATAAATATCTTGCTCGTTTCCTCCCAATCATCTCATGGAAGAATCTATGTTCTTAACATTTTTAAATTTTCCCTACCTGACATTTTTTGTTCTCACTGGAAACAGAACCACAAAATGTGGATATCAAAATGCAAACCCTTTGTGGCATTGTTTGTGTATGCGCAATCCATCTCAATTCTAGGGTAGTAGTTCTACACTATGTATGCACTCCCTTTATCCATGTTAAAGATTTTCTTGTATGTCATTGTTTGTGTATGTGCAATCCATCTCAACCCTAGGGTAGTAGTACATCACTATGTACACACTCCTATATTTGTTTTAAAGATTTTCTTGTATGTCTTCTACATGTAATCTATTTGCAGTACAAAGACATTAGTAGCTACATGTATGGATCTAGGGTATCTTCACATAGATCACACATGTAATGCATCTGTTGAGGTCAAATATTATGATTGGTGTTTCATCTTAGATTTTTTTGCATGGTACAAACTTTAGTACTCATTTGCTCTTAATGGTGCTACAGAACTTGCTAATTTTCTTTTATACCACTGACTTTGGGATTAGAAGGACCGAGGGTTGTCGGCAGAGTTCAGATTTGTAAGGCATTGGTTATTATGTACAATGATTTCTCTCCATCCTCCCATTCCGCATGTTATCCTCCTGGACGGTTACCGATGCGTGTCCATTTTCCATTTTTGATCCCGCGCTCCGCTGGTCCCCTCTACGGGTAACTCCAGCAAAGTTAAGTTGCGGAATGCGGGTGAGAGAGACGTGAGGTTGTCGAACGAAATTAATAAGCGATAAATATATGCTTGCACCCATTTTGATGTAAACTTGTGCTTATTATGTGCAGTGATTTCCCTCGACCCCTCTTGTTAGTCGCCTTGAATCCTTGATCCTCTTGAATAGTTACCCCGTGCGGCATTTTTATGTTCCATTTCGCCTCCAACTCTTCACCTTATCCCCCACTAACGGTAAATCCAACGAATTTAAGTAGCGGCATGGTGGTCAGTTTCGCGAGAGCGCGCGACCCATGATCTTCGCGAGAGAGCGTGGTTACTACGTAGCGACATGGTTGGGCACGTGCACTCGTTTTCAACTAAATTAATTACGCCTTGATATCATATTTTGGCTTTGAGCCCTAATAAATCGAACAAAGAGAGCACAATACTACACTTGAAAAAGAAGTTTTGTTGCATAGAAAGCCTGAGGTTGTACTACTACACTACCCTTAAAAAAAATATTTGTACTACAAGAGAGAAGAAATGATGATTGACCAAATTGACCCCGGGTCCAAAAGTGTCAGAATTTGCCCTCGTGCCTAAAAAGGACCGATCTTTCTCTCCCATCTGTACCCGCAACCCGGCCGAATTCCCCCACGCGCTCCCCCTCGCCGCCGGCGACCTCCGCTTCTAGGGTTTTGCCCCCCGGCCCGCCCCGAATTCCCCCAACCCGCGGGCCCTTCGATCCCCAATCCGGCCGATCCCGGCCGCTCGACGGCCGGATTGGCCGCCCTCGCCCGGCCGGTCGGCGGGATTCGTTCTTGACCTTGATGCAGTGCAGCTTCGGAGGGGGCTGACGACGAGGCGCGATGTCGGGAGGAGGAGGCTCGAGGCCCGACGCCGCCGCGGGGGGCTTCCCCGCGAGGGGGGCGCCGGGGGCCGCGACGGAGCCGCCGTCGCTCGCGCAGTACATCTCGCTGGATCAGTTCCCCATCGGCGAGCACCGGCACTCGCGCTCCGCGGAGCTGCGGCGGGCGCTCGCTGACTCGGCGGAGCAGCCGCTCGCCGCGCTGGCGCAGGGCAAGCCGCTCCCCCCCGCGGCCGCCGAGGAGCTCCGGCGGATCCGGGGCGGCGTCGCGGAGTCGTCGGCCAGGGCCAAGTACACGTTGCTCCTCGTATCTTTTCGCCGTGCTTTTACTTCCGCGTGCATTGCTGCTCCGGTGGTGTGGCTCACGGGGCCTGAAATGGAATGGGGTTGCAGGGACAGGGTGAAGTCGCTGCAGGAGTCCATCCAGAAGCTGGACAAGTACAAGAACGTCGTCACGCGGCGCCGGCAGAGGAGTGACGGCGCGTCGGTGGATAGGTCGTCAGGGAGCGTCGGCGGCTCTCTTAGGATCGGGGCCCAGAACAGCGGGGATAACCCCGCCCAGAGGCTCGAGGAGAGGGCTAAGAGTTCGACCATGAGCAAGCGTGTCCGGTCGTCGCTGACAGCAGATGCACGGGTTTGTACTTCTGCTACTTCGCCGATGCTTTCAATCAGCAACTCCGTTTCGCTCGTATGGCAATTGCTTCCGCTGTTGTAGTTAGTTTGAGTTGGTACTTTGGGTTATGAGTTATATATGACATATTAGAGGTTCCATTGTTCCTATTCTAAACAGATAAATCTGTGTGAACTGGTAGTTGGCATGGCATATCAGTGTGCGTGCGCAAATCACATGGGACAACAGGTCATGGAAGTGATCTCATCTTAAATGACAAGTCTTTGTATACTTCTATGATGCTGATAACTATGCGCTTAGGCCCAACTATTCCTGCAGTGTATTGAATTTCATGACTGAATTCCCTTTAAGATGTGTCAAGATTGAGCAACGCTTTAATAGCATGTCTCTCCCCGGAATTCCCTTTTGTTGCTCAGTGGTTCAGTTAAAGCCCACACACTTATTGTTTTTTTGGCCTGTTCAATTGTTAGACAATAGTGCATTTTTAGTTTTTTGACTATGAGTGTATTCATCTTTATTATGTCTTCACAGTGCTACCGTTTGCCTTTTGTTTTGACTCTTTGGCCGCATATTTCAGTTGGAAGGGCGTGTTAGTGTTTCTACAAGGCAAGGAGGCCCTTTGGTTGATACTGAGAAAAACCCATCTTTGGAGAAGGACAAAAGCTCCGTCAGAATTGCCAATGCTACATCAGGGTTTTCTGAAGACAAATTACGAGGCCTAGCTCCTGGTGGTGAAGGATGGGAGAAAAAGATGAAACGTAAGCGTTCTGTTGGAACTATGCTCAATAGAGGCAGTGATGTAGACCGAGATGTTAAACCATCCGTTCAACATAGATCAAGCAGTGAAGTACGTGGACGTTCTAGTGATGCTATTCCATTTAGGTAATCTTCGTGCACTGTCATCAGCTTTGTTATGTATTTATAGTTTTTCCACATAAGCTTCAAATGGATCATTATGGAGATGCATTATGAGGTTAAGAAAGCTATGGCTTCAGAGGTCCAACCTCAGATTATTGTCTTCAGGTTCATGACCATGGTGAGTCATCTCCGCATTCAGGGGCACTTATCTTATTCCTCCTTTTAATTGTTGTATGACAGACATGGAGCTTCTGCTGGAGCATCTGGAGGTAGCAAGATGGATGGAAGCTCTCAACTGAGTAGTTCTGGCTCACGGTATCTTCTGAAGACAGAGATGGACTCCACCCCTCTTCCAAATGAAAGACGAGAGCGCCATGGTGGGCTAGACAAAGAACGGGTTTTGGTGAAAGGAAACAAGTAAGCATTGATAGCTTGATGTCAGTATTGTAGCAACACATTCTATAACAATGATCAGACTGATTTGAATGCTTGAAACCTCTTTGTTCTGCTGTAGTGCATGTAGTTTCAAACTTTCTATGGTTCATATTAGGTACCCTTTTGTTTGTAAAATGTGAATAGTTATGTGCTTCTTCATTCTTGTGATGTTTTACCTCCATCGTGATTCCAGGGCACATATTTCCGAGGATATGCAACCTGGAACCTTAAGTCCTGTGACCAAGGGTAAAGCAACCAGAGCACCAAGAACCAGTTCGCTTGTCGGTATCCACTCATCATCTACTTTGCTACGCTCAGCTGGAGGAATTGATGAATGGGAAGAAGCACCGTGCACAAATAAAGCCTCACCATTGGGAAGCACCACAAACCGCAAGCGTCCCATGGCTGCAACTGCCTCTTCACCTCCTGTTGCTTGGGTGGGTCAACGTCCACAGAAAATGTCACGGACAAGAAGAGCAAATGTTGTATCACCGGTGTCAAATTTTGATGAACCCGTATCTGAAGGATCACCAGTTGATGTTGCTGTTAGGCCAGCTTTAGAAACGCCTGGCCTTTTACTTCCAAGGGGTGCAGCTAGCAATAATTCACAAGCTGCATCTAGAATGGATAATGTTACATCTCCAGCTGGTTTATCAGAAAGTGAAGGGTCTGTTGCTACTGAACACAGGAACAAGGAAAAAGTCACAAACAGTGGCGACTTTGAGAATGAGGGGGCAAATTCAGCTCATGTGGCATCAGACTTAATTTTCTCGTCCAAGAAAAGCAGGATTCCGTTGAAAGAAGAACTTGAAGATGGTAGTATTCGTCGTCAAGGGAGGAGTGGAAGAGGCACTATGCATGTTAAAGGGTGCTCATCCATACCAAAAGAGAAGTTGGACAGCACTGAAACGAGGAAGTTGGTAAAGAGCGTAAGACCTGCATCTGAAAAGAATGAAAGGTGCTTAATGACTGAATTCTAGCAAACACGTATATTGTATTTTGTATCTGAAACTTATAGTCTTCTTTAATTTGGTGCAGTAAGTTAGGCCGTCCTCCAACAAAGAAAGGCTCAGACCGCAAAGCATCATCTCGGCACCCAGAAATTCTGAATTGTGGGTCAATGGATACTACAGGTTTGCTGATAGACATTTTAATTTACCATTGAAGATCTTTGGTTTCTTTCTCTGAAAGTTGATCCTGATGCTAAGCTGTTTGTTATAGGTGAATCTGAAGATGACCGAGAAGAACTTCTAGCTGCTGCAAATGCTGCCCGTGGTGCTATTGGTGTGTAATTGCACATGTCATTGTTATCTATTTGGCCTGCAAAGGGCTGTAATTCTATGTTTCATGGTTGATGAGTTCCTTATCCTTTTCTGCAGTTGGTGCATATGCTGGCCCTTTTTGGAAGAAAATAGAACCAATGCTTACTTTCATCAGCTCTGAAGATTTATCCTTCTTGAAAAACCAGGTTCGATTTTATTTTCCTTACAAGTTGGTATAATGGACCTGTTGTGTTGTTGGGATGAATCATCACTTACCGGAGTCTCTGGCCAGATAATATTTTTGGAAGAGCTTGAGATGGGCATGTCTAATAAGCACGATGAAGATAAGTTAACTGCATCAACGAACTACAATGGGCCACCATCAATGGTACTTTACCTTCTGCCACTCCTCTACTCTTATCGTGGAAGATGTTTTCAATAAATCCTCAACTTTTGTATTCCTTTATATGTCTACCCCCTACTCTTATCGTGCAAGATGTTTCCAATAAAATCCTCAACTTGTGTATTCCTTTATTTGTCTACCTGTACTGCAAAGATCTGAATTTGATACCTATGTTTCATATATTATTTTCATCTGTAGGTTGAGCATTCCTCCCAGGGTCTGCCTCCATCCAATTCTTCTTTGTTGCTGGATCAAGGGGAAGCAAATGGTGTTGGACCAAGAGAATCTGTTGACATTTTGTCTTATAATAATGGCGAGAATCATAACAACACATCTCAAAAGGCACAGGGGCAAGGAATATTTGGTGAAATGGCTCCCCTGACAAGTAGACTGCTCTCTGCCTTGATTGTAGAAGATGTTGATGACTTTCCCGAGTCCAATGGTGTCCAAGGAGATATACTCATGGAATTCTCAAATGACTACCTTCCTCGTGCTGCCTCAGTTGAATTTGAAGCTACAGGGCTAGAATCCAGTTTTGGAATGTCTCCTGATTTTAAGCATTCAAACAGTAACCCAGCATATAACAGCATGTCCAATGGTTTCGCAGTTTCCAGTAATTTGAGGGGCTCATATAGTCAAAGTTCAGTGTGCAGTGAGAATCTATCAGATGGGATAAATGTTATGGGGTACCCAGAAAACGGCTCTTTGCATGGATCAGTACCGCAGATTACACAGCAGTATCAGACTTCAGGAAAAGATTTATCTTTACCATTATATGGATATCAGTATGCGCAGATGTCTTTGCATGACAGGACTTTGGTCGAGTTGCACAGTATTGACATTTTTCCAGAGATGGTATGGTTTCTAAAAGCCCGATTCATGACAAGTTGTCTATTTGAAGGTTATTTCTGTCATGCACTCCCTCTGTTCCATATTAGTTGTCGCTCAAACGGATGTATCTAGCACTGAAATACGTCTAGATACATCCGTTTCAGCGACAACTAATATGGAATGGAGGGAGTAGTTAGCTACAATTTTATATGGAAATGCTAAAAATCTGATGTCAGGATGGCAAATTATGTTGTTGCGAGGATGGCAATATCTTTTAGCAAGCATGGCAATTCCTGGCAAAAAACTGAACATGGCAAGGATTTGCCATGCTTGCTAAAGGAAATTGCCATCCTTTCTTATTTGATTCCATTTTTTGTTTCTTTTCATTTTCTTGGGAACTGACAAGAGATTATCAGTACATTATGTACATGATATAAGCCAATTACTTTAACTAGATCAGACAAATTTTGGAAGTATGCCGCGATCAGGGCTGAAAGCAGGCTGTGAATTCGAAACCTTGAGGGGGTGTGGTTCAGTGGGTGTTGATCTGTCGTGAGAGTGTTGACCCTCATTTTGCATCGTATGTTCATTTAGGGTGAACCAACTACAAACATATTTTGATGATCCTTGAGAAAACAGATGCATCATAGATCGTCACCTCATTGTTTTCAGTAATTGTGTGTTATTCCATATGTCTCATTAACTCAAATCATGGTCGTGGCGATATTTTTTCTGACTGCAGCCAGAGCTGGACGAGGGAGAGGATGAGGATATTAATAAAGTTATTTTGGAGCTGCAGAAAAGACTCTTTGATCAGGTGGGTATAGTCAGCATCCAATTTTGGTTAAACTCAAACGATCATTTGGATAATTAAAGTTATCAAGTCATCATTTCATCTTCTCTAGAGTTGACATGAAGTTACTGTGAAAACTTAGAGCATACTAAACTAGCATTGGTATTAGTAGTTCTAGTACTTGCATTCGAGGCTTCAAGCTTAAGTAGTGAGACTGATGAGAATATTATGGTGGAGTTGCTTGATATGTTGGGTCTCATGAGACAAATTGATAGTACCTGAAACTAGTGAAATAGCAGGTCTCACCAACTTAGCAGAATTCAATAGATAAGTGGTTTGGTGAGAAAGTCACTATTTTGGGCTGTTTGAATATGGCAATATTGCACAACTTGGAATAGTTTTGAGTCAATTTGAAACGGTCCCACATAGGGAGCTTTAAACCAAATGAGATTATGCACCACACTTCAACTAATTCTAGCACCCTTATCCTCATTTTTCACGTGTTGATGATTTCCTTTTGTCATTGGGTTTACAGCAGTTCTATGCATTAAAAACATTAAAAAAAATATGCATTTTAATGCAAAAATACCTCCCTGCACGTGTCCTTTTGACAACATTCAGTTTGGCATATTTCTTAGTACTTGTGCAACTTGCACATTTTTGTAGGAAGGATATGCTTTTCTAATTAATATGTATGCTTCTCGACTTGTTTCAGGTGAATCAGAAGAAATGCCAATTAAATAAGCTAGAAAAAGCAATTCGAAATACTAAAAACATGGAGGAAAGGTATTAATGGTTCTACCTATGTCTATTTTTTATTAATGTAACCGAGTAGAAACTATTGCGGTGTCTAATTCCAAAATTTTGTCTGCAGGAGCCTGGAGCAACACGCAATGAACAAATTAGTAGAGAGGGCATACAAAAAATTGCTGGTACCTGAATACTCTATTAGTTACATTATCGCCTACTTTTTGTTAGCACTATTTTTTCAAGGAATTGGACGATTAGGGCATTCTGCTTCCCATAGGTTTCGTGTCTTAACTGATTGCTGAACAACTGAGGTGGGTGATGTGATGAATGTTGGCCTGGCACCTTTATAGTGTAGTCTTGTTTATTACTCAAAAAAAAGTGTAGTCTTGTTTATACGAGCAATGTTTGTTCCTAAATATCTCATTTTTGAGATGCATTAATCTGGCATTCGCTATTAGTCCATTCTGTATAACTAGGAAATTTTTTATTGGTTGGTTTCCAGTATTGCTTGTTTCTTTCTATGTATGGTTTTTTTGTTTACCACTTCAGAAACCAATACAAGTAGTAACCTTAACCTTTATCTTTTTCACAGGGCGGCCGAGGTAGTTCTAGTCACAAGGGCGGTCTCAGTAAAGCGGCCAGTAAGGCCGCAAAACAGCTTGCATTGGCTTTTGCCAAGCGAACACTTGCCCGGTGCCAGAAATTCGAGGAAACAGAGAAAAGCTGCTTCAGGGAGCCTTTCCTTTGGAGTGTGCTGTCCGCGCCTTTGCCAAAGAGTGACCCAGTTGATGGTAATGCACATGCAATTGTGGATATCAAAATAAGCCACACAAACCCGCCTATTTATTTGACACTATAGTTTTAAGAACTTCCATATAATTAATCTGCCTTCTTATGCTCCAGGTGTCCCTCCAGGATCTGCAGATAGGCCAAAGGCCCTAAAGCTTGACAGAAGCCCATTGAGCCAAGGTATTTCTAGCACCCTTGAACAAATTTTACTTAACTTTGGCATGATATTTTGTAAGAAATCCTTTTTCATGAGGTATCCCAATTTCTGCTGATCCTTTTGCAGGTAGCACAAAATTGAAAAAGGGCGAGAGAGAAAGGGACCAGAGCAGAGATGGGTCTGCCAAGAACTCCAGCTCGAAATCAGGCAGCGGCCGGAACTCGTCTGGCAGCGGCCGGAACGAGCGCAAGACCAAGATGAAGCCAAAGCAAAAGCTAGCGCAGCTATCAACATCTGGAAACGTCCTTGGCAGAGTCACAGAGCCATCCAACTCCAGCTTCCCATCACCGTCGCCGCGAGAATCCAACGAGTGGAACAACCCTCTGAGCACAAGACCTACCCAGCAACCAAGGAACAGCGCGGCCAGCGTCGCTCCGGAGTCCCTGGACGCCCCCATGAACCTGCCACCGATGGACCCCATGGTGGACATCCTGGACGTGCCGGAGGGCAACGACATTAGCGCCTGGTTCACGGACGGCCTGGACGACTCGCTGCAAGACTTTGATTTCTCCGGAGGCCTGGAGATCCCGGACGACGATCTCACCCAGCTAGGGTTCATGTGAGACGAGAGCTATAGTAAATATCATTATATATATGTGCATATAATTGGATGATTCTTGATGCTGTGTTAGCAAGCGCTGCCTTGCTGGTTTGCCGCACTAACCACCTTAGCTGATGTAACTAACCCCAATTGGTATTGGTAAGCATCATGAGGTGACAGCATCTATTAATCTGCAGTTTCAGTCTTGAGCATCATGTGAAGACTATATACGCTTCACGGAAAGTAATTTTGGCAATTTTTTCTTTTCTTTTTTGCGGTGAAATTTTGGTGACAAGTTGCCCATGCTTCCCATATTTCATCTCCATTTTTGTTTTCCGAGTTTCCATAATTGTTCACAATTTAATGGATGCAAGTGGAGTACTTTATAATTTGCATATTGAAAAATAATAACAAAATATATAATATAATGTGAACTGTACAAAAAAGGACAGTGCATGTTATTTAACTTACGATTGTTCATCTGAATATTTGTCCTCTTTTGTGTAGTCACAAATGGTTATATTATTGGATAAATAGTTACAAGTGCACAACTACATAGCTTTACTAACATCTACAGTATGGTCACATTTGTTATAGTAATTAGAAAAATGTTAAAAAGATTAGAATACGGGTTTGCAACGGTGAATAGTTTGCACAACTTTTCTACCTTGACAATCAGGCGATTGTGCTGATCAATGTACATTATATAAACTAGCAAAAGGGCTTGCTCGTAGCAACGGGAGATTTTGTTTTTCATAATCTTCAATGGCCAATATCACATTTTGCTGCATCATCAAGATACACTATCTCATTCTCAATTTTGTGAAATCATGAACATTTTTTTAAACTCGTGAACATATTTGAAATTGCGAGCATTTTTCAAATTTATGAACACTTTTACAAATTTTCAAATATTTTCTAAAATCAAGAACATTATTTGAATTCATGAATATTTTATACTATTTGCAAACATTTTTTAAAATTGTGAACATATTTTTTAACAATTTTCTTGAAACAATTTTTTGAATTTTTCTAATTTAACGATTTGTTTTTAGAAATGCATGAATATTTTTTGAATCAATTAAGAAAGTCACAAAGAATTCTTAATTTTTTAGAATATTTTTCCATTCATGAATATTTTTTGAGTTGGCGAAATTTTGTTCACTTTCATTACAAAATTTAATACATAAACTTTCCAAAAAATCCTATTCCTGAACATTTATTTTCAAAATTTCAAACATTTTTTTAATAAGTAAATATTTTTTTATAAAATCATGGATATTTTTTAAATCCACTATTATTTTACGATTTATTAAGAATTTTATTTCAAAGTTCTTATTTAAAAAAAGTGGAACTTTTTGAAGTCCCCAATTGTTTAAAGTAGAAAAAACAAAATGGAAAAGAAAAATCAAAAAAATTTAAAAATGAAATTTAAATACTGGCCGCCCCGACATGGGCCAGCCCAAGCAGGCAGACTATGTCTTCTCCCAGCGCGCAAAACACAGTATAGGAAGATCCTACTGCATGGGCCGGCCCAAACGAGCGATTCTGCTATGTGAATTGTTTTTTTATTACTTTTATAGGTGGCATCGGTGGGTAGTATTTTGCAACTTTTGGGGCAATTCCTGTGACGTACCGCAAGAAGCAATATGCCCTATATTATTACCAGCAAATATGCCAGTGCAATGCACCGGGAGAACAAAACACCTGGCACCCACCCATTTTGTCTTTAAAAACTGCATGCGTCTTCAAGGCTCATCGAAATTGACCCATTTAGTCTAGTTCAACTAATAAACATATAACACTAATTTTATAGAGCACATGTGTTTGCATAACCTCAAAAATTATTCCATATTTCATGTAGTCTATGTTTTCTTCATGTAAAGGTCATTTTCAAATCCAAGGCCTGGTTCAATTGTCCAGTGGTATAATGTTTCAAGCCCAACCTCATGTGGCACATCTATTAGTGCACATTCTAGCAATTCTAGTGCCAAGCGCAAATGCAGAGTAACATATCGACAGAAGGAGGAATAGAAATGGAGCAATATCATGTAAACTCGTGTAAAAAAATGATGTTCCCGTTAATCCTGTGAGTCAACCAGAGACCAACATCAAGAAGGAGCTTATTTCAAGATGCATCTAGCTGATCTGCTATAGGTATACTTTTGGCAATAAGATCCTGTCCTACTCCCTCAGGCGCTACAATTAATGACCATGTGGTTGTTCTCCTTCACCTTCTTTTTGTATACTCAATGTTAGAGTATATAGGCATATCTTTCTATATGGTAGACTATAATTTGTAATCATCTTCTGCCTTATCTCTAGGAGAGGCTTCTTACCCTCCAAGCCTTGTACTCTATATAAACCGTCCGAGAGGCTCAATACAAAATCCAGCATATTCCACAACAATTCCTCTCTCTCTCTCCCTTCCAACATGGTATCAGCCTAATCGGTCCAAACCCTAGCTGCCGCCCATCGCTTCCGCACCCGCGCGCCGCCCCCGTGGCGGTCGGCCTCCATGACCATCGCGGGGGCCGTGCCGCCCGTACCTAGGGTTCGTCCGCCAGTCGTGTTGACCGGCTGCTCTAGAGTCTTTTTTTCGAGCCTTTGCTCCTGATTTTTCTCTCTCCCGCCTGTCACCTTGATCGGCGTTTTTTCTTTTTGGTTTTTTGATCTATGCTTGATCGGTTTGCGTTGCCCGTCGCCGGCGTCGACCCCGTATGCCTCTACTCCAACTTCGGCGTCGACTACACCGGCCTCTTCTTCGATGCTACGGCCTCACGCGACACGTGGCGACTCGTAACGGCCGTCGTCCGCGCGACTGTCTGCACGTCGCTTTGAGCCGGTTGTCCTCGCCTTGATCAGATCTCAGCCTGTCAACCCCGCCTCCATCCAGATGCGTTTGCATCCGGTCGATGCAGACTTCAGCAACAGCCTTGCCACGGGTCTCCACGGTGCAACTCCAACCAGCCATCCACGTACGCCTCAAGCCCATCAACGAGCAAGTTTGGATTCGGCTGCGCGCACTGTAGCCGAACAACTCTACGCCAGTGTCTTGTGCTGGTACGATGTTGTATGGATCTGGCTGCACACATGTCCGCGATACCGCGCCCCTCGGGCTGCTCGTGCGGGCTTGCTGGTCTGCGGCTATTCCATTTTGACCCCGCGAGCGGTCAGATTGATCACCTGTCCGCAGTTTTATCCGTGTCGTGCGCACTAGTAGAAAAACACCTATTAGTCCCGGTTCGTAAGGGCCTTTAGTCCCGATTCATGAACCGGGACTAATGGGTCGTTACTAATACCTCCCCCCTTTAGTCCCGGTTTTAACACGAACCGGGACAGATGGTCCTCCACGTGGCCGGTGCGCCGAGCCCAGGCAGGGGGGCCTTTGGTCCCGGTTGGTGGCACCAACCGGGACCAAAAGGCATCCACATGTCAGCATTCCAGTGGCTGGGTTTTTTGTTTTTTTGAAAGGGGGGGGGGGGGGGGGGGGTTGGGGGTTTTGGGGGTTAATTTAGGTGTTTCATATATTGTGTTAGCTAGTTAATTAATAGAGAGAAGTGTCCTCTCTTATGTCCGTGCTTGGTCGACGCTATGTACTATATACATATAGCCCTCGACACGCTAGCTAGTAAGAAAATAAAGGGAACCATCGAGTATAGAAGTTCGTCATGCATACCGAGAGAAATGATCGACCGACCTCTCCTTCTTCGAGAGATTGGTCGAACAACAAGTTTTCGTATCATGTACGTCCGACGCTACTGGCTGCATACATGTACAATATATAAGATCTCTCAATTACAGTCCCCTAGCATTTGAAATCAACTTCCACATGGTATTCTCCGGCTTTATTGATGACGTTGTCAAGAAAGAATCCCGCCAATTCCTCTTCAATTGCTTTCATGCGATCTAGTTTTAGGAGTTCATTCCGCATCTGCCACGTCTAATTTGAAGAAGGGGGTTAATTAATACATATATATGAATGAAAGTCAACAGAAATAATGGTGTAATAAAATGAAATTGTGAATATTATTAATTGCTTACGCACTTCATATTGTCTTTGAGAGTAGCCCCGCTTGTTTTTCAAAGTCGAGGTGTGGATGAACTCGCACACGTACTATCCACAGAAATCATTCCCTTGTTCCTGCCACAAGCACTTTACGAGAAATAGAGGTCAATCAAACTGATAATGAAGCATTATAAATGGCATTGATGAAAGTATAGCTATAGAATCAACGGGAGATGCGCACAACTAGCTAGCCAATAGTACTTACTTTCGGGTATGTATATCGCAGCTCCTTCGGCAGTCCCGGAGCTTCTGCGGTGAACTGTTTCCAAACCCTGCAAGACAAAGAAAATAATTATTATTACTTGAGATATTAGGAAATGAACAAAAAGTTGCCGATATGGTGCAATAATGATCGATTGAACTTACTTGCTGAGCATTTCAGTCATGTTCGCATAGGTGGTGGGATCTTTCCGTCTCGAGTCTAAGACGGTTACTAATCCACGCTCAAGCTTAATCTCCAGAATAATATAGTGGTACCTGCGCACGCATGCATAACTCATCAATTACATTACTATAACCTCGCTCGAGTAATAAGGGAAACCGAATATGCAAACGATCAGTAACACTCACTTGCCGTTGTAAGGAAAGAGTATGGTATCTTTGTTTTGATTTTTGATCAACGCTTGTAGCAAGTTGTCCTCGGCCTCTTTGACGTCCTTTTCAACCAGAAATACATCTATGATATTTGTGTTAATGAACCCAATATCATAGATTTCATTTTTTTTGCACTCGACGATCTTCAATCTGCATAATATATTGAGGATAATTAATTATAAATACATGCAATGAAAGAGCTGAGCTATATATAGAGACTTAATGACAGAACTCCTCAAATGGAACAGGCAACAGATCATTTCCAACGAGGTCGTGCTCCTCTTTAATGTGCAGATACAAAGTATTCGTCCCCCCAGACTCTCTGCAGGTTTTCATGTACCAAGTATGGAACCTTCGCATCATCGTTGTTAGAGATTTTTCATCTTTGACGAGAGGCTTCCCGTACTCGTATCTGTGTTCTTCCACCTTCATGTAATCAGGAAGTGCATCGTCAGGCAGGTAATCTTGTAGATTGCCATAACCGGCCACCATCCCCGGAACATTAGCGATGATGTTGCCGCTAGACACATTGAGCGGGGGGCACGATTGGTTTGCTTGTTCGCCGAGCTGGTCAATTTTTTTCGCAGCTGCTCGTTCTTTTGCTCTTTGATGTCTGACAGTACTTCCCGACCGCTCCGCTTGGAGATATGTCTGTTCAGTAATGCGCTCATAGTTGGTTCTCGGCGGAGACTTTGCCGGTTTCCTCAGGGCATCGAGAGTGCGCTTTGCTTTCACCGGATCTACCTTCTCCTCCGGAGGTGGATGTCTCTTTGCTTTCACCCCTTTAAAGAACTCCTTCACGTGGGTCTGCACGATCGTATTGTTTTCCTCCTTGGTCCTCTCGTACGGTAACTTCTCTAGAGGCTTTAGAGGTGGACCGTATCTGTATTGCCTCTCTCCTCTTCTTGTGCTGCTAGATGCCGGAGCAGACGGAGCGGCTGCGGCGTCTGTCTTCTTTCGTGCTTGCTTACGAGGCGGAGGAGAAGGACTACGACGTGCCGGAGCAGCCGGGGCGGCGGCGGGTCTCTTCCGCCCTTGCTAGCGAGGCAGAGAAGGAGGAGGCTGCTGGCTGCTCGGGAGCGCCGGCGCAGGCGGAGTGCCACCACGCACCGGAGAAGGAGGCGGAGTGCCGCCACGCGTGCCCTGATCGTCACTCGCCGGAGGAGGAGGCGGTGGAGGAGGCGGAGTGCCCTGACTCGCCGGAGGAGGAGGAGGAGGCGGAGGTTTCCAGTTCGGAAGGTTGATGAGCTCCTTCCGCCATAGGCATGGAGTCTTCAGAGCAGAACCCAACCTAGTCTCCCCTTCACCGGTAGGGTGCTCAAGCACGAGGTCCTCAAATCCCTCCGTTATTTCATCCACCATCACCTTAGCATATCCTTCTGGAATCGGCTGGCAGTGATAAGTTGTGCCGGGTCCACTAGGATAAACTTGGCCAACAGCCGCCTTGACCTTCAAATTCATCCATCCGCCATAATGTGGCAATTTTGAGACTCCGTGATACCCTCCACGGGATAGCTGGCAGGAGACGTCAAGACATGCTCCGGCTGAAGCAGCTCGGTGGAAGCCACGCTGCTTCTCCGCTAAGATGGCGGGGTAGCTTTGGGGGAAGCTTCGGCATGTCGTTTGCTGCGATCTGCTGCTTCTCGTTCCTCTAGCCCCATTACCCTTTCGTGCAGCGCCTGCAGTTGGTCCTACTCCAGTTTCTTCCTCCTCTCGTGGGTTTTGTAACCCCTTGCTTCCGGAAAACCAACCTTCCACGGAATGGAGCCTGGCGTGCCTCGTGTCCATCCAGGGTGCTCAGGATTCCCAAGGGCCATTGTGAGCTCGTCCTTCTCCCTGTTTGGAAGGAACGTCCCTCGCTGCGCTGCATCGATATAGTGTTGAAGGTTCTTGACTGGTATTTGCAGTTGCTCGTCCATCCATTGGCACTTCCCTGTTACAGGGTCCAAGGTTCCGCCAGCCCCGAAGAACCAAGTCCGGCAACGGTCTGGCCAGTACATTGTCTGTGGTTCGATCCCTTTTTCAAGCAGATCATGCTCAGCCTTGGACCACTTAGGCCGGGCTTTGAGGTAGCCACCTGACCCCGTGCGATGGTGAAGCTTCTTCTTCGCAGCATTTTGCTTGTTTGTCGCCAACATCTTCTTACTCTTTTCCGATGTCTTGTGGGCCACAAATGCGGGCCAGTGATCTTTGATCTTCTCATATTTGCCGATGAATTCTAGTGTATTTTCTTTCTCGACAAACTGGTTCAGCTCTTTCCTCCACCTCCTCATTAGGGTTGCCATCTTCTTAAGAGTACAAGACTTGATTAGTTGCTCTTTAACTGGCTTCTCCGGATCCTCCTCTGGCGGTAGGGTGAAATTTGCCTTCAGCTCAGTCCAAAGATCTTCGTTCTGCATATCATTGACATAAGACTCCTTAGGGTCTTCCTCCTTAGGCTTATACCATTGCTGGATGCTGATCGGGATCTTGTCCCTAACAAGAACCCCGCACTGAGCAGAAAATGCGCGCTTTGTCCGGATGGGTTCAATCGGTTCGCCGTCGGGCGCGATTTCTATGATCTCAAACTTTTCATCCGAGCTCAACTTTTTCTTCGGGCCTCGTCTCCTTACCGAAGTTGTGCTCGATCTGGAGGGCTAGAAATTATAAGGAAGAAAGACGAGAGTAATTAATATGTGTACATATACCAAAACAATGGATGCATCAATTAACTAGTCAGCACGAGCTTAACTAATATATATATATACCTGGTCGGACTCGGTTCGGTCACCGGAGCAGTCAGCACGGTCTCCTTCTTGTACCTCCATTGTGTCACCGGAGCCATCATGAACATAGTCCTCTTCTTGTACCGGCATTAATGGGTCGAAGCCATCATGAACATAGCCCTCTTCTTCACCCAGTCCTTCCTGACCATCAGTCTCATTGAGAAATGACGCAACTTCATCACTTCCTTGTGCGATTATGTCCCCCAACATCGCTTCTGTTTCTTCGTCTCGGGAGTGCTCCATAGTTTCTGCAAATATTTACAACATGTCAATTATTATTCAAACATGGTACAGATGGATATATATATATATATATATATATATATATATATATATATATATATATATATATTAGTGGCAAACGTAGAACTAGCTAGCTAATCACAATAAGGAATCATGTTAGTGGCCTCGACGCTGCTTCTCTAGGGTTTGGGGTCGCCTCGACACAATGCTTCAAGGGTTTGGGGTAGCCTCGATGACAACGCTCTTTTAACTTGATAAATTTGGGTGGCCTCGAGAGAGTTAATTTGTCGGGTAGGGGCGCGGCGGGAGGGGGTAGGAGACCAACATCGTTTTCTCTCTAGGGTTTGGGTGTCCTCGAGAGTTTTGGTCGAGCGAGAGGGCCGAGGGGGGTGCTGCAGTTGTATAAGTTATCACGGTCGAGAGGGGGTATATATATCGACCGCCCCTCATGTCGAAGTTATCTCGAGGGGGTTATATCGACAACGACGCGACATACATATACATGGGAAAATAATGTTATCGGGGAGGGGGTATCGGTACCCCTCCCCTCGTGTTGAAGTTTCTTCTTTCTCCCCTATCAGGGAGGGGGAAAATAATTAAGGAAAAGGAAGAAAAGAGGAAGAAGGAAGAAGGAAGAAGAAGAAGAAGAAAAAAAGAAGAAAAAAAAGAGGAGAAGAAGAAAGGAATAGAGGAGAAGAAGAAAAAATAGAAATTTTTTCTATTTTTTCTTCTTCTCCTCTATTCCTTTCTTCTTCTCCTCTCTTTTTGTTCTTTTTTGTTCTTCTTATTTATTTCTCCTCTTCTTTTCCTCTCATCTTCTTCTTTCTTTCCTCTTCTTATTTTCTTCTTTCCTATCCTTCTTTTTCTAAAATTGTAACTTTTGCATATATAAAGCTTTTCTAAAATTGTAACTTTCTATATATGAACAAAAAAAACATTTTTAACATATATATTTAGCAAATTCTAGCCACATACATCACATACACATATACATTATAGCCACATACACATATACATCACATATGAACAAAAAAAATAAACTAATAAAAATAAAAAAACATATAGCAACATGTGAACAAAAACATATAGCCACATACATACACATACATTATATATATATATGAAAAAAAATTAAACTAATAAAAAAACAGAGCCGGGCAGAGGGGCATGGCGGCAGCGGTGGCGCCGGCGGGGCAGGGCAGGGCAGGGGCGCGGGAGCGAGGCAAGGCAGGGGCGCGAGGCAGGTGCGCTCACAGGGGGGTGGCGGGGCACGGCGGGCGGTGTCGGGGTGCGGGGAGCGGCGCCGGCGTCGGGGCAGATGGCGTTGAGGGCAGCGGCGACGGCAAAGTTGAGCAGCCTGACGGCGTCAGAGGCGACGACGACGGTGAGGTGGACCAGCCTGACGGCGTCGGAGGTGGCGGCGACGACGAGGTGGAGCAGCCTGACGGCTCGGCGGCGACGGCGACGAGGCAGAGCAGCGGGCGTCGGGCGGAGAAGAAAGGGATGGATTTTGGAGAAACTGCTAAGTGCTGCTTATATAGCAAACTGCTAAGTGGCACCAACCGGGACTAATACACCCTTTAGTCCTGGTTGGTGCCACCAACCGGGACCAAAGGCCTCTTTTCAGCAGCCCAAAGGGCGGGAAGCGGTGGCCTTTGGTCCCGGTTGGTGGCACCAACCGGGACTAAAGGGTGGGCATTGGTACCGGTTCGTGGCACCAACCGGTACCAATGCCCCCTGTCGGTGTCAAAACCGGAGGATCTCGGGTAGGGGGTCCCGAACTGTGTGTCTAGGCGGATGGTAACAGGAGACAAGGGACACGATGTTTTACCCAGGTTCGGGCCCTCTTGATGGAGGTAAAACCCTACGTCCTGCTTGATTAATATTGATGATATGGGTAGTACAAGAGTGGATCTACCACGAGATCAAGGAGGCTAAACCCTAGAAGCTAGCCTATGGTATGATTGTTGTAATGTATGTTGTGTCCTACGGACTAAAGCCCTCCGGTTTATATAGACACCGGAGAGGGCTAGGGTTACACAGAGTCGGTTACAATGGTAGGAGATTTACATATCCGTATCGCCAAGCTTGCCTTCCACGCCAAGGAAAGTCCCATCCGGACACGGGACGGAGTCTTCAATCTTGTATCTTCGTAGTCTTGGAGTCCGGCGGACGATGATAGTCCGGCTGTCCGAACACCCCCTAGTCCAGGACTCCCTCAGTAGCCCCTGAACCAGGCTTCAATGACGATAAGTCCGGCGCGCATAATGTTCGGCATTGCAAGGCGGGTTCCTCCTTTGAATAATCCAGAGAAGATCGTGAACACCAGGATAGTGTCCGGCTCTGCAAAATAAATTCCACATTCCACCGTAGAGAGAATAAAATGTACACAGGCTCAATCTTCTGACGTATTTTGCGGCATGACATCACACCACTACCAAGCCTTTACTTGAATCATTTTTTTATACCACCTCAGCACATTTAGCGAAGCGGTTTCCTTGGCACGTCTTGTCGAAGCAGAGATCATGTTCCCCTTATCCCGGGATTCTCATCAATACGGGCGTGGGTAACCCAACCGTGCCCGTCGCCACGCCTCCTCTATCGAAGGTGAATCCCGAACGGTCACGGAGACGGCTCTTGGTATTTTCCCTCTTTATAAGAGGACCAAGGCTCGTTTCTTTTCTTCAATCTTCCAGCAATCTTCTCCTTGCCCCAAGTTCCAACACCCAGAGCCCCAGATTCGAGCGCTTTGGACCTTCAACAATGTCCGGCTCCGACCTTCAGGGCCGGTGGATGCCCTCCTCCGTCACGGAGGAGGGCGTGTTAAAGCTGCGTGAGGCCAAGTACCTATCTTACGAGATTTCGCACAGGTTGCCCGCCCAAGGGCAGGCCGTACCTACTCCTGAGCCCGGTGAGTACGTCGTCTTCGTATCCCACCTCCGTCGGGGTTTAGGCTTCTCGACGGACCCCTTCGTGAGAGGGCTCATGTTCTACTATGGGATAGATTTTCACGACTTGGCTCCGGAGTCCATCCTCCATATTTCCACATTCATTATCGTCTGCGAAGCCTTCCTCCGCGTCACCCTCCACTTCGGCCTATGGCTGAAGACCTTCAATGTGGAGCCGAAGATGATCGGGGGGCGTCAAGCAGAGTGCGGCAGGGCGGTCATAAGCAGGAGGACTGATGCCCCGTGGCCCGAGGGCTCCTTCCAAGAGGAGCTCGGCTTGTGGCAGCAGGAGTGGTTCTATATCACCGCTCCGAAGGGCAGCAGGCAAAAGCCGCCGCCTTCATTCCGCCCGGGACCTCCACGACGGCTGATGTCGTGGGTCAACCAAGGGCTCAATTGGGGGCCGTAAGAAGACGTGCCCCTATTGCAGGGCCGGATTCGAGACCTCCAAGCGAGGGAGATCGATCTGGTTGTGGTGATGCAGGTCATGCTGATCAGGCGTCTTCTGCCCTGCAAACGCCGTCCTCTCCGGTTATGGGAGTTCAATCCGGAGGGACCACGTATTCTCCAACACTTCATGGGTACGACACCCGTGGAGATGTACAAGTTGTTCTTCGGACCGCAGGCGACGTGTCCGGAATTGACCGAGGATGCGGGCCTAAGCTGCAATCGCCCGGATACTCAGGTAAATAGCTCAGTGTCCGGACGTTCCGTTTGTTTGCTTTTCTATAATTCTCCTTCTAACCCGTTATCCTCCATCAGGAGTGGGTAGCGCGAGGAAAACTGATAAGGTGTCCGGCCCCCCTCCCAGAGACCGCACCGGAGCCCGTGCTGGTCAGAATGTTGGAGGTAGCGCCTGTAGAAGAAGGCGATGGGGAAAATAGAGGAGCTATCACCTCGCCCAAGGGGGCGCTTGAAGAGGGGGGGATCGAGAATCCCTCCTTCCAGGGGGAGAAGAGGACCGCCTTCGAAGACCCGGAGGCCAAAGCCCCTAAGCGGGGGAAGAAATCTTCACCGGAGGGTCCTGCGTACGGGGAGACCCCGGGCGTACAATCGTCTCTAAAAGATCAGCCCTCCAGCGAGCCGTGAGTAGGAAAAGGGGAGTTCATTAATAAGAAAATATCCCTATTTGTGCTTCTGAGGATAACCGAAATTTTTACCTTGCAGTTCAGATCTGCGGCCTTCTCATATGAGTTCATCTTCGGGGGATCTTCGTCCGGAGATGATGGAGAGCGAGACGCCTCCGTCTGCTGCGCCGTCGGATAGGGCGGACGAGCCTGAAGTGTCATCACGGAGGGTATCCCCGAGTCCGGCAGAGCCGGAGAGTTCGGCACCGACTAGTGTTCGGCCGGGGGAGCTGAAGGATCTGCTTGAGAGGGCGTCCATCTCAGAAGATCACCGTGCCTTGATGAGCATGGTGATTGGAAGGATTTCGTCCGCCGAGAGCGGATTGCATAATGCCGTCAGGAGTTTGCTGGCGGGATTTGAGGTACGTAAAAATGACGCACCTTTCTGACAGTTTTGCACATAGAAGTGCGCCCTGTATGGATAGTAGCCCCTGAGACTCGGTAGGTTGTCGAAAACGACAGTGTGCCGAGGATCAAAATCGCAGGTATTCAGTGTCGCCTTTCCTATGCAGGTGGCGGATAGTCCAGGGGCTAGCCGGACTGGTGGAGTTGTCGAGTTAATGTGGCAACTTGATGTGGCGGATGCGGACATCACGCTTGTCAACCGGCGACTTGACGAGTCGCAAGGTAAATGAATTCTCCGCAGTCACTTATTTAAGGGAGCCAAAGCCCGCCTCTTACAATATTTATGCTGTGATGCAGATGGTGCTGCTGCTATGGAGAGCCTTCGGGCCGAGCTTGCTCAAGCCAAGGAGCAAGCCAGAAGGAGTGATGCGGCTGCCTCGAGGGCGGCCGAGGAGTTAGAGGCCGAAAAGGCTGCACACTGCCTAAGCAGGGAAGAAATGGCCGGGTTGGCCGTGAAATTGAAGGATGCTACCGACCGCAATGAGGCTCTTGAAAAGGAGCGCCTATCGGAGCGAGAAGACCTGGGGAAGGCCACCGCCGAGGCCAAGGATGCCCGTTCTGCAATGCGGGCTATGAAGGAGGCGCTGCGCCAGGCCGGAGACATTGTGGCTGGCAAGCCTTTTCTGCTGCGTCGCCGGTTTACGGATCCAAAGTATGCCCAGCTTGGCGGATTGTGGGATCCGGAGGATCCATATATGGACTTAGCGGCAAGTGCGGCGGATGCCGTTGTGCACTTCCGGAGTCAGAAGGATCACAAGACGGAAGAGCTGTTTTGGTCTCAATTCCATAGTCTGGATCGTTCACTTCCGCTGACCGATCGGTTGGCTGAATGGGCTGAGCTGAACAGGTTGTCTGGACTTGCCATGACTGATATCGTGGCTCATGTCTGGCCAGAGAGGCCCAAGGCGACGAGCTATTTTGGCTTGTTGCAGCAATTTCTTGGAGCGGTGCCGCATATCAAGGAGATGAAGCGGTCGGCCTGCATAGAGGGTGCGCAGATGGCCCTTGCCCGTGTGAAGACACATTGGACAGATATGGATGCCACCGCTATTGCAACCCAGGTTTCGGACGAAAGCCGGTTACCCGCCGAGCACTATTTTGGGGAAGTTATGCGTGGCGCTCGTGTAATAGAGTCGCAGTGCTCGAAAAATGTCACGTTCAAATGAACGTTTTATCTTGTAAAACAATGATTATGATGTAACCGCTTTTTATACTTGTGCGTTCCAAGTATTGAAATTTCTCCTATGCGGCCGTTTATGTATATGTTTGTATAACCTGAAAGATGGCAGTCTTCGGCTTCAGCCCCCACGCACAAGGTGCGGGGGTGTTCGCAAAAAATAGCGCGTTTTCACACTTAATCCGACGTCTCGGTCCTGTTAAGGAGGTGGTAGCGTAGCGAACGAGGCAATCCGGACTATGATGCTTTATCACTTTCACTTAGCCATTGGAGTTCGAGGGTGGGGCTATGATATAGCCCCTGGGGGCACCGCGCTTCTCCGGATTCGGGGCGCGTGTGTGCCTGACCGGGAAACGGTCCTTCGTCAAAGTGGGGAATTCTAAACATTCCGGTAGTCGATCGAGTGGTTGACCAGTCTCTCGCTGTATCATGACAGTCAGTTTTCGGCTTTCTCTACTGAGGTGCTCGCCCAGCCGAACTGGGGCACAATCGCAGTAGTTCTCCTGGTGCCGCGTTAGCCGATGATATGGAACGTAAGGCAGCAAAACACAGGAGCCGGGCAAACCCAACATTTGACCAAAGACATGATTCGGAGCTGATGCATATAAGGCCTAACTCGAGACGCCGAACACTCCCTAAGGTGTTCGGTCTTTATAAAAATGGGCAGAACAATGCCCTAAGCCCCTAGTGTCCAGGTACGGGCAAGGTCCTCTGACGCAGCCGATGCCAAAACGCCAGGCTCCACTTTGGTTATAATGGGAAACCAGGGGATTATAACAACAAGAGACAGTAAAAAAGGTTTACGCAGGGTCTTAATCTGAAAAGAATCCTTGTGACGGGTCCCTACTGCACTTCTGCGCCTGTGTCTCCGTTGTGCCGTTATCCTGGACGGGTGTGCACGTTGTTAATCTGTAAAAAAGAGAGGAACTTAGTTTGGAAGGAAATCGTGCGAAAAATATATACGAAGGATAAAATATAAATAAATAAGTAAAGCGGAGTCTATATGAGCTCGCTGTTGCTTATGCACGCAGCCCCTTGTGAAGGGGTGTGCGGCTAGGGAGCCCCTAGCTTTTTTGTGCCGGACTCGTCTAGCCGTGTCCGGGGTCTTTAAATGACCCTCGCACTAAAATGATGCCACGTGGACCGGGCATCTTAAGTGTAAGAGACGCGTAATGTGGTATGGCGTTGAAGCGGACAAAAGCTTCTCGTCCCAAGAGTGCTTGATAGCTACTTTGAAATGGGACGACATGAAAGATTAGTTTTTCGCATCGGAAGTTGTTCGGTGATCTGAACACAACTTCTAGTAATAAGGAGCCTGTGCACTTGGCGTAAGGGCCTGGCGTCACTCCTTTAAAGGAAGTGCGGCTGTGTCGAATTTTGGTAAGGTCTATCCCCAACTTGCGGATTGTGTTTGGATATAGAAGGTTTAAGTCGCTGCCTCCGTCCATCAGGACTTGTGTGAATTGCAGTCCGTCGATTATAGGATCCAATATCAGGGCAGTCCATCCTGCATTTCGAACGCTTCTGGAATAATCCAGGTGGTCGAAAGTGATTGGTTTTGATATCCAATCTGTATGTTCCACTGGGTTGGACCGTGCGAGACCCATTTTAGCGGGTGTCGCATTGTTCTTCTGTATTATCACATGAAGTGAATTTACTGTTTTGACCTCTTGTGGGAAAGTCTTTTGTTTTCCGGTGCTTTGCTGGTGGGGTTTATCATCATCCTCGCTTGATGCGTCGAGCCCCTTGTGTTCGGCGTTTAATCGGCCGGACTGTTTGAAAACCCAACAATCTCGGTGGGTGTGGTTTGCAGGCCTTCCGGGGGTACTATGGATTTGACATATCCGACCCAAAATTTTGTTTAAGTTGGATAGCTCGTCACTGTTATCCTTAAGGGGCAGTGTTTTGTTGGCTGGCCGCGAGCTGTTGAATCCGGCGTTGACCGCCGTGTTCTTTGGGCTTTTCTCTTTATTCCGGCGCTGATCTTTTCTGCGTCGTGATTTTCCGTTTCCATCTCTGATCTCGGATGTACTTGGATCGCTGGTGCTGCATCTTGCTAGCCAGCTATCCTCTCCCGTGCAAAAGCGGGTCATGAGGCTTGTTAGCGCGGACATTGTCCTCGGCTTCTCTTGGCCGAGGTGTCTGGCGAGCCATTCATCTCGGACGTTGTGTTTAAAAGCTGCTAAGGCTTCGGCGTCCGGACAGTCGACTATTTGGTTCTTTTTGGTGAGGAACCTGTTCCAGAATTTGCGCGCTGACTCTCCGGGCTGTTGAGTTATATGACTTAGATCATCTGCATCCGGAGGGCGGACATAAGTTCCTTGAAAATTTGCTCTAAACGCGTCCTCGAGCTCTTCCCAACTTCCAATAGTATTTTCTGGGAGGCTTTTGAGCCAATGACGGGCTGGCCCTTTGAGCTTGAGGGGTAAGTATTTTATGGCGTGGAGATCATCTCCTCTAGCCATGTGTATGTGTAGTATATAATCTTCTATCCAGACTCCAGGGTCTGTTGTTCCGTCGTAGGTCTCTATGTTTATGGGTTTAAACCCTGCGGGGAATTCATGATCCAGCACCTCATTGGTGAAACATAGTGGGTGTGCGGCGCCCCTTTTAGATTTTGGCCTATCATCTGGCCGTCTATCCGACCAGGCGGCCTCTTTGTTTTTTGACTGTGGGGGCTCTATGGCCTCCTCGTCAAATTCTGGCAGCAGCTTGCACTTCGGGTAGCTCTTTGATTGATGGCCATTGCCGTATTTGTCTGCGGTTTTGAGCACTTTGCTCCACCTCATTCTGAGTGTATCTTCCGCTGTTTTGAGCTTCCGTTTTTCCTTCTTCAAGCTTCTTGCGGTGGCGACGAGTCTTTTCCGAAGGTTTTTATTCTCCGGCGGTGTGTCCGGCGTGAGGTCGTTTGGACTGTTATTTTCGCCGGGCCTGGACTGATTATCTGACTCGTCCTGTTCGGACGGTTGCTTGTCTGCGTGTTCGTCGTCCGCTGGTTTGCCCTGCTGTAATGCTGGGTCATTAGGAGCGCTGTTTTTGTCGAGGCGGGACTTAGGGCGGCGTCTGCGTCGCCGTTTTCGTTGTTTGTCGGCGAGATTATCTTCTGCCGCGCCCCGTTGGTCCTCGTTATCGCTTCCTTTTGGGGTATCCACCATGTATACGTCGTGTGACGAGGTGGTCTTCCAGTGCCCTGTAGGCGCTGGTTCTTGTATATCTCCGGCATCGTCGTCCATACCGTCGATGTCTTCGGAGTCATAGTCTAGCATGTCGGTTAGATCGTCGACAGTGGCTAAAAAGTGGGTGGTGGGTGGGCTTCGAATTTCTTCGTCGTCCGTATCCCAACCGTCCTAGCCATAGTCCGGCCAGGTCTCTCCGGATAGCGAGATATGCTTTATTGAATTTAGGATGTCGCCAAAGGGCGAGTGTTGGAAGATGTCCGCGGCGGTGAATTCCATAACTGGCGCCCAATCAGATTCGATTGGCAGGGGCGCGGGAGGCGTAGAGTCCGGCACCTCGGAGTCACGAGCTTTACAAAGGACTAGGTTAGCGTTCGGCTCCATCACCGTGGAAGTTGCAGCCCCCGAGGCGGTGTCCAGCCACCGATCCTCGATCTGGGCAATCGGCTCCGGACTAAGGGCCGGAGCGGATTCGTGTGCGGCCACCAAGGCACTGTCCGGCGGCAGAGCTAGATCATACCCATCGTGATAGTGCGGCACGCTCGGCTGTGGCTCGAGCCCGTCGAAGATCAAGTCCCCGCAGATGTCGGCCGTGAATTTTAGGCTTCCGAGCCTGACCTGATGGCCAGGGGCGTAGCTTTCGATCTGCTCCAGATGGCCAAGTGAATTAGCCCGCAGTGCAAAGCCGCCGAATACAAAGATCTGTCCGGGGAGAAAAGTCTCATCCTGGACAGCGTGGTTGTCGATTGAAGGAGCCATCGAGCCTATCGGTGACGACACAGAGGAACTCTCAATGAAAGCACCAATGTCGGTGTCAAAACCGGCGGATCTCGGGTAGGGGGTCCCGAACTGTGCGTCTAGGCGGATGGTAACAGGAGACAAGGGACACGATGTTTTACCCAGGTTCGGGCCCTCTTGATGGAGGTAAAACCCTACGTCCTGCTTGATTAATATTGATGATATGGGTAGTACAAGAGTGGATCTACCACGAGATCAAGGAGGCTAAACCCTAGAAGCTAGCCTTTGGCATGATTGTTGTAATGTATGTTGTGTCCTACTGACTAAAGCCCTCCGGTTTATATAGACACCGGAGAGGGCTAGGGTTACACAGACTCGGTTACAATGGTAGGAGATCTACATATCCGTATCGCCAAGCTTGCCTTCCACGCCAAGGAAAGTCCCATCCGGACACGGGACGGAGTATTCAATCTTGTATCTTCATAGTCTTGGAGTCCGGCGAACGATGATAGTCCGGATGTCCGGACACCCCCTAGTCCAGGACTCCCTCACCCCCCCTTTAGTCCCGGTTGGTGCCACCAACCGGGACCAAAGGCCCCTGTGCTGCCCGCGTCGGGGCCAAAGTTTAGTCCCCACCTCGCTAGTTGAGAGGGGCGCGCAGTGGTTTATAAGCCCCACTGCCGCACCCCTCTCGAGCTCCTCTCCACCGCAGGCTTTCGGGCCTACTTGCTAAACTTTGCCTGATGGGCCTTCTGGGCCTACTGCGGGCCTGAATCCTGGCCCATAGTAGGGTTTCAAGTCGTATTCAGGCCGTGGGGGCCCAGTAGGAGGCATTTTTTTGTTTTTTTGTTTTCTTTACTTATTGTTGCTATTTTTATTTTTTTCCAGTTTTTTTGTTTTGTTTTCTGCATTATTTATTTTCTTTTGTTTTTTGCTTTATTTTTTAATTCTTTTTGCTTTTAGTTTTAGGAAAATTATAAACTTTCTGTTAGTGCCATTACTTTTCAAATTTGAAAACACTTTTTTCTTTTTTTTTCTTTCTTGCTTTATTTATTTTATTTTGTTTCTACTTACAACAAAATACTTATTGTTGCTATTTTTAATTATTACGAGGGCCGAACCATAAGACATTAAAGCATTTCAAATGAACTCTGAAAAAGTTGAAAGTTGGCATGGTATCATAAATTGACCCACATAGCATGTGCATGTACAAAACGGACAATGGTATCATACTCGTCAGTTACAAAGTTGGCATGGTATCATCATAATAGTTGCGGGAGAAAGTCTTCACTTTTTCTTCGCTTGTGTCATTTGCTTATTGCGCCGTAACCATGGATAATCTTCATCGTTTATCAGGATGCTGGGGTCAGCCTTGACTTTAAAGGGAGGAATGTCATGAAACTTTTCATAATCTTCAGACATGTCTGTCTTGTCCTCCACTCCCACGATGTCCCTTTTTCCTGAAAGAACTATGTGGCGCTTTGGCTCATCGTATGATGTATTCTCTTCCTTATCTTTTCTCTTTCTCGGTCTGGTAGACATGTCCTTCACATAGATAACCTGTGCCACATCATTGGCTAGGACGAATGGTTCGTCAGTGTACCCAAGATTTTTCAGATCCACTGTTGTGATTCCGTACTGTGGATCTACCTGTACCCCGCCTCCTGAAAGATTGACCCATTTGCACTTAAACAAATGGACCTTGAAATCATGTCCGTAGTCAAGTTCCCATATGTCCACTATGTAACCATAATATGTGTCTTTTCCCCTCTCGGTTGTTGCATCAAAGCGGACACCGCTGTTTTGGTTGGTGCTCTTTTGATCTTGGTCAATCGTGTAAAATGTATTCCCATTTATCTCGTATCCTTTCCAAATCAATACAGTCAAAGATGATCCCCTGGACAACAAGTACAGCTCATCACAAATAGTGTTGTCACCTCTGATGCGTGCTTCCAACCAACTGCTGAAAGTCCTGATGTGTTCACATGTAATCCAGTCGTCGCACTGCTCCGGGTGTTTGGAGCGCAGACTGTTCTTGTGTTCATCGACATACGGGGTCACCAAGGTAGAGTTCTGTAGAACTGCGTAGTGTGCTTGAGACCAAGAATATCCGTCCCTGCATATTATTGAGTCCCTTCCAAGCGTGCCTTTTCCAGTCAGTCTCCCCTCATACCGCGATTTAGGGAGACCTATCTTCTTAAGGCCAGGAATGAAGTCAACACAAAACCCGATGACATCCTCTGTTTGATGGCCCATGGAGATGCTTCCTTCTGGCCTAGGGCGGTTACGGACATATTTCTTTAGGACTCCCATGAGCCTCTCAAAGGGTTACATATTGTGTAGAAATACGGGGCCCAGAATGACAATCTCGTCAACTAGATGAACTAGGATGTGCGTCATGATATTGAAGAAGGATGGTGGGAACACCAGCTCGAAACTGACAAGACATTGCACCACATCACTCCTTAGCCTTGGTATGATTTCTAGATTAATCACCTTCTGAGAGATTGCATTGAGGAATGCACATAGCTTCACAATGGCTAATCGGACATTTTCCGGTAGAAGCCCTGAGGGAGTCCTGGACTAGGGGGTGTCCGGATAGCCGGACTATCAATATCCGCCGGACTCCAAGACTACGAAGATACAAGATTGAAGACTCCGGCTCGTGTCCGGATGGTACTTTCCTTGGCGTGGAAGGCAAGCTTGGCGATACGAATATGTAGATCTCCTACCATTGTAACCGACTCTGTGTAACCCTAGCCCTCTCCGGTGTCTATATAAACCGGAGGGCTTTAGTCCGTAGGACAACATACATCTCAACAATCATACCATAGGCTAGCTTCTAGGGTTTAGCCTCCTTGATCTCGTGGTAGATCTACTCTTGTACTACCCATATCATCAATATTAATCAAGCAGGACGTAGGGTTTTACCTCCATCGAGAGGGTCCGAACCTGGGTAAAAACATTGTGTCCCTCGTCTCCTGTTACCATCCGCCTAGACGCACAGTTCGGGACCCCCTACCCGAGATCCGCCGGTTTTGACACCGACATTGGTGCTTTCATTGAGAGTTCCTCTATGTCGTCGCTGATAGGTTCGATGGCATCTTCAATCAACAACGCTGTCCAGGGTGAGACTTTTCTCCCCGGACGGATCTTCGTATTCGGCGGCTTTGCACTGCGGGCCAATTCTCTTGGCCATCTGGAGCAGATCGAAAGCTACGCCCCTGGCCGTCAGGTCAGATTTGGAAGCTTAAACTTCACGGCTGATGTCCGCGGAGACTTGATCTTCGACGGACTCGAGCCACAGCCGAGCGCGCCGCACTATGACGATGGGCATGATCTAGCTCTGCTGCCGAATAGTGCCTTGGTGGCCGCACACGGATCAGCTTCGGCCATTAGCCTGGAGCCGATCGCCCAGATCGAGGGCCGGTGGGTAGACACCGCCCTGGGGGCTTCAACATCCACGGCGATGGAGCCGAACACCAATCTTGTCCCCGGTGAAACTCGTGATTTCGAGGCGCCGGACTCCTTGCCGGACTCCGAACCTCCCGCGCCCCTACCAATCGATCAGGATTGGGCGCCGGTTATGGAATTCACCGCCGCGGACATATTCCAACACTCGCCTTTTGGCGATATCCTGAATTCATTAAAACATCTCTCGTTATCGGGAGAGTCCTGGCCGGACTATGGCCAGGATGGTTGGAGTACGGACGACGAAGAAATTCAGAGCCCACCCACCACCCACTTTGTAGCCACTGTCGAGGATTTAACTGACATGCTAGACTTCGACTCCGACGACATCGACGCTATGGACGACGATGCCGGAGACGAACAGGAGCCAGCGCCTACAGGGCACTGGAAGACCACCTCGTCATACGACATATATATGGTGGAAACCTCAAAAGAAGGGGATGGCGAAGAAGCAGCGGAGGCAGACTCTCTAAAGAAGCAGCCCAAACGCCGACATCAGCGGCGCCGCTCTAAATCCCGCCACAGCAAGAATGGAGATTCCGGCACAAGAGACAGTAATACTCCAGAAAGTGCCGAAGACAATCCCCTCCAGCAAGACTCAGCGCAGGAGGATGCAGAAGCAAGCCCCCACGAGAGGGCGGTAGACGAAGGGGTTGAGGATGATAACTATATGCCTCCCTCCGAAGACGAAGCAAGCCTCAACGATGACGAATTCGTCGTACCCGAGGATCCCGTCAAACAAGAGCGCTTCAAGCGCAGGCTTATCGCCACAGCAAACAACCTAAAGAAAAAGCAGCAGCAGCTTCAAGCTGATCAGGACCTGATGGCCGATCGATGGACCGAGGTCCTCGCGGCCGAAGAGTATAAACTCGAACGCCCCTCCAAAAGTTACCCAAGACGCAAGCTGCTCCCCCGATTAGAGGAGGAAGCATACGTACCTCCATCACCAGCGCACGACATGGCTGACCGACCACCCCGTGGTCGTGACAGAGAGGCATCCAGGCCCCCAGCCAAGACCATACCCCGACATCGCTCCAAAAGTACAAGGCCAAGAGGGAACGCGCCGGACCTGCGAGACATATTGGAGGACAAAGCAAGGCAATCCAGATCCATCTATGGATCACGTGGGCGCCCTACGACCCACGACGAATACCATCGTGCCGGATACAATAACCCCGGCCGGGCCGAACACAACAGACAGCGCTCTCTCGAGATGCGTCGCGATATCGCTCAATACAGGGGCGCCGCACACCCGTTATGCTTCACTGACGAAGTAATGGATCATCAGATCCCCGAAGTGTTCAAACCCGTGAACATCGAATCTTACGATGGCACAACAGACCCCGCGGTGTGGATCGAAGACTATCTTCTCCACATCCATATGGCCCGCGGCGACGATCTACACGCCATCAAGTACCTCCCACTCAAGGTTAAAGGACCAGCTCGGCACTGGCTTAACAGCTTGCCCGCAGAGTCAATTGGGTGTTGGGAAGACCTGGAGGCCGCATTCCTTGATAACTTCCAAGGCACATATGTGCGACCACCAGACGCCGATGACCTAAGCCACATCATTCAGCAGCCAGACGAATCGGCCAGACAATTCTGGACACGGTTCTTGACGAAGAAAAATCAAATCGTCGATTGTCCGGATGCAGAGGCCCTTGTAGCCTTCAAACATAACATCCGGAACGAATGGCTAGCCCGGCACCTGGGGCAGGAAAAGCCGAAATCCATGGCAGCCCTCACATCGTTAATGACCCGCTTTTGTGCGGGAGAGGACAGCTGGCTAGCCCGCAGCAACAATCTCCGTAAAAATTCTGGCAGTTCGGATACTAAGGACAACAACGGCAGGTCATGTCGAAACAAAAACAAGCGCCGCATTAACGGCGACGATAAGGAGGATACGACAGTCAATGCCGGATTCCGAGGCTCTAAACCCGGTCAGCGGAAGAAGCCATTTAAAAGAACCACTCCGGGTCCGTCGAATCTGGACCGAATACTCGACCGCTTATGCCAGATACATGGCACCTCTGAAAAGCCAGCTAACCACACCAATAGAGATTGTTGGGTGTTCAAGCAGGCTGGCAAGTTAATTGCCGAAAACAATGACAAGGGGCTAAATAGCGACGACGAGGAAGAGACCCGGCCGCCGAACAATAGAGGACAGAAGGGTTTTCCCCCACAAGTGCGGACGGTGAATATGATATACGCGACCCATATACCCAAGAGGGAGAGGAAACGCGCACGACGGGACGTCTATGCGATGGAGCCAGTCGCCCCAAAGTTCAACCCATGGTCCTCTTGCCCGATCACTTTCGATCGAAGAGATCATCCGACCAGCATACGCCGTGGCGGATTCGCCGCATTGGTTTTAGACCCAATCGTCGATGGGTTCCACCTCACGAGAGTCCTGATGGACGGCGGTAGCAGCCTGAACCTGCTTTATCAGGATACAGTGTGCAAAATGGGCATAGACCCATCAAGGATTAAACCTACAAAGACAACCTTTAAAGGTGTCATCCCTGGAGTGGAAGCCAACTGCACAGGCTCAGTCACACTGGAAGTGGTCTTCGGATCCCCGGATAATTTCCGAAGCGAAGAGTTAATCTTCAATATAGTCCCGTTTCGCAGCGGCTATCACGCTCTGCTCGGACGAACCGCGTTTGCGAAATTCAACGCGGTGCCGCATTATGCATACCTAAAGCTCAAGATGCCAGGCCCTCATGGAGTCATCACGGTCAATGGGAATACGGAACGCTCCCTCCGAATGGAGGAACATACAGCGGCTCTCGCGGCAGAAGTACAGAGCAACCTTCTCAGGCAATTCTCAAGTCCGGCAGTTAAAAAGCCGGATACAGCAAAGCGCGCCCGGAGCAACACCAACCAAGACCACCTGGCGCGATCAGAGCACGCGTAGCAATGCGGCCCCAACCCTCACCCGCACATAATCGCAAGAATAACACTCTGTGTACATCATTACGCTTTGGAGATACCATGGGTGCAGGGAAAGGGGCGCGATCACAATGGACCCAGAGTGCGGCTCGACCACACCAGGGGCTCACAAGTGCGCCCCCTTCTTTTTTATTTTATTTTTTCTTCTTCTTTTATGTACACAGGACCCTGTTAACCAGAGGCCCTGTCCGGTGGCGAACCTGCCGAACTCATGATGCAACAGTCAGGGACTAAAGAAGGCCGCGACGAACATTCAGGTGGTCTCAACTACGAGCATTAAATTCAATTATATACACCAAGTCCGCAGCTCATCCTTGGAGGGGGACATGTTTATTTAGTCCAAATCCCTTGCTTACCGCACTATTTGTATCAGTCCGCTCTACTAGCAGACTTTCTTTCATAAATAATGCAGCACCTCTTTATTGCAATTGCATTGTCTTTTATATATATGTTCATTACATGACATCTTGCACCCGTATATTTTGGTACAGCCGAATACGCCAGGGGCTTCTGTTCCCCAAATTATGGTGTGATAAAGTCCGAACACTTTCACAAGTGCGGCACCCCGAACTTATAGCATTATATGAATCGGCTCCGAATCATGTCTTGGGTCAATAGTTGGGTTTGCCCGGCTCCCACGTTTTGGTGCCTTACGTTCCGTTCTGTCGGCTAAGGTGGCACTGGGAGAACCACTGCGATTGCGCCCCGGTTGAGCCAGGTTAACGCCTTAGTGGAGAAAGCTAAAACTGACTGGCATGATAAGGCGAGAGACTGGTCGCTATTCGAGAGGTTTTTTCGGGTCCTTAAAGACTCACGCCGCTTCGAGCGAAGTTCCGGATAATGTCCGACGAAGGCGTGGATAGCGCCCCGGATTCGGTCTTCCGAATACCAGGGGCTTCGCCGAAATTTAAAATTATAGAATTCTATGGCTAAGTGAGAGTGTTCAAGCATTATAAGTCCGGTTTCCCTGTTCGTCGTGTTGAGCGCCTCCCTAGATGGACCCAAAAATGGGAACAAGAGTGCTCAAGTTTATCCCGAACACCCCAGCACTTGTGGCTTGGGGGCTGAAGCCAACGACTTGCCATCTCTCAGATTTTACAAACGGCCGCACAGAAGGTAATATTTTAAATTAAACAAGCGTTGCTCATGGCGCATATGAACGAAGTTTTCAGCGCACAGGATAAATATACAGCGAGTTCACTCAAAAATTACATTTCGGGAGCACTCATCTGCAATATCGCAGCCTCCCTTCAGGACAATTTTATAATACTTCTCCGGCATGCGATACTCCTTGCCCGGCGGCGGTGGGTCCGTGAGAAGCTTCTCCGCATCCAATTTGCCCCATTGCACCTTTATGCGGGCAAGGGCCCAACGAGCGCCTTCAATACAGGCGGAGCGCTTGACTACATCCAGCCTGGGGCATGCATCCACCAACCGCCGCACTAGGCCAAAGTAGCTTCCAGGCATGGCCTGTCCAGGCCACAGCCGGACTATGAGGCCCTTCATGGCCTCCTCAGCTACCTTGTGGAGTTCGACCAGCTGCTTCAGCTGGTCGCTTGGGGGCACCGGATGGCCGGCCTCAGAATACTGAGACCAGAAGACCTTCTCCGTCGAGCTCCCCTCCTCGCCATGATAGAATGCGGCGGCATCAGACGCACTACGCGGCAGATCTGCAAACGCCCCTGGAGAGCTCCGAATTCGGGTAAGTGTCAGGTAGTTTACATTAACATGCCTGCTTTGCATGAAAAATGCCTTACCCGCCGCTATCTTCTTTATGTCCTCAACCTCCTGAAGGGCCTTACGGGCCTCGGCCTTGGCGGACTTGGCACTTTCGAGAGCCGAGGCAAGCTCGGACTCTCGAGTCTTGGAGTCACGCTCCAAACTCTCATGTTTTTTCATGAGATCCTGGAGCTCTTGCCGAACTTCCGCCACCCGTGCCTCCTGCTTTTCTCGCTCAGCCCGTTCCGTGGCCGCATTGCGTTCGGCCGCGGACACGGCATCCTTCAGGGTTGCCACCTCGTTAGTGGCCCCTGCAATATACATATTATCCTTGTTAATTTTATTTGCAACCAATATCCTTTTCTATAAGGTACTTATTCAAAGAGGTGTTACTCACCTTCTTTTTCCTCGAGCTGCTTCTTCGCATGGCCGAGCTCTTGCTCGGACCGCTCGAGATCCTTCTTCAGCACGTCGACCTCCGCCGTTAGTGCGGCAGAGGTCAGCAGCGCAGCCTGCAAACCCATATTGACATATTTTAAGCAACCCTGCGTACATCTTGTTAGATCCTTAGTCCGGCTTTTCTTTCCGAACACCGAACTAAGCATCAGGGGCTACTGTCTATGCGGTATTACATTACATAATTTTAACTTCTTACCTCAAAGCCTGTTAGAAGGCTGCTGCAGGCTTCGGTCAGCCCGCTCTTAGTGAGCTGAACCTTCTCAATCACCGCACTCATCATAGTGCGGTGTTCTTCCTCGATGGAAGCGCCTTTAAGCACCTCCAACAGGTTATCCGGCGCCTCCGGTTGGACGGAGGCCGCCGGCGTCACGGTCCTGCCCTTCTTTCGAAGGGGCCACTTGCCGGACTCTGGAACCACTGCGGGTTCCGATGTAGAGTCCGGCACGAAGTCCGGGAGGTCGCCCGACGGCACCTCCGGAGCCTCCTCCTGATGGGTCCCTCTTTGGGGTCCCACCTCGGCGTCCTCGTCGGCGCGTGGGGTAGAGGCAGTCGGGATGGAATTCACATCCGACGAGGCCAATGACCCGCTCGATGAGTCGGGGAGATCATCCTTGGCCGGACTACGGACAGAATGCGGCGTTAGAAGGATACTACGCGACATAAAAGAAATTACACATCAAGGATCCGGATACTTACGATCTCGCCGGACGCTTGGCCCTTGGGGGCCACTCATCCTCGCCAACGCTGATGTTGGCAAAACTGTCCGGGGGGATAGTTCTCCCCCTCTTGGACCCTTCGGCCTCCCCGATTGGGGAAGCCTTCCTCTTCTTCTCTCCCTCCTCCGGGAGAGAATGCTCCTCCTCCTCGTCTTCAGGGGAGGAGTCCTCGTCGTCAGACGCCTGATTGCGGGAACTCTTTCGAGTCCCCGCGGCCACCTTCTTGGCCTTCTTCTCCGGCACCACGTGCAGTGCCGGAACGAGCAGCCCTGTTAAGCGGGCGTCCGCTGGGTCTTCCGGCATGGGAGCCAGGCTGATGAGCAGCTTGGCCTTCTTCATCCATTCCTGTCAAAGGAAGAGGCAGAATGAAACCTCACTAGAGTCAATCTAATTATCACAAGTGTCCCGTAATGGGGTTGAATCACTTACCTCGTCAGTTGGACACTGCGAGCTGAATCCGCAATCTTCCGTTGCGGATGCGGGGGCTTTGGCGCCCTTGAACAGCACCCTCCAGGCGCCTTCATATGTTGTATCGAAGAGCCCGCTTAGCGCCTGGTGCTGTTCCAGATTGAACTCCCACAAATTAAATGCCCGTTCTTGGCATGGGAGGATCCGCCGGATGAGCATGACCTGGACCACGTCGACGAGCCTGAGCTTATTGCTCACCATCTTCTTGATGCAGGCTCGGAGTCCCGTCACCTCCACCGGATTGCCCCACTGCAAGCCCTTCTCTTTCCAGGAGGTGAGCTGCGTGGGGATACCAGATCTGAACTCGGGGGCCGCCGCCCATGTGGGTTTGCGCGGCTCGGTGATGTAGAACCACCCCGATTGCCACCCCTTGACGGAATCCACGAAGGTCCCTTCGAGCCAAGGGACGTTGGGCAATTTGCCCAACATGGCGCCTCCGCATTCTGCTTGTGTGCCCTTCACAACCTTCGGCTTGACGTTGAAGGTCTTGAGCCACAGGCCGAAGTGGGGCTGGATGCAGAGGAAGGCCTCACACACGACGATAAACGCCGAGATGTTGAGGATGAAGTTCGGCGCCAGATCGTGGAAATCCAGGCCGTAGTAAAACATGAGCCCCCGGACGAATGGATGGAGCGGAAAGCCCAGTCCGCGGAGGAAGTGGGGGAGGAAGACGACCCTCGCATGAGGCCCGGGGGTAGGGATGAGCTGCCCCTCGTCGGGCAGCCGATGCGCGATATCGTCGGAAAGGTATCCGGCGCTGTGCAGCTTGGTGATGTCCTCCTCCTTAGCGGTGGAGGCCAACCATTTACCTCCCGCTCCGAACATATTCGGAGAAGGTCGAGGCGAGATGCGCGAGCTCGGGCGTTGGAGCTTGAGTTCGCGGGATGGTTAGGCAAAGGAGGAAGAAGGCGTAGGTGAGAAGGTGAATCCTTATCCCTTATATATAGGCGGACAAAACTATGCGTCCCCCACCAGCCTGGTAAAACTCGCTTATCTCCCAAGCGCCACCATCAATGGCGCGGTTGGGTTACCCACGCACGTATTGATGAGAATCCCGAAATAAAGGGAACACGATCTCTGCTTCGACAAGACGTGCCAAGGAAACCGCTTCGCTAAACATGCTGAGGTGGTATAGTAAAAAACGATTCAAACAAAGGCTTGGTTGCGGTGTGATGTCACGCCGCATAATACATCTGCAGATTGAGCTAAGTGTGCATTTTATTCTCTCTATGGTGGAATGTGGATTTTATTTTGCAGAGCCGGACACTATCCTGGTGTTCATGATCTTCTCTGGATTATTCAAGGGAGGAACCCGCCTTGCAATGCCGAACATTGGGCACGCCGGACTTATCGTCATTGAAGACTGGTTCAGGGGCTACTGAGGGAGTCCTGGACTAGGGGGTGTCCGGATAGCCGGACTATCAATATCCGCCGGACTCCAAGACTACGAAGATACAAGATTGAAGACTCCGGCTCGTGTCCGGATGGTACTTTCCTTGACGTGGAAGGCAAGCTTGGCGATACGGATATGTAGATCTCCTACCATTGTAACCGACTCTGTGTAACCCTAGCCCTCTCCGGTGTCTATATAAACCGGAGGGATTTAGTCCGTAGGACAACATACATCTCAACAATCATACCATCGGCTAGCTTCTAGGGTTTAGCCTCCTTGATCTCGTGGTAGATCTACTCTTGTACTACCCATATCATCAATATTAATCAAGCAGGACGTAGGGTTTTACCTCCATCGAGAGGGCCCGAACCTGGGTAAAAACATTGTGTCCCTCGTCTCCTATTACCATCCGACAAGCCCCCTCAATGCAACCGGAAGCAGTTGCGTCATAATCACGTGGCAGTCATGAGACTTTAGGTTCCGAAACTTTTTCTCTGCCATATTTATTATTCCTTTTATATCCGACGAGAAGCCAGTCGGGACCTCCATACTAAGCAGGCATTCAAAGAAGATTTCCTTCTCTTCTTTGGTAAGAGCATAGCTGGCAGGAACTTCATACTGCTTTGGAGGCATGCCATCTTTTTCGTGCAAACGTTGTAGGTCCTCCCGTGCCTCAGCTGTATCTTTTGTCTTACCATACACGCCCAAGAAGCCTAGCAGGTTCACGCAAAGGTTCTTCATCACGTGCATCACGTCGATCGAAGAGCGGACCTCTAGGTCTTTCCAGTAGGGTAGGTCCCAAAATATAGATTTCTTCTTCCACATGGGTGCGTGTCCCCCAGCGTCACTCGGAACAGCTGGTCCGCCGGGAACCTTTCCAAAGATTACGTGTAAATCTATGACCATAGCAAGTACGTGATCACCGGTACGCATGGCGGGCTTCTTCCGGTGATCTACCTCGCCTTTGAAATGATTGCCTTTCTTTCGACATTGATGGTTGGTCGGAAGAAATCAACGATGGCCCAGGTACACATTCGTCCTGCAGCTTGCCAGGTATATACTATCGGTGTCAAGTAAACAGTGCGTGCATGCATGGTATCCCTTGTTTGTCTGTCCTGAAAGGTTACTGAGAGCGGGCCAATCGTTGATGGTCACGAACAGCAACGCCTTTAGGTTAAATTACTCCTGTTTGTGCTCATCCCATGTACGTACACCGTTTCCATTCCACAGCTGTAAAAGTTCTTCAACTAATGGCCTTAGGTACACATCAATGTCGTTGCCGGGTTGCTTAGGGCCTTGGATGAGAACTGGCATCATAATGAACTTCCGCTTCATGCACATCCAAGGAGGAAGGTTATACATACATAGAGTCACGGGCCAGGTGCTGTGATTGCTGCTCTGCTCCCCGAAAGGATTAATGCCATCCGCGCTTAAAGCAAACCATACGTTCCTTGGCTCACTTGCAAACTCATCCCAGTACTTTCTCTCGATTTTTCTCCACTGCGACCCGTCAGCGGGTGCTCTCAACTTCCCGTCTTTCTTACGGTCCTCACTGTGCCATCGCATCAACTTGGCATGCTCTCCGTTTCTGAACAAACGTTTCAACCGTGGTATTATAGGAGCATACCACATCACCTTCGCAGGAACCCTCTTCCTGGGGGGCTCGCCGTCAACATCACCAGGGTCATCTCGTCTGATCTTATACCGTAATGCACCGCATACCGGTGTAACACCCCAAAAATTTAACCAGGTTTTAGTTATTAAAATTTTGCCAAGAGTTTAAAATTTTTGCCTGCAAGAATATCTCTGTTGATTTCAAATCTTTTCTTTTAATATAAAGGAGTTTTTCCCAAGTGGATCCTTCCAAAACATATTGGACTTATTTTACCTCTCATTTAAAAACATTTCTTGATCAGTAGATTCATTTATTAAATTATTTCATCCGGAGCTTAAATCATTAAAATGACTTTCTTTAAGTTTTGGAGCTCTTTTTGAACTACAACCAGTTGATAGATTTATCTAAAAATCCAACCAAAATTTGGAGATGTCATGTGATGTTTTTAAATCACTTTTATACAAAAATATCTTTTATTCTTGAAATATTTTGAGCTCTACACCCAATTTTCTTCTCTGGTCTAGAGAGCAATTTTGCACTACAACCCTTTTAAATATTTCTTTCTAGCCTCCACCAAAATTATGGGATGTCAGTAGGAGCATATCATTCCATTATATGCAAAAATCCAGTGATGTTCTTTGAAAATTTTGAGTGAAACAACCTCATCTTCATTCTGGTCCATCATGATAGTTTGTACATCAACCATATTTTTGCTTGCTCTTTAGCCCTTTATTCTTTCTCCTACTTGTAGTCCTCCATGTTAAACTCCTAAGTCCAGGAGCATGCAACCATTGGCATATTTTTGGTTCATGAAAGCATGCCATTCACATCCTGTCCAGATTTGAAGTTCTGCAAAACTTGCACTAACAAGTTTCTTCATTTGGCAAACTAACCTCACCACCGTCTCATGCTTCTAAAGAGACTTTGATTTGAAGATTTGGGCCACCCCAAGAGTTGCCTAGATGCCATTAGCATTTTGTCAAACACCTGGTGTGCATGGCCAGTTTTGACATGATTTTGTCTTTGCATTGTGACCTTGCACCTCTGGGCAAACTAACATGTCCACTAATCTCCTAGGGGACCCTAGCCTAGACCTGCTAATCCCTAGCTCCACCCTAGCCGCCTAGCATGCTCCGGCATTTCGCCGAACGCTTGGCGTGCATGCTCTGGGCACGCCCAGAGCGCGCGTATTGCACGAGCGGCACCCGAATCGCCGCGTCACGCCCCGCACTCACTCCAGCCCGTGACCGACCGCAGCCGGCACGCCGGGCCCCCTTGCACGCTACGTGCTCCCCCTCGCCGCAACGCGCCAAGCAGAGCCTCGCCGCGTCCCCGGCAAGCCAAGGGCTAGCCGCCATGGCCGCCCGACAGCCCTGCTCAGGCCGGCGCCGCCAAAGCCACCCCGGCTTGCCACCTGCCCCTGGGACAATGCGAGCTCATCCGCAGCCTCGTCACCTAGTGCACGTCGCCGCCACGTCGCCCTAGCTACAGAGAGGCGGTCCGCCGGAGAACTTATCCCCGGCCGCCGCGGAACCGCCTTGCCTCGCCTATGTAAGGAGCTCGACCTCGTCTCCGCACGCAGGCGACCTCAAGCCATCTCCCTAGGGCCCCCTTCGGCAACCAAACGACCCGGGGAGGCCTTCTTCCCCATCTCCGGCAACCGCAGCCGCCGCCATTGCCCCAGCCCTTCCGGCGCCACCAGAGCTTCCCCCTCTCCGTTCTCTTCACCAAGAACCCCCTCTTCCTCCCGTGAACCATTCCCCCTACTCAATTTTGTTCGGGAGCCATCGCCGCCACAAAATCACTATGTCACCGAAGCTCCCTCCGCCGCGGAGCTCGCCACCGGCGATTCCCTCCGTCCCCGCCGGCCAGTCGACCACCGGGAGGGCCGCCTAGGAGTGGCGGATCCATCCCTGGCCTCGGATGTCCTCGAGGAGCCGCCAATCGCCGGTGACGATCGCCGGAGTTCCGCCTCCGCTCGGGACAGAGGAAGAGGAGGGAGAAGACTAGTCAAACCTGACTAGTGGGCCACATAGGACCCACTGTCAGTGACACCCCGCGCCGTCCACGTGTTTAAGTGAAGGCGTAAACTTCAGGAGTACGTCTCCTTTGCCCCGGAAGCGTATTTCTATCTGAAATGTTTTCTTTTTCTATTTTAATTTAAAAACAGATTTGACCAAAACTTTGACTGGTTATATCTTTTTAAATACAACTCCAAATGAAATGATTCTTTTTCCTACCTCTCTCAAATTTCACCTACTTTATTTTAAGATTTATTTGAAAAATTTTCAGAACAACTTTTGGTGCTGTTTTTACTTTGTGTGTTAATTCTTTTATATTGCTAAAATAGGATTTTTGAAGAGAGGAGAAATGTTTCAAGTTTTGAAGTGCACCCTGCCTTTCCACACATTGAAGGCAAGCATTCTGAACCCCGGCATAATATTTTTGGTGTGTTCGTGGACACGTTTATAACACCACCTCATTTCGAAGGACTTGTTATTTCATGTGATATGATCATTTGCATGGATGCATATTGGTGATTTCCATGCTGTTGGAAATGAGTATACTTGTGATGGTAATCATCCTCATGTATCTTGCATGCATGCCGGAAAGGAATCCGGGAAAGCCTCTGCCTTGGGTAGGCGTGAGCTTTTCGCCGGTCTCCGTCGGGACGGGTATGTCCGGTATGGCATAGTAAGATATAATGAGTGTTGATTGTATTGGTTGAAATATATTTGTTATACATGTCATGCAGGAAACTATAAGCCTCCTGAGTCGACCGTAGATCAAGTCTTGTTCCAGTAACCCCCACACTTGTTTCGTGCTACCACTTGTCCCTGCCACAGGTAGGGTACGGTTCAGTAATTTGTCAACCCCTTTCTAGCACACACCGTACAGAGGGGCCGGGATGAGGGTACCATGGCCATGGATTAAAGCCAGTCATCCGGTCAGGGGGCATGGGTGTTTCGGTTGTAGCCGAGAGGGTAGCTCCCCCAGTTTTGCGCGCGGTATAAATTTTGTGATCCCATGCTAATCGAGGTTGTAGCCTCCCCACTTAGAGTTTTGCTTAACAGGTGTCGTGGGTGATTCCAGACACTGGTAAGTTACGCTGGTGTGTGCAAGTCAGGCGTGTTTTCATTTAAAAGACCGTAGACGGAATTAGTCTTCATGGACTAAAGGAATCCGTTACTCGTGGGTAAAGAGTACACCCTCTGCAGAGATTAAATCTATTCGAATAGCCGTGTCCATGGTTAAGGATTACAGTCTGGGATGGGTCAAGTGTCGGTCTTAGTGTCGCTCTTCGGAGGTGAAACTGTTAAACCAAAAATGGAATTACTACTTGTGACTTGTGAAAATTATGATTATTATTATTGTTGACTAACCCGTGATATTATTGTTATTATCGAGTATCTCTGGGATGGTTCTACCTCCGGGATATTCGCTATGATTGTTCTTTTAAAGCCCTTTATGTGGTGTCGCTCAGACGCCTGACTGTGGCATTTCTTTTAAAGCCCTTTATGTGGTGTCGCTCAGACGCCCGACTGTGGCATTTCTTTTAAAGCCCTTTATGTGGTGTCGCTCAGACGCCTGACTGTGGCATTTATTTTAAAGCCCTTTATGTGGTGTCGCTCAGATGCCCGACTGTGGCATTTCTTTTAAAGCCCTTTATGTGGTGTCGCTAAGACGCCCGACTGTGGCATTGCTTTTTATATATTTCATAAATTTTAATACTGCTATGTTATTGCATTTTTATAATTAACTTGCTTGCACGCATCAGAGTTTTATTTATCCTTTGTGACTGACGTCATGAGCATAAAATATTTTCAGCACACCATTGTTATGTTATACCTGTGTTCATAATGTTATACCTGTGTTCATAATGTTTGCGAGTACATTCAAAGTACTCGCTGGCTTGTCCCTGGCTATTGTCTTGGCCAGATTTTCTTGCACGGAGAGGAGCAACGCGATGACAGCCCCGGAACCTAAGCAACAGAGATAGCAGCCTCGCAGAGATATGAGTTAACCTGGTCGGCTGTTCCTGTTGGGAAATGGAGTCCCATAGACCCTGATGATCCTCACACCGCTTCCGCCCTCAACCACTAGAAACCATTCGTTGTACTCACAGGCCAGAACGGTCTTGTACTTCATATTTTGTATTTTGCTTGGAATTTCTGTATCAAGTTGGAGCCTCATCAGCTAATAGTAATCCTGGGGCTGATGAGCACGACGGTCTTTTCTGGAAATTTATACCCGAAAAACCGGTCGTGACAGACTTGGTATCAGAGCCAGGCTGACCATTGGCTAATCCTTTCTTAGCCAGGTCAATAAACTTAGGCAAACCAACCCACCAGACCATAACCAAAACACAGCCAAGCTTCTCGTGCAAGATAGCCACACAGTGACCCCGACACTTTTGGCAGTCGGTGCCCAACCTACCAAACTAGCTTGTCGATCACGCGCCAGTAACCAGCACCCAAGATGTCTCCTCCACAAGCATGCGAAGGAAGACTCCGTCCCCTTTTTCTATAAAAAGGGCACGCTAGCCCCAACCCAGCATAGCACAGCGTCTTCCCCAACCTAGCCACAATGCCTGGCCTCGTCGTGCACAATGAGACCACAGCAACCAACCTTGGAGGTTTTGTGACCATACTCGCAAACCTCACCCGTCGTGCATATGCGTTAGAAGAACCTCCAGAATATGTTGTGTACCAAGGACCCATGAGCGGTGAAGACCGCCAATTCCGGGCCACTGTGCACATCTACGGTAGGGGTCTGTCGCCAGAACGCCCCTACAGGTTCACCGGAAGAACAACTTCCTTTGAGCCACAAGCCATACAACTAGCTGCTCGAGAGGCTATAGTTCATCTCAGGCACTTGTCGCCCAGAGTTAACTGTCGCTCGTTCCACTACTACCCCAGACGCGAAGGGTATGGAAGACCACCCCAAGTTGCCAATGGAGATCACGAGACGGATCCCGCATTGTTGCACCTAGTGCGCTATGTAAGTGCACTAGAGGCACTGTTCGACCAGATCACCATTGATTTGATCGCAGCTCGAGGAGAGCTGGTTCGTCGAGCCCCAGCAAGAAGAGAAGACGAGCCCGACGCCGACAACCCAGTCGTGCTGTTCGGACAACTGATCGAGACCCTGAGATCAGCTCCAGCCACCAACCGAGATGCTTTGATGACCCCAGAAGTGCTTCGTCGCCTTTTGGGAGCACACTCCAACGGGGTTGTGGCCAACAATCCCCGCGATGGTCATCATCGCTACCCCGAACCTGTCGTTCCTCCGCCATCTCCGACTAATCCCGGCAGTGAGACATGTGGAGAAGCCTCGACATCCACCAGGCACGCCCGTTTAGACATAAACGAGGTAGACTAAGCCGTACGAGTAGTACCGAGTCTCATTGTATCCTCACTTTGTAATCGTGCGACCGTATATATTAACGCAGCCTGTCGTTGTGCCTCTTTTTTTAATGGTAGCCTTGCGTATTTTTTTGTCAGCACGCAATTGCACATTTTCCGGGCACAACTACCAAAACCAACCCGACGACAACCACAGTAACACGTCTCTTTATGAGATATGTGTATCTCTGACACTGACCCAACCTTTGGAGCTAAGCTGGCAAATTTATTACCTTTCACCACGGTAAAATGACCCAGCTCCATTGCTATATAAAGGCCACCTTGTGACCTTACCCAGCAACCCTCAACTCGTGCACCACTCTCACAACCATTTCTTGTCATGCCAAGCCCCAGCATTCATCTAAGAACCCCAGATGCAACCCCGGGTAGTTTTGTCAAAATATTGCGAGACTTTACCCACAGTACCATGGGTTCTACCCAGCCACCCCAGTACAAGCTGTTCAAATCAAGGAACACCCCATCCACCTCGGAATATTGGGCAGCAGTACACATTCCTCCCATAGACCCAACCAAGATCCAACAGAAGTTTCCTTCATGGGGAAATCTATGCCAACCCCACACCTTGCCATAGAAGCTGCTGCGAAGGAAGCGATTGCTCGCCTTCGATTCACAGTACCCTATGCCCGCGAACGAGGATATTATTATTTTCCGAGCCGTGCAACACCCGGAGGAGTGACATCTTTTCCCGGTGGACGAATTGAGAAAGACCCAGTACTAGCCAACCTTATCCAGTACATCATCGCTCAAGAGCATTTGAACCAGCAAGTGATGGATTATCTCCAGAATCTCACTGATTCGAATCCTCAAATTGCCATCGGCAGACCACTGAGACCCGACCCGGAGAGACGCATACATCGACTGGTCAATCCACTGCCTCCGATAGAAGAGGAGTGTATCCCTTTACCAGAGACATTTTATCAGGACCCCACCCAGTTACCGTTTTCATTTTAGACGTCACTACTGTATTTGTTTTTGCAGCATTTATATTTGCGTGTATCTTATGCATGGTACCTCAGATTTGTGCGATGAGTCGCGTATTTAGTTTCTACTGGTATGAGTAATTTCCTTCGCGAATGACTTGTGTAACCGCGAAAAATCCCAGTATGAGTTTTCTTTTACTGAATTGCTGCATCGATTATCCCCACACTACATGGATTATTTTTATTCACGCAGCACCACGGCAGCAGACTCACAACCGCTTGAACGTATATGGAGTATTTGTTTTTCACAACGGCTCTTAGCAAATCTCAAGGACGAGATTTTTTCTTAAGGGGGGTAGAATTGTAACACCCCAAAAATTTAACTAGGTTTTAGTTATTAAAATTTTGCCAAGAGTTTAAAATTTTTGCCTGCAAGAATATCTCTGTTGATTTCAAATCTTTTCTTTTAATATAAAGGAGTTTTTCCCAAGTGGATCCTTCCAAAACATATTGGACTTATTTTCCCTCTCATTTAAAAACATTTCTTGATCAGTAGATTCATTTATTAAATCATTTCATCCGGAGCTTAAATCATTAAAATGACTTTCTTTAAGTTTAGGAGCTCTTTTTGAACTACAACCAGTTGATAGATTTATCTAAAAATCCAACCAAAATTTGGAGATGTCATGTGATGTTTTTAAATCACTTTTATACAAAAATATCTTTTATTCTTGAAATATTTTGAGCTCTACACCCAATTTTCTTCTCTGGTCCAGAGAGCAATTTTGCACTACAACCCTTTTAAATATTTCTTTCTAGCCTCCACCAAAATTATGGGATGTCAGTAGGAGCATATCATTCCATTATATGCAAAAATCCAGTGATGTTCTTTGAAAATTTTGAGTGAAACAACCTCATCTTCATTCTGGTCCATCATGATAGTTTGTACAGCAACCATATTTTTGCTTGCTCTTTAGCCCTTTATTCTTTCTCCTACTTGTATTCCTCCATGTTAAACTCCTAAGTCCAGGAGAATGCAACCATTGGCATATTTTTGGTTCATGAAAGCATGCCATTCACATCCTGTCCAGATTTGAAGTTCTGCAAAACTTGCACTAACAAGTTTCTTCATTTGGCAAACTAACCTCACCACCATCTCATGCTTCTAAAGAGACGTTGATCTGAAGATTTGGGCCACCCCAAGAGTTGCCTAGATGCCATTAGCATTTTGTCAAACACCTGGTGTGCATGGCCAGTTTTGACATGATTTTGTCTTTGCATTGTGACCTTGCACCTCTGGGCAAACCAACATGTCCACTAATCTCCTAGGGGACCCTAGCCTAGACCTGCTAATCCCTAGCTCCACCCTAGCTGCCTAGCATGCTCCGGCATTTCGCCGAACGCTTGGCGTGCATGCTCTGGGCGCGTCCAGAGCGCGCGTATTGCACGAGCGGCACCTGAATCACCGCGTCACGCTCCGCACTCACCCCAGCCCGTGACCGACCGCAGCCGGCACGCTGGGCCCCCTTGTGCGCTACGTGCTCCCCTTCGCCGCAACGCGCCAAGCAGAGCCTCGCCGCGTCCCCGGCAAGCCAAGGGCTAGCCGCCACGGCCGCCCGACAGCCCTGCTCAGGCCGGCGCCGCCAAAGCCACCCCGGCTTGCCACCTGCCCCTGGGACAGTGCGAGCTCATCCGCAGCCTCGTCACCTAGTGCACGTCGCCGCCACGTCGCCCTAGCTACAGAGAGGCGGTCCGCCGGAGAACTTATCCCCGGCCGCCGCTGAACCGCCTTGCCTCGCCTATATAAGGAGCCCGAGCTCGTCTCCTCACGCAGGCGACCTCAAGCCATCTCCCTAGGGGCCCCTTCGGCAACCAAACGACCCGGGGACGCCTTCTTCCCCATCTCCGGCAACCGCAGCCGCCGCCATTGCCCCAGCCCTTCCGGCGCCACCAGAGCTTCCCCCTCTCCGTTCTCTTCACCAAGAACCCCCTCTTCCTCCCGTGAACCATTCCCCCTACTAAATTTTGTTCGGGAGCCATCGCCGCCACAAAATCACTATGTCACCGAAGCTCCCTCCGCCGCGGAGCTCGCCACCGGCGATTCCCTCCGTCCCCGCCGGCCAGTCGACCACCGGGAGGGCCGCCTAGGAGTGGCGGATCCATCCCTGGCCTCGGATGCCCTCGAGGAGCCGCCAATCGCCGGCGATGATCGCCGGAGTTCCGCCTCCGCTCGGGACAGAGGAAGAGGAGGGAGAAGACTAGTCAAACCTGACTAGTGGGCCACCTAGGACCCACTGTCAGTGACACCCCGCGCCGTCCACGTGTTTAAGTGAAGGCGTAAACTTTAGGAGTACGTCTCCTTTGCCCCGGAAGCGTATTTCTATCTGAAACGTTTTCTTTTTCTATTTTAATTTAAAAACAGATTTGAACAAAACTTTGACTGGTTATATCTTTTTAAATACAACTCCAAATGAAATGATTCTTTTCCCTACCTCTCTCAAATTTCACCTAGTTTATTTTAAGATTTATTTGAAAAAATTTCAGAACAACTTTTGGTGCTGTTTTTATTTTGTGTGTTAATTCTTTTATATTGCTAAAATAGGATTTTTGAAGAGAGGAGAAATGTTTCAAGTTTTGGAGTGCACCCTGCCTTTCCACACATTGAAGGCAAGCATTCTGAACCCCGGCATAATATTTTTGGTGTGTTCGTGGACACGTTTATAACACCACCTCATTTCGAAGGACTTGTTATTTCATGTGATATGATCCTTTGCATGGATGCATATTGGTGATTTCCATGCTGTTGGAAATGAGTATACTTGTGATGGTAATCATCCTCATGTATCTTGCATGCATGCCGGAAAGGAATCCGGGAAAGCCTCTGCCTTGGGTAGGCGTGAGCTTTTCGCCGGTCTCCGTCGGGACGGGTATGTCCGGTATGGCATAGTAAGATATAATGAGTGTTGATTGTATTGGTTGAAATATATTTGTTATACATGTCATGCAGGAAACTATAAACCTCCTAAGTCGACCGTAGATCGAGTCTTGTTCCAGTAACCCCCACACTTGTTTCGTGCTACCACTTGTCCCTGCCACAGGTAGGGTACGGTTCAATAATTTGTCAACCCCTTTCTAGCACACACCGTACAGAGGGGCCGGGATGAGGGTACCATGGCCATGGATTAAAGCCATTCATCCGGTCAGGGGGCATGGGTGTTTCGGTTGTAGCCGAGGGGGTAGCTCCCCCAGTTTTGCGCGTGGTATAAATTTTGTGATCCCATGCTCATCGAGGTTGTAGCCTCCCCACTTAGAGTTTTGCTTAACAGGTGTCGTGGGTGATTCCAGACACCGGTAAGTTAAGCTGGTGTGTGCAAGTCAGGCGTGTTTTCATTTAAAAGACAGTATACGGAATTAGTCTTGATGGACTAAAGGAATCCGTTACTCGTGGGTAAAGAGTACACCCTCTGCAGAGATTAAACCTATTCGAATAGCCGTGTCCATGGTTAAGGATTACAGTCTGGGATGGGTCAAGTGTCGGTCTTAGTGTCGGTCTTTGGAGGTGAAACTGTTAAACCAGAAATGGAATTACTACTTGTGACTTGTGAAAATTATGATTATTATTATTGTTGACTAACCCGTGATATTATTGTTATTATCGAGTATCTCTGGGATGGTTCTACCTCCGGGATATTCGCTATGATTGTTCTTTTAAAGCCCTTTATGTGGTGTCGCTCAGGCGCCCGACTGTGGCATTTCTTTTAAAGCCCTTTATGTGGTGTCGCTCAGACGCCCGACTGTGGCATTTCTTTTAAAGCCCTTTATGTGGTGTCGCTCAGACGCCTGACTGTGGCATTTATTTTAAAGCCCTTTATGTGGTGTCGCTCAGACGCCCGACTGTGGCATTTCTTTTAAAACCCTTTATGTGGTGCCGCTAAGACGCCCGACTGTGGCATTGCTTGTTATATATTTCATAAATTTTAATACTGCTATGTTATTGCATTTTTATAATTAACTTGCTTGCACGCATTAGAGTTTTATTTATCCTTTGTGACTGACGTCATGAGCATAAAATATTTTCAGCACACCATTGTTATGTTATACCTGTGTTCATAATGTTTGCGAGTACATTCAAAGTACTCACTGGCTTGTCCCTGGCTATTGTCTTGGCCAGATTTTCTTGCACGGAGAGGAGCAACGCGATGACAGCCCCGGAACCTAAGCAACAGAGATAGTAGCCTCGCAGAGATAGGAGTTAACCTGGTCGGCTGTTCCTGTTGGGAAATGGAGTCCCATAGACCCTGATGATCCTCACACCGCTTCCGCCCTCAACCACTAGAAACCATTCGTTGTACTCACAGGCCAGAATAGTCTTGTACTTCATATTTTGTATTTTGCTTGGAATTTCTGTATCAAGTTGGAGCCTCATCAGCTAATAGTAATCCTGGGGCTGATGAGCACGACGGTCTTTTCTAGAAATTTATACCCGGAAAACCAGTCGTGACAGACTTGGTATCAGAGCCAGGCTGACCATTGGCTAATCCTATCTTAGCCAAGTCAATAAACTTAGGCAAACCAACCCACCAGACCATAACCAAAACCCAGCCAAGCTTCTCGTGCAAGATAGCCACACAGTGACCCCGACACTTTTGGCAGTCGGTGCCCAACCTACCAAACTAGCTTGTCGATCACGCGCCAGTAACCAGCACCCAAGATGTCTCCTCCACAAGCGTGCGAAGGAAGACTCCGTCCCCTTTTTCTATAAAAAGGGCACTCTAGCCCCAACCCAGCACAGCACAACGTCTTCCCCAACCTAGCCACAATGTCTGGCCCCGTCGTGCACAATGAGACCACAGCAACCAACCTTGGAGGTTTTGTGACCATACTCGCAAACCTCACCCGTCGTGCCTATGCGTTAGAAGAACCTCCAGAATATGTTGTGTACCAAGGACCCATGAGCGGTGAAGACCGCCAATTCTGGGCCACTGTGCACATCTACGGTAGGGGTCTGTCGCCAGAACGCCCCTACAGGTTCACCGGAAGAACAACTTCCTTTGAGCCACAAGCCATACAACTAGCTGCTCGAGAGGCTATAGTTCATCTCAGGCACTTGTCGCCCAGAGTTAACTGTCGCTCGTTCCACTACTACCCCAGACGCGAAGGGTATGGAAGACCACCCCAAGTTGCCAATGGAGATCACGAGACGGATCCCGCATTGTTGCACCTAGTGCGCTATGTAAGTGCACTAGAGGCACTGTTCGACCAGATAACCATTGATCTAATCGCAGCTCGAGGAGAGCTGGTTCGTCGAGCCCCAGCAAGAAGAGAAGACGAGCCCGACGCCGACAACCCAGTCGTGCTGTTCGGACAACCGATCGAGACCCTGAGATCAGCTCCAGCCACCAACCGAGATGCTTTGATGACCCCAGAAGTGCTTCGTCGCCTTTTGGGAGCACACTCCAACGGGGTTGTGGCCAACAATCCCCGCGATGGTCATCATCGCTACCCCGACCCTGCCATTCCTCCGCCATCTCCGACTAATCCCGGCAGTGAGACACGTGGAGAAGCCTCGACATCCACCAGGCACGCCCGTTTATACATAAATGAGGTAGACTAAGCCGTACGAGTAGTACCGAGTCTCATTGTATCCTCACTTTGTAATCGTGCGACCGTATATATTAACGCAGCCTGTCGTTGTGCCTCTTTTTTTAATGGTAGCCTTGCGTATTTTTTTTGTCAGCACGCAATTGCACATTTTCCGGGCACAACTACCAAAACCAACCCGACGACAACCACAGTAACACGTCTCTTTATGAGATATGTGTATCTCTGACACTGACCCGACCTTTGGAGCTAAGCTGGCAAATTTATTACCTTTCACCACGGTAAAATGACCCAGCTCCATTGCTATATAAAGGCCACCTTGTGACCTTACCCAGCAACCCTCACCTCGTGCACCACTCTCACAACCATTTCTTGTTATGCCAACATTGGTCCCGGTTCTGGATTGAACCGGGACTAATAAGCTGGCCTGGCCTGGACCATTTCCCCTTTTTCTACTAATGGCGATAGACCTAGCCTGTCACTTGCGTGCGCATCCGCAGGTTCTGTGAAGATCGCCATCTAGTTCAGCGTGCCCCTACACCGATCGAGCATCAGGCTGCCGCTGCGTCGCCCCGTTGGGCCGCAGCGCCGCCGCCCAGTGGTTCTCCCTGCGGCTGCCCCGACCGCATGCCGCCGCTTCACTGCCACTTCGGGCTGTAGCGCCGCGGAATGCGGTCACTGTGGCCGCCCGAGGCCGTCCCCGCGGCATCATCGACCCGCGCACCGCCGCTGCACCGCCCCTTCGGGCCATAGCACTACGGCACGCGGTCCACGCCGCCCCGAGGTCTTCCCGCCGTCGCCCTACCTGCCCGCCGCCGCTGCATCACCCCTTCGGGCCATAGCGCCGCGGCCCGTGGTCCATCGCGGTCCCCACGCATCGACCTCTCGTGGTATGCGTCACGCCGCCTCCCTTGGCGCGGGAACGCCACCGTCCGCGCCGGTCTTCGTCATGCTGTTGGGTTCCTCGCCTAGTTCGAGCACTGCCGCTGCGCTCCTAACCAAGCCGCCGCCGCCGCCGTCAGGCCACCGCAGCCGCTCTTCTTCGGCCGCAGCCGCTGCTATCGCCATAGCCGCCGCCGCCCGTCCACGCTCTTCATCTTCGTCCAGCACCTAGCGTTGTCGTCATCTACCCCGACCACTTCGTCTACTCCGACCACCATTGGTGACATCGGCCCCGCACCGATGGACGCCGCAACCATCGTCGTGTTCTTCTCTGCTGGCCCCTCCAACTTCTTTGACATGGCGTACAACTCGTGCAGGTCCCTCGTCTACACATGCTCGGTACTGGCAACACCGGTGCGTGCCTTCGTCCGCGACGTGTCCCCCGGGCCTGGCAAGCCTGGTGCGATGCTTTATCAACTTCGTCTTCGTCCGTCTACGCATGCCTAGTGCTGGCAACACCGATGCGTGCCTTCGTCCACGACGTGTTCCCGGGCATTGCAAACCCGGCGCGACGCATCGTTAACACCATTCTCCTTCCTGGCGCATCCCTTCTTCAACACCACTGCGCCCATGACTAACTTGGTGCCTCCTTGCGCCCGCTGCTCCACGACGTTTCCCTCGACACGGGCTACCTCGACTCGATATCGACCACGACATTCTTCGCACAGCTACCTCGACCACGGTACACCACCCTACGCTCTCGGCTACCTCGACATCGGAACAAAGGGCTATCATCCGCTTGAGCAACTCGTTGACTTCCTCTACAGTCAATGCGGCCGCGACGCGACATCGTCCATGACGCTCCCGCTAGGACTGCGGGGGCATGTCAGTCCGTCGGCTGATATTCTCTCCAGTCTGACCGTCCGCGTTGCTCCTGTTGTTCGCAACGCTACCGTTACGACTGCGGGGGGATGTTAGAGTATATAGGCATATCTTTGTATATGGTAGACTATGATTTGTAATCTTCTCCTGCCTTATCTCAAGGAGAGGCTTCTTACCCTCCAAGCATTGTACTCTAGATAAACTGCATGAGAGGCTCAATACAAAATCCATCATATTCCACAACAATTCATCTCTCCTTTCTAACACTCAAAAAGTCCACCCTCCTTAAAATGGAGATTTAGGAATTAAGCAGCAGTCCCAGTGTCCTACAGAAGACAGGGAAAAAACTCTATCCAATTAATAATAACACAAATTATGAGAAGAATGGCACATCTGAACATTGGTGACACATCTCGTCAAACACAGCAAATGTTAGAAAGAAGAAGAATATAAAGCTTTACAAAACTACTGAATGCATGTTTGGAATAGATCGGGTATGCATAGAAGGTAGACTTACCACATCCCTGCTTATCAGCCGAGCATACATTGCAACAAACCCTGCATTAGCAAGGAATAATCAGAGTGAGGACTATGGACTTCATAATGCAATAGCCAAAAGGAAAAAGTAAAGACAAGTTTATTTTTCTTTCACACAAAGGAAGTGGTTTTACTCTGCACACAGGAAATAAACATTTTTTTAGTTAATCCGATAAGATCAGCGAATGGTAAGGTCGCCCCTTTTTGGTCTGCCTTGACTTGAGGCGGGTGCCCATAGCGAGGCTCATCTTTGTGAGCATCCGATCTCTGTGTATGTCAGGGTCGGCGGACAAATCATAAGTTGCAGTACTAATTATATGTCCACAAAGTCAACGAGCAAATGTTAACACATCTACACATATGTACATTGAGCTTTTTGACAGAATTTTGACATATTTATACAACTTCTTCTTGTACAGTCATGTTGAAATATTAGGGTGGGCCTTGGGCCGATCTAACAATTTCATAAAGTCTCTAAGGGCCCTTGTGGGTTATATGGCACTAGTTGTAGTGAGAAGTTTAGTACCACCTTGCTAGTTGGAGAGGAGTTGGACCTTCTTATAATGGATTCTCTTCCACATGCTATTAGAACTTGAGAAGAGAAGTGGTTCCCGCACTCTTCTCCTCCGCTGCCCGCCACGCCTCGCCACGTCGTGCCGCGCCGCGGGTTCCTGTGAGCTGAGCCGAGCTCATACCTATGAGCTTATTTTTGCCGGTCAGGAACAGAGAGTTTTTGACAACTGGGCCACGATCTGGCTCACACCTATGAGCTTATTTTTGCCGATCAAGAACAGAGAGTTTTTGACAGCTGGGCCACGATCTGGCTCACACCTATGAGCTTATTTTTGCCGGTCAGGAACAAAGAGTTTTTGATAGCTGGGCCACGATCTGGGACGTCGGATTGTGGGCTGTCACCGACTCGGACATGGCCCCAGCCCACATTTCTCCACGCGGCCGCGCCTATATATGTGAGGCGTCTGCCAACCCTTGCAGTCACGCAAAACAGATCGCATCTGCCTCCACGCCCACTATTGTTCCATTGTTGTTGCTGCCGCTGGCGTCTCCAACCCGTTCACTGCGTACACGGTTGACGGGAGAGCAGGCCTGCGAAACCCCGCCTCTCCGAATGGGAGAGGGGCGATTAGGTTTTTGGGGAGCGACTACGCAACTGCTCGCCTCGGATCGACTACTTTCTCTACGTTCGCGTTGCCTTTTTCATCTCCATGTCCACCAACGCCGAACATGCCGCTGCCGACAAGCTCAAAGCCGAGAAGAAGGCCACCGAGGACGCTGCTGCTGCCACAGCCGCTGCGGCCTTTGCCTGTCCGATCAGAAGGTATAACATGTTTATCCCTCTCCTATTTATTTTTGTCTTAGCAGTACTAGCTTTGTGCGTAGATGTTTTACTATATGCTTAGTACAAGCTTACTTGGTTCGTAATCAGTATGTCAGTAATTTTGTCAATGCCATGATCGTAGTTACTTCCCGAATTAATTCAATATTTTTTTTGCCTATTTACTCAGCAATCCAAAAACCTAATTTGTGTAGGAATTTTTTGGTGGTTTCGCCGCAGCACTGAAGCTGGATAAGTTTACCGGTACATACTTTAAGCGTTGGCAGACCAAAACCAGCTTATGGCCTGACGACCCACAAGTATAGGGGATCTATCGTAGTCCTTTTGATATGCAGAAGGAAATGACAAGCGGTTTTCAGCAAGGTATTTTATGCCAGCACTGAAATTATCGGTAACAAATAGTTTTGTGATAAGATGATTCGTAATGGGTAACAAGTAATAAGTGTAATAAAGGTGCAGCAAGGTGGCCCAATCCTTTTTATAGCAAAGGACAAGCCCGGACAAATTCTTATATAAAGCAAAGCGCTCCCGAGGACACATGGAAATTATTGTCAAGCTAGTTTTCATCATGCTCATATGATTCACGTTCGTTATTTTGAGAATTTGATACGTGGGCGGACCCTTACTTGATAAGCCTTCCACTTATGATTAACCCCTCTCGCAAGCATCCGTAACTATGAAAGAAAAATTAAGATAAATCTAACCATAACATGAAACATGTGGATCCAAAGCAGCCCCTTACGAAGCAACACATAAACTAGAGTTTAAGCTTCTGTCACTCTAGCAACCCATCATCTACCCATTACTTCTCAATGCCTTCCCCTAGGCCAGAATCATGGTGAAGTGTCATGTAGTCGACGTTCACATAACACCACTAGAGGAAAGACAACATGCATCTCGTCAAAATATCGAACGAATACCAAATTTACATGATTACTTATAACAAGACTTCTCCCATGTCCTTAGGAACAAACGTAACTACTCACAAAGCATATTCATGTTCATAATCAGAGGGGTAATAAATATCATTAAGGATATTCATGTTCATGATCAACACTACTAGTTGGAATAGCCTCTACCCACTTAGTAACGTAATCAACATCAACTAAAATGTGTGTATACCCATTAGAGGAAGGAAAATGTCCCATATAATAAAATCTCCAAACGTCAAATGGTTCATAACAAGTTAATAATTCATAGGCATTTCCCGACATGCACTGATATTACTAATTCTTTGACATTCATCACAAGACAAGACAAACTTACGAGCATCCTTGAGAAGAGTAGGCCAATAAAACATTCAACAATATAAGATCTGAACTTATCACAAGCAAACACAATTGCTAAAAATTCCTTTTCAGTAGTTGCATAGTTTTTTGAGCATTGTCTAGAGTTTTACTAGCATAGTGGATAACATTTAATTTCTTATCAACTCTTTGTCCTAGAACAACACCAACAGCATAATCACTAGCATCACACATAATCTCAAAAGGCAAGTTCCAATCAGGTGGATGAACAATAGGTGCAGAAATTAAGGTTTTATTGAGTGTTTTGAAGGCTTCTACACAATCATCATCAAAAACAAAAGGAATATCCTTTTGCAAAAGATTTGTAAGAGGCCTAGAAATTTTAGAAAAGTCTTTGATAAATCTCCTATAGAAACCAGCATGACCAAGGAAACTTCTTATACCTTTGATATCTTTAGGACATGGCATTTCTTCAATAGCATCAACTTTAGCTTTATCAATTTCAATACCTCTTTCAGAGATTTTATGACCCAAGACAATACCTTCATTAACCATAAAGTGGCAATTCTCCCAATTCAAGACAATATTAGTTTCTTCACATCTCTGCACTCGATCAAGGTTGGTCAAGCAATTGTCAAAAGAAGTTCCGTAAATGGAGAAATCATCCATGAAAACCTGAACAATTTTTTCACAAAAATCAGAGAATATAGCAGTCATACATCTTTGAAAAGTAGTAGGTGCATTTGCATAAACCAAAAGGCATGTGTCTATAAGCAAAGGTACCGAAAGGGCAAGTAAAAGTAGTTTTTTTCTTGATCCTCTTATGACACAGGTATTTGGGAAAAAATAGAATATCCATCTAGGAAGCAAAAGTATGTATGTTTCAATAGTCTTTCTAGCATTTGATCAATGAAAGGCAGAGGACAATGATCTTTCCTAATAGCTTTATTTAATTTTCTAAAATCAATTACCATCCTATAGCTTGTGACAATTCTTTGTGGAATCAATTCATTTTTATCATTAGGCACAATAGTAATACCTCCCTTCTTAGGGAAACAATGAACATGACTCACCCATCTACTACCAGCAAAAATTATACCTGCTTGCAGAAGTTTTAATATTTCATTTCGTACCACTTCTTTCATCTTAAGATTCAACCGTCGTTGATGATCAACAAATGGTTTAGCATCAGGCTCCGTTTTTGTTTTATGCTAACACAGAGTGGGACTAATGCCCTTAAGATCATCAGAGTATATCCAATAGTGGCACAGTGCTTATTCAGAGTTTTCAATAAGTTCTTTTCTTCATGCTCAGAAAGGTTAGCACTAATAATAACATGATATATCTTCTTTTCATCAAGATAAGCATATTTCAAAGTATTAGGTAATTGTTTAAGATCGAATACATGATTGCTCTTGGGTGGTAGAGAATCTCCAAGAGTTTCAACTGGCAAGTTGTGCTTCAAAACATGCATTTGTTTAAAGAATATTTCGTCTATTTCCTTTCTTTCATTCATGAACATGTCATTTTTATGGTCTCGCAAATATTGTTCTAAAGGATCAGTTGGAGGCACGACAATAGAAGCAAGACCAATAATTTAATCTTTGTTAAGCATTTCTTTATCATGGGGTTGTCTATGATATTTAGAGAAATTAAACTCATGAGACACATCACCAAAGCTCACACTATCAGTTTCTTCTCACAATCTATCTTAGCATTAACAGTGTTCAAGAAAGGTCTACCAAATATAATGGGACAAAAATCATCTTGTGGGGAACCAAGAACTAGAAAAATCTGTAGGGTATTTTATTTTCTCACACAGGAATTCAACATCTCTAACGATCCCAATTGGTGAAATAGTATCTGTATTAGCAAGCTTAATGGTGACATCTATATCTTCTATTTCAGCAGGTGCAATATCATTCATAATTTCTTGATATAAGGTAAAAGGTATTGCACTCACACTAGCACCCAAATCACATAAGCCATGATAACAATGATCTCCTATTTTAACAGAGACAACATGCATGCCAACAACGGGTATGTGTTTATCTTTTTCATTGGGTTTAGCCATTCTAGCAGCTTCATCACAGAAATAAATAACATACCCATCAATATTATCGACCAAGAGATCCTTAACCATATCAATAGTAGGTTCAACTTTAATTTGTTCAGGGGGTGTAGGTGTTCTAGTATAGCTCTTACGGACTACGTATGAAGCTTTAGCATGTTCCTTTATCCTAACAGGAAACGGTGGTTTCTCAATATAAGCAGTAGGAATAATATGATCTACATTATAAATAATAGTTTCTTCTTCAGCCTTAATGGGTTCTACTATTATATTTAAAACACTTCTCCTTAGAGAGATCGACCTGAGCAGCAAATGATTCACAAAAAGAAGCTACTATCTCAGAGTCAAGTCCATATTTAGTGCTAAATTCACGAAAAGCATCGGTATCTATAAATGATTTAACACAATCAAATTCAAGCTTTATACCTGACTCCTTACCTTCGTCGAGCTCCCAATCTTCAGAGTTGCGTTTAATTCTTTCCAAGAGACCCCATTTGAATTCAGTAGTCTTCTTCATAAAAGAGCTAGTATAAGAGGTATCGAGCATGAATTGGTCATTACGAGAAAGCCGAGCATAAAAATTCTGAATAATAATTTCTCTTGAGAGCTCATGATTGGGGCATGAATATAACATTGACTTAAGCCTCCCCCAAGATTGAGCGGTACTTTCTCCTTCACGAGGCCAAAAATTATATATATAATTCCAATCATGATGAACTAGATGCATAGGATAAAACTTCTGATGAAATTCCAATTTCAATCGGTTGTAATTCAAAGATCCAATATCATCACATAGCCTATACCATGTCAATGCCTTTCCCTTCAAAGATAAAGGGAAGACCTTCCTCTTGACTTCATCTTCGGGCAAACCCGCAAGCTTAAATAATCCACAAACTTCATCCACAAAGATTAGATGCATATCAGGATGTAGTGTTTCATCTCCTGCATAAGGTTAGCTAGCAGTTTCTCTATCACACCCGAAGGAATTTCATAATAAATATTTTCAGTAGGTTCAATAGGTTGAGGAGCAACTCTTTGTTCTTCTGGTCAAGGTGAAGATACCTTGAACAAACCCCTCAAAGGATGATTTTCCATAGTAACAAGTGACATTAATTTCAGCACACCATATAAACATTTCCTTACCAAATTCCACTTACCAAAGGCGCCTCACTCCCGGCAACGGCCCCAGAAAAGAATCTTGATGACCCACAAGTATAGGGGATCTATCGTAGTCCTTTTGATAAGTAAGAGCGTCGAACCCAACGAGGAGCAGAAGGAAATGAAAAGCGGTTTTCAGCAAGGTATTTTCTGCAAGCACTGAAATTATTAGTAATAGATAGTTTTGTGATAAGATAATTCGTAATGGGTAACAAGTAACAAGTGTAGCAAAGGTGAAGCAAGGTGGACCAATCCTTTTTATAGCAAAGGAAAATCCTGGACAAATTCTTATATAAAGCAAAGCGCTCCCGAGGACACATGGGAATATTGTCAAGCTAGTTTTCATCATGCTCATATGATTCGCGTTCGCTACTTTGCTAATTTGATATATGGGTGGACCGGTGCTTGGGTGCTGTCCTTACTTGGTCAAGCCTTCCACTTATGATTAACCCCTCTCACAGGTATCTGCAACTATGGTAGAAGAATTAAGATAAATCTAACCATAGCATGAAACATGTGGATCCAAAGCAGCCCCTTACGAAGCAACGCATAAACTAGGGTTTAAGCTTCTATCACTCTAGCAACCCATCATCTACTTATTAATTCCCAATGCCTTCCCCTAGGCCCAAATCGTGCGGAAGTTTCATGTAGTCGACATTCACATAACACCACTAGAGGAAAGACAACATGCATCTTATCAAAATATCGAACGGATACCCAATTCACATGATTACTTATAACAAGACTTCTCCCATGTCCTTAGAAACAAATGTAACTACTCACAAAGCATATTCATGTTCATAATCAGAGGGGTAATAAATATCATTAAGGATCTGAACATATGATCTTTCACCAAATAAACCAACTAGCATCAACTACAGAGAGTAATCAACACTACTAGCAACCTACAGGTACCAATCTGAGGTTTTGAGACAAAGATTGGATACAAGAGATGATATAGGGTTTGAGATGAGATGGTGCTGATGAAGATGTTGATGGAGATTGACCCCCTCTCGACCAGAGGATCATTGGTGATGACGATGGCTTCGGTTTCCCCCTCCAGGAGGGAAGTTTCCCCGGTAGAGATGCTCTGCCAGAGCTCTAGATTGCTCCTGCCCAGGTTCCACCTCGAGATGGCGGCGCTTCGTCCTGAAAGCTCTCTTCTGATTTTTTTAGGTCAAAACCCTCCATATAGCCAAAGATGGGCATCGGAGACCTGCCAGGGGGCCCACAAGCCCTAAGGCCATGCCTAGGGGGGTAGGGCGTGCCTCCCAGGCTTGTGGCCACCTGGTGGGTCCCCTCTGGTATTTTATTCACCTAGTATTATATATATATATATATATATATATATATATATATATATATATATATATATTCCAAAGTAATTCTCCGTAAATTTTCAGGACTTTTGAAGTTGTGCAGAATAGGTCTCTCAGATTTGCTCCTTTCCGGTCCAGAATTCCAGTTGTCGGCATTCTCCCTCTTCATGTAAACCTTATAAAATAAGAGAGAAACGACATACGTATTATACCATAAAGTGAAATAACAGTCCATAATGCAATAAATATTAATATAAAAACATGATGCAAAATGGACGTATCATGGCCCACGACTATGAATGTGTTTTGGGTCGCCGGTGTCCATTCCATGGGAACGATTGCTCCGGACAGGAGAAGGCGTTGAAGGAAGCCACCATCAAATTTCTCAGAGCAGTTCTAAGCGTGATCGGAGATAAGTTGGTTGACGCATATTTACATGTGCGGGTTGCCAAGGACTTGTGGGAGACGGTCGAATATAAATTTAGCGCTACCCATGCTGGGAGCGAGATGTATATTATAGAGCAGTTCCACGATTGCAAGATGGTCGTGAACCTGTATTGGAACAGGCTCATGAGATAATATGCAATAGCTAGATGGCTTTGTGATAGTTGGTCAGGAAGGAAAGATGTGTAGGGAATATAAGTCTTTATATGGCTTGAGACAAGCACCTAAGCAATTACATGAGAAGTTTAATACAACTCTGAGATCTATTGGATTCATTGTTAATGAAGCCGACAAACATATATATGATGTCTACTACACAACCTTCTTCTTGTAGACGTTGTTGGGCCTGCAAGTGCACAGGTTTGTGGGACAGTAGCAAATTTCCCACAAGTGGATGACCTAAGGTTTATCAATCCGTGGGAGGCGTAGGATGAAGATGGTCTCTCTCAAACAACCCTGCAACCAAATAACAAAGAGTCTCTTGTGTCCCCAACACACCCAATACCAATGTGCCCAATACAATGGTAAATTGTATAGGTGCACTAGTTCGGCGAAGAGATGGTGATACAAGTGCAATATGGATAATAGATATAGGTTTTTGTAATCTGAAATAATAAAAACAGCAAGGTAACTAATGATAAAAGTGAGCGTAAACGGTATTGCAATGATAGGAAACAAGGCCTAGGGTTCATACTTTCACTAGTGCAAGTTCTCTCAACAATAATAACATAGATAGATCATATAACAATCCCTCAACATGCAACAAAGAGCCACTCCACAGCCACTAATAGCGGAGAACAAACGTAGAGATTATGGTAGGGTACGAAACCACCTCAAAGTCATTCTTTCGGATCAATCTATAAAAGAGTTCGTACTACAATAACACCTTAAGACACAAATCAACCAAAACCCTAATGTCACCTAGATACTCCATTGTCACCTCAAGTATCCGTGGGCATGATTATAGGATATGCATCACACAATCTCAGAATCATCCAACCAACATAAAAGTACTTCAAAGAGTGCCCCAAAGTTTCTACCGGAGAGTCAAGAAAACGTGTGCCAACCCCTATGCATAGGTTCATGGGCGGAACCCGCAAGTTGGTCACCAAAACATACATCAAGAGGCACGTGATATCCCATTGTCACCATAGATAAGCACGGCAAGACATACATCAAGTGTTCTCAAATAAAGACTCAATCCGATAAGATAACTTCAAGAGGGAAACTCAATTCATCACAAGAGAGTAGAGGGGGAAAACATCATAAGATCCAACTATAATAGCAAAGCTCGCGATACATCAAGATCGTGCCAAGTCGAGAACAGAGAGAGAGAGAGAGAGAGAGAGAGAGAGAGAGAGAGATCAAACACATAGCTACTGGTACATACCCTCGGCCCCGAGGGTGAACTACTCCCTCCTCGTCATGGAGAGCGCCGGGATGATGAAGATGGCCACCGGTGATGGGTTCCCCCTCCGACAGGGTGCCGGAACGGGGTCCCGAGAGGTTTTTGGTGGCTACATAGGCTTGCGGCGGCGGAACTCCCGATCTATCTTGATATTCGATGGTTTTAGGGTACGTAGGCATATATAGGCGAAAGAAGTCGGTCGGTGGGTGCTCGAGGGGTCCACGAGACAGGGGGGCGCGCCCTGTAGGGGGGGGCGCCCCCTATCTCCTGGGCTTCTCGAGTATCTTCTGACTTGATCTCCAAGCCTCCAGGATGATATTCTTCCAAAAAATCACGACGCCGAAGGTTTCATTCCGTTTGGACTCCGTTTGATATTCCTGTTCTTCGAAATACTGAAACAGGCAATAAAACAACAATATGGGCTGGGCCTCAGGTTAATAGGTTAGTCCCAAAAGTAATATAGAAGTGAATAATAAAGCCCGTAAACATCCAAAAGGGGTAATATAATAGCATGGAACAATCAAATATTATAGATACGTGGGAGACGTATCAAGCATCCCCAAGCTTAATTCCTGCTCGTCCTCGAGTAGGTAAATGATAAAAACAGAATTTTTGATGTGGAATGCTACCTAGCATAATTCTCAATGTAATTTTCTTTATTGTGGCATGAATGTTCAGATCCAAATGATACAAAATAAAAGTTCATATTAACATGAAAATGGTGATACTTCAAGCATACTAATCAAAGTAATCATGTCTTCTCAAAATAACATGACCAAAGAAAGTTATCCCTACAAAATCATATAGTCTGGCTGTTGCTCTATCTTCATCACACAAAGTATTTAATCATGCACAACCCCGATGACAAGCCAAGCAATTGTTTCATACTTTAATAATCTCAAACTCTTTCAACTTTCACGCAATACATGAGCGTGAGCCATGGATATAACACTATATGTGGAATAGAATGGTGGTTGTGGAGAAGACAAAAAGGAGAAGATAGTCTCACATCAACTAGGCGTATCAACGGGCTATGGAGATGCCCATTAATAGATATCAATGTGAGTGAGTAGGGATTGCCATGCAACAGATGCACTAGAGCTATAAATATATGAAAGCTCAACAAAAGAAACTAAGTGGGTGTGCATCCAACTCGCTTGCTCATGAAGACCTAGGGCATTTTTGAGGAAGCCCATCATTGGAATATACAAGCGAAGTTCTATAATGAAAAATTCCCACTAGTATATGAAAGTGACAACCTATGAGACTCTCTATCATGAAGATCATGGTGCTACTTTGAAGCACAAGTGTGGAAAAAGAGATAGTAGCATTGTCCCTTCTCTCTTTTTCTCTCATTTTCTTTCTTTCTTTTTTTCTTTCCTCTTTTTTTTCTTTTTATTTTTTTCTTTGGCCTTTCCTTTTTTTCTTTCTTTTTGGGCTTTTTTTTTCTTTTTGTAAAGTCCGAAGTCTCATCCCGACTTGTGGGGGAATCATAGTCTTCATCATCATTTCCTCACTAGGACAATGCTCTAATAATGAAGGTCATCACACTTTTATGGATTTACAACTCAATAATTACAACTCAAAGCTAGAACAAGATATGACTCTATATGAATGCCTCCGGCGGTGTACCGGGATATGCAATGAATCAAGAGCGACATGTATGGAAATTATGAAAGTGGCCTTGCCACAAATACAATGTCAACTACATGATCATGCAAAGAGCAATATGACAAAAGTAATACGTGTCATATGAACGGAACGGTGGAAAGTTGCATGGCAATATATCTCGGAATGGCTATGGAAATGCCATAATAGGTAGGTATGGTGGACTCTCATGGCGAAAACTGGGTTTAAGAATATTTGGAAGCACAAGTAGTATCTCTACTTGGTGCAAGGAATTTTGGCTAGCATGAGGGGGAAAGGCAAGCTCAACATGTTTGAATGATCCATGACAATATACTTTAACTGAGATGTCGGAAAACATAAACCATTACGTTGTCTTCCTTGTCCAACATCAACTCTTTAGCATGTCATACTTAATGAGTGCTCCCAATTATAAAAGATGTCTATGATAGTGTATTTATATGTGAAATCTCTCTTCCTTCAATATTCTATCATGAATTGTTCAAATGACCAATACAATGCTTGCTAACCTTCAATAAATTTACAACCTCTACTTCTTAGATGTGAAGTCATTACTCCCCATGGGATAAGAAAAAGAGACATATATAATTTCAGATTTATGACAATCAACTCATTCAACCATTTACTCATAGGATATAAGTGAAGCACACGAGTAAATAAAAAAAACTACTCTAAAAAGATATAAGTGAAGATCAATGAGTAGCTAAATAATTATGTAACTATGTGAAGACTCTCTCTCATTAAATAATTTCAGATCTTGGTATTGTAATCAAACAGCAAGCAAAGCAAAATAAAATGACATTGCAAGGATAGCACAACTCAAGTGAAGAAGCAAAAACTCAGGCTCAACCGATACTAACCGATAGTTGTTGAAGAAGAAAGGTGGGATGCCTACCGGGGCATCACAAAGCTTAGATGCTTGAGACTTCTTGAAATATTATCTTGGGGTGCCTTGGGCATCCCCAAGCTTGAACTTTTGTGTCTCCTTAATTCCTCTCATATCATGGTTTCTCTTTTTATCAAAAGCTTCATCCACACCAAACTCAACAAGAACTCGTGAGATAGGTTAGTATAAACCAATGCGAAACCTTATCAATTTCTACTGTAACAAATCACTAAAATTATTATTCAACATTGCATATTTAATACTCCTATCCTCAAATAGAATCATTAAACAAGCAAACATATGCAAACAATGCAACCATAACAGCAATCTGCCAAAACAGTATAGTCTGTAAAGAATGCAAGATTCATCATACTTACCTAACTCCAAAAATTATGAAATAAAATTCCCACTGTATAAGATTTATTAGACCTCATTATGCAAAAAGTTTCAACATTATACCATTCTCTGACTTTTCTAGGGAATTTTTGCAACAGCGGTAAACTTTCTGTTTTCAAACAGCAACATGTATACTAGCAAAATAAGCATGGCAAAGGCTATCCTTGAATTTTTTTATTGAAACTAAAGAAGCAAAACATTAATCTAAATAACAGCAAGCTAATACTAACAAAATAAAATGACGCTCCAAGCAAAACACATATCATGTGGTGAATAAAAATATAGCTCCAAGTAAAGTTACCGATGAACGAAGACGAAAGAAGGGATGCCATCCGGGGCGACCCCAAGCTTAGGATCTTGGTTGTCCTTGAATATTACCTTGGGGTGCCTTGGGCATCGCCAAGCTTAGGATCTTTCCACTCCTTATTCCATAGTCCATCGAATCTTTACCCAAAACTTGAAAACTCCACAACAGAAAACTCAAAAGAAAACTCGTAAGCTCCGTTAGTATAAGAAAATAAAACTACCACTTAGGTACTGTAATTAACTCATTCTAAATTCATATTGGTGTAATACCTACTGTATTCCAACTTATCTATGGTTCATACCACTTAATGCTAGCCATAGATGCATCAAAATAAGCAAACATCACAAAGAAAACAGAATCTGTCAAAAACAGAACAGTCTGTAGTAATCTGTATCAAACGTATACTTTTGGAACTCCAAAAATCCCACCAAATTAGGAAGTCGTAAGTAATTCTTGTAACAATCCAGATAAAAAATAATAAGATCAAGAGCACGTTTTTGTGAATTAACAAAACTAATTTACTGGGTGCAAAAGTTTCTGATTTTCAGCAGGATCAACACAACTATCACCGAAAGCCATCCTAAAGGTCTTACTTGGAACTTTATTGAAACAAAAGCTATAAAACATGATTACTACAGTAGCATAATCATGTGAACACACAAAAACAGTAAGGATAAATATTGGGTTGTCTCCCAACAAGCGCTTTTCTTTAATGCCTTTCTAGCTAGGCATGATGATGACAATGATGCTCACATAAAAGATAAGAATTGAAACATAATGGGAGCATCATGAAGCATATGACTAGCACATTTAAGTCTAACCCACTTCCTATGCATAGGGATTTTGTGAGCAAACAACTTATGGGAACAATAATCAACAATCATAGGAAGGTAAAACAAACATAAGTTCAAAACTTGAAGCACATAGAGAGGAAACTTGACATTATTGCAATTCCTACCAGCATATGTTCCTCTCTCATAATAATTTTCAGTAGCATCATGAATGAAATAAACAATATAACCAGCACCTAAAGCATTCTTTTCATGATCTAAAAGCATAGAAAAGTTACTACACTCCACATAAGCAAATTTCTTCTCATTCGGGATAGTGGGAGTATCATAAAAGACTTGAACACTAAAAATTGTTTCAACATTAAAAGAGTAATGTTCAGAAAAAGGGTAATCATAATCATGACAAGATTTGTAAATATAATCATCACTACTTTTTATAGCATAAGTTTCATCACAATAATCATCATAAGTAGCAACTTCGTTCTCATCATAATCGATTGAAACCTCTCCCAAGATAGTGGAATCACTAAATAAAGTTGATACTCTTCCAAATCCACTTTCATCAATATAATCATCATAGGTAGGAGGCATGCTATCATCATAACAACTTTGCATATCAAAACTTGGGATGCTAAAAATATCATCTTCATTAAACGTAGCATCCCCAAGCTTGGAACAAACATTAATTTCAGCAAATATATTCTCAAATATTTCATCCTCATCAAACATAGCTTCCCCAAGCTTGGGCCCTTTAATATCATAAGCATAATCACTCTCATCATTAAAAATATGGATATCACCAATAGTAAAGCAATTATCATCATCACAATTAGTAGGAGCAACATCATTTGGAAGGGATACCTTTTTACCTTTGTTGCTCCTTCTTTTCTTTTTCTTCTTCACATTATGTGTGGGTTCAACTTTCCTCTTTGAGCTCCTTATTGATGAGATTGGTTGAATAGAAAGCTCCTCCTCGTTACCTGATTCATCATAAGAAATAATAGGAGGATATTGGGAAGTCTCTTTCCTTTCATTAGTATTCTCATCATCTTCTATTTGCTTTATTTTCTTTAGGTAATTGGCAATATAAGGATTTTCAATGCAATTCTCCGCACAAAACAAATAAATATTTTCTAGATCAATATCAAGGAATTTCTTATGGGCAAATTCTGGAAGGTCCTTAAGTAAACGTTTCAACTCTTCATAACCCAAAAGCAAACTAAGTTCATTATAATGCGCAAGGGAAATCAAATCATCACAATTTTTGGACATGATTCGGTCATGAAACAATTTGCATTGGAGATGTAAATGACCACGTTCATTGCAAAGTTCACAAGTACGGCAAATGAATTTTAAATTTTCAGCACTCACACCTAGCCTTTCTTGCAACCATTATTTTTCTAAATGCTTATGCCTCCTGCAATATATATCTTCTCTATTTGGTGTGTTCATACAAACATGCACTCCACAAAAGTTGACATGCTCATAAGATATATTTTCATCATGACTAGAGCAATCATCATTAGTACTATGGATATTCAAGGAGTTTATACTAACAACATTGCAAACATGCTCATCATTCAAAGATTCAGTACCAAGCATTTTAATGCATTCTTCTTCCAGCACTTGAGCACAATTTTCCTTTCCATCAAACTCACGAAAGATATTAAAAAGACGAAGCGTGTGAGACAAACTTAACTCCATTTTTTTGTAGTTTTCTTTTATAAACTAAACTAGTGATAAAACAAGAAACAAAAAGATTCGATTGCAAGATCTAAAGATATACCTTCAAGCACTCACCTCCCTGGCAACGACGCCAGAAAAGAGCTTGATGTCTACTACACAACTTTCTTCTTGTAGACGTTGTTGGGCCTGCAAGTGAACAGGTTTGTAGGACAGTAGCAAATTTCCCTCAAGTGGATGACCTAAGGTTTATCAATCCGTGGGAGGGGTAGGATGAAGATGGTCTCTCTCAAACAACCCTGCAACCAAATAACAAAGAGTCTCTTGTGTCCCCAACACACCCAATACAATGGTAAATTGTATAGGTGCACTAGTTCGGCGAAGAGATGGTGATACAAGTGCAATATGGATAGTAGATATAGGTTTTTGTAATCTGAAATAATAAAAACAGCAAGGTAACTAATGATAAAAGTGAGCGTAAACGGTATTGCAATGATAGGAAACAAGGCCTAGGGTTCATACTTTCACTAGTGCAAGTTCTCTCAACAATAATAACATAGATAGATCATATAATAATCCCTCAACATGCAACAAAGAATCACTTCAAAGCCACTAATAGCGGAGAACAAACGTAGAGATTATGGTAGGGTACGAAACCACCTCAAAGTCATTCTTTCGGATCGATCTATAAAAGAGTTCGTACTAGAATAACACCTTAAGACACAAATCAATGAAAACCCTAAAGTCACCTAGATACTCCATTGTCACCTCAAGTATCCGTGGGCATGATTATACGATATGCATCACACAATCTCAGAATCATCCAACCAACATAAAAGTACTTCAAAGAGTGCCCCAAAGTTTCTACCGGAGAGTCAAGAAAACGTGTGCCAACCCCTATGCATAGGTTCATGGGAGGAACCCGCAAGTTGGTCACTAAAACATACATCAAGAGGCACGTGATATCCCATTGTCACCACAGATAAACACGACAATACATACATCAAGTGTTCTCAAATAAAGACTCGATCCGATAAGATAACTTCAAGAGGGAAACTCAATTCATCACAAGGGAGTAGAGGGGGAGAAACATCATAAGATCCAACTATAATAGCAAAGCTCGCGATACACCAAGATCGTGCCAAGTCAAGAACACGAGAGAGAGAGAGAGAGAGAGAGAGAGAGAGAGAGAGAGAGATCAAACACATAGCTATTGGTACATACCCTCGGCCCCGAGGGTGAACTACTCCCTTCTCGTCATGGAGAGCGCCGGGATGACGAAGATGGCCACCGGTGATGGGTTCCCCCTCCGGCAGGGTGCCGGAACGGGCTCCCGAGAGGTTTTTGGTGGCTACAGAGGCTTGCGGCGGCGGAACTTCCGATCTATCTTGATATTCGATGGTTTTAGGGTATGTAGGCATATATAGGCGAAAGAAGTCGGTCGGGGGGGGGGGGGGTGGGGTGCTCGAGGGGTCCATGAGACAGGGGGGCGCGCCCTGTAGGAGGGGGGGGCGTCCCCTTATCTCCTGGGCTCCTCGGGTATCTTCTGACTTGATCTCCAAGCCTCCAGGATGATATTCTTCCAAAAAATCACGATGCCGAAGGTTTCATTCCGTTTGGACTCCGTTTGATATTCCTTTTCTTCGAAATACTGAAATAGGCAATAAAACAGCAATATGGGCCGGGCCTCCGGTTAATAGGTTAGTCCCAAAAGTAATATAAAAGTGAATAATAAAGCCCGTAAACATCCAAAAGGGGTAATATAATAGCATGGAACAATCAAAAATTATAGATACGTTGGAGACGTATCAATATACTATCGCCATGGTGGGGGCAAAGGTGTTATACTGTGCTTGTATGTTGATGACATACTGATATTCAGAACCAACCTCAAAGTCATTGAGGAGGTCAAGTCGTTTCTATCTTAGAACTTTGAACTGGAAGACCTTGGTGTGGCTGATGCTATCTTGAACATCAAGCAACTGAGAGATCATGAGGGTGGGATTACACTTCTGCAATCATATTATGTTGAGAAGGTGTTGAGTCGCTTTGGATATTCAGACTACAAACCATCTCAAACACCATATGATCCTAGTGTGTTGATTCAAAAGTTCGAAGGCACAACTAAAGATCAATTGGGGTACTCTCAAATCATTGGTTTACTCATGTACCTAGCGAGCGCAACGAGGACTGACTTTGTTGTGAGCAAACTGAGTCGATTTGTTTCCAGACCGGGTGATATGCATTTGCATGCTATTGAAAGAGTTATGCACTATCTGAAAGGTACTATGAACTATGGACTCCACTATACTGAATACAGTCGGTACTTGAAGGGTATAGTGATGCGAATTCGATCTCTGATGCCGATGAGATGAAGGCCACAACTGTGTATATGTTTACTCTTGGAGGTGGTGCTATTTCCTGGAAGTCTTGCAAGCAAACGATCTTAACGAGATCGACAATGGAAGCAAAATTAACAGCATTAGACACGTTTGGTGTCGAAGCAGAATGGCTTTGAGATCTTTTGATGGACTTGCCATTGGTTGAGAAGCCGGTTCTGTCTATCCTTATGAACTGTGACAATCAGTCTGTTATTGTCAAGGTGAAGGGTTCAAAGGACAACATGAAGTCCAACAAACACATAAGAATGAGATTAAAAGCTGTCATAAAATTAAGAAACTCCAGAGTGATAGTGTTGGATTATGTCCAAATGGCTAAGAATCTGGCATATCCCTTTACTAAAGGGCTATCGCATGTTGTGATAGATAATGCATCGACTTAGATGGGTATGAGACGCACATGAGTTGCCATGGTGGTAACCCAACCTTTTGTGATCGGAGTTCCCGTGAAGTAGGACATGGGAAAAGAAGACAATTGTGAAGTGAGGAGAGTAACTTTACTAACCCACTCCGTTGAAGATACAATACTCTCAGAAACTGTATGGTAGGTGACTACTGTCTCAATGTGTTCTAAAGCTTATATAAGCAAGATGCTATCGTACATAGCGATCTTTGGAGGAACACACCTATATGAGCCCGACTGCTGATCACAGTCTATGAGATTGGGGTGATCTCTAGCAAGCTCATGAGTAGGTCAGGAGTGTGACTATTATGCTCCACCCGAGGGGTCACCCTTTGGCAGTCTAGTACTAGTAAGACATGTGGTGAAACTTCTTCACGCCAAACTGACAATTCAAGGCATAGTCCATTGTTCAGTTGTGAAGGGCATAACTACTTGCTCTAGGTGGAGTTCAACCTTAACAGGTCTCCACTGATATGCTGGTATATCAAAACATTGTTTGGAACAAAAAGGACAAAATGGGTCCTTGAGATCTAGTGGGCGATTGTTGAAATGTTAGGGTGGGCCTTGGCCCATCTAACAATTTCAGAAAATATCTAAGGGCCCATGTGGGTTATATGTCACTAGATGTAGTGGGAAGTTTAGTCCCACCTTGCTAGTTCGAGAGGAGTTGGACCTCCTTATAAGGGATTATCTTCCACATGCTACTGGAGCTTGAGAAGAGAAGTGATTCCCATGCGCTCCTCCTCTGCAGCCCGCCTTGCTACGTCATGATGCACCGTGGGTTGCGGGAATGAGCTGAACTGAGATCACACCTATGAACTTATTTTTGCCGGTCAGGAACGAAGAGTTTTTGACAGTTGGGCAGTTGGGCCATGATCTGAGACATCAGATTGTGGGCTTTCATCGACTCGGACGTGGGTCCAGCCCACGTCTCTCCATGCGACCGTGCCTATATATGCGAGGCATCAGCTAACCCTAGCCATCACGCGAAACAGATCGCATTTGCCTCCACGCCCACTATATATAGTTCATTGTTGCTGCTGTCGCCGGCGACTCCATCCCGTTCACCGCGTAAATGGTTGACGGTAGAGCAGGCCTCCGAAACACGCCTCTTCGGATCCTGTACGGGAGAGGGGCGATTAGGTTTTCGGGGAGCGACTACACGACTGCTCGCCTCCGATCGACTACTTCCTCTACGTCCGCGTCGCCTTTGTCATCACCATGTCCACCCACGCCGAACATGCCGCCGCTGAAAAGCTCGAAGCCAAGAAGAAGGCCACCGTGCTGCCACTGCCACCGCGGCCTCTGCCTCGCCGATCAGAGGGTATAACATGTTTATCCCTCTCATGTTTATTTCTGTCTTAGCAGTTCTAGCTTTTTGGGTAGATGTTTCTACTATATGCGTAGTACATGCTTACTTGTATCGTAATCAGTATGTCAGTAACTTTGTCAATTCCATGATCATAGTTATTTCTTGGATTAATTTAATCAATAAATTCCCTATTTATTCATCAAGTCACACATCTACACATCTATACAGCAGCAGCAGTAGCACGACCTAGCAGCTAGAACGAAATACAGTAGCAATGATAGCAGCAGTAGTCCTCAGGCACAGGAAATCAACGGGCTTAAGGACTATATATATGCTGGTGTGTGTATAGTCTGACTGAACTAATATGATCAACTTTTTTTTAGAAAAGGAGGATTACCCCCGGCCTCTGCATCTGGATGATGCATGCAGTCATTTTATTAATTATTCTCAGAGACCTTACAAAGCATTACATCAGTAAGCCTGAAGCCACCATCTAGGCGACACCTGTCGCTACTCCTATCCCCTTGATGCAGGGGTGCCGAATGTCCGAGCCTAATACCAGATAAACATCGCACCAAAACATAACATCTAATGCCGGATGCTCCATCCCAGCCACATGCCGGGAATGGGTCACACACCGGTCTGACGCACTCATCGAGGCTACCGCCGCCGTCATACACCTAACCATCTTCAAAGCAGGTACTGACCCAAAGACTTTGCCAGGCCAGCTGTCGACACCACCATGGCGCCAGACAGCGCCACTGCCCTGCGCGAGGCCATCAAGCCACGTCCAGCGCCGAGACCCCACTACTCCATGCTGCCGAGACTCGCCGTCGTCGACGTGAGAGAAGGCACGCCACACCACCTCACGCCTCTTGCATCCAGCGCCGCTCCACAAACGATGCCCCCAAGAGGGAACACGACACCACAGCGCCGCCATCGTCCGATCCGGTGATCTTAGGATTTCTCCCGGAGTGGCACGAGCAGGTTGACGATAGTTGCTTGACGATGCGTTCATCAAGGTAACGACGTAGACACCTCCATCGCCCGCCATGACCGAGTCGGCTCGGTTTTCACCGGTGACTATGTCTCCCCAACTCGCCGCCGGTGCTAATAGTGGAATCCAAGATCCGTCACTACCAGCCTGGCCAACCGCCTTCCGTGGAGAAGGCAGCCATCACCACCATGCCCGGGCCAAGAGACCCGGACGTCCTCGTGCCGCGAAGATTACCCGGGGGGATATCCTCTTGCCGTTGTCGAGACGAGGCGCAGCTGCAGTGGATCTCGATCTAAACCCCTCGGGCCCAGATCAGATCTCATCGCAACTAAAATCTCATCCGCCAACGGCCGCTGGAGATCTTCTGGCCACCGCCAACCCGCTGCGCACTTCCGTTGGAGGAGGAGGAGATGGACGCCGCTGCCCCCACGCGTTACCGACGGCCGAGGACAGCGCCGCCGCCGTTGCCTCACCACAGGGGCTTCGCCCGGCGGCGTCCCCGGGGGTGATGGAGGGGGAGGGCTGAGGGTGGTGTGGACGGGGACTCCCCGGGGGCGGCGCGGCGCCGCCGCCTCGGGGGAGAAAAGTGGGTACAAGATGGAGATGAAAGAATCCAGCTAAGCACATCAGGAATCCAACCTCCCAGAATATTAATTCATTTATTCTCTTACCATGTGATTCCATATGTAATGCACCTAGCATACCTCTTGGCACTGTTCCTATCATAGCTTCCATTATCGGTTGGTAGTACAGCTGGAGCAAGAGTGTTAGTCCCAAGTATATGCATTTTCATAGGACACTGGTCCTCATCGCAGCAACAACATCACCACGCCTTGCAAATATAACTTCAGTTGTTAACTACAAAACAGAAGTACTGCCATGCATAACACAGAACACACACATGGAACAAGGAAAACATAAGATTGCATTTGTACGTTAAACCTCCCACTTCTTTCATGGCGAATCGAGCATTGCTCTAGATCACCGAGTTCAGAGAAAAGCTCCTGAACCATTCACACACAAAAAGTAACTCAACAAGAGTATCCTATTGACAGGAACTGCAAGAGAATTTTATAAAGAAGCATATCATTATTCAAGTAAACTATACAAAATGATCACCCATAACAAGAAAAAGGACAAAATGTGAAGAGCAACCTTGTCAACTTATGAAGCAAGAAATACAACATGCAAAAAATAAGTCTAGATCACCCAATTCAGAGAGCTCCTGAACCATTCACACACAAAAAATAACTCAACAAGAGTATCCTATTGACAGGAGACTGCAAGAGCATTTTATAGAGAAGCATATCATTGTTCAAGTAAACAATACAAAATGATCACCCATAACAAGAAAAAGGACAAAATGTAAAGAGCAGCTTTGTCAACTTATGAAGCATGAAATACAATATGCAAAAAATAAGTCTCACATTATCAATTAAACGTATCATCAAGGCTATGAGCAACAGATTCATACTCCGAGCCATGACAAACAGATAATCTAGATCTCAGATCGTATAACCCAATGGTGCCAATGTCGATGTCTACTGTTATCTAACCGACACTAGGACCCATGATACAGAAAAAGGGCATGCATGAGAGTTCATTTACCACTACCCATTCTACAAAAATACCCGTCTGCATACCTTGGAGTATATCTCACCTGCATCATCATTAAAAAGTTAATGACATGAGCTACTTAGAAATGTTCTGTTGTTGATCTAGCAAAGCACTGAATCAAATAATTCATTCGCCCATGAGTTTAGATTTTTGACAATTTACTCACAAGGGCAAAAAAAGTGCAGCTTCTTTAGAACATGCTAGCACAAAAAATGTAAATATGTAACAGAAGTGGGCAAGAGGGAAAAAAGATGATGTTATTTACATGGAGGTTATGGAGCTGAATTTCTCCCTCTGACGACCAGTTATGAGATAACAGATCGTCAGACATTAAAAGAGAGGCTTCCGTTATGCTTTTTGTTGGGAAGATTCGCTCTGAAGTGAGAAGGCAGTGAGAGTAAAAGTTGGGAACACAACTTGCCACAGAGCTTAATCCATGTTTCGAAATCATTCATCTATCTATTTCCAAACGCAATCGTAAACAATACAACCACTGCATTGGCATTACCAGATGGCACAGTAGAGTAGAGCTAGCAGCAACTGAAAATCCGAAGCTCTCTACCTTTTGCATCAATGGCTGACTCATCTCATCAATCATAAATACCATTGACATTCACATGTACAAACAATGCAGTAGTTGTATAAGTGTTCAATTCAGATGCCATTCATTCTGAAGGGAATATGGAATAGGCAGTAGTACCTTTCTTGTCAACGCAGTGGTCATGGTCGCGACATAGTCCACCGGCAACAGGGTAGTACCTTTCTTGTCAACGCAGTGGTCATGGTCGCGACACAGTCCACCATCAACATAAAGAACAAAACATCACACATGAACCCTAACGAGAACCCCTCGACCAAGACATCGAACACCAGCAAAATCACCATGACACCAAACCCATCACGATATGCAAGAGATTAAGGCCATCCATCAAGCAGCCACACAGAGGCCTTCCCTATATCACCACTTGATAAATGTTTGGATTGAGTAAAGTTGACTATACAACCTTAATCTTCATGGTGTGACCAGCATAGGGAATGACCGCACGCCCTTCTCCGTAGAGAAGAGGCGTGAAGGCAAAGGATGACATTGTGTGCAAGTCAGCACCGTCACCATCCCATGTCTCAACCGTAGTCACCTAAGAATCCGCTGCCGACACCGCCACGACACGCCGCGAGAGCTCGAGCACGCCATCGTCCCCGACTGTGATGGCCGCGCCCGACGTGTTGCTGTCAAACAACACCATCTCCTCCGGGATCTTGGTTGTCCCTGTGCGTGTGCGCGCCAGATCTTCCTATACAGTCTGTCAACAACAACACGAAGATCCTTTTTCTGGTTTCCATTATCTTTGGTGGAATTCTTGAGGATCTGGATCTCGAGGTGCACTCGATGGCGACGAGCGGCGACGAGAGCCTGTCAGAGAAGTGGGTGTGTTGGTTCATGTGAACATTGTACTCCATCATTCCTCAGATGAACTCTACGTCATCCTCCTCAACGCGACCCGTGTGGAGCTTGAGGTCAAATTCGAAGAAGAGGAAGCGAAAAACCATGAGGTCGTGGGTTGGGCCTGTGAGCACCAATGGATGGCCTTGCTAGGTGATGAGCTGGTGGTCGTCGCGCTTGCGGTGGAATAGGTGGATCCCCTCAGGCTCGTCCAGGACGCCTCTCACGACGACGGAGCCATAGAGGCTGAGGGGGAGCCGGTGAGCCGGAGTCGGAGCTGGTCACCTTGATGGAGAGGACATTCCCGGTGGCTTGAGGGATGCCCCGATGGCGTCTATGTGGCGACCGGGCTGAAGCGGCGACTCCTCCTCCACGTCGAAGTCGATCTTCGGGGAGAAGAAGGTAGTCCACACGGCCTCCGTGATTCACGCCGTGTCTTCTGAGTCGTCCGGAGAGGAAATTGGCGTGGACTTTGGAGGATGCCAGCGGCGATGGCGGTGACGGTGGTTGCTTGGGCTCCCACAGGAGTAACACCCCGTCCTCGGTCTCCGTCTGCATCTCGAGCTTCCCCATTGGCACCCCTGACATGTCCGCCACCTTGGATTTGAGGTGGAACGTCTCCATGTGAATAGGGGGCACTCGGCCACCAACGGCAGCTGCCACTGCCGTGTTGAATGGCAAGTACAAGACGATTACCATTTGTTGCGAACAACGAGCGTAGCACAACTTCACATCTGGCTAGTCCAAGGACAACCACCAATGAGGCAATGACAACACAACTACATGCAAAAGAGCCTACCCAAAACCGAGAACGTCGCTGCGTCTCGACCGACGCCGGTCACCTCCGAAGAATAGCCGCTCCCGCCAAGCTTCCCTTGTCAACAGGCATATTTGAAGGATCCGCCGGCAGCTGGAAGCCATCTGCGACACCATCATCGTTCAGGGCAATCTGCCCGGCCTCCTCTCCCACCGTTATGTCCTTCACGGTCTGATCGACGCACAAGTCCCACCTAAAAAATAATTCGACCTTGCGATGTACTCCATGGAAGCAAAATTAGTATTCAAGTACTTATGCACCTTGGGAGTTCGTGCCCAGGAATATATATATAAATAATAGTTGAGCGTACACTTCTCTATTTATTATCCTGGCCTTTCGCTCTATTTATTACTTTATTTAAATTTTCTTTTGAACTTTTTATTATATTAGGTTTATTCTTTGTTTTCATTTTACTCACTTTATAATGTGTGTTTTTCTTTTAGTTGTTTTATTTTATTTTACATGAATGTTTTTTCTAAAATACTAAGCCTTTTCTTTTGGAAGCCCCGAACCTTAATTTTTGAATTACCCTAAAAAAATACAAGTAAGCACTACACATCCTTATAACCAGCTAGCTAGATATCAGGAGGAAGAAGCCACATGCTATCATATCGACGATCTTCCATGAAGTAACCTACCGACCTGATCTTGAAATTGTCGGCAATACTCTTGTTGTAGTGTTCCTTGTGATACTTAAGGTCTCCATCGCTTTGTGAGATCGTCAAGAATACCTCATCACCATTGACTGTATTGCATAGACGTAGGTGGCCGCGGTTGCAGTAGTAGATGTGATTTTTCTCTATGTCGCCAAGCCTATCTGCTGGCATGTGCACCACCTTGGAAAATTTCTGTCCCAAGAATAAGGCATGGTCGCCCAAGCTGGTCACCTCAGACCAAGAGGTAGGGTTGAGCTCGAACATCCTAAAGAAAGGCCTGGGGGAAAAGCACCGCCGGTTAATCACCACAATCGTACACTTTCCATGCAGATCCATGATGTAACATGTGTACTCATTGCAAGTGCTCCATGCTGATGGACGGTCTACCCTAAGCATTTTTATCCGGTAATTCTCGGTGACCACTGGAGCAACATCCTTCTTCACACGGATCTCAAATTTGACAAGATCATCGTAACCCGGTTGAATGCCATAGAGCTCACCATTACAAAAGGCAATGTCCATGAATCCCGACATATGACATCCAAATATGGTCCACCCGCCACGTGGGCAATCAACCCTACAAACCGCGATTCCGCAGTTACGGGTCATGGCGGCCATGATGCAGCCGTCCGAGGTGGGCATCTTGGAGAACACGATTTTCATGACGGCCGGGCCGTAGGCATCACCACGCCCATGGTACACGCAGTCGATCCTCTTCTGTTTCTCAGAGAGCGCCACCTCGGCGCCGGTGAAGAGGTTGAGGATCGTGAGCGGCGGCTGCTGGGAGAAGACGACCCAGCCTCCGTCGTAGCCACCGACGAGGCACGTCCCGGCGTCCTTGCAGTGCTGGAAGCGCATCGCGGCGCCGTCCTCAGGGCAGTGCGCGCGCCATGTCCTGTCTCCGGCGTCGCGCGGCGAGAGCAGCAGCCATGGCAGTGCAGGCACCCGCGGCGCCGCTGCGACGGCGGTGCGCCAGGACCTGCAGACGGTGGAGAAGCGCATGCGACTGCTCGGGGACTCGGCCAGAAACCTGTAGACGATGAGGAGGAGATCGTTGGGGAGCGCAGAGAACGACGGGCACGGCCGCACCGCCGTGCACTGCGCGCGCTTCGTTTCTTGTGTGGGCATCTCGCCTGGCGGCGCTCCCTCCATCGATCGGTTACGACTCACGAGGAGAGAAGGAAACCTGGGAAGACCGGAGATATTTGTTGGGTGCCGTGCATGAATCGAATCAGATTCAGATATATATACTGTATATAGTCCTGCAAGCCTGGGGATATATGTTGGCACCGATCCAAAGTTCGATGTTTCTTCGGTACTGATTTTTTTGGTACTAATTTTTTTTGGTACTGAATTAATTATAAATTTCCAGCTAGATATATGCTATTTATTCTTGAAAAATGTTTGGCTGATTTCTCGAAAGAAATCCGCTGCCTCGGCAGGGTGCCACGCGTCCTGGTGTGGACCATGCACCACCTGATAGCCGCTCACCTCCAACCTTTTCTCTCCATTATGTCTCCTGCCTTTCTCCTTCACCTATATCTCCCTCCAATTGCCAAGCTCTTTGCTGCTACTCAGGGCATACCTCGATTGACGCTGCTGAAGGGGATATGAGGGGCACCTAGGTGCTTTAGGGGACGCCCGCACTGCTACAATGGAGATCTTGGGGACGTGGCAAGCGCCTTGTGTGTCTCCGGTAAATCCTCAGATACATCAGGCGAGCCGCTCACTAGGATTGCAACATAACCGGTACTGCGGAAACGTAGTCTGTGTTGCAGAAACATAGTTGCTTCAAAAACATCCCTCGTGCTTCAACAAGAACGGCGGTGCAGCAAGACAAGGTAACCTCTGTGGCGGGATGTTTCTGAAACATGGCCTATGTTGCAGAAGTCCATGTGGCAATGAAAAAAATCGGCAAGACAATATTTGTTGCAAATGTTTCTGCAACACGAGCTCTATTGCAAAGATCCGCAACACAATCCCTATTGCAAATGTTTCCGCAACACGAGCTCTGTTGCAAAGGCTTCTGCAACTCTATATTTGTTGCAATGATGAGGACGGGGCCGCTGGATGACTCCAGATCTAACGACCGCTGAGCCGGCGGCTGACGCATAGCAGGCCCCTATATTCTTTGGACATTGATAACTGCCACATGTGTGGCAGGAAAGGAGACGCACCACACGTCTCTAATGCAAATAGATTGCCACGTCATCGCATGCACGCATGCGAGAATCTTTTTGGATTTCCTGTTTTTCAAATGTTTTATCTCTTAAATGAAAAATCCGATTGAAAATCCGTTTTCACCATTAAATCCCTCGCGACGAGATCTTCAAAACTAGATCTCATATCGATATATTTCAGCGAAATTTTTTTGGTTAAAATTTGCCATGTCTATTGCACATAAATTGCCATGATATTTACACTGAAGTTGCCATGATATGTTTCAACTATTTTCTTTTATATTAAAAAGTAAATTTTAACATATTATAAAACGGAGAATTAAGAAACTAGACTTGCCATGCACCATAAACTAAAATTGCCATGATACATGCACTTAAAATTGCCATGGTTCAATAAAAAATACTTTCATGGTCAAAGTACTGAAATTGCCATCATCAAAAAACTAAAATTGCCATGATCTACAAACTAAAATTGCCACATGGCAACTTTAGCTTAAGCATTATGACAACTATAGTGTAAACATCATGGCAACTTCTTGGCAAAAAAAATCGTCGAAACATATCAACATGGGGTCTAGTTTTGAAGATCTCGTCGAGACGGATTTAATGGTGAAAATGGATTTTTAGTTCGCTTTTTTATTTAGGAGATAAAACATTTTTAAGCCAAAAACCAAATAGATTTCTGCTGATGTCATCTATTCATACGTGGCAAAATGAATGGTGATGGAGACATGTGAGCGATCTGCAAATGCCCACACGTGTGGGCGTTAGTTTTTCCGATATTCTTTTGAGATTTTCAGTTTTTCAATATGTAAACTTGCCATGTATGTACAGTTGTACACTCGTGTATGGCTTGGATTGCTAGGCCTACTTTGTTTTCTTTACACTAGATAATTATCATAGAATAACTTGAGGCACGTCGATCCGTCGAGCATAGGAAATCACACAAGCAGAAACATGACACCCAAATTTTTGTCTAGTCACAACGGTTATATTATTTGTTGAATTGTCTAGACACTCGGGGTTCATAACCAAACCCATGCGTGCCTATTTCCTCCCAACACTAGCCGATGACGCCATACCTTCCCTATATGCCGTCGCCTCGGCCTCCAGTGGCGAAGGCAGGAATAATTTATAGGTGTGGCGGATTTCACGAGGTAAAGACCAATGTACAATATAACTATGTGCCGCTTGTGCTCTGCCTCGCCCGCCCGTGGCCACTGCCATGCCCGGCCCGGCACTTCCAACCTCACACGGTTGCTCTCTGATCGATGCCTTACTCGATCTTCTGGCACTTAGCCGGCTAGGGACAGCAGGTCGGAACCAGGGAAGAATCACACGAAGCTATGCAGGCTCGCGAGTTTGGAGAGTAGCTGTGCGGAGTGCCACATTCAATGGGTATTCAAAGTCTAGAATGAAAATCGAAAACATAAAGGTTCACAAATCGTTCACTGCAAAACATAAACGTTTGTCGGTGTTGAATTAGTGCTCTTTGAAGCTTTCTTCCATTTTTTTTTTCTAAAATTGCTTATTAGTCTCTCTAGTTACTACTCCCTCAGTCTCAGCGTGAAAAAACGTCTTACATTATGGGATGGAGGGAGTACATAGTAGATTCCTTTTTTAACACAACTTACTTCATAGATCAGAAAAACAAATTCACTGATCATAGATCAAGGAACAACTAATCGAATTCCCCTAAAAAAACAACTAATCAAATTTATAAAAAAGAATTGATGTTTACTAGTGTATGGACCGAAAAAATGGACACAGGAAGTACGAAATTTTAGAACCAATACGGCCAGGATCCTGACTTGGCGTCATTGCTCCGGCCTCGCCGTTGTTGGCACATAGAGGCATTAAGCTCGTCGCTTTTGGGTCTGCGCCGCGGGTGTGTCACTCGCCACCTAATTCCCTGCAGTGCCACCCGCCGCCGCCGCGTTCGCCGAGCATGGTCGCCGCCGGAATCCCCGTGACCGAGAGCTAGATCGTGCTCCTCTTCCGTAATTGCGGTTGTGTCTCTGCGTGATTTCCATCAGCGGGCTCGATTTGTAGCGTAACTGGACTACTAGAGGCTGGAGCTGGGCTAACATGCAGCTAGCTGGGCTGCTGGGAGGATAATTGGGCCATGGGCAATTCGACGCGCCTCTGAGAGTGTTCTCCTCCTCCCAACTAACGAAACTGAACTCAGCTCAAATCTTCAGACAAGTATAGTATATATACGTAGTATTTTTGCCAAATTTTAGGTATGGCACCTGCCAAACCTCGCCATATAGCTGGCTCCGCCCCTGTCAGCCTCCCTCCTCTTTCCGGTCCGGCGGCCTCGTCGGTCGAAAAAGTAGTGGATACATCGTCTTATGTTTCTCTTTTTTTGTTTCCCTCGCAACATCGACGAGGTGGTTCTGGCGACAACTTGTTGGAATAAAGTCTCCCGGGTCTCTTCTTACCTTGACGATGTCTAATCGAACGTCGACTAAGTGAGAGTTCATGTCCCCTGATCTGTTGGTTACCTTCAAATCTTGCTAGTTCGTGTATTTTTCATGGTGAGCCATTGGCTCGCTATCAGTTTGACGGCCTTGGCATCTTTTCCATGTTATTTTGTGGCTTGGCCCTTTCTTTCAGCCATCTTAAACAGTGGTGATGGATTGCAAATTTGTTCTACATGGGTTATGCTCCATCCGATGCTACTTCAAAGATTTATAGATCCCCTCTCAAGGGGCGAGTGACTTGCGGTCTTCAAAGCCTGGTATGGCGAGGGTGTTTGTATGTGCCGCTTCTTCTTTATTGATAGTGCAGTTTTTAGTCTCCGACGGACGGTGTACAATCGTAGGAAGAAGACTAGTATGTTTTTAAATGTAAGTTTATTTGTTTACTGATCGTTCTACGTCCAGTTGTTTATCCTTGTAACAACTTTTGTTTTCTTCATTAATCAGATCTAAGATGCCACTTGGGTGTCTTTATTAAACAAAACATACCTACAAATCATTGCACTTTTTTCTTTCAAAAGTGATTCACAGCTATTATCAAAGTTCACCGGAAATACAAAACACCTCAAACATAATAAAAAATACATTGAGATTACTAGGCCCCAAATAACCACTACCGATGACTAGTTTGCACAACTCTTTCTAGACAGGCGACCGTGCTGACCAATGTACATATAAACTCATTCCAACATTACCAAATAATTATTGTGGTTTGGAAACATAAATAACATTTTTTAAACGGAGGCAAAATATTTGCCTCATTGATTAATTAAGCAGAAGAGAGTTGTAGAATTAACTACGAAAAAATCATACCAAACCCATTACAAATACGTCACACACATTTAGTGAAAATAAATTGTGTGCCATTTATTTGCTACTATTTTTAAGCATGCACCAAATTTCTAGTTAATTTACCAGATACAATTCAAAATTGAACTACATGTATCTTTAAAAGGGCATGTCTATGGAAGCAAAATTCATATTCATGTACTTATATGCACCTTGGGAGCTCGTACCCAGAAAAAAATATATGTACTCCAAACCCTTGGCTGCACCTAGGTCAAGGAGTGGGCAAGATACACGTTGAAGGGGCAATCCGTCGAGCATGAATTGATGGATCCTATAATTTTGCAGGGATGGATCTGGTAAATACGCCCCCACAAAAAAAGGAGCTGGTAAATACCTTGGCGCTTCAGCTAGTATTAGATGTTCTGGCATCAATGATCCAGCCTCGATGGAGGCACTTGCATGCAGAGATCTCTTTCCCTCGCCCTAGCTCTCTCACTATCGCATGTGTTAGATATGTTTTGTCTTATTTCCTGTTTCTTTTTGTTTGTAGTTTTCCCTATTTATTTTAATTATTATTTTGAGATTTTAGTTATATTTTGTTTATTCCTTGTTTTGTTCCTTCTTTTAACCTCTATATATCGTATATTTTTATGTTAGTTGTTTTTTGGGTCTGTCTAGGGCAACATCTAGATGTTCTCTAGTTATTGCACATCTAAGTTACTCAATCAAACTAGAAAGAAAAAGGAAAAACACAAAAAAAAATTCCTGCACGAATCTTACCGTAAAATCAATAACATAGTACTTAGATGTGCAATACTTAGAGCACATCTAGATATGCTTTAGCAAAACTGTTGTTTATTTTATCTTATATAAATATTTAGCTCAGATACTAACCTTTTGTTTTGAAAGACCTGAACCTTCATTTTTGAATACCGTCAATTTTTCTTTGAAGTACAAGTAAGGAGGTGCACATTCTTATGAGCAGCTAGCTAGATATCAGGAGGAAGAAGCCACATCCTATCATATCGACCATCTTCCACGAAGTAGCCTACCGATGCAATCGCAAAATTGTCGGCAATGCTCTTCTTGTGTTCCTTGTGATGCTTAAGATTGCCATCGTTGTTTGAGATCGTGAAGGTTACTGCATTCTATGGAAGGTAGAGTTTGGACTTAGAAGGCGACGGCTGCAGTAGTAGATGTGGTTTCTCTCTACGTCACCATGCCTATCCGCTGGCATGTGCACTGCCTTGGAAAATGTCGGTCCCAAAAACAAGGCATGGTCGCCCAAGCTTTTCCGCTCCGACCATGTTTTAGTGCCGATGAACTCGAAGACCCTAAAGTAAGGCTTGGGGTTAGGCCACCACTGGTTAATCACGGCCATCGTAAACTTTCCATGTAGATCAACGATGTAACAAGCATACTCCTTGCAACTGTTGGCGGATGTGGAATGATTAACCATTCCCATGTCTATCTGGTACATGGCCATGACCATTGGCGCGCCATCCTTGTTCACACCGATCACAAACTTGAGAAGTTTCTTGTAATTATCTTCGATGCCATAGAGCTCACCGTTGCAAAAGGTGATGTCCATGAATCTCAACATACGACATCCATATGTCGTCCACCGGCCACCAGGACAACCAACCCTACAGAGCGCGATTCCGCAGTTCTCGGTCATGGCGGCCATGATACAGCCGTCCGAGGTGGGCGTCTCGGAGAACACGATTTTCGAGACGATCGGCCCGCAAGATTTTCGAGTACGGACAGGCGATGGTCCTCTGTTTCTCAGAGAGCCCAACCTCGGCGCCGGTGAAGAGGTTGACGATCCTGAGCGGCGGCGGCTTGGACGAGACAACCCATCCTCCGTCGTAGGCGCCCACGAGGTACCTCCCGACAGCCCCGTGCTGCAGCTGGGCACGCATCGTGGCGCCGTCCTCGGGGCAGTGCGCGAGCCACGTCCTGTCGTGTTCGTCGCGCGGCGAGATCAGCAGCCATGGCAGAGCGGGCACCCGCGGCTCCGCGGCGACTGCGTTGCGCCACGACCTGCAGACGGCGGCGAACCGCGCCCGGCTGCTCGTGGACTTGGCCAGCAACCGGTAGACGACGAGGAGGAGATCATCGGGGAGCGTGGAGAACGACGGGCATCTCGGCGGCGCTCCCTCTATCCATCGATCACGAGGAGAGAATAAAACGTGAGAAGACCGGAGATATTTTTGTTTGGTGACGTGCATGAATCGAATCAGATTTAGATATACTATATACGTACGGTTCGATCCAGGAAAGGGGGCGCCTAGTGGAGGTTGAACATATTTTAGGTGTTTCCTGACTACTGAATTAATTATAAATTTCCAACTAGTTATCTGCTATTATTTTTCAGAAATTTTTTCAATCTATTCATCAACTATTAAGGTAGTAAAAAGAACACCGGAAGTAAAAAATACATCTAGACCACTTAGAGACGACTACAAGTACTAGAGCGAGCCAAAATCACGCCGTCGTCACCGCTCCTCACTCATCAGAGCCGGACAAACCTTGTTGTAGTAGACAGTCAGGAAATTGTCGTGCTAAGGCCTCATAGAACCAGCGCACCAGGACAACAACCGCCGTTGATGAAGATATGTGTAGATCAGAAGGATCTAACCAGTAGACACATGAATACAGACGAACAAAGAGCGGATCCACATGGATCCATCGAATACAAACGCCGACCGAATCCAGCGAGATCCGACGGAGACAAACCTCCAAACGCCCTCCGACGATGCTAGAAACACCATTAGGACGGGGGCTAGGCAGGAGAACCTTATTCCATCTTCAGAGAACCACCGCTACCTCATCTCTTCGAGCAGGACACAAACCCAAAAAAACTCATAAACCATCTGAAAAAGAAGCCCTCCCGCCTTCAAGGACCGGGATCCACCATGCTTTCATGGCCCTAAGACCATAGAAGATAAGATGTACCGGCGGCAGCACCGACAGGAGGCTCGAGAAACCCTGGCGCTTAGGGGGCCCTCGTATGTGAGAGCCAAGGGGTACGCCAATACAACCAATTGCTATTCTTATCTTTAGGAGATTTTCAATTTTGAAAGATCTAAACTTGCCATGTATGCACACTCGTGTATGGCTTGGATTGCTAGGGCTAATCATTTTCTTCTTTTCACTAGTAAACATGCCTGTGCGTTGCAAATATTTCACACACTCCTAGTCCAATTTAGCATCGCTGAAGACCCCTCCAGATCCTCTATTTTGACATGGTGCAAGTGCAACATGTGCGTCACAAATTATCCTCCTTCTGTCCCTCATCAACAGTGTACGTCGTGTATATAACTACACTTTACCTAGCCAAATCTTCTTGGCATCCAACATCTCCTTCGCGAGAGACTCCTTCGTGTGCATCTTGGAAGATGACTATAGCACACAGGGCATGACGAAATGAAGAGCGGAACTGGGAACGTTAACGTTACCCGCTTTTTTTAATGAAAAACAAGAGCATTAATGTGGAACCGGTTGTACAGAGCGATTTACAAAAAGGACCCAAAATGAAACCTAAATTGCAAACTGGTCCCTGACTTTGACACAGGAGACCCCAACAAACTGATGGAAAATGTGATTGGGTCCCTTGATCTTCCTCACGGGCGCAACCTCATCGTCGCCGGGGACGACACCACTTGGGACAGTGAGGCCTCCATGACACCTCGTCGCAGATTTCATGGAGAAGAAGCACTAACTCCCTTTTGTCTTTATTGGCGGGAGGAAGAAGCACTACCTCCCTTTTGCCTTCATCTTACGTTCAGTCACGTATATAGACGTGCACGGGAGTGCGTCATGTATGTGAGTGTTTGTGTTTGTACTGTATTTCTTAGAAAAATAGTAATAGTCTTTTATTTCATCCAACTCCCAAGGTTGCTTGTTTCAATCGTTTTGGTTTGTGGTTTTCGTATTTATTAAGTTTTCTCTTTTTTTTATTTTATTCGTGAACATCGCAACACATGGCAGTACCATGACATCAGCAAATTCTCAAAACCATTTAACTTTTAAACTCTTCTATTTCTCACACCGCGTATCTTACAAACGATCTCATATCACAATCAGTTTCACTGTGATGAGATTTTTGAAACTAGATTTCATATTCAACGTTTCGATATACCGTTCTCAATAGTTATCAGGTTATAATCACATGCTTGTTATGTTCATAGACATGGTTTATCAGGTTACTTGTCACATACCACATATGTAAGACATTCATGGTCAATGGATTGAAATGATAATGGCTTGTGCGAGCTCAGCAGATATAAAGTGAAATATAATTCTCAGGAAACTGAAGTGTTCACCCCCAACAAGGGGGATTCGGCGGGGGGGGGGGGGTCTCCCCATATTTGTTCCTTTTTTGTGTAGAAGGCCTTTCTAATATGTTGCAGTATGAAGAAGTAGTTGGTGGCATAGATGAGATTAGATTGTGTGAATGCACAGTTAGTTTCACACCTTTTATTTGCTGATGATACTCTATTTTTTATGAGAGCAGATGTGTTAAATGCAATTTCCTTACAACACATACTAGAAACCTTCAAAACTCATGACAAATGGTGAGTTTGGCTAAACCTTTCAGCCCAAATACAAGTGTTGTCTCTAAAGGAGAAATTTGTGATACTGAAGCCCTGTCAGGTAAGTATCTTGGGCTTCCTATTTTGGTTGCTTTAGACAAGAGTGATTGTTTCAGGCATCTTATATAGAATTAAAATAAGGCTATTGGGATGGATGGGAAAATAGTTGTCCGTAGGACAGAAGGAAACATTATTGAAAGCTATCGCCCAAGCTATACCTACTTTTGCTATGTTTATTTTCAGCTTGCCCAAGGGATTTGTAAGGAAATAATAGATATAATTGCTTAGTTCTGGTGGGGCGGCAGTGAAGAGCATAGAAGGATCCACTGGATAGCGTGGTGGAAACTTTGTTATCCTAAGTCAGAAGGGGGTATGGGACTCCGAGATCTCACTCTTTTAATCTGGCAATGTTGGCAAAACAGTGCTGGAGATTAATTGCTGATCCAGACTCTCTGGTTTCGAGAGTGTGGAAGGCTAAATACTATCCAAATGGCTCTTTAGTGCATGCTACTCCAAAAAACGGGTCTTTGTTTACATGGCAACGTACGCTCAAATGTTTGGATTCTTCTCGATCCTCCTTCATGGTGGGTTGAGCCCCATGGCTCTCTGATCTCTGCAGGTTTCGGTTCATGGTTCGTTGCCGGATCCACCGACGAAGGTTTTGTGGTATAGGATGGGGACCGGAGGAAACTTTGATCGGCTTGTTCAGTCTGGCATCGGTGACGTCTTTCGACGTTGTTACCCTCCGTGGAGGCGATGTCGTGGTCTCTCCTATCCACCTCCAAACCCCTCCCGGACAAAAGTCCAAAATTCAGTCTGGATTGGGCGGCGGTGGCATCCTTCTCGTTGTACCCTCCATGGAGGCGCCGTCTTGGGAGGTTCTGCTGTTCGGCGTAGAGATGCTGTGGGTGATGGACCTCCGTGTAGCTCCAGCAACGGCGACAGTGTGGAGGTTGCCAGGAGATGCGGCGTTGTTTCTACCGCGTCGATGACGATAAGTATTGGCGGCATAGTATAGCTGGATATCAACGATAGATGCGGATAGATTGATGAGCGCAGGGCGGTGGCGCTGTCTGGCGCCATGGTGGCGTCGACAGCTGACCTGGCAAGGTCTTTGCGCTGGTACCTGCTTTGAAGATGGTTATGTGGATGACGGCTACGGTAGCATCGGTGAGTGCACCGGACCGGTGTGTGACCCATTCATGGTATGTCGCTGGGATCAGGCAACCGACATTAGATGTTAGTTTGGTGTGATGTCCGTTTGGTGTTAGGCTCAAACATTCGGCACCCCTGCATCAAGGGGATAGGAGTAGCGACATTCGTCGTCAAGACGCTGGCTTCAGGCTTACTGATGTAATGATTTGTAAGGTCGATGAGAATAATTAATAAAATGGCTGCATGCATCGCTCAGATGCAGAGGCCGGGGGTAATCCTCCTTTTGTAAAAAAAGCAGCTCATGTTCTAGCAAATTCCAGTTATTCTAATACACTACCTTTAGTTGGTTGGACGAGCTCCAGATTGTATTGTCAGTAAACTCGTAAACGATGTATCGGTTGTTTTGATTTTAATAATGCTAGTCATGATAGCTTTTCCTAAAAAAAGTCAGATGTGCTCGATAAAATAATCCAGGGGCGTTTTAAAAACAATACCACTGCCACGTGTCCACATGAGAATGATTTGGACCAGTTTTGCATCTGTATCACAATTTCGTGGACCGGTTCACCCCATTTTCAAGTTCTTGTACGAGTTTGCACACCTACCGTGCAACTTTTTGTATGCCTAGTGTATATAGATCTTTATATAAGAACCAAATTATGATTGTTTTTGGGTGAAAAACTTGTATTACTAAAAAACTCTACACTCAATGCGAGCAAAATTAGCTAGGCTATCACTAACCTTATTCTTGCTACGATTTACATCAGTAATACAACTTTCACAAAGAGACATAAGATATTTTAATTTTCTTTATGATGGACGAGTAGAAAAGCAAATTATGATATTAATGAAAGCAAAAGCTCCTTCATTTGGAAGCAAATGATATCCTCTATACGAACCAATGATCATAGAAACAAATATTTGTTTCATTCAAAGCAGATACTATTTCCTTTGGAAGCAAATTATATGCTCTTACGTAACAAATGTTTGTAGAAACAAATATTTCATACATTGGAAGAAAATTGTAATATATTCTCCGTTGTTAGTTTTTTATTGCGACATAAGAATATTTGTTGCATCCTTTTTAAGATGGAAGTAAAAATAGTACTCCCACCACTCCATAAGATAAGAGCACTCTTGAGCACTCTTATCTTATGGGACGGATGGAGTGCATGTTGATGTTAATCTGCTGGAACTGTTATAACATGCTCATTTGTCATTTTTGCAATGTTTGATGTGTGCATCCTATGAGGTTGATGTCTACATGTGTTTTGATCTATGCCATGCCATCTTTACAGGGGTGCTATCCATGTGTTTTTGTGAGTCTTGTACTGAGTGCATCGAGCTTGTTAAGTAGTGTACTTGCTGTTGCTGTTTTCCTGACTGATTCTGTTATAATATGATGCTATGTAAACCTGCTGCAACAAGTCATTCTATGCATAATCTGGAGATGTTCACTAAATATGTTTTGTTATACATGTATTGCTATATCAATTCATGCCCCTGGTTGCATTTATAGCCTGCTGTAACATGTTGTTATCTTGATCCAAACTTGCTAAATAATGTTGTTGTCAGCCTGTTCAACATTAAGTTCAGTTTTGGCCATGTGCTTTTCTAGTGATCCATGCACCCTATGAACTTGTTCTTTCCATGCTTAGCTTCATAAACATGTTTTCTTACTGTTGGTTGCCTTACCATGCCATGTATTGCTCTGTGGTGAGTGGTTCAAGCTCACCAATATGCCTACTTATTGTTGTTCCTGCCATATATGAATCTGTCATATAACTTGCCATGTTTACAAGGGTGCCATCATATTTTCTGTGCCCTTTTGGCTCTTGGTCATTAAGGGACTTTTGTTCTATGCTATTAGTAGATTCATTCCATGCCTTTGTTTGCCATGTTAAGTTCCTGTAACATGTTGTTTGATAGCTCTAAAAATTGCAACCTGATGTTATTTCTGCTAAGTCTGAAACTGTTATTATTTGCAATCTTGCCATGTGTGTTTGAGCATGTTCGAGTGATTTCTGGAGATAGATCAGTGTTCATGTTTTGTCATGCTTTACATGTACTTCATGCCCATGCCTTTTGTTCTTATATTGTGATACTGTAGCATGTTGTTTTGATGCTTGCTATATGCCTAGTTGCTGTTTTGGACAGATTGTTGTTATGACTTGTATAGAGTGCATGTGTTGAACCGTTGCTCCGTTTTGGGTGTGCTCTATATGAAACTTGCTTGATTTTGCATGTAGTTTCATATTATCATGTTGCATCCTTGTTTTGGTGTGTTTGCTTGATGTTTGTATGCATTTTGCATCAATGCCAGGTTTAACTTGTTTTGCTCATATCTTCTAGGCCGTAGCTCCGAATTAAATGAACTTTATATGTAACTTGACTAGAATCTCGTGTAGATCATCTTGGTGCATCTTAACTTGCTGTTTAACAACTTGAACATAAGGTTTGTTCAGTTCTGGACCAATTTCTAAATTTGCATATGAGGACTTACCGGAATTGTTATATGTTGTTCCCGGCCTCATTTAAACTTGTTTTGATGTGTTGTTCTTGTTTGCATCATCTCTTGCCATGAGTAGCTTCATGTTGCCTTGTCATGCATCATTCTTGTTGTGCATCATGTCTTGTCTATGTGTGGTGTGTTTACCATGTTGTGTGCTTCTTCTCGATAGTTCCCGTTTTGTTGCGATCGTGAGGATTCGTTCGTCTACATGTGGTTCGTCTTCATGGCTTCATCTTCTTCATGGACTCGTTCTTCTTCCTTGCGGGATTTCAGGCAAGATGACCGCTACCCTGGATCTCACTACTATCATTGCCATGCTAGTTGCTTCGTTCTATCGCTTTGTTGCGTTACCTATCTTTTGCTCCTCAAGCCTCCCAAATTGCAATGAACCTCTAACCTTGACACCCTTCCTAGCAAACCGTTGCTTGGCTATGTTGCCGCTTTGCTTAGCCCCTCTTATAGCGTTGTTAGTTGCAGGTGAAGTTGAAGATTGCTCCATGGTGGACAGGGTTATGTTGGGATATCACAATATCTCTTATTTAATTAATGCATCTATATATTTGGTAAAGGGTGGAAGGCTCAGCCTTATGCCTGGTGTTTTGTTCCACTCTTGCCGCCCTAGTTTCCGTCATACCGGTATTATGTTCCCAGATTTTGCGTTCCTAACGCGGTCGGGTGATTTATGGGACCCCCTTGACAGTTCGCTTTGAATAAAACTCCTCCAGCAAGGCCCAACCTTGGTTTTACCATTTGCCTCACCACCACCTACTTTTCCCTTGGGAGTCGCTCTTTCGACGGTCATCTCTATTCAGCCCCCCCCGGGCCAATACTTGTCTAAGTGTTGGTCCAAACTAGAGCCACTTGCAGCGCCACCTCGGGGAAACTTGAGGTCTGGTTTTAGTTGTACGTAGTGTTCATCCGGTGTTGCCCTGAGAACGAGATATGTGCAGCTCCTATCGGGATTGTCAGCGCATCGGGCGGTCTTGCTGGACTTGTTTTACCATTGTCGAAATGTCTTGTAAACCGGTATTCCGAGACTGATTGGGTCTTCCTGGGAGAAGGAATATCCTTCGTTGATCGTGAGAGCTTATCATGGGCTAAGTTGGGAGACCCCTGCAGGGTATAAACTTTCGAGAGCCGTGCCCGCGGTTATGTGGCAGATGGGAATTTGTTAATGTCCGGTTGTAGATAACTTGACACCAGATCCGAATTAAAACGCATCAACCGAGTGTGTAGCCGTGATGGTCTCTTCTCGGCGGAGTCCGGGAAGTGAACACGGTTTCTGTGTTATGTTTGACGTAAGTAGGAGTTCAGGATCACTTCTTGATCATTGCTAGTTGACGACCGTTCCTTTGCTTCTCTTCTCGCTCTTATTTGCGTATGTTAGCCACCATATCATGCTTAGTCGCTGCTGCAACCTCACCACTTTACCCCTTCCTTTCCCTTTAAGCTTTGCTAGTCTTGATACCCATGGTAATGGGATTGCTGAGTCCTCTTGGCTCACAGATTACTACAACAACAGTTGCAGGTACATGTTTTGCGATGATCATGACGCGAGAGCGATGTTTTGATTGTTTTGGAGTTCTTCTTCTGCTTCTTCTACGATCAGGGGATAGGTTCCAGGTTGTCAGCCTGGGCTAGCAGGGTGGATGTCGTTTGAGTTTCTGTTTGTGTTTCATCCTGTGGTCGGATGGTGCTCTTATGTATGATGATGTTGTATTCGTGTGGCATTGTATGCCTCTTGTATGTATCCCCATCTATTATGTAATGTTGATGTAATGATATCCACCTTGCAAAAGCGTTTCAATATGCGGGTCTATCCTTGGTGGGACCTTCGAGTTCCTTTTGGATAGGGTCGCATATTGGGCGTGACAAGTTGGTATCAGAGCCTCGACCGACCATAGGAGCCCCCTTGATTGATCGTGTAGTTTGGCCGTTGTTGAGTCTAGAAGAAAACTATTTTCGGAGTCTAGTTATATCGGAGAGTAGGAATTCTTTTTACTCTGCAGTCCCTTCGTCGCTCTAGTAAGGAATCTCGACGTAGGTGTTTTTAATTACCCCTCTTCCCCTTCAAATTTTTCTTTAGGTTCACGCAGTTGGTTTTCGATCGTTGTTCCTCGGCTCTTTGCATCCGGTGTACTTCTCGTCAAGTTGACTCGAGCCTCTTCATCTTTGCGTTCAATCCTCAGTTGTTTTCTTTTAACTCCCACCCACCCTTTTTCATCTTGAAGCCGGAGTCCGTAATCGATTATCCATCCTACTCGTGCGAAGTCTTTGCCGTCTTTCCTCAATTATTTCAATGGTGTTTTCTCTTCAAGATATTCGTCGATTCCCCCTTCCAGTCCCCTTTGTTTTCCCGCCCTCCCACCCTCTTATTCCCGGAGTTCGAGTTTCTTCTGACCATCAATTTAATTCGTGTGGGGCCTCTTCAGTCTTCCCTTAATTAATTCAACCGGCGAATTCTCGTCTCGTTCGTCATTCTTCATCCTTTTCTTTTCCGATGGATTCAATTCAAGTTTTAGTTTTTCGGTAGTGATTATATTCTTTTCCTCGGATCAAGTGTTTTCCCTGCTTGTTCGCCTCTCGCCAGTTTATCATTCCGGAGTTCGGAAGACATCTCAGGGGATTCGTCTGTGTTCCAATTAATTCAAGGTTGTCACCTCATTCGAATATTTCATTTGTTTCGGTGCATCATCTATCTATACAACATCCCTTTCCAACGGTGTTTTCTTTAGTGGGCCCTAACCCACAGGTCTTTTCCCAGGATCTTACCTGACTCTTCTAATTCTCCCGGAGTTATTCTCAATCCTTTTCGAAGTGTGACGTAAGAACGGATTTCATCAGTCAGATCTTTTCCAAGATCAATTTCAAATTCTTTTCATTGTTGGCTCAACCCCTTCGCTTTTCATTCTTCCGGAGTATCTCAGGAATTTTCGTGGTGCTTCTCGTCATCATTTGAAGATCGAAGAAGATTTTTTCCTATAAATCTTGCCCGTTCTCTCGAAGTTTCATGGTTCTAGCTTCATGTTATCCTCTCAAATTATTCCGTTTGCCAGATATTCTTTCTTACCCATCCGGAGCATGTCAGGAGTTGTTTTTCCATTTCTATTCACCGGAGGCCATCATTCCTGTTATCGTTCTCTATTTATCCCGGTGCTTCGCTCAAGTGTTCTTTATCAGCTCATGATCTCTTTGTTCTTTTGCATCTAAATCCCCTCTATCATATTGGTTCTTCTAATTTTTCCCGGTGATTCATTCTCTTTCGTCATTCAATTTTGAATTATTACGGTGGATCATTCAACATTATTTTTCTTTGATTATCATATTAATCCAGTCATTCTTTCCAATCCGACCGGTGGTTCATGAAGACCTTCTCAAGTTCATGATATGCCACTTCTCAATCCTTTTAAAGAAGAATAAGTAGTATGCAAAATCCATTGCTTGTTGTCAATTTAATTTGATGAAGGATAAGCATACAATAAATCTTATTCTTATTTCATCCAAGCGAGTAATCCCTTCCTTTTCTTCGGAGTTTGTTCTTAATGAATAAATTCTAGTTCCAAGCGTTTTCATCTTTTCTTTTCCAGAGTTCAATTTCCTCAGCCATTTCGTCGGTACCCTCATCTAAATCACCGCAAGGCTCATCTTATTCTTTCATCCTTTATTCTATCTCATCATCCTTTTGTTACCGGAGTTCTTCATGGTGGTTCTTCATGATTTAATTCATTCTTCAAGAGTTCATCAAGATTTTGTTGGAGGAATTCAAGTATCTTTTCTTCTCGCGTCTCGAAGTGTAATTAATTCTCCGTATTCTTTTGAAGTGGAGTTTTGCATTTCTTCGTTCCTCTCAGCTATTCAATCTTTTCCGTTTGTGGCCGGTTATCACCTTATGATCTTGAGATGTTACCTATAAGACCACAACAAGCTTATTCTTTTCGTTGTTGATTTTCTCAACAACTCCGTTCAATCCTTTCTTCTAAAGATGCTTTCAATTTCATTCGTGGCACAAGGTGTCATTTTCTTCTCCGTTCTTTTCATTAAACTCTTTCAATTCTTTCTAGAGGTTTTGTGTCATGTCTTCATCAAGTTCCATCCCATCTTGTGAAGTTCATGTCTCCATTCCTTCCATTTTCAGCCGGAGTGCTGCCTAAATCCTTTTCAGTCTTATTCGTTTCTTATCTCATTCTAACCGGAGTAGTTTCAGAGTCTATCCGATTCCGTGAGCTTTCAATTCTCGTCATTCTCCTTGTTCCTCTCTTCTTCTTGAGTGCTCTTGATTCTTTGCTTCTTCTCTTGAGTTCTTCCTTCACCTCATCCCTTTTCCCTTCCGTCTCGGTCCTAAGATCTCGGGACGAGATCTCTTGTTAGTGGAGGAGTGTTGTAACACCCCAGATTCAATGCGCCAGGTGTCTGTTAGTTATTCGCCATCATTTCCATGTCATTTGCTTGCGTGTTGCATTTTATCATGTCATCGTGTGCATCTCATTTTGCATACATGTTCATCTCATGCATCCGAGCATTTTCCCCGTTGTCCGTTTTGCAATCCGGCACTCCTATGTCCTCCGGCGTTCCCCTTTTGTCTCCTGTTGTGAGCGGGTGTTAAAAACTTTCTCAGAATGGCCCGAGGTTTGCCAAGCAGCCTTGGTATAGCATCGGTAAACCGCCTGTCAAGTTTTGTGCCATTTGGAGGTCGTTTGATACTCCAACGGTTAACCGGGTAACCGTAAAGGCCTCTTTTGTTTGCAGCCCAACACCCCCTCCAAAGTGGCCCAAAACCCATCAAACTCCCCTCCATGCCCTCCGCCGTTCGATCACGATCGCGTGGCTGAAAACCGTGCCTCATTTGGACTCTCCTAGCTCCCTCTACCTATAAATAAGTCCTCCCCTCCATTTTTCGTGGATGATTCCCCCCGAAACCCTAGCCCCGCTTCCTCTCTGCCGTCGAACACGTCCGGGCGGAGCCGGACGCGTCCGCCGCCGCCCCCTCGTCCAACCACGACTCGACACCTGTCGCCACCGCCTCCCGCCTCCCGCGGCCCATCGGGGCCCGGATCTGGCCCGCCCGGGCCCGGACGTCGCCGCCGCTTACCCGCCGCGGCCCAGACCTCCTGCGTGGCCGCCCGAGCCTCTGCGCCGCCGCGACTCCGCCCCGCCGGCGCGCCTCCCTGCCGCCTCGCCGGCGCGCCTCGCCGCCGCACCGCCTGGCCTCCCGCGCCACCGTCGAGGACCTCCGCCGCCTCGCCTGACCGCCTCTCCGGCCAACCTCTCGCCTCCCCGTGCTGCGGCACCGTCCCGACCCCGCCGGCCCGAGCTCGCCTCGCCGGAGCCGCAGCGCAGCTCCTCGCCTCGGCCGCCGCCGACCCCGCGCCGCCCTCGCGCGCCTCGCCCTCGCCCGGATCCGGCAAGGCGCCACCGGATCCGCCCTCTCCGACCCCGTCGGCCACCTCCTCCTGCATCTCCGGCGAGCCCGGCCCGCCTTGATCCGCGTGCCCCAGATCCGGATCTCGCAGTTTGACCCCATTTTTCGCCTAAGTCCCGAAATGTTTGCATTTTCATGCCATGTTCGTCACATCATAACTCCCTATGTACTGCTCCGATTCGTTCGTGTAATATGTCAAATTGTTCGTCTCGACGAGTACATCATTTCGTTCCATTGCATCATGTTCATTTGAGACAATCTTGATGCCTGAATCATCGTTGCAAGAGTGCATGTTGATGTTAATCTGCTGGAACTGTTATAACATGCTCATTTGTCATTTTTGCCATGTTTGATGTGTGCATCCTATGAGGTTGATGTCTACATGTGTTTTGATCGATGCCATGCCATCTTTAAAAGGGTGCTATCCATGTATTTTTGTGAGTCTTGTACATAGTGCATTGAGCTTGTTAAGTAGTGTACTTGCTGTTGCTGTTTTCCTGACTGATTCTGTTATAATATGATGCTATGTAAACCTGCTGCAACAAGTCATTCTATGCATAATCTGGAGATGTTCACTAAATATGTTTTTTTATACATGTATTGCTATATCCATTCATGCCCCTGGTTGCATTTATAGCCTGCTGTAACATGTTGTTATCTTGCTCCAAACTTGCTAAATAATGTTGTTGTCAGCCTGTTCAACATTAAGTTCAGTATTGGCCATGTGCTTTTCTAGTGATCCATGCACCCTATGAACTTGTTCTTGCCATGATTAGCTTCATAAACATGCTTTCTTACTGTTGGTTTCCTTGCCATGCCATGTATTGCTCTGTGGTGAGCGGTTCAAGCTCACCAACATGCCTACTTATTGTTGTTCCTGCCATGTATGAATCTGTCATATAACTTGCCATGTTTACAAGGGTGCCATCATATTTTCTGTGCCCTTTTGGCTCTTGGTCATTAAGGGACTTTTGTTCTATGCTATTAGTAGATTCATGCCATGCCTTTGTTTTCCATGTTAAGTTCCTGTAATATGTTGTTTGATAGCTCTAAACATTGCAACCTGATGTTATTTCTGCTAAGTCTGAAACTGTTATTATTTGCAATCTTGCCATGTGTGTTTGAGCATGTTCTAGTGATTTTTGGAGATAGATCAGTGTTCATGTTTTGTCATGCTTTACCTGTACTTCGTGCCCATGCCTTTTGTTCTTATATTGTGGTACTGTAGCATGTTGTTTTTGTGCTTTCAATATGCCTACTTGCTGTTTTGGACAGATTGTTGTTATGACTTGTATAGAGTGCATGTGTTGAACCGTTGCTCCGTTTTGGGTGTGCTCTATATGAAACTTGCTTGATTTTGCATGTAGTTTCATATTATCATGTTACATCCTTATTTTGGTGTGTTTGCTTGATGTTTATATGCATTTTGCATCAATGCCAGGTTTAACTTGTTTTGCTCATATCTTCTAGGCCGTAGCTCCGAATTAAATGAACTTTATATGTAACTTGACTAGAATCTCGTGTAGATCATCTTGGTGCATCTTAACTTGCTGTTTAACAACTTGAACATAAGGTTTGTTCAGTTCTGGACCAATTTCTAAATTTGCATATGAGGACTTATCGGAATTCTTATATGTTGTTCCCGGCCTCATTTAAACTTGTTTTGATGTGTTGTTCTTGTTCGCATCATCTCTTGCCATGAGTAGCTTCATGTTGCCTTGTCATGCATCATTATTGTTGTGCATCATGTCTTGTCTATGTGTGGTGTGTTTACCATGTTGTGTGCTTCTTCTCGATAGTTCCCGTTTCGTTGCGATCGTGAGGATTCGTTCGTCTACGTGTGGTTCGTCTTCGTGGCTTCATATTCTTCATGGACTCGTTCTTCTTCCTTGCGGGATTTTAGGCAAGATGACTGCTACCCTGGATCTCACTACTATCATTGCCATGCTAGTTGCTTTGTTCTATCGCTTTGCTGCGTTACCTATCTTTTGCTCCTCAAGCCTCCCAAATTGCCATGAACCTCTAACCTTGACACCCTTCCTAGCAAACCGTTGCTTGGCTATGTTGCCGCTTTGCTCAGCCCCTCTTATAGCGTTGTTAGTTGCAGGTGAAGTTGAAGATTGCTCCATGGTGGACAGGGTTATGTTGGGATATCACAATATCTCTTATTTAATTAATGCATCTATATATTTGGTAAAGGGTGGAATGCTCGGCCTTATGCCTGGTGTTTTGTTCCACTCTTGCCGCCCTAGTTTCTGTCATACCGGTATTATGTTCCCGGATTTTGCGTTCCTAACGCGGTCGGGTGATTTATGGGACCCCTTGACAGTTCGCTTTGAATAAAACTCCTCCAGCAAGGCCCAACCTTGGTTTTACCATTTGCCTCACCACCACCTACTTTTCCCTTGGGAGTCGCTCTCTCGAGGGTCATCTCTATTTCAGCCCCCCCGGGCCAATGCTTGTCTAAGTGTTGGTCCAAACTAGAGCCACTTGCAGCGCCACGTCGGGGAAACTTGAGGTCTGGTTTTAGTTGTACGTAGTGTTCATCCGGTGTTGTCCTGAGAACGAGATATGTGCAGCTCCTATCGGGATTGTCGGCGCATCGGGTGGTCTTGCTGGACTTGTTTTACCATTGTCGAAATGTCTTGCAAACTGGGATTCCGAGACTGATCGGGTCTTCCTGGGAGAAGGAATATCCTTCGTTGATCTCGAGAGCTTATCACGGGCTAAGTTGGGACACCCCTGCAGGGTATAAACTTTCGAGAGCCGTGCCCGCGGTTATGTGGCAGATGGGAATTTGTTAATGTCCGGTTGTAGATAACTTGACACCAGATCCGAATTAAAACGTATCAACCGAGTGTGTAGCCGTGATGGTCTCTTCTCGGCGGAGTCCGGGAAGTGAACACGGTTTCTGTGTTATGTTTGACGTAAGTAGGAGTTCAGGATCACTTCTTGATCATTGCTAGTTGACGACCGTTCCTTTGCTTCTCTTCTCGCTCTTATTTGCGTATGTTAGCCACCATATCATGCTTAGTCGCTGCTGCAACCTCACCACTTTACCCCTTCCTTTCCCTTTAAGCTTTGCTAGTCTTGATACCCATGGTAATGGGATTGCTGAGTCCTCATGGCTCATAGATTACTACAACAACAGTTGCAGGTACAGGTTTTGTGATGATCATGACGCGAGAGCGATGTTTTGCTTGTTTTGGAGTTCTTCTTCTGCTTCTTCTACGATCAGGGGATAGGTTCCAGGTCGGCAGCCTGGGCTAGCAGGGTGGATGTCGTTTGAGTTTCTGTTTGTGTTTCATCCGTAGTCGGATGGTGCTCTTATGTATGATGATGTTGTATTCATGTGGCATTATATGCCTCTTGTATGTATCCCCATCTATTATGTAATGTTGATGTAATGATATCCACCTTGCAAAAGCGTTTCAATATGCGGGTCTATCCTTGGTGGGACCTTCGAGTTCCTTTTGGATAGGGTCGCATATTGGGCATGACACTGGCGTCATGGTGGCATCGACAGCTGACCTGGCAAGGTCTTTGCGCAGGTACCTGCTCTGAATATGGCTATGTGGATGACGGCTGCGGTAGCATCGGTGAGTGCGTCGGACCGGTGTGTGACTCATTCCCGATATGTGGCTGGGATGAGGCAACCGACATTAGATGTTAGTTTGGTGTGATGTCTGCTTGGTATTAGGTTTGAACATTCGGCACCCCTGCATTAAGGGGATAGGAGTAGCGACATATGTCACCAAGATGGTGACTTCAGGCTTACTGATGTAATGATTTGTAAGGTCTATCAGAATAATTAATAAAATGGCTGCATGCATCGCTCAAATGCAGAGCCCGGGGGTAATCCTCCTTTTGTAAAAAAAGCAGCTCATGTGCTAGCAAATTTCAGTTATTCCAATAAACTACTTTTAGTTGGTTGGACGAGCTCCAGATTGTATTGTCAGTAAACTCGTAGACGATGTATCAGTTGTTTTGATTTTAATAAAGCTAGCCATGATGGCCTTCCCTAAAAAAAGGTTAAGTGTGCTCGATAAAATAGTTCTGGGGTGTTTTAGAAGACAATACCACTGCCACGTGTCCATATGAGAATGATTTGGACCAGTTTTGCATCTGTATCACAAGTTCGTGGACCGGTTCACCCCATTTTCAAGTTCTTGTACGAGTTTGCACATCTACCGTGCAACTTTGTGTATGCCTAGTGTATATAGCTCTTTATATAAAGGGCAGCCCGGTGCATGTAGCTCCCGCTTGCGCAGGGTCGGGGAAGGGTCCGACCACTTTGGGTCTATAGTACGCAACCTTTCCCTACATTTCTGTAAGAGGCTGTTTCCAGGACTTGAACCCGTGACCTCATGGTCACAAGGCAGCAGCTTTACCACTGCGCCAGGACTTGAACCCGTGACCTCATAGCTCTTTATATAAGAAGCAAAAAATATTCGGGTGAAAAACTTGTATTACTCAAAACTCCACATTCGGGTGAAAAACTTGTATTACTCAAAACTCTACCATCAATGCAAGCAAAATTAGCTAGGCTATCACTAACCTTATTCTTGCTATGATTTACATGAGTAATACAACTTTCACGAAGAGACATAAGATATTTAATTTCCTTTATGATAAACGTACTCAGTCCTATCTATCAGATCCGCTCCTTTCGGACGTCATCATGCGAATGTTCTCGCAAACGTAGAATGCACACAGATTATTCCCCGGCGCCTGCTTCAGGGCCTTTACGAGAATGGAATTGAATCAGATAATGATTAATCAAGCATGATAATTAATTAATGGTATTGAAACAAGAATTAAAGAGATGGTAGCTAGCTAGTACTACTTAATTACTTACCTTTGGTCGATGCCAAAACAACTCTTTTGCCCACTTGCCTGGAGTCACCTTGATGAACTTTTCCCATGTCCTGCCCGTCGGCAAAGAAAATTAATAAAGGGGTTACTAAATAGTTCATATCAGGAAATGGCGAACTAATAATAGGCCGAGATATAGTTAATAATGATTGAAATTACCTGTTGACTATCCCCTTCACGATGGTGAAGTCTTTATCTTCTTTAGTTAGTGAGTCCAGTAATTCAAATTTTCCTTACTCAATTTTAATGTCTAACAAGACCCAGTGCCAACTGCATGCGCACACGTTTGCATGTCTTAATTAAGCGGGCATGTTCATAAAATTAATCAACTACCGTAAACCGTATACACTTAATTATTAACATCTAGCTAGCTAGTAAGCAAAAACAGAATTTGTAGTACAAGACAGTGTGACTCACGGGAAGTTGTAAGGAAGTAGTATATCTTCATTGGTATTGAGGCGCTTCAAAAACTCTAGCATGCTTTCCTCTACACCTGCTTGTGAATATGGAAGCTACCATATGTCCTCATTAATGGTATTTGGGTCAATGAACCCAATGCCATAGCGTCCAGATTTTTTTATTTCATACATCTTCATCCTGCATATAATACCACAGAAAAGAATATAGTGAGGATAATTACATGTAATGATTGATCAAAATTATCACTACATAACTAGCTTGAGACTTAAATTACAGAAAGAAATCACTTACAGACAATAGCAACTAACGATAGACTTGTCGAGTGCGTCTTGATTGTATAACTGAAATAGTTCTGGATACTCAATGGCCAGAGCTTTCTCATGGTAATAATGCTCATGCTTGACATTCACCATGAGGGACTCTCGATTGGAAATCTTGGTAATGTTCATGTACCATTGATGCAATTCATACATTCTTGTTGGGAGGTCCTTGACCTTGTCTGGATGGACCAAAGGTTGGCCCCAGGCATATTGCCATTTTATTTCCGATTCTCTAAGCGGAGACATGGGCTCGATTTCGAGGAGTTGACCAACAGAGATCTTGAGCATTTCAGCCTGCATTATAAGATCCTCCGTTATTACCACATCGCCCTACTGGGGAACGCTAATGGTTTGCCCACAATAATATTTGGCACGTGTACTCCTCTCATGTGTTGTTGGCACAACAAGCGGGGGGATCGCTTGCGCCGCCTGTTCTCCCAACTGGGGAACGGTTTTTCCGCATTTTTTGCCAGCTACTTGTTGGCTCGAGCTCGAGCTCGCTTTCTTCTTTAGCCGTTCTCGATGTAGTTTCCTGATTTGGCGCTCATAGTCCGAGTCAACAGGCTTGGGAGCTGGTTCTCTAGCCATATGAATGAAGTGGTCAATTATTTTCTCAGGCACTTTCTCCTTTGGTGGCGGTGCTGATTTCGGTCCAAAATGGGCGTCCACTTGGGCCTGCACTATGGCTGCGTTTCGCTCCTTAGTCATGTCGTAAGGCCTCTGAGGAAGAGGAGCGAGGCTTGGACCATATTTGTATCGCTTGTCTCCGCCTGTACTTCCTGAACTACCTCGACTCGTACCGCTACGCACCATAGCTGTGGCATGTCTCTTCTGCGATTGCTGAGACGGCGGAGAGCTGACGTGGCTGAGTTGGACCAGGAGAAGTGGCCTGACGATGTGCCGGACTTGAAGCAGGAGGTGTGGCCTGACACTATGCTGGACTTGAAACCGGAGAAGTGGCATGACGCTGTGCCGGACATGAAACCGGAGGAGTCAGCTCACGCGTTTGGGGACTTGGAGGAGGTGGCGAACTTCGAGGAGGAGTCGGCTCACGCGTTCATGGACTTGGAGGAGCGGGAGTCTGCTGACTCGGTGGCGGACTTCGAGGAGGAGTCAGCAGACGACGCGGTGTCGGTGGACTTTGAAAGATGATGCAATCCTTTCTCCATAGGATGATACGATGTATGGTCTCTCCTAGTGTGCGCTCGTCTTCACCTCCAGGAATGTCAAGCTGTAGCCCTGAATATGGGTCCACCACTTCATCAACCATGACATGAGCATAGCCCTCTGGAATCGGGATGCAATGGAAGGTTGCTTCGGGGGTAACTGGAAAAGCAACGCCGTCCGCCACCTTCATGGATATGTTCTTCATTTTGGAGTGTAGCTCACAGTTAGTGTTCTCCATGATGTCATCCAAAGGGTATGTATCCAGCAGTGTGTCGCCCGGGGAAGAACCAACGCTGCTTCTCGGCATGGATGGGACTGTGCTATCCAATGCTGGACGATCATCCGCTTGCTCCTCCCGCTGCTGAGACCCCCTTTCCTGGCTAAGTGAGTCGATCTGCTGTTGCTGCTGCTGCTGGAATTTGAGTGCCAGGTTAGCGTGCCTTGCTTCTAGGCCTTGAAGGCGTTCTGCGTCCTGCTTCCTCTGCTCCTCCTCCAGCTTCCTTTTCTTCTCCTCCTCCATCTTCCTTCTTGCACGGGTCCTGTAGTCCTCGTTCCATTCTGAAAAGCCCTCATACTAGGGAATAACGCCCTTGCCTCGTGTTCTTCCCGGATGTTCAGGATTTCCCAGGGTGCGCGTAAGCTCGTCGTTCTCTCTGTTGGGCGTGAACACCCCCCTTCGAGCTTCTTCTATTGCGTCTATTATCTTTTGTTCGGCTCCTTTTAGATTTGCCTTCCATGAAACTTCGCCTGTCTTCGGGTCCAACGCCCCCCATGCGCATAGAACCAAGTTATGCACCTGGGGTGCCAGTTCCTAGTAACCGGAGTGACCCCTGCATCCTCCATCTCTTGCTCATACTTATCCCACTTAGGCAATCCCACCGCGTAGCCACCTGGACCCAGCCTATGGAACTGCATCTTTTTTGCGGCATTTGCCTTGTTTTCATCGACCGTTCCTTAGATAATTCTGAATCCTTGAAGGTCATGAAATCGTCCCAGTGTTCTCTTTGCTTCTCCGGTGTTCCCGTGAAATCTGGAGTCTTCCTTTCATTAGCGAGGTAGTTGGCCCATACAGTTTTCTTGTGGGTGTTGAATGCAATTGCCATCTTCTTAAGAGCAGCGGCCTTGACTTTCTCCACATCTGCTTTAGTGAAATGATCTGGTAGGGTGAAATGTTCCATCAGAGATTTCAAAAGGTCTTTTTTGGCTCTGTCGTCGACCCAAGTAACACCTGGACGTTTAGTCTTTGTCTCTTTCCATTCTTGAATGGAGATCGGGAGTTTGTCCTTCACAAGAACTCCGCACTGACGAGTTCACTTGTCCGCAACGTTCTTAGGCGTGAGGGGTTCGCCACTAAGTTTGGTGGATTCGATGTGGTACTTTACACTATCCTTCAACAATCTGCCCGGGCCTCGCTTTGTCTTGCTGTCTGTAGAAGCAGATTTGCTTGATCCGGAGGGCTGAAAGAAGAAAGATCGATTCGTTAATATATCTTCAATAAAAAAACATGTGATGATCACCATGATGCATGCTTATATAAATATACCTTGCCAGTAGTCTTTGTTATTTGAAGATCAGCATTGTCTGTGTCATCACAAACATTATCTGTGTCATCATAATTATAATCATAGTTCATGACTTCATCAGCTCGGTCGTCGAGATCCAATATCTTTTCATCACCCTCTCTGGTATTGTTTAGATATTGGGAGCCGTCATCTGCTTCATTCAGATCATCTAGCCTGTGAGGGCTGCGTATGATGTCAAACAATTCCTCTTCTCTCTCTCTCTGCCGGTATTGTCCGCCATAGCTTTTACTTTACTAATACAGAGGAAATATAAAACAATTTAGTATTCAAATTACAATGCATGGATGCAATTAAGCAATAAGGAAAAACTGAATCTCAAATACATCGTCTCGAATATATAATCTCGAATACATCATCCTCTTAATAGATATAATCTCGAATACATCGTCTCGAATATTATATATCGAATACATTACTGGCTAGGTACCTAATAAAGATCGAGTACTACAGAAGAATCTAGGGCACCACTCACGGTTCCTGGGGCGTGGGCGGTGCACACCCAAAGAGAAGGAACCATCACAGGATCATATCTCCGGTCATCCGCCCAAAGAACCTGCCAAGTAGTGGAGAACCTGACGTCGTCCATAGCAGCCATGTAGCGATGGACGTGCTCATCTTCCTCCCTGACACGGCGACGCACCACCTCCGACGGGGCCGGCTGCCTCTGCACCGAATGTGGCCCACGCAAACGCCACCAAAGGAGATCAGGGTCGACGACAGGACCCGAGGTCGGGTTCCTCACCAAGCGGCGCGCCCCTCCAGGTAGCACCTCCCAGTGCCAGCCCGGGGGAGCCCAGTCCCAGACATGGGTCCTCTGAAGCAGGACGTCATCGCGAACGGGTCGACGGCGAGGATGCGGGCCGGGCATATCGTCGAGAACAAATACTATATGCCCGCAAAAAGTAACATTTTTTAAATGATTGGATTGTGATAACTAAAATTCTATATATATGCAAATTCTAACAATTTGACATTAATCTAATTCATCTAACTAAAACTAATTCTAAAATTTCCTGATTAGATAACTAACATTTCTATAACAATTCTAATATTTATATAACTAAAAAACAGAAAAATTGCTAACATTTCTATAAATATTTCTATAACTAAAAAACAGAAAACATTTATAACATTTCTATATAACTAACATTTCTAATATTTATATTACTAAAAAAAAGAAAAATTGCATTTCTATAAATATTTCTATAACTAAAAAACAGAAAAAATTTATAACATTTCTATATAACTAACATTTCTAATATTTATATAACTAAAAACAGAATAATTTCTAACATTTCTATAACTAAAATACAGAAAAATTTATAACAAACAAACTAATGTGTGTGTGTGTGTGTAAGTGTGTAGTGTGTGTGTGTGTGTAGTGTGTGTGTGTGTGTGTGTGTGTGTGTGTGGACATGGCGGCCGGGGCGAGCTCACCCGCGAGGCGATGACGGGGCGACGGGACAGGGCGGCGACGACGGGGCGGGGCGCGGCGACGGGGCTGCCGGGGCACGGCGACGAGGAGGAAGGGGACGACGGGGACGGGGACGGCCGGGGCGGCGACGTCGACGGGGGCGGCGAAGAGGGGCGGGGACGGCCGGGGTCGGCGACGAGGGGCGGGGACGGCCGGGGTCGGCGACGAGGGGCGGGGGTGGCGACGTCAACGGGGACGGCGTCGATCGGGGCAGGGCGGCGCGACGGAGGGAGGAAACAGACGGAAGAAACAGAGGGAAAGTGAATTTTTTTCAACTGGTGTATATATAGGATGGACCTTTAGTACCGGTTGGAGCCACCAACCGGTACTAAAGGAGTACCAGTTGGAGCCACGACCCGGTACTAAAGGGGGTGCGCTGGCTCCAGGCGGTGCGCAAGTTTAGTCCCACCTCGCTAGCCGAGGGGCTACCGCACTGGTTTATAAGCCCCAGTGCGATAGCTCTCTCGAGCTCCTCTCCTAAGCAGGCCTACTGGGCCTACCTGTTCTCTTCTGCCCTGTGGGCCTACTGGGCCTTTGCGGGCCTGCATCCTGGCCAACAAAAGGTTGGGTTCCTAGTCGTATGCAGGCCGCTTTGGCCCAGTAGGCGGGCTTTTTTATTTTCTTAATTTTTTCGCTTTATTTTTTATTTATTTAATTTGAGTTGTTTTTTGTTGTATTTAGAGTTTCTTTGTGAATATTTTTTCTTTAGGTACAAAAAATTATAAACTTTCTGTTAGTGCCGGTAGTTTTCAAATTTGAATAGTTTAAATTTTGAATTATTTGAAATTTGTGTGAATCACTAGTTTGTAAATAACTTAACTTTGAAAAAAGATTTTTTAGTGATTCTTTTTTCTTATGTTTAATATTAGTGTGTTTTATCATTATATTCAATTTGGTAATGCTTAGGTTATTTAAAAAATGAAATGCCTTTGTAACAGTTGAGTTTTCGTCGGAACCCTAATACTTCGAAAGAGATTGTCCATTTTGTACACGAAGTGCATCCAGTTTTTGGCGTAACCCTCTCTACTTTTTTGCACATGCTATTTGGATGAAATTATGATACCATGCCAACTTTCAACCTTTTCTGAGTTCATTTGAAATGCTTTTCAATTTCAGGGTCATTTAGCTGGAAAAATGAGTAAATGCATGAAAAGAATTTGTTTGCACATAAAATTTCTTCGCGTTTCAAATGCCAAAACACATAACTACCCTAACTATTACAGAGATTCCCTACTGGGTGTGAAACACAGAAGAAAGTGATGATAGTGAAGCCGATCACATCCCAGATCTTTGGGTGTGAAACTTTTTCTTCGCGTGTGTCCCTTTGCGCCGTAGCCATGGAAAATCTTCATCATTTAACTGGATGCTCGGGTCAATATTCACTGTGAATGGAGCAATTTCATCAAACTTCTGACATGTCTGTCTTGTCATCCACTCCCACGATGTTTCTTTTTCCTGAAAGAACTATGTGGCACTTTGGCTCATCGTATGATCCATTCGCTTCCTTATCTTTTCTTTTTCTTGGCCTGGTAGACATGTCTTTCACATAAAAAATCTGCGCTACATCATTGGCTAGGACGAATGGTTCGTCTGCATACGCAAGATTGTTGAGATCCACTGTGGTCATTCCGTACTGCGGGTCTTCCGTTACCCCGCCTCGTGTCATATGGACCCATTTGCACCGAAAGAAAGGGACCTTCAAATCACCTCCATAGTTAAGTTCCCATATGTCCTCTATGTAACCATAATATGTTTCCTTTCCCGTGTTGGTTGTTGCATCAAAGCGGACACCACTGTTTTGGTTGGTGCTCTTCTTATCTTGGGCGATCGTGTAAAATGTATTCCCATTTATCTGGTACCCTTTGAAAGTCATTATATTCGAAGATGGTAACTGGGACAGCGAGTACAGGTCATTTTGAATATCGCCATCATTCAGGGCACGTTTCTGCAACCAACCGGTGAAATTCCTCGTTTGTTCGCGTGTAATCCAGTCGTCAGACTTCTCCAGGTGTTTGGAGTGTAGAAAATTCTTGTGTTCCTCCATATACGGAGCCACCAAGGCGTAATTCTATAGAACTGTGTAGTGTGCTTCAGTGAGAGAATGCCTGTCCATACATATTATTTGATGCCCTCCTAGCGTGCCTTTTCCTTCCAGTCCGCCGTTATGCCGCGATTCAGGAACACCAATCGGCTTAAGGTCAGGAATAAAGTCAATACAAAACTCAATGACCTCCTCATTTTCATGGCCCTTCGAGATGCTTCCTTTTGGCCTAGCACGGTTATGAACATATTTCTTCAAGACTCCCATGAACCTCTCAAAGGGGAACATATTGTGTAGAAATACAGGACCCAAAACGCTAATCTCTTCACAAAGGTGAACTAGGACGTGCGTCATGATGTTGAAGAAGGATGGTGGGAACACCAACTCGAAACTGAGAAGACATTGCATCAAATCATTCTGTAACCTTGGTATGATTTCTGGATCGATTATCTTCTGAGAGATTGCATTGAGGAATGCACATAGCTTCACAATGGCTAATCGAACGTTTTACGGTAAAAGCCCCCTCAATGCAACCGGAAGGAGTTGCGTCATAATCACGTGGCAGTCATGAGACTTTAGGTTCTGGAACTTTTTCTCTGCCATATTTATTATTCCCTTTATATTCGACGAGAAGCCAGACGGTACCTTCATGCTGAGCAGGCATTCGAAGAAGATTTCCTTCTCTTCTTTGGTAAGAGCGTAGCTGGCCTGACCCTGATGTATACCGTCTTTTTCGTGCATACGTTGCTGGTCCTCCCGTGCCTCTGGTGTATCTTTTGTCTTCCCATACACGCCCAAAAAGCCAAGAAGGGTCACGCAAAGATTCTTCGTCACATGCATCACGTCGATTGCGGAGCGGACCTCTAGGTTTTTCCAATATGGCAGGTCCCAAAATATAGATTTCTTCTTCCACATGGGTGTGCGTCCGTCAGCGTCCTTCGGAATAGGTTGTCCGCCAGGACCCTTTCCAAAGATTACGGTGGCGAGGCTTCGTTCGGTGATCTGCCTCACCTTTGAAATGCTTGCCTTTCTTTCTTACGGGATGCCTTGTCGGAAGAAATCGACGATGTCCCAGGTACACATTCTTCCTACAACTATCCAAATATATACTGTCGGTATCATCCAAACAGTGCGTGCATCCGCGGTATCCCTTATTTGTCTATCCTGAAAGGTTACTGAGAGCAGGCCAATCATTGATGGTCACGAACAGCAACGCCTTTAGGTCAAATTCTTCCTGTCCATGCTCATCCCACGCACGTACACCTGTTCCATTCCACAGCTGTAATAGTTCTTCAACTAATGGCCTTAGGTACACATCAATGTCGTTGCTGGGTTGCTTAGGGCCTTGGATGAGCAATGGCATCATAATGAACTTCCGCTTCATGCACAACCAAAGAGGAAGGTTATACAAACATAGAGTCACAGGCCACGTGCTATGGTTGTTGCTCTGCTCCCCAAAAGGATTAATGCCATCTGCGCTTAGACCAAACCATACGTTCCTTGGGTCACCTACAAACTCCTCCCAGTACTTTCTCTGATTTTTCTCCACTGCGAACCGTCAGCGGGTACTCTCAACTTTCTGTCTTTCTTACCGTCTTCTGCGTGCCACCGCATCGCCTTCGCATGCTCTTTGTTTTGGAACAAACGTTTCAACCGTGGTATTATAGGAGCATACCACATCACCTTGGCAGGAATCTTCTTCCTGGGGCGCTCGCCCTTGACATCACCAGGTTCATCGCGACTGATCTTATAACACAATGCACCACATACCGGGCAAGCGTTCAAATCCTCATACTCACCGCGGTAGAGGATGCAGTCATTAGGGCATGCATGTATCTTCTGCACCTCTAACCCTAGAGGGCAGACAGCCTTCTTTGCTTCATACGTACTCTCGGGCAATTCGTTGTCCTTTGGAAGCATATTCTTTATTATTACCAGCAACTTTCCAAATCCCTTGTCAGATACACCATTCTCTGCCTTCCATTGCAGCAATTCAAGTGTGATGCCCAACTTTTTTTTGTCAGCTTCACAATTCGGGTACAACAATTTCTTGTGATCCTCTAACATGCGCTGCAACTTCGTCCTCTCCAGATCACTTACGCAGTTTCTCTTTGCATCGGCAATGGCCCGACCTAGATCATCAGCGGGCTCATCTAATGCCTCTTCTTTAGCTTCTTCCCGCATTGCCGGCTCAGCTTCCCCCATTGTTGTATCATCATATTCAGGGAACCCATGGCCAGGATAGCCATCGTCGTCCTCTTCTTCTTCATTGTCTTCCATCATAACCCCTATTTCTCCGTGCTTGGTCCAAACATTATAGTGGGGCATGAAACCGGATTCAAATAGGTGGACGTGAATGGTTCTTGACGTAGAGTAACTGTAACCATTCTTACAGCCAGCACATGGACAAGGCATAAAACCATCCGCCCGCTTGTTTGCCTCAGCGGCAAGCAGAAAAGTATGCACGCCATTAATGAACTCGGGAGAGCATCGGTCATCATACATCCATTGTCGGCTCATCTTCATTACACAACACCAAATAGACCAAATTAATACAAGTTCATACATAAAGTTCATATACAACACTTAATTAAATGCAACATACAAATAACTCTCTAGCTAAAGAATTTAAATGCAACAACAAATGCGATCAAGTTCGCAACTAAGGTAGCAATTGATCCAACAGCATAATGATACCAAGCCATACTATCAATGGCATATTTTCTAATCTTTCTAATCTTCAACCTTATTTTCTCCATCTTGATCTTGTGATCATCGACGATATCGGCAACATGCAACTCCAATTCCATCTTCTCCCCCTCAATTCTTTTCAATTTTTCTTTCAAATACTCGTTTTCTCTTTCAACTAAATTTAACCTCTCGACAATAGGGTCGGATGGAATTTCCGGTTCACATACCTCCTAGATAAAAATATCTATGTCAACTTGATGGGCATAATTTGTCATAAACACGAAATGCAACAACTAGTTTTAAAAGAGAATATACCACATCCGAATCATAACAAGGACGAGGGCCGACCGGGACGGATATCAAAACCATGGCACTATGTATAACAAACAACGTACGGGTAAGATAATTATACGAGTAACTATATATCCAAATCACACAAACATCAATTTGGTATTGTAAAACATTCATGAACAAGAGTCTCACCACAAGGTGGTGCCGGCGACGGGACGGTGCGGGCAGTTGATGGTGGTTACGACAGAGATTTAGAAGGCACTAAGTAAACCACACCTACATATGCAAACTAAGTGTTATTTTTGACCTCAAATTGCATATTAATCACTACACAAAGCATTACAAGAGCTAATATAGTAATGAGAGCTGAAAGGACAAAGTTGCTAACCTTTGTGATCATTTGAATGGATGGGGGCCTTCAAATCTTGACAAATTTTGGGCAAAATTTGTGAGGAGCTCGAGGAAGAGAGGGGAAAAACAGAGGAAGTGAGGGGAAAGGGGAAGAACAGAGTGGCTCGGGTGGACGAATGGTTTATGTACGTCGACCTTTAGTACCGGTTCGTGCCACGAACCGGTACTAAAGGTGCTGGACATGCCCCAGACTGACAACACCCTGCCACCACTCTCTTTAGCACCGGTTCGTGGCACGAACCGGTGCTAAAGGTTCACCACGAACCGGTGCTAATGAGAACGGCCGGCTAGCCGTTGGAACCGGCACTAATGGACACATTAGTGCCGGCTCAAAATCAAACCGGCACTAATGTGTCTCAGATTAGGCCCATTTTCTACTGGTGGGTGATGGACGGTCTACTCTAAGCATGTTTATCCGGTACTTTTCGGTGACCACCGGAGCGACATCCTTTGTCACACGGATCACAAATTTAACGAGTTTATCGCAACCCGGTTGAATGCCATAGACCTCACCATTACAAAAGGCAATTTCCATGAATCCCGACATATGACATCCATATATGGTCCACCCGCCAAGTGGACAACCAACCATACAAACCGCGATTCCACAGTTGTTGGTCATGGCGGCCATGATGCAGCCGTCTGAGGTGGGCGTCTTGGAGAACAAGATTTTCAAGACGACCAGGCTGTAGGCAACACCACGCCCATGGTACAGGCAGGCGATCTCCTTCTGTTTCTCAGAGAGCGCCACCTCGGCGCCGGTGAAGAGGTTGACGATCCTGAGCGGCGGCTGCTGGGAGGAGACGACCCAGCCTCCGTCGTAGCCACCGACGAGGCACGTCCAGACGTCACCGCGCGGGTGCTGGATGCGCATCGCGGCGCCGTAATCGGGGCAGTGCGCGCGCCACGTCCTGTCTCCGGCGTCGCACGGCGAGAGCAGCCGCCATGGCAGTGTGGGCACCCGCTGCTCCGAGGCGACGGCGGCGCGCCAGGACCTGCAGACGGCGGCGAAGCGCGCACGGCTGCTCGTGGAGTCCGCCAGAAACCGGTAGACGATGAGGAGGAGATCGTCGGGGGGCGCAGAGAACGGCAGGCACTAGGGGTGGGCATAAAAACCGACCAACCGAATGCCGAACCGAAACCGAAACCGAAAAAAACCGAATTTTCGGTTTTTGCAGTTGGTACATTAAAATTCGGCTTTTACTTATGGAAACCGAAATGAAACCACTCGGTTCGGTGTAAAACCGTATTACCGAAGGAAAACCGAAGTCGCACCTCACGCGAAGCTCACCCTCACATTGAAGCCGCTAGCCAGCGATCGCGACCACGCCTCGTGTTCGGCCGCACAGCCGCGTACGAGCGCTTCACGTGCGAGCTAGCCAGCCAACTTGATGGGCCTAGAGAATAGAGCCTTTTGCGTCAGGCATAGGCCTTTTACCGTGCACTGCGCGTGCTACGTTTCCTGCGTGGGCATCTCGCCTGCCGGTGCTCTCTCTATCGATCGGTTACGACTCAGGGCATCTCCGGCCGCGCCCCCAACAGGCCCCCTCAGGCCACTTTTTCGGTGCCGGCGCCGAAAAAACGGCCCAGTCGCACCCCCAGGACACCGAAAATCGCCGGTTCGGACCTTTTTTCCGCCCGGCGGTCACAGGCCGAACCCGGCACGCTGGGGAGCCGTTGGGGGCTCCGGTGCTAGGGAAAAGCACACCTGGCCCACACCGACAGGGAAAAAGTCAAGGTTTTCTTCCCCCGACTCGCCTCGCACCCCCCGCGCCCTCGTCCACCACTAGCTATATCTCGGCGATGGCCGCCGGCCTACTCCGCTAGATAGCGATTCCCCGCCGGAAAATAGCAGCGCTTCGCCACGGCAGCCCCTCCTGCAGTAGCTGGGCGTTTCCGGCCGCCGTTTCCGGCCGCGGAGGCGCGGTTTAATGGCGGGTACACACCCACCGAGCGCAAGGTGTTCGGAGTTTTGACTGACTCGGCGATGGACTCCGATGAGGAGGAAGAGCTCGCCGCGCTGCTGGAGGAGGAAGCCGCGGCCGACGTCCAGGAAGAAGAGCATCTGATGGTCCTCGCCGCCCTCGCCCATCTGCTGGCGAGCAATGAAAAGCCGCGTCGAGGTGGCTCGGCGCCGGGGCGGGTGAAAGCAAAGAACCAGCATCGTCTGCAAGGCTACTGCATGCTCTACTCCGAATACTTGGCCGATGCTCCACTTCATGGCGAGAGAACATTTTGGCGCCGTTATCGGATGAGCCGAAAGCTCTTCCTCAGGATTGTGAATTCCATCCGGGAGTTCGACAACTACTTCAAGTGCAAGATGGATTGCACTGGCGCTCTTGGATTCACCTCCATCCAGAAGTGCACGACAGTGATGAGGATGCTTGCATATGGAGCTCCCAGTGATTCACTCGACGACTATGGGCGCATGGCCGAGTCCACCAGCATAGAATGTTTCTACAAGTTCTGTCGGGCAGTGGTGGCAGTGTTTGGGCCACAATACTTGAGAGCACCCAATGCGGAAGACACTGCTCGGATCCTAGCCCAGAATACAGCAAGAGGATTTCCTGGGATGCTTGGAAGCATCTACTGCATGCATTGGAAATGGAAGAACTGCCCATTTGGTTGGCAGGGGATGTACAAAGGCGCCAAAGGCGGTTGCAGTGTGGTGCTTAAGGCGGTAGCCACACAGGACCTCTGGATTTGGCACTCCTTCTTTGGTATGCCAGGAACTCACAATGACATCAACGTGCTGTAGTGCTCTCCTGTTTTTGCCAAGCTCGTTGAGGGCCATTCTCCTCTGGTGAACTTCGAGATCAATGGGCACCAATACAACAAGGGGTACTATCTAGCTGACGGCATCTATCCGAGATGGTCGACATTTGTGAAGACGATCTCAAACCATGTGGCAGGAAGCAAGAACGCCTGGTTTGCGAAGCTTCAGGAGGCTTGCAGGAAGGATGTCGAGCGGGCATGTGGTGTGCTCCAATCTCGATTCGCTGTTGTTCGGTACCCTGCTCAGACCTGGTCGAAAGATCAAATGTGGGAGATCATGACTTGCTGTGTCATCTTGCACAACATGATCATCGAGAGCGAGAAAGAAGACCTTGCACAACATGATCATCGAGAGCGAGTAAGAAGACCCAGTGTTTGACACTGAACCATACTACAGGCAGGGTCCTCTAGCCGAAGTTGATCACCAGCTACCGGCAACTTGGACTGCCTATCTCAGTATGAGTCAAGAGATCTGAGACCCACAGGTGCATCATCAACTGCAGAAAGATCTGATTGAGCACCTATGGAGGCTCAAGGGGGACGCCGCGTGATGAAATACGAGTTTTTATTTGTTGAACTATATAATTTGTATTGAACTATTTGTTGTTGTAGTATTTTGTTGAAGTATTTGATTTTTCTGTGATGAAATATGTGATAAGGAATAATTGTGTTGATAATTGAACGCCGAGACACGGCGAAACCACGCCGAATATGGGCCTATTCTCGCCTATATGGGCCGTTTATTCGCCGAAATTGGGCTGCAAAGTGGGCCAATTTCAGCGCCTGGGGGCGAGCTGGGGGCGACGACTGGGCGCAAAACCGCCCCCAGCGCCGAGTGTATCGCCGGCTCGCCCTCAGGGGGCTATTTTTGTGCGTCCTGGGGGGGCCAACGGCTGGAGATGCCCTCAGGAGGAGAGAAGGAAACCTGAGAAGACCGGAGATATTTGTTGGGTGCCGTGCATGAATCGAATCAGATTTAGATATATATACTGTATATAGTCCTGCAAGCCTGGGGATATATGTTGGCACCGATCCAAAGTTCGATGTTTCTTCGGTACTGATTTTTTTGGTACTAATTTTTTCGGTACTGAATTAATTATAAATTTCCAGCAAGATATATGCTATTTATTCTTGGAAAATGTTTGGCTGATTTCTCGAAAGAAATCCGCTGCCTCGGCCGGGTGCCACGCGTCCTGGTGTGGACCATGCACCACCTGATAGCCGCTCACCTCCAACCTTTTCTCTCCATTATGTCTCCTGCCTTTCTCCTTCACCTATATCTCCCTCCAATTGCCAAGCTCTTTGCTGCTACTCAGGGCATACCTCGATGGACGCTGCTGAAGGGGATATGAGGGGCACCTAGGTGCTTCAGGGGACGCCCTCGCTGCTACGATGGAGATCTTGGGGACGTGGCAAGCGCCTTGTGTGTCTCCGGTAAATCCTCAGATACATCAGGCGAGCCGCTCACTAGGATTGCAACATAACCGGTACTGCGAAAACGTAGTCTGTGTTGCAGAAAAATAGTTGCTTCAAAAACACCCATCGTGCTTCAACAAGAACGGCGGTGCAGCAAGACAAGGTAACCTCTGTGGTAGCATGTTTCTAAAATATGGCCTATGTTGCAGAAGTCCATGTGGCAATGAAAAAAATCGGCAAGACAATATTTGTTGCAAATGTTTCTGCAACACGAGCTCTGTTGCAAAGATCCGCAACACAATCTCTATTGCAAATGTTTCCGCAACACGAGCTCTGTTGCAAAGGCTTCTGCAATACTACATTTGTTGCAATGATGAGGACGGGGCTGGGCCGCTGGATGACTCCAGATCTAACGACCGCTGAGCCGGCGGCTGACGCATAGTAGGCCCCTATATTCTTTGGACATCGATAACTGCCACACGTGTGGCAGGAAAGGAGACGCACCACACGTCTCTAATGCAAATAGATTGCCATGTCATCGCATGCATGCATGCGAGAATCTTTTTGGATTTCCTGTTTTTAAAATGTTTTATCTCTTAAATGAAAAAACCGATTGAAAATCCGTTTTCATCATTAAACCCCTCGCGACGAGATCTTCAAAACTAGATCTCATATCGATATAGTTCGACAAAAAAATTTTGGTTAAAAGTTGCCATGTCTATTGCACATAAATTGCCATGATATTTACACTGAAGTTGCCATGATATGCTTGAACTATTTTCTTTTACATTAAAAAGTAAATTTTAACATATTATAAAATGGAGAATTAAGAAACTAGACTTGCCATGCACCATAAACTAAAATTGTCATGATACATGCACTTAAAATTGCCATGGTTCAATAAAAAAATATTTTCATGGTCAAAGTACTAAAATTGCCATCATAAAAAAACTAAAATTGCCATGATCTACAAACTAAAATTGCCACATGGCAACTTTAGCTTAAGCATTATGGCAGCTATAGTGTAAACATCATGGCAACTTCTGGGCAAAAAAAAAATTCGCCGAAACATATCAACATGGGGTCTAGTTTTGAAGATCTTGTCGAAACGGATTTAATGGTGAAAACTGATTTTTGGTTCACTTTTTTATTTAGGAGATAAAACATTTTTAAGCCAAAAACCAAAAAGATTTCTGCTGATGTCATCTATTCATACGTGGCAAAATAAATGGTGATGGAGACGTGTGGGCGATCTGCAAACGCCCACACGTGTGGGCGTTAATTTTTTCGATATTCTTTTGAGATTTTCAGTTTTTCAATATGTAAACTTGCCATGTATGTACAGTTGTACACTCGTGTATGGCTTGGATTGCTAGGCCTACTTTGTTTTCTTTACACTAGATAATTGTCATAGAATAACTTGAGGCACGTCGATCCGTCGAGCATAGGAAATCACACAAGCAGAAACATGACACCCAAATTTTTGCCTAGTCACAACGGTTATATTATTTGTTGAATTGTCTAAACACTCGGGGTTCATAACCAAACCCATGCGTGCCTATTTCCTCCCAACCCTAGCCGATAACGCCATAGCTTCCCTATATGCCGTCGCCTCGGCCTCCCTCCTCTTTCCGGTCCGGCGGCCTCGTCGGTCAAAAAAGTAGTGGATACCTCGTCTTATGTTTCTCTTTTTTGTTTCCCTCGCAACATCGACGAGGTGGTTCTGGCGACAACTTGTTGGAATAAAGTCTCCCGAGTCTCTTCTTACCTTGACGGTGTCTAATTGAACGTCGACTAAGTGAGAGTTCATGTCCCCTGATCTGTTGGTTACCTTCAAATCTTGCTAGTTCGTGTATTTTTCATGGTGAGCCATTGGCTCGCTATCAGTGTGACGGCCTTGGCATCTTTTCCATGTTATTTTGTGGCTTGGCCCTTTTTTTCAGACATCTTAAACAGTGGTGATGGATTGCAAATTTGTTCTACATGGGTTATGCTCCATCCGATGCTACTTCAAAGATTTATAGATCCCCTCTCAAGGGGCGAGTGACTTGCGGTCTTCAAAGCCTGGTATGGCGAGGGTGTTTGTATGTGCCGCTTCTTCTTTATTGATAGTGCAGTTTTTAGTCTTCGACGGACGGTGTACAATCGTAGGAAGAAGACTAGTATGTTTTAAATGTAAGTTTATTTGTTTACTGACCATTCTACGTCCAGTTGTTTATCCTTGTAACGACTTTTGTTTTCCTCATTAATCAGATCTAAGATGCCGCTTGGGTGTCTTTATTAAACAAAACATACCTACAAATTATTGCACATTTTTCTTTCAAAAGTGATTCACAGCTATTATCAAAGTTCACCGGAAGTACAAAACACCTCAAACATAATAAAAAATATATTGAGATTACTAGGCCCCAAATAACCACTACCGATGACTAGTTTGCACAACTCTTTCTAGACAGGCGACCGTGCTGACGGAGGCAAAATATTTGCCTCATTGATTAATTAAGCAGAAGAGAGTTGTAGAATTAACTACGAAAAAATCATACCAAACCCATTACAAATACGTCACACACATTTAGTGAAAATAAATTTTGTGCCATTTATTTGCTACTATTTTTAAGCATGCACCAAATTTCTAGTTAATTTACCAGATACAATTCAAAATTGAACTACATGTATCTTTAAAAGGGCATGTCTATGGAAGCAAAATTCATATTCATGTACTTATATGCACCTTGGGAGCTCGTACCCAGAAAAAAATATATGTACTCCAAACCCTTGGCTGCACCTAGGTCAAGGAGTGGGCAAGATACACGTTGAAGGGGCAATCCGTCGAGCATGAATTGATGGATCCTATAATTTTGCAGGGATGGATCTGGTAAATACGCCCCCACAAAAAAAGGAGCTGGTAAATACCTTGGCGCTTCAGCTAGTATTAGATGTTCTGGCATCAATGATCCAGCCTCGATGGAGGCACTTGCATGCAGAGATCTCTTTCCCTCGCCCTGGCTCTCTCACTATCGCATGTGTTAGATATGTTTTGTCTTATTTCCTGTTTCTTTTTGTTTGTAGTTTTCCCTATTTATTTTAATTATTATTTTGAGATTTTAGTTATATTTTGTTTATTCCTTGTTTTGTTCCTTCTTTTAACCTCTATATATCGTATATTTTTATGTTAGTTGTTTTTTGGGTCTGTCTAGGGCAACATCTAGATGTTCTCTAGTTATTGCACATCTAAGTTACTCAATCAAACTAGAAAGAAAAAGGAAAAACACAAAAAAAAAAATCCTGCACGAATCTTACCGTAAAATCAATAACATAGTACTTAGATGTGCAATACTTAGAGCACATCTAGATATGCTTTAGCAAAACTGTTGTTTATTTTATCTTATATAAATATTTAGCTCAGATACTAACCTTTTGTTTTGAAAGACCTGAACCTTCATTTTTGAATACCGTCAATTTTTCTTTGAAGTACAAGTAAGGAGGTGCACATTCTTATGAGCAGCTAGCTAGATATCAGGAGGAAGAAGCCACATCCTATCATATCGACCATCTTCCACGAAGTAGCCTACCGATGCAATCGCAAAATTGTCGGCAATGCTCTTCTTGTGTTCCTTGTGATGCTTAAGATTGCCATCGTTGTTTGAGATCGTGAAGGTTACTGCATCTCTATGGAAGGTAGAGTTTGGACTTAGAAGGCGACGGCTGCAGTAGTAGATGTGGTTTCTCTCTACGTCGCCATGCCTATCCGCTGGCATGTGCACTGCCTTGGAAAATGTCGGTCCCAAAAACAAGGCATGGTCGCCCAAGCTTTTCCGCTCCGACCATGTTTTAGTGCCGATGAACTCGAAGACCCTAAAGTAAGGCTTGGGGTTAGGCCACCACTGGTTAATCACGGCCATCGTAAGCTTTCCATGTAGATCAACGATGTAACAAGCATACTCCTTGCAACTGTTGGCGGATGTGGAATGATTAACCATTCCCATGTCTATCTGGTACCTAGCCATGACCATTGGCGCGCCATCCTTGTTCACACCGATCACAAACTTGAGAAGTTTCTAGTAATTATCTTCGATGCCATAGAGCTCACCGTTGCAAAAGGTGATGTCCATGAATCTCGACATACGACATCCATATGTCGTCCACCCGCCACCAGGACAACCAACCCTACAGAGCGCGATTCCGCAGTTCTCGGTCATGGCGGCCATGATACAGCCGTCCGAGGTGGGCGTCTCGGAGAACACGATTTTCGAGACGATCGGCCCGCAAGCATCACCGCGCCTATGGTAGGAGTACGGACAGGCGATGGTCCTCTGTTTCTCAGAGAGCCCAACCTCGGCGCCGGTGAAGAGGTTGACGATCCTGAGCGGCGGCGGCTTGGACGAGACAACCCATCCTCCGTCGTAGGCGCCCACGAGGTACCTCCCGACAGCCCCGTGCCGCAGCTGGGCACGCATCGTGGCGCCGTCCTCGGGGCAGTGCGCGAGCCACGTCCTGTCGTGTTCGTCGCGCGGCGAGAGCAGCAGCCATGGCAGAGCGGGCACCCGCGGCTCCGCGGCGACTGCGTTGCGCCACGACCTGCAGACGGCGGCGAACCGCGCCCGGCTGCTGGTGGACTTGGCCAGCAACCGGTAGACGACGAGGAGGAGATCATCGGGGAGCGTGGAGAACGACGGGCAAGGCCGCATCGTCGTCCTGGCTGGCCCCGTGCGCCGCGTGGGCATCTCGGCGGCGCTGCCTCTATCCATCGATCACGAGGAGAGAATAAAACGTGAGAAGACCGGAGATATTTTTGTTTGGTGACGTGCATGAATCGAATCAGATTTAGATATACTATATACGGTTCGATCCATGTAAGGGGGCGCCTAGTGGAGGTTGAACATATTTTAGGTGTTTCCTGACTACTGAATTAATTATAAATTTCCAACTAGTTATCTGCTATTATTTTTTCAGAAAAATTTCCAATCTATTCATCGACTATTAAGGTAGTAAAAAGAACACCGGAAGTAAAAAATACATCTAGACCACTTAGAGACGACTACAAGTACTGGAGCGAGCCAAAATCACGCCGTCGTCACCGCTCCTCACTCATCAGAGCCAGACAAACCTTGTTATAGTAGACAGTCGGGAAATTGTCGTGCTAAGGCCCCATAGAACCAGCGCACCAGGACAACAACCGCCGTTGATGAAGATATGTGTAGATCAGAAGGATCTAACCAGTAGACACATGAATACAGACGAACAAAGAGCGGATCCATATGGATCCATCGAATACAAACGCCGACCGAATCCAGCGAGATCCGACGGAGACAAACCTCCAAACGCCCTCCGATGATGCTAGAAACACCATTAGGACGGGGGCTAGGCAGGAGAACCTTATTCCATCTTCAGAGAACCACCGCTACCTCATCTCTTCGAGCAGGACACAAACCCAAAAAAACTCATAAGACCATCTGAAAACGAAGCCCTCCCGCCTTCAAGGACCGGGATCCACCATGCTTTCATGGCCCTAAGACCATAGAAGATAAGATGTACAGGCGGCAGCACCGACAGGAGGCTCGAGAAACCCTGGCGCTTAGGGTGCCCTCGTATGTGAGAGCCAAGGGGTACGCCAATACAACCAATTGCTATTCTTATCTTTAGGAGATTTTCAATTTTGAAAGATCTAAACTTGCCATGTATGTACACTCGTGTATGGCTTGGATTGCTAGGGCTAATCATTTTCTTCTTTTCACTAGTAAACATGCCTGTGCATTGCAAAAATTTCAAACACTCCTAGTCCAATTTAGCATCGCTGAAGATCCCTCCAGATCCTCTATTTTGACATGGTGCAAGTGCAACATGTGCGTCACAAATTATCCTCCTTCTGTCCCTCATCGACAGTGTACGTCGTGTATATAACTATACTTTACCTAGCCAAATCTTCTTGGCATCCAACATCTCCTTCGCGAGAGACTCCTTCGTGTGCATCTTGGAAGATCACTATAGCACACAGGGCATGACGAAATGAAGAGCGGAACTGGGAACGTTAATGTTACCCTCTTTTTTTTTTAATGAAAAACGAGAGCATTAATGTGGAACCGGTTGTACAGAGCGATTTACAAAAAGGACCCAAAATGAAACCTAAATTGCAAACTGTTCCCTGACTTTGACACAGGAGACCCCAACAAACTGATGGAAAATGTGATTGGGTCCCTTGCATCTTCCTCACGGGCGCAACCTCATCGTCGCCGGGGACGACACCACTTGGGACAGTGAGGCCTCCATGACACCTCGTCGCAGATTTCATGGAGAAGAAGCACTAACTCCCTTTTGCCTTTATTGGCGGGAGGAAGAAGCACTACCTCCCTTTTGCCTTCATCTTACGTTCAGTCACGTATATAGACGTGCACGGGAGTGCGTCATGTATGTGAGTGTTTGTGTTTGTACTGTATTTCTTAGAAAAATAGTAATAGTCTTTTATTTCATCCAACTCCCAAGGTTGCTTGTTTCAATCGTTTTGGTTTGTGGTTTTCGTATTTATTAAGTTTTCTCTTCTTTTTTATTTTATTCTTGAACATCGCAACACATGGCAGTACCATGACATCAGCAAATTCTCTAAACCATTTAACTTTTAAACTCTTCTATTTCTCACACCACGTATCTTACAAACGATCTCATATCACAATCAGTTTCACTGTGATGAGATTTTTGAAACTAGATTTCATATTCAATGTTTCGATATACCGTTCTCAATAGTTATCAGGTTATAATCACATGCTTGTTATGTTCATAGACATGGTTTATCAGGTTACTTGTCACATACCACATATGTAAGACATTCATGGTCAATGGATTGAAATGATAATGGCTTGTGTGAGCTCAGCAGATATAAAGAGAAATATAATTCTCAGGAAACTGAAGTGTTCACCCCCAACAAGGGGGATTCGGCGGGGGGGTCTCCCCATATTTGTTCCTTCTTTGTGTAGAAGGCCTTTCTAATATGTTGCAGTATGAAGAAGTAGTTGGTGGCATAGATGAGATTAGATTGTGTGAATGCACAGTTAGTTTCACACCTTTTATTTGTTGATGATACTCTATTTTTTATGAGAGCAGATGTGTTAAATGCAATTTCCTTACAACACATACTAGAAACCTTCAAAACTCATGACAAATGGTGAGTTTGGCTAAACCTTTCAGCCCAAATACAAGTGTTGTCTCTAAAGGAGAAATTTGTGATACTGAAGCCCTGTCAGGTAAGTATCTTGGGCTTCCTATTTTGGTTGCTTTAGACAAGAGTGATTGTTTCAGGCATCTTATATAGAATTAAAACAAGGCTATTGGGATGGATGGGAAAATAGTTGTCCGTAGGACAGAAGGAAACATTATTGAAAGCTATCGCCCAAGCTATACCTAATTTTGCTATGTTTATTTTCAACTTGCCCAAGGGATTTGTAAGGAAATAATAGATATAATTGCTTAGTTCTGGTGGGGCGGCAGTGAAGAGCATAGAAGGATCCACTGGATAGCGTGGTGGAAACTTTGTTATCCTAAGTCAGAAGGGGGTATGGGACTCCGGGATCTCACTCTTTTAATCTGGCAATGTTGGCAAAACAGTGCTGGAGATTAATTACTGATCCAGACTCTCTGGTTTCGAGAGTGTGGAAGGCTAAATACTATCCAAATGGCTCTTTAGTGCATGCTACTCCAAAAAACGGGTCTTTGTTTACATGGCAACGTACGCTCAAATGTTTGGATAGTTTTAAGAGAGGATATATTTGGAGAATTGGTACAAGAGAGGAGGTAAATATTTGGAAGGACCCATGGATCCCATCTAGCCCAAACAGGAATGTCATCACGCCAACAATCTTACCCAGGGTGTGTGAACTTATTGATCCGGTGAGCGGGACTTGGGATGAGACTTTGCTTGTTAACATATTCAATCATGTTGATGTCCGAAGGATCTTACAAATTTCACTTAATTTCCAAGCTTTTGATGATTTCATTGTGTGGCAGCCGAACAGAACAGGGATATTTTCTTTCAAGAATGCTTATCATGTTCAATGGTAACATACTTTTCGGGTACATGCAAACGTGATGGATATCCCTGGTGGATCAAACTATTCGGCAGTATGGAGTATGCTATGGAAACTGCATATTCCATGTAAAGTTCAATTTTTTTTTACTGGCTGGTTTTGCATGGAATAATCCCTCTCCGAGATATCCTAACTAACAGGCATGTCGGGTCCAATGGAGCTTCTCCAGTTTGCCACCAAGGGAGTTGAGGACACACGACATTTATTGTTCCAATGCAGGCATGCGAGGGACCTCTGGTCACGTCTCGGCATGATACAGATGGTTGACCAGGCGCTGCCAGTGGACAACATGGAGATGGACACATTCAGTTTTATCGATTGCAAGCAATTTCCAAAAGTCTTCATCCCCAACGCTTGTTATATGTGAAAATAAATGAGTAGGCCGGACCCTAGATTCACAAAACTGAATGTGAATGCAGCATTCTTTCCTGACGAGAAAGGCTAGGTGCGACTGCTGCTGTAATACAACAAGATGACAGGGGAAATGTTTTGGGGGCCCAATGTAAGTTTATCCCGCATGCAGCTGACGTGATCAGTACAGAAGTGATGGGCATGAGGTATGGGCTTGCCCTTGCTGAATCTCTTGGGTTTAATCGTCTTGAGGTGGAGTCATATTCCTTACAAGTCATAAATCTTTGCACTGGACAAACTAGATGATGGGATGCGGCAGCATCAATTTTTGTTGAATGTGTGGACTTACGTACCCTGATTGGAAAGGTCATTTTTAAGCATTGTTCTCATTCTTGTAATCAAGCAGCTCATGTGCAGAGTTGGGGACCCTAAAGGCTCCTCGTCCCCCTCGTGAAGCCCCCGCGGGCGACCCAGGGGGAACCCTAGCCACGTTCCTCTCGGCCCTCCTCTCACCTTCACCTCTCCTCGCCGCCGTTCCGCAGCGCTGCCGGGCAAAGCTTGGCCGGCTGGGCGACGGCGGGGCGTCTCTCCCCCTTGCCTGTCGCGGCTGGCGCAGGGCAGCCAGATTGGGCGGGGCGCTGGACTAGCGTGGGGTCGGGTGGCGCAGCAGTCGGGCTTCTTGGCGACATCGTGTGCGGCGCGGAGGCGGCGGTGGCCTGCTCGCGGCGTGGTGACGGCTGCGTGGTGGGCAAGACCGGTGCTCGCGGGCGCTGCCGGGTTCAGATCGGATCCAATCTGGGTCTTGGGCTTGACCGCCGTCAGCCTCCGCGGGGTGGTGGTGGTCGTCTCTTACCACGCCGGTCGCTGGATTCGGCGCGTGGAGATCTACGATGGATTCTTCTCGATCCTCCTTCATGGTGGGTTGAGCCCCATGGCTCTCAGATCTCTGCAGGTTTTGGTTCATGGTCCGTTGCCGGATCCGGAGCCGACGGAGGTTTGGTGGTATAGGATGGGGACCGGAGGAAACTTTGATCGGCTTGTTCGGTCCGGCATCGGCGACGTCTTTCGACGTTGTTACCCTCCGTGGAGGCGATGTCGAGGTCTCTCGTATCCACCTCCGAACCCCTCCCGGACGAAAGTCCAAACTTCAGTCTGGATTGGGCGGCGGCGGCGTCCTTCTCATCGTACCCTCCATGGAGGCGCCAGCTTGGGAGGTTATGTTGTTCGGCGGACAGATGTTGTGGGTGATGGACTTCGTGTAGCTTCAGCAACGGTGACAATGTGGAGGTTGCCAGGAGATGCGGTATTGTTTTCTACCGCGTCGATGATGACAAGTATTGGTGGCATGGTGCATCTGGATATCGACGACATATGCGGCTGGATGGACGAGCGCAGGGCGGTGGCGCTGCCTGGCGTCATGGTGGCATCGACAGCTGACCTGGCAAGGTCTTTGCGCCGGTACCTGCTCTGAATATGGCTATGTGGATGACGGCTGCGGTAGCATCGGTGAGTACGTCGGACCGGTGTGTGACTCATGCCCGATATGTGGCTGGGATGAGGCAACCGGCATTAGATGTTAGTTTGGTGTGATGTCTGCTTGGTATTAGGTTTGAACATTCGGCACCCCTGCATTAAGGGGATAGGAGTAGCGACATGTGTCACCAAGATGGTGACTTCAGGCTTACTGATGTAATGATTTGTAAGGTCTATCAGAATAATTAATAAAATGGCTGCATGCATCGCTCAAATGCAGAGGCCGGGGGTAATCCTCCTTTTGTAAAAAAAAGCAGCTCATGTGCTAGCAAATTTCAGTTATTCCAATACACTACTTTTAGTTGGTTGGACGAGCTCCAGATTGTATTGTCAGTAAACTCGTAGACGATGTATCAGTTGTTTTGATTTTAATAAAGCTAGCCATGATGGCCTTCCCTAAAAAAAGGTTAAGTGTGCTCGATAAAATAGTTCAGGGGTGTTTTAGAAGACAATACCACTGCCACGTGTCCATATGAGAATGATTTGGACCAGTGTTGCATCTGTATCACAAGTTCGTGGACCGGTTCATCCCATTTTCAAGTTCTTGTACGAGTTTGCACATCTACCGTGCAACTTTGTGTATGCCTAGTGTATATAGCTCTTTATATAAGAAGCAAAAAAATTATGAAAAAATATTCAGGTGAAAAACTTGTATTACTCAAAACTCCACATTCGGGTGAAAAACTTGTATTACTCAAAACTCTACCATCAATGCAAGCAAAATTAGCTAGGCTATCACTAACCCTATTCTTGCTACGATTTACATGAGTAATACAACTTTCACGAAGAGACATAAGATATTTAATTTCCTTTACAATGGACGAGTAGAAAAGCAAATTATGATATTAATGAAAGCAAAAGCTACTTCATTTGGAAGCAAATGATATCCACTATAGGAATCATTGATCAAAGAAACAAATATTTGTTTCATTCAAAGCAGATACTATTTCCTTTGGAAGCAAATTATATGCTCTTACGTAACAAATGTTTGTAGAAACAAATATTTCATACATTGAAGGAAATTTGTAAGAAAATTATATTCTCCGTTGGAAGTTTTTGTTTGCGACATAAGAATATTTGTTGCATCCTTTTTAAGATGGAAATAAAATAGTACTCCCTCCACCCCATAAGATAAGAGCACTCTTGAGCACTCTTATCTTATCTTATGGGACGGATGGAGTAGAAGGTAATAATCTCATATTTTCTTGGAAGCAATCTAGCTGGCCAACAGAAGCAAAATATTGTCGGTAGGAAGCCACATTAAGTTGCACTAGCAAGTAGTATATTTTATTATCAAAAAAGATCGCTTCCATTGGTGGAAATACTGATTGCATGATTTTCTTTATGTGACTGGGGATAAAACGTAATAAATTTGCTATTTTTATAACTCCTATACTAGGAAACTACTCATAATTTCGCAAATTTATTTCTGAAAAGTAAGGGATTGTTTCAGATAGAGATGAGATGTGCATTGCGGGATCACCCAGAGAGCCGCGCGGGACCTGGTTGAAAATCCGGAGGCCAGGCCTCTTTCAATCGTACGGCCAAATGCTAGTCTGACAGGAAGCAAATATTGGCTTCTGAGCTCTCACTTTTTTCCATGTCTAAACTTTTTTTTGGATGGGGTACCCATATCTAAGCTGAAAAACAGAATTGTAACGCCCTTGAATAATTTGATTGGCTGGAAGATGAGAAAACAAGTATCAAGCTTGAAATTATGCTATATTTGATGAATTAGTATCTGCGTGTCATTTGAGGATGAGAATAAAATGTCTCGTGTTTTTTCAGAACGAGAATAGAACAAACGGAAATTTTCCTTATGCTTGAACCCTAAACTCAAGCCTTGTATATGCCTTATGAGAAATCATCTCATTCGTTCAACACCGATTAGTGCCAAAACGTTTGGCCCTCTCCTTTGCAATCTTCAGCGGAAAACTATTGAGCAATCGAACCTTACTTTCTGCCAAAATTAGTACATATTATTTGAAAAAGAGCATCGCATCTTATTCGAATATATATATATATATATATATATATATATATATATATATATATATATTCTCAACAAAAAGAAAAGTGAGAGAGTACGTTCTAGACTTGGAGTAAGGCGACGGCGAGCTTGGCGAGCTGGAAAGCGTTGCCGTTCTCCACCGTCACCGGCGACGGCAGGTGGCTCTTGCTGAAGCCATCCTCGCACTCCTTGGCCGCAGCCGCCGATTTCTCCAGGGACGAGATTGCGTCGCTGAACTTGCCGTCCTTGACCGCGGTGGCGCTGCCAGGCTGCCGCTGCAATATGCCGCCGTAAAGAGTTTGGCAGGATCTGAGGCACTGCGCGGTGGCGGCGTCCGCCGTCTTGCCGCCGAGAAGGCCGCCGATCTTGGCTTTGGTGCTGGTGACGTTGACCGTCAGGAGGTCGACTGCGATGGCGGCGAGCTCTTGGTACGTCGCACCGTGTGCGGTCCGGGGATCGGAGTGGAAGGTGTCCATGCAGAACTGGATGCCGACGAAGGTGCTGCCGCCGCCGACGGTCTTGCATATGGGGAGCAGATAGTCCATGGGGGTGACCTGAGTGGTGCCAAAGAGGAGGAGGGCAGAGAGCACGGATAGGATACTGCCGCCATTGAAGGAGGAGGCCATTGCAGCTTCTATTCTATTCTATGGTGGATTCTGCAGATTTCTTGGGTAGGGGCACGGCACAGACGTAGGATGACATGTTAATTTATACACCTAGTCGTTAATCACAACCCACCAATTAGTGATTTGACTTTTTTTTAAATAAACATCCTCTTTATTTATTAGTAATAATGGTTACATCGTCTATAAGAAAATTTACAATATCGTTCATAGGTTCCTCAAACCAGTCCCTTGTCTCAGAAAATTTGGCTACTCTAGCAACTTCATGAGCTACTTTATTTGCCTTCCTATTACAGTGTTCAAATCTAACTAACGAAAAATCACAAACCAAAAAATAACAATCATCAAACACAGCTGCCGCCGCTCCCGCTGTATGTCCTCCATTCTTCATCGTGTCAATTACTTCCATATTATCAGAGTTAACAACAAGTCGGTTACTTCCCGCCTTTTGTGCAAGTAATAAGCCAAAACGTAGTGCCATGGCTTCTGCTGTTAAAACATCTGCACACCAATCCATCTTCCAATTCCCTCCAACAATAAATCTTCCTTTATCATCTCTAAGTACAGCTCCCGCTGTGCCTCTAAGCATGTCTTGATCAAAAGAAGCATCGACATTTAATTTCATAAAACCTAGAGGGGGTCTCGTCCATCCTTCTATTTTATTTGTTGCCTTGGAGGATTGGGCAATAACATAGTTCGTCGTTATAGCACGGGCTCCCATCGAAATTTGGTATGCATCTTGGGTCTTCCCCTGATGAACTAGCGAACGTCTTTCCCACTATAAATACCAGGCTGTTATAGCGACCAGTTCGCGAACATTCTGTGTGCCCAATGTAGATAGCTCATGTTCTGGCATAAAAATTAGAAATTCAAGTACTGCCTCTCCCGCACGATCGACCGCACATTAGTGATTTGACTTGATAACGTGAATCCGGTCGTCAAGATTAATTCGTCAATCTTTATTACTTTAGCCAATTCCTTCCGATACTGGAGCCGCGCATGCATGGCTTGATGGTCTGCAACGGAAATTTGATGACGTCACCTAAACGAGAATGAACTTACTTATTTTTTTGAAAAACTTTCAATCTATTCATTTTCAATCATGATAGCGCAAGTGCACAACTAACATAAAAAATACATCCGGACCTGTAAAGCACCTAGCGACGAATACAAGCATTAAAGCGAGCCGAAATCGCGCCACCCCATCGTCCCGCCCTCGCCGAAGCCAGGAATTTTTTTTTGTAGTACAAACGGGAAGTCGTTGTGCTAAGATCCCATAGGACTAACGCACCAGAGCAGCAACTGCAGCCAATGAAGAGTAGTGTAGATTGAAATGTTCCAACCCGAAGACACACGAACATAGATGAACGACGAACAAATCAAGCAAATCCACAAAAAACATATCAGCCGGAGACACACCTCCAGACGCCCACCGATGATGCTCGACGCGTCATCGGGGCGGGTGCTAGGCGGGAAAAACTTTATTTCATTTTCAGGAATCCACCGTCGTTTCGTCTTCCTGAGCAGCACACAAACCCAGACAAAACTCGAAAAAACATCTAAAAACGAAGTCCTCCTGCCGGCAAGAGGCGGGATCCAACGCAAACCCACGGCCCTAAGGCCATCGGAGACGAGACGGACCGACGGTGCCATTGGAAGGCAGGGGAACCCTTGGCTTTTTTGGAGCTCAGGCGGCTATAACTTACTTCTCATTCGACCGAGAATTAGTCACACCCAAAAAATACATTAATTTGTCGATTTTTCGAGCTAGACGAGAATAAGTAAATTTACCCATATGATAAGTGGCACACATCAGGTGCGAGACACTCCGACACTCATGTTTTTCGATGATACGCGGCAAGTTTCTGCCAAAAATAAACTTAAGCACGAAAGCTGCCATGCTCGACAACTAAAGTTGGCATACTCACATCACTAAACTTGCCTAAAAAATGTTCGGAGTTGCCATGTGCTTGTGCCACACATCAAGAGGGTCCTAAATTCAAGTCAACATCATAACCGTCAGATTTGGGTTGCCAAGATTCATGCTGAATTTTGTTGTTTGTCCTTTTTTTAGGCTAACCACACAACACAGCTCGACCATAACGCATGGGCTTTATTTTTCTTTGTTTTTTACTAGTCTGCTGATCTGGGACTTAGGGTATGTGTGGGTCTTTTCTTCTTTGTTGTGCTAAAGCTTCATTTTTGCTTGTGTAGGCCTTGTATTTTCATATATATTTTTGTGCCTACATTTTTAATTCTAATTTTTCATGTTGCCCATGCGTCACGACTAACAATTATGTCTGAGATTTTTCCACTTGTTGACGGGGTTGCAACTGACATTTTTCAGTTATAGTTGGACTTGCAACTGAGATTTTTTTAGTTACAACTTGCAACTAAGTTCTTTCAGCTGCCTCCCGAAAAAAAACTTTCAACTGCGGATATGATTGCAACTGAGATTTTTCAATTGCAACTGGGGTTGCAACTTAGTTTTCTCAGTTGTGGATAGAATTGCAACTGAGTTTCTCACAGTTGCAAGTGGTGTTACAACTGAAAATTTTAATTGTAAGTGGGGATACAACTTAGTTTTCTCGGTTGCAAGTCGGGTTGTAACTGAGATTTTTTTTCATGTTATAAAGCTCACACATGACTTGAGCGTACACTTTTTCGTTTTTGAGAATTTCTTGAGCGTACACGTGAACGAACGCTACTCTAGTGCCATGGGACGTGGTGCATCCTGGCACTTGCCGGCTGGCGGGCTTCATTTTTAGACGTTTCTTTTGGTTTTGTTAGGGTTTATGTCTTACTTACGAATGCGAGACGGTGACGGCTTCTTGAAAATGGAATAAGATTCTCCCCCGCCCAGGCCCCGTTTCGATGGTGCGTCTAGCATCGTCGCAAGGTGTGTGGAGGTGTGTCTCCAATGGATCTCGTAAGATTCGGTCGTTGGTTGTCTTTGGTGGATCTACTCGGATGGTTTTCGTTTGGCATGTTTGTCTGGTGATGAAAAATGGAATGTGCTAATATAATTTTCTGGCGATTATTTGTTAATTGTGTAGAGGAAAAAGAGATGTTACAATTGGTGGAGAAAATAGGTAAGGAAATATCGTGAGAGGGATGGTGAGAGAAGTAAAAAAGGTCTGTGGGTACACTACATCTACGGGCAAATTTCTTACCTAATCCCACTTGGGACTAACGGACATGTCTTTCCGTAGCACTTTTTCCGTAAGAATCACTCCATAAATCTAGCTCTTCTGCTAGAAATATTAGCAGCCGCAGATCATGGACGAGTCTAAAAACAGTAAACCAACCTCACACGGAGTGACGGCTCCGTAAGCAGCAACCCGTCTGCGATACTGGCACATCGCAGTCAGCATTTCCATTGGCATGCGCATACGCAACACGCATTGTGCGAACGTTATTACACCTTTGCAATATAATTTTCTCTTGGCATCCCATAGCCGTAGGTGATTGACAACATTTCTCCACACTTGACACAATGTACTGTCTGGAACGAGAGTCCTAATCATCCAGTTGGCCCACACACAACACTCTGAAAGTTCAAGCCTAGCAACTACTTATGATGGTTGCCAACTTAGTTCCGAGAAAATAGCGACAATCAGGGTACCGCTAGACGCTAGTGATCTAGACATCTAGAGGTAGATCGAATGAAGTTAAGGAGTAAGGAACCAGCAGCGCCTGCATCTCCTCCGCAGCATTGGGCAGCTCGCTCATGACCGGCGCCACCTGCACCCGTTTGCAAGATATAGCAATTGTCACGCGAGCTCCCAGAGGGATTCAGAAATTGTAATTGAAAAGCTCGCGTGAGCTTGCAAATAGTTCAGCCGCCATCTTACCTTCTTTGGTTGACTGAACGAGTTCCCATCAAGCGGATTGCTGGACGTGAGAACAGTGACCGTGGATCTTGCGCTGTTGACACTAGCTTCAAGTCCAGACGCAGATATTGTGCGATTCACAGCAACTGGCCCAAAGTTCACTATCTGTGGAACAACTTTCCAAGGTCAATATCAAAACTTGCTAATCCTAAAGTACCTAGGAAATCAAATCGATCTGTACGATTTTATGCAAACGGTTTTGAAATATTTGTTTTGCCATATATGGACATCTCAGATATGAATGCAAGTCTACACTCTCAGCGTTGATTTTACCTTCACTCTCAGGAAGCTAATCTTACTGTCTTGCCAGGTAATTGCAGAAGCTGCCAATTGTTGGGAATAGCTGGAGTTGATTGTGATGGGATGGATCAGAGCACCACTTGATTCACGGAAAAATGTCTGCATCCAGTAGCTAGGAGTGCCATACTGTTGCCAGGAGTTAAAGACTATCGCATCTGGCATCCAGCTGCAATCAAATTTACTTGTTATCACTGCAATTCTCATCAACAAATATGATAGAAATAACAAGAAGCCACAAATACTAACGTGCGATCATTGTCATTGAAGAAGAGTGGCGCATAGCTCGCCATCTGAACGATATCACTGCAAATAAGAGGACAGAGAGCTATCTCACCATATGATTAACTTGAGCAGTTCTTGTTGCTCAACGTAAAATGATCACAAGATTACTCAGTGTATTTTTGTTGTTAATTTCTCAACATGTTTTTCTTTTTCTTTGGCCATGTGTTGGAAAACTACAATCGGGTCAAAATTATCAAAGGCAATGTCCCTTTATCCATACAAACTTGTGCATCTCCAAAAAACCGACAAATGTCTGATTGTTATTTCCCAGGACCCAAGAAATAATCCAGATAAGGAGGAAGGATAGGGGGAAATCACCTATTTTTCTCTAAGCCGGTCAGGAAAGCAGCCTCTGCCAGTGAAGCGACAAGGCTTCCGTTACCACCATGGCCAGGCTTTTCTTCTACAACAGCATACTCACTAACAAACACCTGCAATGAAATATTGCAAAGTCACCCTCAAGAAAAAAAATCATTGTGAAGACAGTGGCTTGGTGCTAAGCTACTCCCTGTTTATGCAGCATCCACGCATGGTGACAAGGAAGGTAAATTAACATCGTAGTGGACATGAAAAATCAAGGCATACCTTAGGCCCAGTACGAGGCACATTGTCAAACATGGTCTTGTTAAGAAAAATCCCAGTACTGTTTTTATAGATCTACAAAGAAATGTAACATTTAGTATAATTCAATGAAGAAAACACAAGCCAAAAATCTGGTGATAGGGTGAGTGGTTTTACATGAAAATCATACAAGTCAGCAGGATGATCAAGTCGCACACGTGAGCCATCACAGTTTGATATAATTTGAATGTCGGAATAAGCCTCTTTGATGGCAGTGTAAAATTTGAGATAATGTTCTGTTCAAGAGAATTATATAATTTCATGTGAAAAGCAGGATCTAAGTCATAGCTGTTCAATATTTACAAGTCCTGAAGTAGAAATGTAAGTTATAATGAAAAAGTGCCAATAATCTACCTCTGTAAAAACTGAAAACACAGTCCTCATTCCCTAAGGCTACATATTTAACTAGGAAAGGCTCAGAATGCCCCATGGAGGATCTAACGCTGCCCCATTTTGATTCCGCACTCCCCTTAGCAAACTCTAGAGAATCCAATATATCCTGTAGCAAGACAACTAGTTACCTTTAAAATAGTGAACTCAAAATCATGAGAAATGCATTGGCCTGAAATCCAATATATCCTGTGGTATGATGGACACTGAAAACTTAGCTTGCAATGCATTTAAAGAGGAATATTTATCACTTATGGCATGAATGGTTGATCCGTACAATGAAAAGATCTAGGACACTGAAAACTTACCTCTACCAGGGGTGCGATGTCAGAGATGTTAATTTTATCGTGATGGCTGATTCCTAAATTTCACGATCTTAGAGTTAATGGGTATACTAGTGATGACAAAAAAATCAATATATGAAAAATAAAAATGCAAATAATGTTATACCAATGTTCACCACCCAGATTGGGGTAGCATCCAAGTCTTCAGCAAGCTATTTCAAAAGAAACATATGGTCAGATATGGTGGCACGACACAACACCAGAAGAGCAAAACCCAATATTGTAAAGGCATACCTGAAGAAATTCATAATATCCAAGGCCATCATCGGTCCAGTAATGCCAAACATCTCCAAAATGCCAGGTCTTTGCTCCCATGGACCAATAGTTTCCTTCCACCTAAATGCATTTATCAACCATTCGCCTTCAACAAAGCAACCTCCTGACAAATAAATCATACAAATGCCTAGCTCAGATTGTGTACAACTGAAAATATTAGAATTCTTTTTGTTTAAATCATTTTTTCTAGACTTAAGAAAAAGGTACACATATGGTAGGACAGTGAGAAGTCATTGCGTCCAAACAATGGACACAAACATTGTAGATTTGCACAGCTGGTTGTTTTGGAAACATAGAAAATACCTGGAAATCGTAGGAAGCGTGGTCTAAGATCCAAAAGCATGGATATGAGTTTCTTGCGAAAACCATGGCCCTGCAGATGTGTAACAAAATGTTCATCAACAACTCCTGTATACTCATAGTAAACATGGTTATTAAAGAACAAAAAATTATTTAAATTTTCTCAAAAGTTAACTATAGGTTATTGTACTTTGACAGTATCAATGATAATAATTGAACTAATATCTTTGTGACAATTGATTTTCAATTTCAGCTAGGCTTAAGGAATATTAACACACAAAATCCTCCTTCTCTTATTCAAAATAGCATTACTTTGATAAGGTTTCCATTGAATGTACACTTACTCATTAACGAAACAGTGCAGCTTTTAGGTATTAGGTAACGAAAAAGTTAAAATAGCAAACCACCTTGTGTGTGTCTGAAGGCATAAGTGAAACTTGATCCAGCAATATTATTCCCATGTTCAAAGTTGTTAGTTCAAGCAGTGAGCTTCTGCATGTTCCTTGAGCTAACAGTTGCAGCTCTATCTTTGTCCAGTTTGATAAACCAGTAAGCCTGAAATGATGCGATCATTTTTGTGGTTAGTTGACAAAAAAACAAATAAAATATGCTGTAGAAGTGTTAGGGAAAAGATGTGTACTGTATAAAGGCTGACGCTACAATTTGTGATCCATTTGAGCATGTTAGTGAAGCTGTGAAGTTCAAATGTTCTGGTTGTTAAATATATTTAACACCCTCCCTTAATCTAAACTGCGCAAGTTAAGATTACGTCGAAATTCTTCAAACGGTCTTGTGGCCAAAGCTTTGGTGAATCCATCAGCAACTTGATCCTTTGAATGAACAAATCGAATGTCCAATTCTTTGCTTGCAACCCTTTCTCGAACAAAGTGATAATCAATCTCAATATGTTTAGTCCTTGCATGAAAGACAGGATTAGCAGACAAATAAGTGGCACCAAGATTATCACACCAAAGATAGGGAGTTGGTGTGTGATATATCCCAAGCTCCCTAAGCATAGATTTGACCCAGATGATCTCTAATGTGGCATTTGCCAATGCCTTGTATTCTGCTTCAGTACTAGACCTTGAAACTGTAGCCTGTTTCTTTGCACACCATGAAATCAAATTAGGTCCAAAGAAGATTGCAAAACCACCTGTTGATCTCCTGTCATCCAAACAACCTGCCCAGTCAGAGTCAGAGAAAGCACTGACAAGTGTGGATGACGACTTGCTGAAGGTTAGGCCAACACCCAAGGTGTATTTTACATATCTCAGTATGTGTTTGGCAGCAGTCCAATGATTTGTAGTAGGTGCATGAAGAAACTGACAAACCTTATTGACAACAAAGGAAATGTCAGGCCTGGTGAGTGTCAAATACTGAAGCGCACCTACCAAGCTTCTGTACTTGGTGCCATCCTCTTGACTCAAGGGTTGTCCCGCTGCAAGAGAGAGTTTTTCTAAACTGGACAATGGTGTGCGTGATGGTTTACAACCCTGCAAGCCAACTCTATTCAAAAGATCAGTTGCATATTTTTCTTGAGAAAGATGAAGACCACCTTCACTGTTTCTCTTAACCTCAATACCAAGAAAGAAATGCAAGTCACCTAGATCCTTAAGAGCAAATTCTGAATTCAGATCCTTCAACAAAGTAGTGACCGCTTCATTTGATGAACTTGTGACAATGATCTCATCAACATAAATAAGCACAAATATTGATGTTTTGAACTTATTGTATATGAACAATGACGTATCAGACTTGGAGGGAACAAAGCCCAGTGTTTGTAACTTAGAACTCAACCGCGAGTACCATGCTCTAGGTGCTTGCTTCAAGCCGTAAAGAGACTTATCTAGCTTGCAAATATGAAAAGGCTTGTTTCTGTCCTCAAACCCAGGAGGTTGTTTCATATACACTTCCTCTTCCAGAACACCATGAAGGAACGCGTTTTGTACATCTAGCTGCCTGAGACTCCATCCTCTAGATACGGCAATAGACAGAACAAGACGTATACTGGTAGCTTTAACAACAGGGCTAAAAGTATCTTCATAATCGATGCCATACCTCTGTTTGAACCCTTTTGCAACGAGTCTAGCCTTGTAACGATCGATGGTGCCATCTGCCTTTTTCTTTATCGGGAACACCCATTTGCAATCAATTAAATTTTGGCCTCGCTGTGAAGGAACAAGATGCCACGTTTTATTTTTCTGAAGAGCTTGAAACTATTCCTCCATAGCCTTCCTCCACTTGATATCCGTGCTTGCTTCCTGAAATGTGCTGGATTCGCCGGTAGAGCAGGTCAAACCATATTTAACTTTATAATTGACAGGTTGAATTACCCCAGCACGAAGCCTTGTAACTCGTGGCGGTACGGAAATAGGAGACCCAGACACGTCCGCAGAAGATCCCACAAGCTGCTGCTCCTGGACAGAGAATCTAGGGGATCCTGAGGCTGATGCAGACCCCGCTGGTGACGCCGGATCTTCTGCGGCCAGATTGGGAGACGAGGTAGCTGGGAGCGGCGCAGAAGATCCAGCCGCCTGCTCCGGATGGGCCCCTGTCGTCTCGCGTTTGGCATAGACCCGCGGGGTCAGGCCAAACCACGTTGGCTGGGCCCGCGACAGCGACCCCCCAGGTGGAGACGTGTCGAGCGAGGAGGGGCCACCCGCGTCGCCTGGTGAAGATTCGATGGCGCAACGCGCCAGGCGCGGCTGCGATCCCAAAGGTGATAGCGGCTGCACTGTCGCCACCGATCCCGAGGGGGATTCGGTTGCAGCGCTGTCCCCAAGCAGCGGACACATGAAATGACGGTTGTTTGAGCCATTCTCTCCATTGTTTTGCATCAAATTTTCTTGTGGAGTTTCACCACTGGTTCCTGCATCATCAGAAACCTCAAGAACACGGTCAGAAGAGTTAGTCACGTAGTCATTACAATTGTCATCCCCAGGAGATATGCCAGATAGATGTGGTGGAAGGAGAAGGATTTCTTGGCGAAGAAGAGCACCAACATTAGGATGGAGAGCTGCGAAAGGAAAAACAGTCTCATCGAAAACAACATCACGAGAGATATATACTCGACCGGTAGGAACATCAAGGCATTTAACACCTTTGTGTTGGGCACTATACCCCAGAAAAACACATTGTTTTGAGCGGAAACTGAGTTTGTGAGTACTATACGGACGAAGATTAGGCCAGCAGGCACAGCCATAAACACGAAGTGAATGATAGTTTGGTCGAGTATGAAGAAGGCGTTCCATGGGTGTTTCATTGTTAATGACACGACTGGGAAGCATATTAATAAGATGGACTGTCGTAAGGAATGCCTCGTCCCAAAATTTAAGAGGCATGGAAGCACCTGCAAGAAGGGCAAGCCCTACTTCAACAATGTGCCTATGCTTGCGTTCGGCAGAGCCGTTTTGTTGGTGCGCATGAGGGCATGCAACATGATGAGACACGCCCAACTTTTGAAAAAAGGAGTTTAGCTTCTCATACTCGCCACCCCAATCAGATTGGACAGCGAGAATTTTGGTGTTAAATTGTCGTTCAACAAGTGCTTGAAAGTTATGGAAAACTTGGAAAACGTCGGAACGTTTCTTAAGAAGATAAATCCAAGTGAATTTACTGTAGTCATCTATTAAACTAACGTAATAAGTATGTCTACCAACAGAAGAGGGGGCTGGATCCCAAACATCAGAGAAAACAAGTTGTAAAGGTTTGGTAGAAATACTAGTAGAAACTGGATATGGTAACTGATGGGCTTTCGCCTTTTGACAAGAATCACAAATAGTTTCAAGACTACGCTCACCAACACATGGGAGCTGATTATTTCTAAGCACTTGTTGAACAATAACAAAAGAGGGGTGTCCTAATCTCGCATGCCACCATTCTGATGAAAGTTTGATAATGCCACAAACTTGTTTATTGAATCTTCTAAACAGGGGAATCAAAGGGTAGAGCCCATGCACACATCTACCGCGGTAGAGAATGTTCCTCGTGGCCTAATCACGAATCAAAAAGAAATATGGGTGAAACTCAAGAAAAACTTTGTTGTCTATGGCAATGCGGTGAACGGAAAGAAGATTTTTTTCAGTTTGTGGGACATGCAAAATATTTTTGAGGTGAATATTGCGATAAGGGGTAGTGACAATTGCATGACCAACATGATCTATCTTAATACCTTCACTATTTGCATTGTGAACTTGATCTTGGCCATGATACTTCTCGTGCATGGTGACCTTCTCTAGCTCATTGGTGATATGATTCGTGGCGCCGGAGTTGACGTACCAATTTGTGTCCACTCCGTATGAGGTGTCTGCAACTGCTGCAACTTTCTTGCGTTGGGAATTGTTCTCGGCATAGCGATAGTCACAATCCTTGGCAATAAGATTATTCTTTTTACAAATTTGACATTTATTTTCATACTCATCGTACCCTTGGTACGGGCGTCCCCTGTTGTTGTTGTAGAAGGGGCGCCGGTTGGTGTTGCTGGAGTTGTAGTTGTTGCTGTTGTGTTGGTAGTGGCCGCCGCCACCACCACCGCCGCCGCCGGTGTTGCCATTGTTGTTGTAGTGGTTGTTGCCGGTGTTGTAGTTGTTCCCGCCGCCGGTGCTGCCGCCACCACCATAGCTGCTGCCGCCGCGAGAGCCCCCGCCACCACCACCCTTGCGGTAGCCTTGGGGACCTTGGGGAGACCCGCCGCGGCCTCGAGCAGCAAGATTTGCAGATGACTTGAAGGCTCATGCCTCCGTTCCTTGGAACATCTCAACGCGTTGGTCAAAGTTAGCGACCATGCCGAAGAGATCATCCACGGACAGGGGTTCCACGCGCACATCCAGCGCCGATATGAGAGGCTGATAGTCCATATCCAGCCCCCCAATGATGAAGGAGAGAAGTTCTTGGTCGGTGATGGGCTTTCCAGCGGCAGCTAACTCATCGGAGAGGGCTCTCATGTGGCCGAAGTAGGTGGAGGAGTTCTGGGTGCCTTTCTGTGCGTTGGAGAGAGCTATGCGACAGTTGTTCTCACGGGAACGGGATTGAGCGGCGAACATCTTTGCTAGGGCAGACCAGATGGCATGAGACTGTTCTAAGGATGCTACTTGGATGAGAACTTCCTTGGAGAGATTCCGCAGAAGATAGGCCACGATCTGCTGATCCTGGACAAGCCAGGGGTTGTAGGTGGGGTTGGGGGCGATCTGATCTTTTCCTTCAGAGTTTTTGGTCACGATGGTTTTGGGTGGTTCAGGAGTTGATTGATCGATATACCCATATAGCCCTGCTCCCATAATCTGGGAACGAGCTTGGACTTTCCAGAGGATGTAGTTACTGCGATTGAGTGGCTCGGAAGTGGTGTAGTTGAGGCCAGGGGAGGAAACTTGCGATGAGGAGGACATGGCTGCGCAGGGGGAAGGTGATGGCTGCGAGGGGGAAGGGTTTAGCTAGATGCGATGGAAGAGGAGGCTCTGTATACCATGTCAAAGATGGGTAAAGCGTCTCAACCCTCCCGAGAGAGCCCGCATGGTCTTATATTGATTGTGCAAGAGAAACCCTCTCGTAGGTGTTTACAGAATCAACGATAACAGAAGAAAAGATAGGAAGTTAAAGAGAGAGAATAACTCCAACTAACTAGCTTTCTCCTTGTTCTATATTCTGAAAATTGAAATGCAAAAAATATTATTAGCTCAGAAATAAATATTGTTAGTTTAAGCTGTGCAAAAAAAGAGTCCCTTGAAGTGTCAATTTGTAGATTCAGAAAGAAAAATATTATGCCTCGTATTTCTTGGTGAAGACTAATTTATCTATTAAGACAAATTCATACCATGCCCCAGAATCCAGGATTAGAAATGCCAACACCACCGGGCGGACAGTCTTCACAAAGAACCTCCATCTTTAGAGCAAGAACATTTCTCTTGAAACAAGAAGATCTATCTGTTGTTACGCGTATTGTTGATGTGTTCCCAAGGATTGACCATGGCTCGATCCTCGATGGAATAAGGGCGCCTCCAGCTTCAAAACCTGAACCATGAAAAACCATTTCGTCAAATTCACAACGTCAAATAACTTCACATATCATTTCTTCAACAGATGTACAAGGAAGACTAAGTGTGATACCTCTGTTACTAACTAATTCTGCCCATATTCCGCCAGCTCCAGCGTGATTGATCTCCTATATATGCATAAGACAATATAACAAAGTCAACATATGTCAATCTAGAAAACATGTAATGTGTGTTATATAAAAAAATATATTGCAATAAAGAAGAAATCGACTAGCGGTACGGCCGCTCTTCCTCGCTCGAACAGATACACAGCTGGAACAACTCACATCTCCCCCCCTCTCTCTCTCGTGTTCTCCTCCCGAAACCCTCACCGCCGCCAAGCCCGGCCTCCTCCGTCGCCGGTCGGATCCTCCCTTCGCCTACAGATCCGGCCTTCCCAGGCAGTTTCCCTCCCGCCGTAAGACAGGAGCAACGACCCCCCGGGAAGGAGCAGCTCACACCGACGCCATAGACACTGGAGACCTCTCCCGAGCCAGGAGCAACATTCCAACGACGATCCCCCTCCCCCAAACCGCACGAAGTTGACGTCTTCTTCCCTATGGTCCCGACTCCCGAGCAAGGTGCAGGGATGTTCCTACTGTTGATGCAAATTGCCACAAAAATTCGGAACTCTAGTGCTTATATGTGTGCAACTATGCGCAATGTGTGCAAATGTTTGTAGTGCTGCTGAATGGCTGCTGAATGCGCATATATGCTGCTGAATGTGCAAATATGCTGCATTGTGTGCTGAATGCGCATATATGCTGATGAATCTGCAAATATGCTGCATTGTGTGCAAATGTTTGAAGTACTGTTGATGCAAATTGCCAAAAAGTTCAGAACTCTAGTGCTAAATGTGTGCAAATATTCAGCCATGTGTGCAAATGTGTGAAGTATGCTCCTGAATGGCTGCTGAATGTGGATTTTTGTTCAAAGTGTACTGCTACTGTAGATGCAAATGCATCCGATGCTTCAACACCGGCGGAAAGTGGTCCTAACATTGATTTGTTTAGGCACGAACTAGCTACCTAATCATGTTCATGTCTTTAGATGTGTGACCATTTTGATTTGCAAACTTATATGCAAATGAAGCTTTTGTTGTATGACACATGATAAAATTAAATTGTCTTCAAAATTATACCTTGTGTTAACTAAGAAATATTGAAAAGGTCTCTGTATATCTCTCTGTACTGAAAAATTCGCAGCAATAGATCGTGTAAAAAAAACTTTGGGCACTGTTTTCAGCCCAAACTAACACAAAGTGGTGCAGACCAGCCCATTTTTTTGCTCTGTTTAGGCCTCTTTAGAACCAAGAGCCGAACTAGGCCTTCTCCAGCCAGCCCAAGAGGGGCGCCCAGCAGGCCTAGCACTGGGAGAAGCCAGAGGATAGCACCAAATGCTTTCTGTTTGCGAGCTGAATTGTGCAGCTGGCTTGAGAAGCTAGATTTTCAGATTTTGAGAAGTTTGGAGAGGTTCAAAACAGGCCCTAATTAGATACTTCAAATTTCAGAAGTAAATCAGAAAAATAATAGCAGACAAATTTAATGAAGTGATTGGAAAGTGGATCAAGAAAATCAAGAGGAAAAAAAAAGAAGAACAAATTTCAAAAAGAAGTTAGAAGAGTTTTTACATACTTCAAAGAACAGTCCGAACAACGTCTCTGGTATCCTCTTAGCAGCAGCCTTTGAGGCATCGATCTGCACATCTGGAAGAACTTCAACACCATGAGTGAAGGTGGAAACCAAAAAGAAGAGGAGAAGGAAGAAGAAGCACTTGGAGCCCATGGTTTGGTCCTTTGCCTTCTGTTTGACAGCGTAGGGTGACCACTGTATATATGCAGCCATGTGCAAACCCCCACTACCCCTTCTTTCTATTTATGTTCATGCGTTTTACAGCCTAAAATTTTCTGTTATGTCATAATGTTCACGATTAAGTGTCAATTGCATCCAATTAATTATGATCAAGTTAATGTACCTGATTATTTTCAGCTAGTTATAATGGTCATGGTTTGGTGCTAATCGTTGATAAAAATATGACCTGATGTTTCCCTGTTAGCACCTAAAGATCATGTTTAGGCACTAAATGACTTGAGGTAATGCAAGATAATGCCAATTGGCTTTTCCCAAGTTATGAAACCCAAACCCTAGGTTTCCCCCAAATCCGAACCCACGCACCTTACGACTCGCGCTGGCCGGCACGCCGCCGCGCCAGTGTTGCCTCCCTCATGCCACGCGTGGGATTGGCGCCCCTCGACCCGGCTAAGTGCGCAACGCAAGGACGACGGAGCGTCCCATGGCTGTCACTTCCTTACGGCCGCTCCGCCGCCGGGACGATCTGTATGATGAAATAGCAAAAAGGTCTTATATTAGGGAACGGATCTCTATCTCCGCGGCACACCTCGAGGCCACGCGCACGGGACGGAGGGCGCCGTTCGACGGAGCAGCGCACAGACTCTGGACGATGCACGCTGCACCGTCGAACGGTGCCTCCGTGCCGCCGTGGAAGGGTTGCCGGCAGTGGCGTAGCTGGTGGGTGGACAGGGTGGTCCATGAATCACCCTATACATCTGCCCAGTACTTCAGTATACCTATAAGAAAAATTAATCAGGCCACAATGCGCATCTAAGGCCTAATCCCAAATACTATCAATCTGATAACTAGTGCACTTGTTCCTTCCTACGTTCTAGGTGTACGCTTTACCCAAGAAACGTTCCAAATAGAGGGCAACACTGAAGTCAACGTCAATTTTTTGCTGGATTGCTCGGAGTGCCAAATCAAACATGCCCTATATCTCTTCCCACGGAGGGCACAAACCATGAGTGTTTGGGGGGGGGGGGGGGGGAGGCTATAAAATTTCCTATCCAAGTCCTTCCATTTTATTTTTTCAAAAATAAGTTTAAAGCTAGGGGAGGGGGGCATTGGCCCCCTCATCTTAACACACATAGCTCTGCCTCTGCTAAATATATTGGTATGTTATATTTTTATGTAAATATTGTATATATCAATTAGACCACCCTGGCCGAAAATCCTGGCTACGCTACTGGTTGCCGGCGCTGTCGCTCTAGTCAGGAAAAAGGGGAATGGGCTAGGGTTTCCGGCCTCGCTCCGTTTTCTTCGACGCGTGCTCGATGGGGGCCACGATTGGATCGGGCGGTGGAGGCAGCTCCTCCTCCTACTCTCTCTGTTCGTTTTTGTCCGATTCGAAACAGTCAATTGCACCAATAATTTCTTGCCCAAAAAAATCCCCTTACCCCACAGGCGCTAGGGAGAAAAGAGACGAGGCAAGGGGCATCCCCGATCTGTTGCTCGTGGAGGCGTGTTTGGGTGTGGAGGTGGAGCAAGGTTGGACTGTTGTCATGTGTGGGGGTGCGCGATGCAGCGGCGGTGGTGGTGCTATTTTTAGGCAAGGGACGGGCTTCGCACGCATCAAGGGTAACCCTAATCACTTGCTATTTGAGGTTTAGTGTTCATGATTTTTTTGGGGGCTAAGTTCATGGCATTTGTTTGGATTAATGTAGATGTATGTTTAGATAGTGGCTTTGCCATTTGTTGGTACGTAGATTATTATTAAGTGGTACGGTATGTATATTATTTAGGTGGTACTCATGTTTTGGGTGGTACATATTATTATTATTATTATTATTATTATTATTATTATTTAGGTGGTAGTCATATTTTAGTTTCTTTTTGATTCATATGTATCTAGACACATTTTAATATGTATGTTCACTCATTTTACTATGTATGTAGTCAATATTGATAAAATAGCAAAAAGGTCTTATATTAGGAAACGGATGGAGTATATTTTAGGTGGTCGCCATATTTTTATTGCCATGGTAGTTTGTAACTTAGTATTTGATTCAGTAATATATTTACGGAAATGTTAACGCTCACACGTGTGGGCGTTTGCACATCGCCCACACGCCTCCATCACCACTCATTTTGCCACGTATGAATAGATGACATCAGCAGATTTTTTTTTGATTTTCGGCTTAAAAATGTTGTATCTCCTAAATAAAAAAGCGAACTAAAAATCCGTTTTCACCATTAAATCCGTCTCGACGAGATCTTCAAAACTAGACCCCATGTTGATATGTTTCGAAGAATTTTTTTTTTGCCAGAAGTTGCCACGATGTTTACACTGCAATTGCCATAGTGCTTAAACTAAAGTTGCCATGTGGCAATTTTAGTTTGTAGATCATGGCAATTTTAGTATTTTGATGATGGCAACTCCAGTACTTTGACCATGAAAATTATCTTTTGTATGAACCATGGCAATTTTACGTGTATGTATCATGGCAATTTTAGTTTATGGTTCATGGCAAGTCTATTTTCTTAATTCCCCGTTTTATAAATGTCAAAATTTACTTTTAAATGTAGAAGAAAATAGCTGGAACATATCATGGCAACTTCAGTGTAAACATCATGGCAATTCATATGCAATAGACATGGCAACTTTTAATCCAAATTTTTTTTCATCAAAACATATCAACATGGGATCTAGTTTCAAAGATCTCATCGCGAGGGATTTAATGGTGAAAACGGATTTTCAATCGGATTTTTTGTTTAAGAGATAAAACATTTTAAAAACTGAAAATCCAAAAAGATTCCTGCATGCATGCATGCGATGACGTGGCAATCTGTTTACATTAAAGACGTGTGGTGCGTCTCCCTTCCTCCCACACGTGTGGCAGTTAGCGCGACCCTATATTTATTTAGGTGAGGAGACATGTCTAAAGAGGTCAAATTTGTTATTTACTATGGTTTTGATACTATTCGTGCAACCTCGGGGGTTGATCTCGGGGACTTTGAGGGTTGATCTCAGGGACTTTGAACATGTGGAGATGCAATTGACGGACCTAGAAAAATTGACAATAAACTGGTTCCAATACTATTTGACTGTGACTTTCGGGCTTGTTCCTAATTTGTGGACCGCTAGGCTTCATTTGGCAAGGGAGGTTTTCCTTCCCCCAAGGAGGTCGAGGATTACAGGGAATTCGGTGATTCCTTCCCCTTCACCTAATCCCCACTAATATCCCTTCTCCTTCCTACTTCCGTGCGTTTGATTAAACTCGCCCGATCTCATCGTCTCACTCAATCTTTGCATCGTCCAGTTCCATGAGTCGGCCGTCAATGGTTCAGTTCCACGTGGAACAAAAGGGGGTTATTGGGGATCGGATGGTTTGGGCCAGTCAAAACCCTATGCGTCAAACGAACTTATGGGAATTTCCCAGGATTACCAGGCCTGCGGGGTTAATACACTTCAAACCCTTCCAACCCCCTTCAACCAAACGAGCCCTTAGGGTTTAGTCCTTGTGAACCAAATCCCATGCAAACATTTCTGGGAGTTGTTACCGCTAGTTCGGACACATCAGTGGGTGAATTGGCTAGCATCATGCACACGCCAAGGGACTATCCATGTCGCCCTAATGCTTGTCGTGCCGAACCAGTCTGATTTGGTACAAGGTGGCGGTGGTAATGAGCCTGGACAGGGCAGTCAGGCGACTGGTGAGATGGATGCATCTGGGTCACAAACTGCTGATCGGTTTGATTGTATGTCACATAATGTAGGTGGTTATGATGCAGGGTAGTGTAGTTAGTCGACATGAGATGCCAATAGTGGCGAGGCTAACGGGGATGAGAGAGGCGGGAAAATGCATGATTTGATGGCGGGGGAAGACGAGGATGGATTGGCGGAAGATCTTGATTTTGATTCGACATTCCTCAAACATTAACTACAGACCATGGTTCGTCTTTCATGTCGCATAAAGTTAGAGAATTTTCCGAATCTTATAAGATAAATTTGCTCAATTCTTCTCCGTATTATGCCCAAGCTAATGGACAAGCTGGGTCTAGCAATAAAATTTTAATCAAGCTCATCAAGAACATGGAGAATAATCCAAAGAGATGCATGAGTTATTGTCTGAAACTTTGTGGGTGCATAGAATCTCAAGGCATGGCACTACAAAGATAACTCCATATGAGCTAGTATATGGCCAAGAAGCTGTTTTACCAGTGTAAGTGAATTTGGTGCTTTGAGAATAGCTAAACAAAATGATTTATCGTCAGTGGACTTTTAAACTTGATGATGGACAATATTGATGAAGTTGCCGATAAACGTTTGGCTGCTTTGAAGGACATAGAGAGAGACAAGTTGAGAGTGGCAAGATCTTACAATAAGAAGGTCAAATTGAAGAATTTTCAGGATGACGATCTAGTGTGGAAAGTGATCCTACCAATTGGTTCAAGAGATAGGAAATCCGGGAAGTGGTCTTCAAGTGATTCTACCAAGGGTGTGAAAATTGAAGTCATCCGGATGGTCTCAAGATTTGTAAACTTTGACAAAGTTTAGAGACAAAAATATTAAACGTTCCTAAATATTTATCTTTCTAGATATTTCAACAAGTTATGGAGCAAAATGAGTGAATCGACACTCTATAATATGTCTATATACATCTGTATGTGGTAGTCCATTTGAAATCTCTAAAAAGACAAATATTCAGGAACAGATGGAGTACAATCTAATACGCAGACTGACTAAAAATGGAGAGAGTATATTAATTTAGGTGGTAGTCATATTTTGGGTGGTACGGTATTATTATTTGTACAAGTTTGTTGCAATTAAAACTTTTTCTTTCAAATATGAACAAATACTAGAGGAATTCAAAATTTTGAGTGGGGCCCTGGACCTCTACTCGAGTGTACCGGGGTCCACCCCTGGCCTGGTCCACAACTTAATTGGGGGCTCCCAACAAGATCCCAGAGCTTCTCACCACAGAAGAAAAGCTCCAACATGTTCCTACTAGGGAAAGAGGAACAAAATCCACCAAGGATAGTAGGGGAAATCAAATTGTTTTCGTGTAACCCTAGATATGGATCTCCTCTCTCACTCCTCAAAGAATCAACAAGATTGGGGCAATGGAGTGAAGATCTCGAAGGAAGCTTTGCAACAATGGAGGAGACAGAATGGAAGTCATCCCTTCGTCTTGGGGAAGAAGAGGTATATTTATAGGACCCCTCAAAAACCATTCGTAATGATGTCCTCGTGCCCTAGAACAACCGGGTAGAGACTCGAAATAACCTCGACGGCGCTATAACTGGGTCTTGTTCCAGAGTTAAGTGCCAGCCTTTTCAGACTGTTCGCACGGGGTGCGCACAATGATGGGATACCCTGCCAGTCCTCATTGAAGGAGATATGGCCTAGAGGCAATAATAGTTTTTTTTCATAATTAATGGTTGTTGCTGCTATGTTACATCCTAGGGGCATCGGTTCGTGTTGGTGGCAACCGGTTATTTCACTAAATGGTCTGAAGCAGTACCTCTCAAGAATATGACACATACAGAGGTAATTTAATTCATAACCGAGCACATTATTCATAGAGTTTGGCATTCCTCAAACATTAACTACAGACCAAGGTTCATCTTTCATGTCACGTCAAGTTAGAGAATTTGCCGAATCGTATAAGATAAAGTTGCTCAATTCTTCTCCGTATTATCCACAAGCTAATGGACAGGCTGAGTCTAGCAATAAAATTTTAATCAAGCTCATCAAGATGAAGATTGAGGATAATCCAAGGAGATGGCATGAGTTGTTGTGTGAAGCTTTGTGGGTGCATAGAATCTCAAGGCATAGCGCTACAAAGGTAACTCCATATGAGCTAGTATATGGCCAAGAGGTTGTTTTACCTGTGGAAGTGAATTTGAATGCTTTGAGAATAGCCAAACAAAATGATTTATCGGTAGTGGACTTTTATAACTTGATGATGTACAATATTGATGAAGTTGCCGATAAATGTTTGGCTGCTTTGAAGACCATAGAGAGAGACAGGTTGAGAGTGGAAAAAGCTTACAATAAGAATGTCAAATTGAAGAATTTTCAGGTTGGCGATCTAGTGTCGAAAGTGATCCTACCAATTGGTTCAAGAGATAGGAAATTCAGGAAGTGGTCTCTAAGTTGGGAGGGTCCTTTTAGGATCACAAGAGTATTTCCTGAAAACTCATATTTGGTGGAATCCATACAATGGGCATTTTTACCTCGAGCTCTCAGTGGCAAGTATCTGAAGAAGTACCACCCAAGTGTGTGCCAAGAAGTCTATATAGGCAATGGCCGATAGACAATTATCGCCCTAAGTAAAATATAAATGGCCGATGGAGTGTTCACATCGTCCTTAGAGCAAACACAAAAATAGATTATTTTTCGGCATGCAAGCTTTGCCGAAAAACAGGAGGCATGTGTTGACATTAGTTTTTGGAACGGATTTAAACGTAATTATGAAAAAGTTTTCTATATGAATAAATTATGTATCGTTATAGGGAACAACTTTTATGTTTTGGTCATTGCCAACTGACCTTGTTCGAAATTAAGCTCGAAGTATTGAGATTTAGGGTTTTGGAGTACTATTCGGCTTATTACCCCTTCAAGATGACCTCGACTAAAGAGTTGACTATATACGTACAGGCACAAGTCAGGTCTTTTCCCCCCTCACAAGAAAAGGCTTTCCTTCTACTCCCGTCGGCGCCATCGTTGGTCCGCCTCATCTCTGATGGCCTTTGGGCCATGAAGGTGCAGAGGACCTCGGCACCTCCCCGGTAGGAGGGACCCCGTTCTCGTTCTTGTTAGGTTCAACGTCTTGGTTGGGCTGTGTGACGGCGGCGACGTCCCTCAGTAGGAACAATGTCTCCCACGTCCTATCCCCATCCCGATGGTGCATCTAGCTTCATTGGAGGGCGATGGAGGTGTGTCTCTGTCAGATCTCGCGAAATTCGGTCAGCGCTGGTCTTCGGTGGATCTGTTTCGATCTGGTCTTCGTTCATCTTAGTTAGGGCGTTTACAGGTTTCATCCTTTCAATCTACGACTTTCTTCATTGGTGATGGTTGCTGCTCTGGTCCTATGGGGTCTTAGCACGACGACTTCTTGATTTTTTTTACTACAACAAGGTTTGCCCAGCTCCGATGAGGGAGGAGCAATGACGGCGGCACGCCTTCGGCTCGCTCTAGTGCTTGTAGCCGTTGCTTGGTCGTCCAAATACCTGGTCGTAATTTTTATTATCTCTGGTGTTCCGTGTACTGCCATGATTGAGAAGGAATACAGTGGAAGTTTTCTCGCAAAAAATACTACTTTTCATCTGTGTTTTTTTCTTCATCGTTTTTTTCTCTCGTTCTTCGCTGTTCTTCAAATTTGAGAGCTGCGAATCCCGAGGCTCTAGGGCCGAGCGAATCGACCTAGGGCATTCCATAGCCGCCGCACTACCTAATGGGTTCCCGTCCGGGCGTCTGGGGTTTTGGGTCTGCAACAACGTCTGTCGGCTGTCCTGCGTATCGCGCTGCCGGTCGGATCTCCCTCAACGTGAGCTGCAATGCATCATCCCCGGCGTTGAGGGTATATGTGACGTGTTCGTGTGTCAGCAGTAACCAACGTCGTGGCCAGTTCTTATTTAAGTTTTAGATTTATATATATTCTCGTAAATCGTGAAAAGAAATATATGACACATCTATCTATCTCGAACTAGTGGTATATGTTGTCAAGATTATTTGTGCGGTAGTTTACCCAGCTTTCCAGCTTAAACCATACAATAACGTGTTATTGGTTGTATGCCGAATTACAATGCAAAGTTTTAACATTAGTATTTGTTGAATTGATAAATGGAATTTATTTTATAAAATCTATATCTATATCTATATCTATATCTATATATATATATCTATATCTATACCTACTACTAAAGGGAATGGTTATTCTTGGTTTGGTTTGGTCCATAGTACTCCCTCCGTCCGGAAATACTTGTCTCTATATGGATAAAAAAGGATGTATCCAGACGTATTTTAGTTTTAGATACATCTCTTTTTATCTATTTTGATGACAAGTATTTTCGGACGGAGGGAGTAATATCTATACCTATTACCTACTATTAAAGGGAATATGTATTCTTGGTTTGGTTTTGTTTGATTCCGTCCGTCCTTTTATATAGGTTTTTTGGGTATGTCAAAGCGTACGGATGTCGAACTACGTGCGAACACAACGTGTATGTGGTCTTTAGGTTGTAATTTTAATGGGCTTAGAAGATTCTGACTGTTTGGTGGTTTGGGGAGCTTGCATATCCACATATGCATGCATCCCCTAAAAAAATCCACATATGCATGCATCAAGCTAGAAAACCATACGTTGGACAATTCAGTACGGACTACGAGTCCTTATGCATCGATGCACTTTAACTCGAACAACCCGTACATGCATCAAGCCCGAAACCCTAGACCGATGTAAGTCTCGCCGCCACCCTACCTTCCGGACGCGGCAACGCCGTTCATGGACAATGAGCTCCCTTGCAGCAACCGGTTTAGCTGCAATGCGTCCCTGCAGATGGGAGATGAGGGGATCGAGCAGCACTGCAGCAGCCTGCCGGTTGGTTATGGGGGATCAGATGGGCTGCTGCGAGGTTGGGCCGGCCCGCGCGGTCGAAGAGAAGGAAAATAAGGCGGAAAATAATATGGAAGGCGCACGACCGCTCGTATCAGCTTCTCTATAAGTAAAGAAGACATGCCCTGCATGACGCAATGAAAGCTGGGATTTATAGACATATTTAAAGGAAGATGTGCCCCGCTGCATGACGAAAAGAAAACTACGATTTGTGGGTTTTGCCATGCGACATTGTAAAATTTGCATGATTTGTTGCATCAGCCAGCTAATTCAGTAGCATGATTGCTAGCTTTGTGTGGAAAGGTCGACCAACTAAGTACATACATGGTCGCAGTTATCCAAATCACTCGCGTATTGTTGTTTCCGACTAACTAACTAGCATGGCTATCGAAGAGAATTAATCAGAACCTGCATATGTATTTAGTTGTGTTCCATCATGTCACATTAAGGTACCATTCGGGTGCCCTAAAGATTTTTGCCATTCCATATTTGTTGTTTTTTTTTCTATTTCAATGACCACGCAGGAGTATAGGGTGGATACCGATGGAGAGGAGGATCTTTTCATAGGTAGATTCTGGAGGGTCTTTTCATAGGTAGATTCTCCGCTAATAAAGAAAAACATTTAAAAAAACCAGTGGTCTCTTCGTAGGGATGGTCTGAAAGGACGTCAACTTATAGCCGTATGTGTAGGTGCTGATCCATCACCATGGATAATCATCATTGGTTTTTATGATCAATAATTTGGAGTTACTAATTACAACTTTTTTAGTGCCAAGCCAAAATGCATAAGGAACTCCGTTTCCATGCAGTGAAATCTGTGTTATCTTCTCACTAGACAACAACACATCATCGAGTATTGGCTTCTCACGTGACTCCATCTCGCCGCTTGTGCATCTTTAGCGACGTTGTCCCATTGCTGCTCACCATGTCACTGTCATTGTGCCACTGCGTATCCTCTCCTACAAAGGGAAGGAGGAACACTGGATCACATCTTGCCGTGTCATGTCCTGCCTCTACAACATTCCCATTCACTTTGTACACGACGAGCCTTCCATCTCCGGTGATGTGCCGCGACCCGGCTCCTTGACCCGACCAACTCTGATTCATGTAGTTGTGTAAAAAAAGAGTGGTGCAAGGAGTAGCTCGCGAAGAGCGGCGCGCATGTCTAGCTTGCTGAGATTAGCTTTTAAAAATTAAAACATTTGCTTGCGTGGACACAATGTGAGGTGTGATATATGCTGGCGAGCTCATTGCCTCAGTATTGACAACATTTAGGCATGTTGTAACCAGATAGACATCACGGTCACCATGCGCGAGTATGGTAAGGCCGATAAGAGGCACGGTCTTTGAACCATGCTTATTACAGTTAGGGTGTGAGAATATTTTTTCTTCCGTTGCAATGCATGGGCATTTGTGCTAGTACACTTAACAAATTTGGTTGGCCATACCCTGGATCCGCCACTGTTCGTATCGATTCGAGACGCGTTCTGGCACGTACGGAGATCCCGACGTCCTTCACGTGCTGGCCAGGCTTCGTGGAACCGGATCGTTTTTGCTTTTCTTTTTTGCTTTTTGATGAGTTGGGTGGAACCGGATCATGGGCTGGTAGAGTATACTAGTAGTACGATGGGTGCTGCGACCGTGCGTGAGAGAGAGATCAGGCCAACTCCACCGCGCGACCCCATCCTGTTCGGGCTCATTCGTTTGGGGTAAAACGAACAAATGGGGCGGCCTAGCGCGCGGGAGCAAACGGACTTTTATCCGTTTTGTGTCCGCTTTCGACCCATCCGCGGCCCAAGTTTGCGCCGCTTTTGGGGTGAAACGGACACCACGCGGACGCGCCGGCCGTCTGCCGTGTCCTCCCCTGGCCCGCCTGTCGGTGGCACAGGACGGGCCTTTTTCTATCCGCCCCCCTCCCTCCCTCCGGACGCATCCACTCCGCTCTTCCCCACTCTTCCCCTCTCTTGCCCTCGCCGCCGCCGCCGCCCGCTGCCATTGCAGCCGTGCAACTCGGACGCGCGCTCACCTAGCCCCTTCCTCTCGTCACCGCCGAGCTACCCAAGCATGGCCACCTGGTTTGCGCAACCGCCGGCCGGATTTGGGGCGGATCCGGTTGGTCTGGAGCTCGCCCGGCTGTGGGAGGCCGGGCCGCGCCATGGACTGGCCGGGCACCTCGCCGGAAGGCCCTGGCAGGGCCGCAAGACCACATGAAGGCAGTGGCTCGTCCTCTAGCCGCTCGGATCTGCACCGTCGGTGGTCCGCCGGCAGATACGCGAATGGCGGCCGGTCGGGCTCGGTGCTTGCCCAAAAGCTCGTCGGCGCACCGTTGCCCCTCATCAAGTGCGACCACTGCCCAAGGGTGGTCGTGCGCCGTGTGTCTACAACGCCGGAACATCCCGGATGGGTGTTCATCAAGTGCTTAAACGATGGGGTATGTGCTCTTTTTAGCTTCGGTTTGTGCTCTCGGATTAGACTAGTGGTGCTAACTTTAAGTTTTATTGTGTAGAATGGATGCAAGTTTTGGTATTGGGAAGAAGTGTACATCGATATATTGATAGCGCGAAATGTAGTGCATGTTCGTGCACTTTTAGCTAGCCTAGAGGCTTTAGATGAGACAAGTGCACTTGTTGCTAGATTAGAGGCTAGGCACGATACTACGTGCAAAGAAGCAACAAGGCACGATACTACGTGTGAGGAAGCAACGTTGACTTCTGGCTTGAAGAAGAAAGGAGGGTGCAACATCGAGCCTCCTCCACAGATCAACAATGGGTGCATCGAGAAGGCGCTAACCCAACTCAAGGGAGCAGTTATGGAAGTTGGGTATCTTCTCAAATGTATTCTTGTGGTTCTTGTTTTATTTGGCCTTGCTTTACTAGTCAAAATGTAATGATGTATTGTCATGTACCAAAAATGAATGATAAAAAAAGTTTAAGGACTTACAAAGAAATGTGCACACGGATAAGACGCGGCCGGGATGCGTCCGCACACTGGGCGCACAGCCACCGCATCCCGAAAACTGCCCGGACACGACCCCATTGCCCTACCCAAACGGACAGAATCCGTACAAAACGGACGTCCGTTTGGGGTCGCGTGGTGGAGTTGGCCTCATGGACCTGGACTGCTGCACGAGTAAAAACAACAAGGTTACATTACACATACATGCTACCCCGATTCACTCACGGGACGGGAGAGACCGGGAGGTATGGTACGGCCACGGGCACCACCCGCGCAACATCTTTCGGAAATGATACGACGGACGGATATTCACAACGCCCCTCAGCCCTCACCTGTAACACTTGGGTGCATTGCAGGCCTTCGTCCAGCTTAAACCATCTTTTTGGGGGTGTTTGATTGCTTTCGCTGCCGGGCCTGGTTCAGAGTGGAAAAACGAGCCGGGCTGAGCAGAGCCCGGGTAAGCAAAAACAGGGTCAAAAACGTAGATGACCAGTTGATTGGTTACCTGCATTGGCAGTCTTGTCATCGAGATGCAATTTTTACCTGGCGTTTGGTTGCATACATGCATGTGATTAGGAGTTAACAACAAAACTTAACAGTCACCGGGTTTGGCTTCTCATTTTGTCGAACATGTTGAGTGCTCTGGAGCTTCCTCTGCCCATCATGCCCACGGCCAGCTCCCGGCGACCATGGACGCGCCCGGCACCTGGACTCCTCCATGCGCGGCACCGTGGTCGCGCCCGGCTCGCTGGCGCCTCGCTGCTCCTCGCCGCGCATACTCCCACTTCCTTCTTCCCCAAATATTCCCCCAACAAGACAAGCCACCTTCAGCTCTGCCTCCCAATGCCTTCTTCATGGACGCGCCCGCGCCCGTCGCAATGGCCGCCGTCATGTCCCGCACGATGCTGCTGGCGGCCGTCGCGTCGCTCGCATGCCTCGCCTTCGCGGAGCCGCCTCCGAGCGAGTGGTCCGCGCTGCTGGCGTTCCTCACGGCCACGCCCCACTTGCGGAGGCTCGGCTGGAACACCTCCACGCTGGCCTGCGCCTGGGTCGGGGTCATGTGTGACGCCGCCCAGTCCACCGTCGTCCAGCTGCGCCTCCCGGGTGTCGGCCTCGTCGGCGTCATCCCGCCGCGACCATCGGCCGCCTCCCCAACCTCCAGGTGTTGTCGCTCCGCTCCAACCGCATCATCGGGGACATCCCCAACGACCTGCTCGAGCTCTCTAGCCTCCGCGCCATATTCCTGCAAAACAACATGATCTCCGGCGCCATCCCGTCGGGGGTCGGCAAGCTCACGCCCCTCGAGACAAGCTCTGTTAGAATAAATTCGAGGCATACCGTTAATCATCCGAGGACCAAGCAATCACACAAGCACGACACCGAGATTTGTTAACGAGGTTCACCGATATGGCTACATCCCCGGGGCCTGACTACGGGAACTCCTCCCCGTGACACCGTCACAATACCGCACCCGGTTGCCCTGGACACCGTCACATGCCGCCGGCTTCCCCTACGTTCCGGTGCTATTATGTTGGCATAGGTTACATCGTGTGTCTAGCCTCGCTATATATGAGAGTCCTAGGATACAATTGTCCTACTCGGACACGACTCCATATCCTATCTAAACACAATACAACTACAAGTCCAACTGTAACCTACCTTGTACACTATATTCGACACAACTCCAACAAACTCTACCTTGGCGAATATTCTCCACCACCTTAAATTCGTCAATGCGTCAAACTTCCATGTACATTGGACTTGAGCTTATCCCATGAGTACCGCTGCTACTCCAAAGACTCCATATGACTTCACCTGCAACTTGTAGTCCTTCCTTTTTTTGACCACAGTCAACACTCGAGCAAAATTAAGTTCCACATTACTCTAGTTTGCGCTCCCAACTTCCAGAGTATCAGTCCAATGCCATCACACACAGATCACTGACCTGCGTGAAAGTGAACAACTCATATATTGGGTGTCACACATAAGAGTTACCTGAACTCAACATCACTGCTCCTTTCCTCACCGCCTGCCTGAAACTTGAAGGAATATCACCATTTTTTGTAGTCATATCGAGTCAAATTCGCAGTTGTCTCACCACATGTATGACCACCAGAGCCCTGGCCCGTCTCCATGTCTCGTGCGTACCGCACGCCTCGCCGCTATTACCGCGTCGAGCCTCCGCTGTCCCGGTCAAGTCTCAAGGTTCGCGAACCCACACCACTCAACCCCCACTGCAGAGTACCACCGATCATCGCCGACCGATGACGAGTTTCACGCTTCCATCAGACCACTGGGCTCCAGTCTGAATTACGTGCCCCTCGCTTTTCCCCCTTGCTGAATAAGCTTCGATTCTCTGGATCCTTATATCGTAGCCCCTCAATCCAGCTCCACCTTCAACATGACTCCATGGTAGATGATCAGTCCACCCCGCGCCCCGTCGACTTCAAGCTCACATGTGCACCGTCTTGAATCAACCCCGCATCATAGTCTTGTCGAAGCCACACAAGCACTCGGGCCTGCGCCACGTGTTTCCACGCCAAGAAGTCGATTGTCGGGTGGTAGGTGCGACATATGCCAACGGATGGCTTATCATCGCCGGTGCCTGGAAGCGGGATAAGGCGAAAACATGCACGCCGGCGAATCTTACCCAGGTTCGGGGCTCTCCGTGGAGATAACACCCCTAGTCCTGCTCTGCGGGGTCTTCGCATGATCACTAGATCAACAAGTGGCTACATGAGGCTCCTTGAGCTGTTTGGCGAGAGGAGGAAGAAAGCGCAAGGCTAGCTCTCTTCTCCTCTTAGAGTTGTGTCTAAAACTATCAAAATCCAACCCTTTGCATGGGTGCCCTGGGGGGTTTATATAGGCCTACCCTCCAGGGGTACAATGGTAATCTGGCTGGGCGCGGGCCCAACAGTTAGTGTCTACGCCCGCCGGCTTCTCCGCCGACTACTAGGGCCCGCCAACTGGTGGGTCCCGCCGGGTGCCGGCCTCCTGGTCGACAGGTAGGCCCCACCGCTTGGTCTTATCGGGGCCTGGTTACTGTTGCCTCACTCTTGATGACGAGGGCTTCGTCGAGGTAAGCATGGCTACAGTGCCGCCGCCTGGCGGGCTCTCACTGTAGCCTTACCTCGTCTTGTCTCCCTAATGGTGCGCTTATTTTGAGGGAGGGAGTGAGCCGGCTGGTGAGAGCCGGCTACGTCCCAGGCCGACGAGGGGAAGCGGGGCCGCCTTCGGGTATCTCTCTGACCGAAGGGGCCCGCCGCCTGCGGGCCGTACTGACGGCCCGTCATGGGTGACGTCATGGTCAGCATGGCAACAGTGCCCCGCCGGACGGGTCGTGGCTGCCCCGTACGGTGTACTGTAGCCATGCGTATTCCGAGATTCGAGGGTGGCAGGCTTCACTGTTGCCACGCCCCATCCCATATCCGTTATGTGGGTGCAGACTTCGTGGGCACGATCTTGGCCGCCTGTCGGGGGCCTGCTTCTTGGAGTCGGTCATGTCGTGGCCGGCTTCTTGGAGTTGGCCCTCCCGCGGCTTTCTTCATGAGGGTTTTTAGGATCGGGCCGCCTTCCGGTAGTCGGCTTGTGGGATAGCCGGCCGGGGGAAGGCGGCCCCGTGTCTTGGGTGCTTGTAGGCTCGATCGGCCTATTATTTTTTGAAGAGCCAGGGGGAGCCGCCTAGGCTACCCGTGGTCATTTACTCCGACAGTAGTCCCCGAAGCTGGTTGTGCTTCGTGGCTGAAAGGGGAACGAGAAGCTCAATCCGCTTCCTATCCTGAAGAGCCGGCAGCTAGGAGCCGGCTTTACTCAAGCGTGCCGTCTCGGCGAAGTTTTCTTAAGTCTAAAGGCGGGAACCAGCTGGTGCGCAAGCCAGACTGCGGGCTGGCCGCCCGCCACCTGTTTGCCACATGGCACCCTTCGGCTGGAAGGGCCTGCCAGCCCACGCGTGTGACGGGATGCTATTGCAGACCGGGGCCCGCCACCTCCATGCCTCGGCCCGAGCGCGGATCTTTTGTGGCCCGAACTGGCCGCACGTCTTCCGACGGCGGTTTCCGCTCGCCGTTAAGGCGCAATAATCGCGGGACATGGGGGAGTGGGCGCAGTTAATCCCACGCCCCCACGCCTTGCCTCCTCGGTTTCGCCGCGCGAGGCTATAAGTAGGGGGAGGAGGGGGAGCGGCAGTCGCTCGCACGCTCGCCCTCGCTCCTCCATTCTCTCCTTCTTCCTCTCCGTCGCCGCAGTGGCTCTCCACCGCGCCACCGCTCCGCCAATCTTCTTGGCGCGCCGCAGCCTTGCTGCAGCTGAATCGCGCGCTCTCCGCCGCCGCGCCTTCCCTGTTGCTTCTCCGTCCTCATGGCTCCGACTTCCAGCTCCTGGGACGGCTCCAACGTCCATGAGGACCACATCGATTTCCTCCGCAACACGCGGCGGTTGCCGGGCAAGGATCACGTGCGGGTCCGTCTCGCGCCGGAGAGGGAGATCTCGCCGGCGCCGGAGGAGGGCGAGTGGGTAATCTTCCGCTCGCACTACCTGCGCGGCGTCGGCCTGCTCGCGAGCAGCTTCTTCCGCTCGTTTCTTGAGTTCTATCATCTTCAGCCGCACCACCTCACTCCAAACACGGTGGTGCTGCTGTCGGCCTTTGTCATCTTGTGCGAAGGCTTCCTCGGCGTCCTCCCCACCCTCGAACTTTGGGGGGAGTTCTTCCAGTCCAAGCTCGGCACCGTCGTCACGGGCGTGCCGGATCCATGCGGCGCCTTCATCGCCATGCGGAGATCGACGGCCGACAACCCATTTCCGCCCATCGCGCTGATCCAGTCGGTGAAGCTCTGGCAGAAATCTTACTTCTACGTGAAGAACGTCGCTCTGCAAGGCGACTACGTCAACCTACCGGCTAACGTAGCCGGCCCGCCGGCTGGGAGGCAGCCTTCGTGGTCCTACCGGGCCAGGTCGCTGACGCCGGCTGGGGCTGGCACCGTCGCCCGGCTCCGGGTGCTGATCCAGTCGGAGGGCCTGACCGGGCCCGACCTGATAGCCGCCTTCGTGGAGCGCCGGGTGCTCCCTCTCCAAGGCCGCCCTCACCTGATCTGCCAGATGAGCGTCCGCTTCAACCCAAGCCGGCTGAGCACCAAGGAGATGCCTCACGACGAGGTATCTTACATGGTGAATTACATCGCCAACTGCAAACTCACCGAGGAGTGGCGGTACGGCAAGGAGCCGTAATCTCGCGCCAAGCCCCCGCCTGTGGTAAGCCTTCCTTCTTTTCTTCTTTTCTTGTTGCCGAGTTCTCATTGGCCGGCTTCTGACCAGTCGGCCTGTTTTTAATCAGAACCCCCTCCTTCATCCGTTGGCCGGAACTGCGGGGGCGGAACACGAGTTTGCTCCCGACCGTGCGGCGGACGACTTTGACGACCCTGACTTGGGGGCGGCCGCCTTAGATGACGATGCCGTAGGGGAGGCGGCAAGGCAGGCGGCTCTGGGCTCACCGCCGGCTTCGAGGACTGGTCGGATGATGACGAGGCCGAACCTATCCCACGCCGCCAGCCGGCATCCGATCATCAAGGCGCGGGCTCATCTGCCGGGCCGGCTGCACGGGGCGACGCACGGAAACGCCGGGCGGCGCCAACTCTCTTCGGCAGTCGGCCGAAGAAGCCCAAGGGTTCTGCGGCAGCGACCAACCGGGACGATGCGGCCGCGAAGGCGGCCCGCTTCCGCAAGGTGGTGAAGCAGTCGCAGGCAGTTTCGGCGTAAGTGTTAATTCTTGCACGCCTTTCTTTCTTCTCTTCAGTCGGCATTCTTCTAAGCCTTTTCTTGTCTTACCAAATAGGGCTCCGCTCTCTCTTGAGCGGACTACAGCCGCCTCCATAGTCAGAGGGGCGGGAGGATCTGCAAGCTCCCGCCGCGTGGACCCCCGTGCCGAGCTCCAAGCGGCGACGGAGCGGAACGTGCGGGAGGCGCGGGAGGAGAGGGAGGCGGAGGAGCAGAGGGCGGCCGCCGCCAAGGCAGCCCAGGAGACGATGGCGGAGTCGGCAGAGGCGCAGGCCGACGCGGTGGCCAAGGCTCAGGCGGAGGCCGTGGAGAGGGAGGCGGAGGCCTTGCGTAGCTAGCCTCCACAACTCATCATCCCCCTCCGCACCATGGCCCCCGATATCCCTGTGCCCCCGCCAGAGGAAGTCGGCCGCGACCAGCCGGCTATGGAGAGGGAGGGGGCGACACAGTCGTCCTGGAGGGAGAGGCAGTACCGCCACCATCGGCCAGGACAGGCCAAGGCGGCCAGCCTGAGGTGCCGCCTGAGCAGCCGGCTGGAGGCAAGCCGGCTGTGAGGGCGGATCTTGTGGTCCTATCACCGACTCGTCGGCGCGCAGGGAAGGCGACTTCAGAGCCAGACCCGCAGAGGGCCGCGGGCTCCATCTCGTTGTCCCATGACCTGGAGACGGCCAGCGTCAGCTCGCCAGGGTGGACGCCGGGCGGTGGGACGGCCGTGCTGAATGTGGCGGCGCAGGACGTCCGGAGCCGGCTTCAGTCCCAGGCCGCCGCGCTGAAGCAGTACACCCAAGTGTTTCTTGCAACGCGGTCGGCCATTCGGGTGAGTCTTCGCTCTTGATTTCTTCCATGGGGGCACGTTAGTGCACCCACTGGGTGTAGTCCCCGAGTTCCGAGTCGGCTGCTGAGCAGGCGGCTTGGAACTTCTTAGCAGATTTTGATTGATGTCTTGTTCTTATTTGCATCTTCGTCTTGTTTGCAGGACTATCACAACCTCCATGCTGCTACCTTCAACTCCAAGGCCCGGGAGATGAATCAGAAGACCGCCGATCTGATGGAGAGCCGAAGTAAGTGCTTCGTTTTTTATCTCATGTGGGGGCGCGTCAGCGCACCCACTAGGTGTAGTCCCCAAGATTCGGGCCGAATGCTGAGCAGTCGAGTCGGATCTTTCCTCACAACTTCTTCCTTATTGCTTTTTTCTTCTTCTCCATATCGGCAGGAGCCAATGCCGACTTGAGGGAGCAGCTAGGTGTGGCCCAGACCGCCCTTCGCGCCAAGGAGGCCGAATGCAATGCCCTGGCTCAGGAGCATGATCGCCTGGCCAAGAAACTGGCCGACCAGGAGGAGAACCACGAGGCGGCCCTGATGACGGCGCAGGACAGCGAGGCTGCCCTCAAAGCCTTATACGAGACCGAGGCAGCGAGCTGGGCCGAGGCGAGGCAAGCGCTGAGCGAGGGTTACGGCCGGATTGAAGATTTGATTGACAGTAGGCCTCCTTCTTCTTCGCTCCTTTGCTCGCCCCTGTTATCTGGTTTGTCTTCTGATTTGTTCTTCTTCTTTCTTCTTTGTGTAGAATACTTCCCTGGTTACTCCGTTGCCGCCAACCAAGCCATCGAAGCTCACCGTGAGGCCCGACGGCAGGCTGGGGTTGAGATCGCACCGGATGCCAACCGGTCGCTTGAAGAGCAGCTTCTGGCGATTCAGGCCCGCCTCCAGCGGGCTTACCGTATGCTCTGCCGTCTTCAGCGTGCCGGTGCGCAGGTGCTGGCCGCCCTCTTGCCCGGCGAGGTGATTCCCCGCACCCCCAGCCGCACTGTCGACTGGATGGAGGTAGCAGTCGGCCGCTTCGAGGCCTGGAAGGCTTCTGCAGCTCGGTTCGGCGTTCGGAGGGCGCTAGAGTTTGTCCGGGCTTGGTATCTCGGGCTGAATTTGGCCCAGCTACGCACCTGGCGGCAGGAGGCTGACGAGGAGCTGGAGGCGGTGCGGCCGGCTATCATCCAGCGCGCCTCGGCAATCGCCAACTTCACCGACACCAGCGCCTTTGCTCCTGAGGTAAACGAAGACGGCGTTGCTCAGCCGGAGGAGTGGTTCGGGCTGAACCCGACAGACGGTGAAGACTCGGCGGAGGAGATTGACTCCAGCGACGAGGGCGAAGAGGAAGAGGAGGAAGATGGCGAAGACATTGTTCCAGATGGTGGAGCAACCAGCCAGCCTCAGCCTGATCATGCTTCCAGCAACGAGGCGTGTGCGAACGCGCCGCCTGCAGCATGTGACGATCAAGCCGAGACTCGCCAGCCGGCCACTCCTCCAGCCAACACTGCCATCTCCACCAACCTGCCCGACTCCCCTGTTGCTCCCTTGGCCTGACTCCCATCTTTGCTTTCCTGCCCGTTACTCTTTGAACAATTTTTATTAATTTTGCGCAGTTCCACCCACTGGGGGTGTATTCAAACTATGTTGAATGCCGGACTTTCGAAGGCCTTTTGTGTAAATATAATTATGCATTTGCTTGGCTTCCGTTCCTACTTGTTTTTCATCTTTTGGTTGTTTTCCTTTGTCGCCCTCCCTTGGTCACCGCCTTCCCAGGCGGACAGCTGCTCTGCAGTCTGTAGCCGGGTAAGGGCTTGGCCGTCTGGGAGGACAAGTACTCGAGCTTTCTTAGATTGTAGCCAAGTAAGAAGGGAAGCCGGCCAGCTGGCTGCTCTGACAGCCGGCTGTGGGGGGGTGAGCCGGCTTGTGTTATATAAGTTCATTAGTCCTTAGCCATTTTTCGTGTGGGCATCCTTTCCTGCCTTTGGCTCTTGCCAGTCGGACAGTCGATTCTTCGAGCTGTGACTTTCAACAAGAGAGGGCTTGGGTGTCGGCACACTACTTGTCTGCTTGCAGGTAGAACTTAAATATAACCCAAGGTGGCAAGTCCCCGGGCCGATTGATCGAACCCGGTGCCGGACGAGAAAACGAATGTAATAACATAACCAAGGGCATGATACTCATCATTCATAGATAAAAGAGGGTAGTCCCCGAGTACTGCTCGGGGGGGCCGTTGTCTCGTGCTTAATAGAAAAGGTAGCGTGGTACATACTGCATTTTAACTATAAAATCTTCGGAGGAGATTGGCGTTCCATGGTCATTCCGACTCCTTGCCGGAATCATCCCTCTTGCGCGCCTTTGGCTTCTGCGCATCGATCAGGTAGTAGGAGTCGTTGCCTAAAGCCCGGCTGATGACGAATGGGCCTTCCCAAGGGGCCGAGAGCTTGTGCTGGCCGGCTGTTCGCTGGATCAGCCGGAGCACAAGATCGCCCTCTTGGAAGGATCTTGACTTGACCTTCCGGCTGTGGTAACGGCGTAGACCCTGCCGGTAGATGGCGGACCGGCTGAGGGCTAACAGCCAACCCTCTTCCAGTGGGTTGACACCATCTTCTCGCGCTTCCTTGGCCTCCGCTTCCGTGTACATGGTGACCCGAGGTGAGTCGAACTCAATGTCAGTTTGGATGACAGCCTCGGCACCATATACAAGGAAGAAAGGGGTGAAGCCGGTTGACTTGTTCGGGGTAGTGTGCAAGCTCCAGAGGACGGCCGGCAGCTTGTCGAGCCAACAGCCGGCCGAACGCTCCAGAGGCACGACCAATCGGGGCTTGATGCCGGAGAGGATGAGGCCGTTTGCTCGCTCGACTTGGTCGTTTGACTGCGGGTGGGCAACAGACGCTAAGTCCAGTCGGATGCCCTGAGTCGCGCAGAAACGTGCCAGTGCTCCCTTGGAAAAATTCGTGTCATTGTCGGTGATGATGCTGTTTGGTATGCCATACCGGGTTGTAATATCTGCAATGAATGTCACGGCAGTCGGCCCATTCAGCTTCTTGATCGGCTTTGGTTCAATCCACTTGGTAAATTTGTCCACGGCGACAAGAAGATGTGTCATGCCGCCGCGCGCTGTCTTGAATGGGCCCACCATGTCCAATCCCCAGACGGCAAAGGGCCAAGTGAGGGGAATGGTCTTGAGTGCAAAAGCCGGCAGGTGTTGCTTGGAGCTGAAAACATGGCACCCTTTGCAATGTTTGACTAATTCCTTGGCGTCATCCAAGGCAGTCGGCGAGAAGAATCCATGGCGGAAAGCTTTGGCGACAAGTGATCTTGAGGCCGCGTGGTGGCCGCATTCGCCTTGGTGGATGTCCTTGAGGATTGCTATGCCCTTCTCTGGCTCGACGCAGCGCTGGAAGACTCCAGTGACGCTGCGCCTAACGAGCTCTCGGTTCATTATCGTGTATGCTCTGGCTCCGCGTTGGACTTGTCTTGCCGAGATCTCATCAGTCGGCAGCTCCCTGTTTACGAAGAAGTTGAGGATGGGCTGGGCCCATGATGGAGCTGTGACTTCTTCTACTGTCAAACCGGCTGTTGCGACCCGGGCGGGTGAGCTGGATGGGGAAGAGTTGGAGTCGGCCACCGCCCGCTGTGTCGATGCAGTCCCCGGGCCGGCTGCAGTAGTCCCCGGGCCGTGTGCGACTATAGCAGTCCCCGAGCCGGCTGCAGTAGTCCCCGGGCCGGGTTCTGAATTCCCCGGGCCGGGTGCGACTATAGCAGTCCCCGAGCTACCTGTCAAAGTCCCCGAGCCGCCTACTTGGCTCCCCAAGCCAGATCCGACTGCGTCGGGGTCAGGCGGCACGAAGATGGAATCATACTCTAGAGACGGCTTGACAGACGGCTTGAGGAGGCGTTAGAGGGAGACGCCGGTTGGTATAGCTTGTCCGGTGGAGCCTATTTGTGCCAGGGCATCTGCTTGCTCGTTGTCAGCCCGTGGCACGTGGAGGAACTCGCATCCTTCAAAATATCCGCTGAGTTGCTGAACGAGGAGGCGGTAGCTCGCCATGTTTGCGTCCTTGGCGTCCCAGTCGCCGGATGATTGCTGGACTACCAAGTCCGAGTCACCATAGCACAGGATCCAGTGGATGCTTAGTTCTTTGGCTAGCCGGAGCCCGTGTATGAGTGCCTCGTACTCGGCCACATTGTTGGAGGCGGAAAAATGAATTTGCAATGTATATCTGAGCTTGTCGCCTTTGGGAGAGGTGAGGACGATGCCGGCTCCCAAGCCGGTGCGCATCTTGGATCCATCGAAGTGCATCCGCCAATGAGTGGAGTCGGGGGCAGGCGGTAGGTACTGAGTCTCGGCCCAGTCGACGAGGAAGTCGGTCAATGCCTGGGACTTGATGGCGGTGCGAGGTTGGTAGAAGATCGTGTAAGGAGCCAGCGCAATGGCCCATTTTGCCATCCGGCCGGATGCATCCCGGCTGCCTATGATCTCGGCGAGCGGGGCAGTACATACGACCATGATGGGGTGCTCTTGAAAGTAGGGCTTGAGCTTCTTGGCGGCGAAGTACACACCATAGCACATCTTCTGATAGTGTGGGTAGTTCTACTTCGATGTGGACAACACTTCACTCAGATAATATATCGGCCTCTGGACTAACTGATCTCAGCCTTCTTCTGGGCGTTAAACCATGATAACGGTGCTGACCACCCGGCTGGTGGCGGCAATGTAAAGGAGCATGGGCTCTTTCTCAGTCGGTGCCGCCAAGACAGGCGGCGTGGACAACATCTTCTTTAGCTCATGGAAAGCTTGGTCTGCTTGGTCATTCCAGTCGAAGTGAGTGGATTTCTTCATGAGTCGGTAGAGGGGGAGAGCCTTCTCTCCGAGCCGGCTGATGAAACGGTTGAGGGAGGCCAAGCATCCGGTAAACTTTTGGACGTCTCGCAGCTTGGTAGGAATCTCCATTCTCTCTATGGCCTTGATCTTCACCGGGTTGCATTCGATGCCGTGTTCGGAGACCAGGAAGCCTAGGAGCTGGCCGGCTGGAACTCCAAACACGCATTTCTCGGGGTTGAGCTTGATCTGAAATCGGCGCAAGTTTTCAAATGTCTCTCTGAGGTCTTCCAGCAGGGTGCCACGCTTCTCCGTCTTCACCACAATATCGTCTACATAGACGTGGGCATTTCTGCCGAGTTGCTTGAGGAGGCATTTCTGCATGCAACGCTAAAAAGTGGCACCGGCATTTCTCAAGCCGAATGTCATAGTCAGGTAGCAGAAAGCTCCGAATGGGTGTGATGAAGGCGGTTTTCAGGCGGTCAGCTGGGTCCAATTTTATCTGGTGGTAGCCTGAGTAAGCATCCAAGAAGCTCAACAGCTCGCATCCGGCTGTGGAGTCTATCACTTGATCAATCCTTGGCAGAGCAAAAGGATCTTTAGGGCAGGCTTTGTTGAGGCTGGTGTAGTCATTGCACATGCGCCACTGTTTGTTCTTCTTCAACACCAAGACCGGGTTGGCGAGCCACTCTGGGAATAACACCTCCATAATGAAGCCGGCTGCTAGAAGCCGGGCTATTTCTTCTCCGACTACTCTTCTCTTCTCTTCTGACAGGTGGCGCAAGGGCTGCTTGACCGGCTTGGCGTCTGATCGGACATGTAGCTTGTGCTCGACTAAATCCATCGGAACACCCGGCATGTATTTGGGAGACCATGCAAAGATGTCCCAATTCTCACGGAGGAAATCGACGAGCTCGCTTTCCTATTTGCTGTCAAGGCCGGTTCCCACGAGAGCGTGCCTCTCCGGGTGCTTCGGGTCCAAAGGTATCTTCTTTGTTTCTTTGGCTGGCTGGAAAGAACATTGAGCCTCATATTCCTTTGGGTCGGGGGACAAGGCCGGCTGCTTGCTGGCCATAGCCACGACTCCGTCCAGCATCTTCTTCTCTTCAGCGATCACGAGGGACTCGGCCAGCCGGCTGCTAGCTGCTGCACACTCAGAGGACTTCTTGTAGTCTCCGGCTATGGTGATGATGCCCTTGGAGCTCGACATCTTCATCTTGAGGTAGGCGTAGTGGGGCACAGCCATGAACTAGGCTAGAGCAGGTCGGCCAAGCAGTGCGTGGTAAGGCTCTCCAGATCCACTACTTCAAACCATATTGCTTCTCGGCGGAAATGATCCTTATCGCCAAGGAGAACATCTATCCTGATCTTGCCGATTGGAGAGCAGGACAGGCCGGGTACGATGTTGTGGAACACAGTACGACTCGACATGAGCTTGTTTGTCTTGATATTCAGCTTCTCCATGGTGTCACGATACAGTATGTTGATGCTGCTCCTGCCACTATCAGCACACGGGAGAATCGGGCAGCTCGCCTTTCTGTCGCAAGGATGGCGTCCAGAACCAATGCGTAGGAGCCGGGAGACGGCATCACCTCTGGGTGATCGGCCCGGCTCCAACTGATACGCTTCTCCGACCAGTGCATGAACTCGGAGTTGCTGGAGGCGACCGCGTTGACTTCTTGGTGTTGTCGGCGCCGGCTACGCTGGTCTTTAGGCTGGCTTGTAAAGACGACGTAGGCGGCGTGCTCATCGGGGAACTCATCTTGAACAGCTCCGACTGTTGGCCGAGCGGCCGGCTGCTGAGGAGCCGGAGGTGGCTGACCAGGAGGTGGAGGCGGCACCAGCCCTTCGCCCTTAGAGATTCGCGTGAGCCAATGGCACTTCCGAGTCGTGTGGTTGGAGGCCTTTGCACCACTGTGGAACTTGCAGGGGGCATCGAGGGCTTGCTCGTAGGAGAAAGCCGGCGGCCAAGTCGGCCTGCCGCCCTTCTGCTTCTTGGGCGCGGGGCGCCCTTCGGGTTGTTCGTCTTCGACTGTGGCCACTTACCGACTGGTGGAAGTCGGCATAGGAGCCTTGCGCTTGTTGTCGTTCTGGTACGGGCGTCGGTTGGAGTCGCCAGCCGGCGTCTTGGGAGCCGGAGCGAGCACCTTCCCCGAGGCGTCTACTCGAAGCTCGGTCTTCATTGAGGAGTCGGCCGTGGCGTACTTGTTTGCGATGACCAGCAACTTGTCGAGCGTAGTCGGCTCGTCGCAGAGGAGTCGATGCTTGAGGAGGGTGCCTTCTCGTCACCCGGTGGTGAAGTAGTCTATGGCTTGAACCTCGTGCACCCCCTCGCAGGAGTTGCGGAGCTCGGCCCAACGCGTGAGGTAGTCGCGAGTTGATACATTGCGCCCTTGAACACACAAGGAGAGCTGTCGGGGCTTGGGAGCCTGTTTGTAGGTGCTGGTGAAGTTGCGGATGAAGGCTTTGGTGAAGTCTACCCAGCTGTTGATGCTGTAAGGCTTGAGGCTGTTGAGCCAGGTGCGCGCCGTGCCTTGGAGCATGAGGGGAACATATTTCACGGCAACATGCCTGTTGCCGTTTGCTATGCGGACTGCGGTGGAGTAGTCGATCAGCCAATCTTCTGGCTTCATGGAGCCGTTGTACTTGGGCGTGTCTCTTGGGAGCGAGAACCCTTTGGGGAAGGGCTCGTTGCGGATGCGGGGGCCGAAGCAAGGCGGGCCGACATCGTCTTCTTCTTCTAATGCCAGGGATCGTGCTAGGCGGTCGATCTGATGGCGGGCATCGTTTTCGCCGACTCCTTCACGGCGACCTAGTCGGCCGCTGAGAGTCGGATGCGTGACAGGCGGCGGGGTGGGGTATCTCTCCCCACGAGGCAGAGGAGGAGGCGGATCGCCCCGTCGCTCCACAGCTCGAGGGAGGCCTTTGGCGTCGCGCTCGATAGTGATTCGAGTCCGACTGCGACTGGCAGTCGGCTCCTTTTCTTGCCTTGTGCGGGCTCTGCCCGCAGTCGGCATTCGTGACGTTGTGCCGTGCTCTCGGCGTGGGGGAGGGCTTTCAGCATGGACACCAGCTTCGTGCCGCTTTGCGGCCGCGTCGATCAACTGCTGGATGCGTCTGGTCATGCAGGGGAGCTCGTCGGCCCCCAGTCCATTCAGCTCGTCTACGACCGACTGGGCAGCGCGTAGGTTCTCGAGAGGCGTGGCGTAGACCGGGCGTTCTGCTCCCAACATGTCGGCGATGGCCGCACCGCGCTTCTGGATGACGCCAGCCCGGCTAGGCCCGTCGGGAGGCGGCGTGCCGAAGGCGGCGCGGTCGACTTCGGGCTGGTGGGCCTCAGTGAGGCATCTCATGGTGGCTATCTTCTGGCCCTCCGCAATGAGGGCAAGGCGGCGTGCTTCCAGCGCCTCGGCGTCGGTGTCAGCCGGGATGGGAGTGGACAGGTCGTGCAGCGCCGCTTGTAGGGCGTCGTGGGCGTTCTCGCCAGAGGTGACTCTGTGGCTGATGACTAGCACCTCGGTGACGGTGCTGCCGCCGCTGTCGGCTCGAGGGAGAGGTTCGTCGAAGACCACCACGTTGGTGGGGAAAGCGTCAAGCGATGCCGTGTCGGAGTCGACAAGCATCGGGTCGGTGGATATAACCGACTCCAAATCCACAGCAGGCTCGCTGGAGACGTGGAGTTGGTCGAGGAGGCTGACGAGGCGGCTCTCGGGGCAGCCGGTGCCCATGTCGGACATGGGCTCGTCGGAGATGCGAGCCTCGCCAAGAAGATCGGCGAGGCAGCTCGCCGCGCAGGCGTCGTCGACACCTTGCGCGTGTCGTGGCAAGCGCCATCGGGCGTGCCGGGCTGGCTACGCTCGCGGGGGAGGAAAAGGGTTCCCGTCCAGAACAGGTCTCCGGACGACGGTGCACCTGGCCCTATGGTGGGCGCCAAATGTCGGGTGGTAGGTGCGACATATGCCAACAGATAGCTTATCATTGTGGGAGCCAATAAGACATCGTCGGTGCCTGGAAATGGGATAAGGCGAAGACATGCACGCCAGCGAATCTTACCCAGGTTCGGGGCTCTCCGTGGAGATAACACCCCTAGTCCTGCTCTGCGGGGTCTCCGCATGATCACTAGATCAACAAGTGGCTACAAGAGGCTCCTTGAGCTGTTTGGCGAGAGGAGGAAGAAAGGGCAAGGCTAGCTCTCTTCTCCCCTCAGAGTTGTGTCTAAAACTATCAAAATCCAACCCTTTGCATGGGTGCCCTGAGGGGTTTATATGGGCCTACCCCCTAGGGGTACAATGGTAATCCGGCTGGGCGCGGGCCCAGCCGTCAGTGTTTATGCTCGCCGGCTTCTCCGCCGACTGCTGGGTCCCGCCGGCTGCCGGCCTCCTGGTCGACAGGTAGGCCCCACCGCTTGGTCTTGTCAGGGGCTGGTTACTGTTTCCTCACTCTTGATGACGAGGGCTTTGTCGAGGTAAGCATGGCTACAGTGCCGCCGCCTGGCGGGCTCTCACTGTAGCCTTACCTCGTCTTGTCTCCTTAATGGTGCGCTTACTTTGAGGGAGGGAGTGAGCCGGCTGGTGAGAGCCGGCTACGTTCCAGGCCGATTAGGGGAAGCGGGGCCGCCTTCGGGTATCTCTCTGACCGAAGGGGCCCGCCGCCTGCGGGCCGTACTGATGGCCCGTCGTGGGTGACGTCATGGTCGGCACGACAACAGTGCCTCGACGGACGGGTCGTGGCTGCCCCGTACGGCGTACTGTAGCTATGCGTATTCCGAGATTCGGGGGTGGCAGGCTTCACTGTTGCCACGCCCCGTCCCATCTCCGTTATGTGGGTGCAGACTTCGAGGGCACGATCTTGGCCGCCTGTCGGGGGCCGGCTTCTTGGAGTCGGTCATGTTGTGGCCGGTTTCTTGGAGTCAGCCCTCCCGCGGCTTTCTTCATGAGGGTTTTTAGGGCCGGGCCACCTTCCGGTAGTCGGCTTGTGGGATAGCCGGCCGGGGGAAGGCGGCCCCGTGTCTTGGGTGCTTGTAGGCTCGATCGGCCTATTATTTTTAAAGAGCCAGGGGGAGCCGGCTAGGCTACCCGTGGTCATTTACTCCGACATCGATCACCATCAGCATCACGCTCCTATGTCATCGTCGCCGATCCCACCATCGTCTTCTGTACCAACCGACTCACGTCGATCCGTCAGATTGTCTAGTCCGACCCAGCCGAACTTATCCAGCTGCATGACACGCTCCAGACTCCTCAAGCCATCACCGTATCCAACGCCATCCATACACAAAAGTGTACCAGCAAAGAAAACCAAAGGAAAATCCCTCACAGCCTTTCCCGTGTGAACCACACGTATGTAGCTTCTGGATCCCTTCTTTTATTTCTTTCTTGATGATAGCATCACGATCAAACTCTAGGTCCTTGTGCCAATTTTTTTTAAAACAAATCTCCAGGTTCATGCAAAGCCTTCCGTTCCACCATACATCACACACGTGCCTCGCGCCACGTCCCAGACATGAACATGCACGCCAGCCTCCCGCAGCATCACTCGGCCTCGGCCTGCTGGGCCAGCTGCCACCCGTCCTCTGCGCCTCGGCCCACTAGCACCACGCTGTCCTGGCTACGGACGCACCTCCATCGCTCCACACCGCCGCCTCACTGCTGCACAATCGATCTGCTGTAGCACACATACACGGTCACACCAGCAACCTACCGAGATCGCCCATCGCTTGTCTCTGTACGTGACCCAACTCGTAGCATCGCCAGTAGCGTACTCCGCACCTCGTGCCATGAGAGCCTATGCGAATCAATCTGGCTCTCCTTCCGCGTTGTGCCGCCGCTTCCACATCTGATCCGATCCCGCCGAGGAACACGCAGTAATGAGCGACAACCTGCTTCGGCCCATGCATCTGCTTTCGATCGCTTCATTACTCGTTGACTTCTCTGATCCCTTTCCTGCTGCACGTAGAGACTCTACCGATCCATGTCGAACTTTCCTCCTCCTCTAGACCAACACCACAGTCTCAAATCGAACCTTGCTCATGATACCACTTGTTAGAATAAATTCGAGGCATACCATTAATCATCCGAGGACCAAGCAATCACACAAGCACGACACTGAAATTTGTTAACGAGGTTCACCGATATGGCCACATCCCCGGGGCCTTACTACGGGCACTCCTCCCCGTGACACCGTCATGATACCGCACCTGGTCGCCCTGGACACCGGCACATGCCGCCGGCTTCCCCTGCGTTCCGGTGCTATTATGTTGGCAGAGGTTACTGTTCGGGAACATAGTAATTTCAAAAAATTTCCTATGCACACGCAAGATCATGGTGATGGCATAGCAACGAGAGGGGAGAGTGTTGTCCACGTACCCTCGTAGACCATAAGCGGAAGCGTTAGCACAACGCGGTTGATGTAGTCGTACGTCTTCACGATCCGACCGATCCAAGCACCGAACGTACGGGACCTCTGAGTTCAGCACACGTTCAGCTCGATCACGATCTTCGGGCTCCGATCCAGCAAAGCTCCGGAGATGAGTTCCGTCAGCACGACGGCGTGGTGACGATGATGATGTTCTACCGGCGCAGGGCTTCGCCTAAACTCCGCGACGATATGACCGAGGTGGAATATGGTGGAGGGGGGCACCGCACACGGCTAAGGAACGATCCGTAGATCAACTTGTGTGTCTATGGGGTGCCCCCCGCCCCCGTATATAAAGGAGCCAGGGGGAGGAGGCGGCCGGCCAAGGAGGGCGCGCCAAGGGGGGAGTCCTACTCCCACCGGGAGTAGGACTCCCTTCTTTCCTAGTTGAAATAGGAGAAGGGGGGAAAGAGGAGGAAGAGGGGAAGGAAAGGGGGGGGGGGGGGCGCCGCCCCCCTTCCCTTGTCCTATTCGGACTAGGAAGGGGAGGGGCATGCGGTCACCTCCTGCCTCCTTCCCTCTTCTCCCTCGAGGCCCATGTAGGCCCAATAACCCCCCGGGGGGGTCCGGTAACCTCCCGGTACTCCGGTAAAATGCCGATTTCACCCGGAACGATTCCGATGTCCAAATATAGGCTTCCAATATATCAATATTTATGTCTCGACCATTTCGAGACTCCTCATCATGTCCGTGATCACATCTGGGACTCCGAACAAACTTCGGTACATCAAAACTTATAAACTCATAATAAAACTGTCATCGTAACGTTAAGCGTGCGGACCCTACGGGTTCGAGAACTATGTAGACATGACCTAGAACTATTCTCGGTCAATAACCAATAGCGGAACCTGGATGCCCATATTGGTTCCTACATATTCTACGAAGATCTTTATCGGTCAAACCGCATAACAACATATGTTGTTCCCTTTGTCATCGGTATGTTACTTGCCCGAGATTTGATCGTCGGTATCCAATACCTAGTTCAATCTCGTTACCGGAAAGTCTCTTTACTCGTTTCGTAATGCATCATCCCGTAACCAACTCATTGGTCACATTGCTTGCAAGGCTTATAATGATGTGCATTACCGAGAGGGCCTAGAGATACCTCTCCGACGATCGGAGTGACAAAACCTAATCTCGAAATACACCAACTCAACATGTACCTTCGGAGACACCTGTAGTACTCCTTTATAATCACCCAGTTACGTTGTGACGTTTGGTAGTACCCAAAGTGTTCCTTCGATAAACGGGAGTTGCATAATTCTCATAGTTACAGGAACATGTATAAGTCATGAAGAAAGCAATAGGAATATACAAAACGATCAAGTGCTGGGCTAACGAAATGGGTCATGTCAATCACATCATTCTTCTAATGATGTGATCCCATTAATCAAATGACAACACATGTCTATGGTTAGGAAACATAACCATCTTTGATTAATGAGCTAGTCAAGTAGAGGCATACTAGTGACTATATGTTTGTCTATGTATTCACACATGTATCATGTTTCCGGTTAATACAATTCTAGCATGAATAATAAACATTTATCATGATATGAGGAAATAAATAATAACTTTATTATTGCCTCTAGGGCATATTTCCTTCAGTATCCCACTTGCACTAGAGTCAATAATCTAGATTACATAGTAATGATTCTAACACCCATGGAGTCTTGGTGCTGATCATGTTTTGCTCGTGAGAGAGGCTTAGTCAATGGGTCTGCAACATTCAGATCCGTATGTATCTTGCAAATCTCTATGTCTCCCACTTGGACTTGGTCCCGAATGGAATTGAAGCGTCTCTTGATGTGCTTGGTCCTCTTGTGAAATCTGGATTCCTTTGCCAAGGCAATTGCACCAGTATTGTCACAGAAGATCTTCATTGGTCCCGATGCACTAGGTATGACACCTAGATCGGAAATGAACTCCTTCATCCAAACTCCTTCATTTGCTGCTTCAGAGGCAGCTATGAACTCCGCTTCACATGTAGATCCCGCCAGGACGCTTTGTTTAGAACTGCACTAACTTACAGCTCCACCGTTTAATAAAAACACGTATCCAGTTTGCGATTTAGAATCGTCCGAATCAGTGTCAAAGCTTGCATCGACGTAACCATTTACGACTAGCTCTTTGTCACCTCAATATACGAGAAACATATCCTTAGTCCTTTTTCAGGTATTTCAGGATGTTCTTGACCGCTGTCCAGTGATCCACTCCTGGATTACTTTGGTACCTTCCTGCCAAGCTTATTGCTAAGCATACGTCAGGTCTGGTACACAGCATTGCATACATGATAGAGCCTATGGCTGAAGCATAGGGAACATCTTTCATTTTTTCTCTATCTTCTGCTGTGGTCGGGCATTGAGTTTGACTCAACTTCACACCTTGTAGCACGGGCAAGAACCCTTTCTTTGCCTGATCCATTTTGAACTTTTTCAAAATTTTATCAAGGTATGTGCTTTGTGAAAGTCCTATTAAGCGTCTTGATCTATCTCTATAAATCTTGATGCCCAATATGTAAGCAGCTTCACCGAGGTCTTTCATTGAAAAACTTTTATTCAAGTATCCCTTTATGCTATCCAGAAATTCTATATCATTTCGAATTAATAATATGTCATCTACATATAATATCAGAAATGCTACAGAGCTCCCACTCACTTTCTTGTAAATACAGGCTTCTCCAAAAGTCTGTATAAAACCATATGCTTTGATCACACTATCAAAGCGTTTATTCCAACTCCGAGATGCTTGCACCAGTCCATAAATGGATCGCTGGAGCTTGCACACTTTGTTAGCACCTTTTGGATCAATAAAACCTTCTGGCTGCATCATATACAACTCTTCTTCCAGAAATCCATTCAAGAATGCATTTTTAACATCCATTTGCCAAATTTCATAATCATGAAATGCAGCAATAGCTAACATGATTTGGACAGACTTAAGCATCGCTACGAGTGAGAAAGTCTCATCGTAGTCAACCCCTTGAACTTGTCGAAAACCTTTCGCAACAAGTCGAGCTTTATAGACAGTTACATTACCATCAGCGTCAGTGTTCTTCTTAAAGATCCATTTATTCTCAATGGCTTGCCGATCATCGGGCAAGTCAACCAAAGTCCATACTTTGTTTTCATACATGGATCCTATCTCAGATTTCATGGCCTCTAGCCATTTTGCGGAATCCGGGCTCATCATCGCTACCTCATAGTTCGTAGGTTCATCATGGTCTAGTAACATGACTTCCAGAATAGTATTACCGTACCACTCTGGTGTGGATCTTACTCTGGTAGACCTACGAGGTTCAGTAGAAACTTGATCTGAAGTTTCATGATCAATATCATTAGCTTCCTCACTAATTGGTGTAGTTGTCACAGGAACCGGTTGTTGTGATGAACTACTTTCCAATAAGGGAGCAGATACAGTTATCTCATCAAGTTCTACTTTCCTCCGACTCACTTCTTTCAAGAGAAACTCCTTCTCTAGAAAGGATCCGATTTTAGCAATGAAATTTTTTGCCCTAAGATCTGTGATAGAAGGTGTACCCAATAGTCTCTTTTGGGTATCCTATGAAGAGACATTTCTCTGATTTGGGTTCGAGCTTATCTGGTTGAAGTTTCTTCACATAAGCATCGCAGCCCCAAACTTTAAGAAACGACAACTTTGGTTTATTGCCAAACCACAGTTCATAAGGCGTCGTCTCAACGGATTTTGATGGTGCCCTATTTAACGTGAATGCGGCCGTCTCTAAAGCATAACCCCAAAACGATAGCGGTAAATCAGTAAGAGACATCATAGATCGCACCATATCTAGTAAAGTACGATTACGACGTTCGGACACACCATTTCATTGTGGTGTTCCGGGTGGCGTGAGTTGCGAAACTATTCCGCATTGTTTCAAGTGTAGACCAAACTCGTAACTCAAATATTCTCCTCCACGATCAGATCGTAGAAACTTTATTTTCTTGTTACGATGATTTTCCACTTCACTCTGAAATTCTTTGAACTTTTCAAATGTTTCAGACTTGTGTTTCATTAAGTAGATATACCCATATCTGCTCAAATCATCTGTCAAGGTGAGGAAATAACGATACCCGCTGCGAGCCTCAACATTCATTGGACCACAAACATCTGTATGTATGATTTCCAATAAATCAGTTGCTCGCTCCATAGTTCCGGAGAACGGTGTTTTAGTCATCTTGCCCAAGAGGCACGGTTCGCAAGTACCAAGTGATTCATAATCAAGTGATTCCAAAAGCCCATCAGTATGGAGTTTCTTCATGCGCTTTACACCGATATGACCTAAACGGCAGTGCCACAAATAAGTTGCACTATCGTTATCAACTCTGCATCTTTTGGTTTCAACACTATGAATATGTGTATCACTACTATCGAGATTCAATAAAAATAGACCACTCTTCAAGGGTGCATGACCATAAAAGATATTACTCATATAAATAGAACAACCATTATTCTCTGATTTAAATGAATAACCGTCTTGTATCAAACAAGATCCAAATATTATGTTCATGCTCAACGCTGGCACCAAATAACAATTATTTAGGTCTAAAACTAATCCCGATGGTAGATGTAGAGGTAGCGTGCCGACCGCGATCACATCGACTTTGGAACCATTTCCCACGTGCATCGTCACCTCGTCCTTAGCCAATCTTCGCTTAATCTGTAGTCCATGTTTCGAGTTGCAAATATTAGCAACAGAACCAGTATCAAATACCCAGGTACTACTGCGAGTATTAGTAAGGTACACATCAATAACATGTATATCACATATACCTTTGTTCACTTTGCCATCCTTCTTATCCGCCAAATACTTGGGGCAGTTCCGCTTCCAGTGTCCAGTCTGCTAGCAGTAGAAGCACTCAGTTTCAGGCTTAGGTCCAGACTTGGGTTTCTTCTCTTGAGCAGCAACTTGCTTGCCGTTCTTTTTGAAGTTCCCCTTCTTCTTCCCTTTGCCCTTCTTCTTGAAACTGGTGGTCTTGTTAACCATCAACACTTGATGCTCCTTCTTGATTTCTACCTCCGCGGCTTTTAGCATTGCGAAGAGCTCGGGAATAGTCTTATTCATCCCTTGCATATTATAGTTCATCACGAAGCTCTTGTAACTTGGTGGCAGTGATTGGAGAATTCTGTCAATGACACTATCATCAGGAAGATTAACTCCCAGTTGAATCAAGTGATTATTATACCCAGACATTTTGATTATGTGTTCACTGACAGAACTATTCTCCTCCATCTTGCAGCTATAGAACTTATTGGAGACTTCATATCTCTCAATCTGGGCATTTGCTTGAAATATTAACTTCAACTCCTGGAACATCTCATATGCTCCATGACGTTCAAAACATCGTTGAAGACCCAGTTATAAGCCGTAAAGCATGGCACACTGAACTATCGAGTAGTCATCTGCTTTGCTCTGCCAGACGTTCTTAACGTCGTCAGTTGCATCAGCAGCAGGCCTGGCACCCAGCGGTGCTTCCAGGACGTAACTTTTCTATGCAGCAATGAGGATAATCCTCAGGTTACGGACCCAGTCCGTGTAATTGCTACCATCATCTTTCAACTTTGCTTTCTCAAGGAACGCATTAAAATTCAACGGAACAACAGCACGAGCCATCTATCTACAAACAAACATAGACAAGCAAAAATACTATCAGGTACTAAGTTCATGATAAATTTAAGTTCAATTAATCATATTACTTAAGAACTCCCACTTAGACAGACATCTCTCTAGTCATCTAAGTGATCACGTGATCCAAATCAACTAAACATGTCCGATCATCACGTGAGATGGAGTAGTTTCAATGGTGAACATCACTATGTTGATCATATCTACTATATGATTCACGTTCGACCTTTCGGTCTCCGTGTTCCGAGGCCATATCTGTATATGCTAGGCTCGTCAAGTATGACCTGAGTATTCCGCGTGTACAACTGTTTTGCACCCGTTGTATTTGAACGTAGAGCCTATCACACCCGATCATCACGTGGTGTCTCAGCACGAAGAACTTTCACAACGGTGCATACTCAGGGAGAACACTTCTTGATTATTAGTGAGAGATCATCTTAAAATGCTACCGTCAATCAAAGCAAGATAAGATGCATAAAGGATAAACATCACATGCAATCAATATAAGTGATATGATATGGCCATCATCATCTTGTGCTTGTGATCTCCATCTTCGAAGCACCGTCGTGATCACCATCTTCACCGGCGCGACACCTTGATCTCCATCGTAGCATCGTTGTCGTTTACACCATCTATTGCTTCTACGACTATCGCTACCACTTAGTGATAAAGTAAAGCAATTACAGGGCGTTTGCATTTCATACAATAAAGCGACAACCATATGGCTCCTGCCAGTTGCCGATAACTTCAGTTACAAAACATGATCATCTCATACAATAAAATATAGCATCACGTCTTGACCATATCACATCACAACATGCCCTGCAAAAACAAGTTAGACGTCCTCTACTTTGTTATTGCAAATTTTACGTGGCTGCTACGGGCTTAGCAAGAACTGTTCTTACCTATGCATCAAAACCACAACGATAGTTCGTCAAGTTAGTGTTGTTTTAACCTTCGCAAGGACCGGGCGTAGCCACACTCGATTCAGCTAAAGTGAGAGAGACAGACACCCGCCAGCCACCTTTAAGCACGAGTGCTCGTAACGGTGAAACCAGTCTCGCGTAAGCGTACGCGTAATGTCGGTCCGGGCCGCTTCATCTCACAATACCGCCGAATCAAAGTATGACATGCTGGTAAGCAGTATGACTTGTATCGCCCACAACTCACTTGTGTTCTACTCGTGCATATAACATCAACGCATAAAACCTAGGCTCGGATGCCACTGTTGGGGAACGTAGTAATTTCAAAAAAATTTCTACGCACACGCAAGATCATGGTGATGGCATAACAACGAGAGGGGAGAGTGTTGTCCACGTACCCTCGTAGATCGTAAGCGGAAGCGTTAGCACAACGCGGTTGATGTAGTCGTACGTCTTCACGATCCGACCGATCCAAGCACCGAACGTACGGCACCTCCGAGTTCAGCACACGTTCAGCTCGATGACGATCTCCGGGCACCAATCCAGCAAAGCTCCGGAGATGAGTTCCGTCAGCACGACGGCGTGGTGACGATGATGATGTTCTACCGGCGCAGGGCTTCGCCTAAACTCCACGACGATATGACCGAGGTGGAATATGGTGGAGGGGGACACCGCACACGGCTAAGGAGCGATCCGTAGATCAACTTGTGTGTCTATGGGGTCCCCCCCGCCCCCGTATATAAAGGAGCCAGGGGGAGGAGGCGGCCGACCAAGGAGGGCGCGCCAAGGGGGGAGTCCTACTCCCACCGGGAGTAGGGCTCCCTTCTTTCCTAGTTGGAATAGGAGAAGGGGGGAAAGAGGAGGAAGAGGGGAAGGAAAGGGGGGGCGCCGCCCCCCTTCCCTTGTCCTATTCGGACTAGGAAGTGGAGGGGCGCGCGGCCACCTCCTGCCTCCTTCCCTCTTCTCCCTCGAGGCCCATGTAGGCCCAATAACCCCCCGGGGGGTTCCGGTAACCTCCCGGTACTCCGGTAAAATGCCGATTTCACCCGGAACGATTCCGATGTCCAAATATAGGCTTCCAATATATCGATCTTTATGTCTCGACCATTTCGAGACTCCTCGTCACGTCCGTGATCACATCTGGGACTCCGAACAAACTTCGGTACATCAAAACTTATAAACTCATAATAAAACTGTCATCGTAACGTTAAGCGTGCGGACCCTACGGGTTCGAGAACTATGTAGACATGACCTAGAACTATTCTTGGTCAATAACCAATAGCGGAACCTGGATGCCCATATTGGTTCCTACATATTCTACGAAGATCTTTATCGGTCAAACCGCATAACAACATACGTTGTTCCCTTTGTCATCGGTATGTTACTTTCCCGAGATTTGATCATCGGTATCCAATACCTAGTTCAATCTCGTTACCGGCAAGTCTCTTTACTCGTTCCGTAATGCATCATCCCGTAACCAACTCATTGGTCACATTGCTTGCAAAGCTTATAATGATGTGCATTACCGAGAGGGCCCAGAGATACCTCTCCGACAATCGGAGTGACAAAACCTAATCTCGAAATACGCCAACTCAACATGTACCTTCGGAGACGCCTGTAGTACTCCTTTATAATCACCCAGTTACGTTGTGACGTTTGGTAGTACCCAAAGTGTTCCTCCGGTAAACGGGAGTTGCATAATTCTCATAGTTACAGGAACATGTATAAGTCATGAAGAAAGCAATAGCAATATACTAAACGATCAAGTGCTAGGCTAATGGAATGGGTCATGTCAATCACATCATTCTTCTAATGATGTGATCCCATTAATCAAATGACAACACATGTCTATGGTTAGGAAACATAACCATCTTTGATTAATGAGCTAGTCAAGTAGAGGCATACTAGTGACTATATGTTTGTCTATGTATTCACACATGTATCATGTTTCCGGTTAATACAATTCTAGCCTGAATAATAAACATTTATCATGATATGAGGAAATAAATAATAACTTTTTTATTGCCTCTAGGGCATATTTCTTCAGTTACATCGTGTGTCTAGCCTCGCTATATATGAGAGGCCTAGGATACAAGTGTCTTACTCGGACACGACTCCATCTTATATTTACTAATTGGAGGCACCAACGAAAGCACCAAATTAATTCTCACAAAGTACATTTATTGTCCATCAGATCCCCATAATAGTTGTTGACAGCCGTTAGATGAAGTACTATACCGAGAGAGTCCTCACCTTTTGTCCCACGCATAGGCCTTTTAGGAATTCTTTCATGGGCTGCACAAATAAACATTGACAGATAGTCCACAATGTAGACGCTAGCAGCCTGATCTTCCTATATCATGAAAAAAAAAGCAGGCTAATCTTCCTCTTCGCCTATCCCAAAGTTGTCCTCATCTTCCACGCTGCATCCTAGAACCAGCCAAATCAGCCTCTCCCAGATCCGTTTCTCTCCAATCTTTCGATCTTCTGGCAGTTCGTGGTGACCCTTTTGATCAATCTGGTCTTTCCTCTTCCAAAACGTCCCCTCCATGGGTGCCCTTCTAACCTACTCAGGTCTGGCGGCTGACTCTTTCGACACTACAAGTACGTGTACCGGGTTTCAAATGACACCTGCGCATCCTCCGACTGGTTGTGTGCCGCACGGCTGGGAGGTACACCATCGGCCTTCCGCTTTGGCTTGGTTTCATGTGTTGCTCCTTTTGAGGTGAGTGTTCATGCGCTCTCTATTCGAGAGAAACTTTAATTTCTGTATCAACATGTATTATTGTATCAATCAGGCCACGATACACAGCTCGGAACAGGCAGGACACATGAACGTGACCATCAGGCTCTGGCCAATAATCCGCCTTACTATTGGTTCAATTTCTGATCCATAGAAACTAATTGGTGCAATGATAATACATGTCCCTGGGTTCTACTATTTTTCTTTTGGATGTTGAAGGAATATCAGATTAGTGCATGTCCATTATCTTCAGATTAAAGTAGTAAATCACTTTCTTTAGCAACTACACTGATAGTTTGTGATTTCAATAGTATTTCTTTTTCTCCTATATATATGTTATGGAACAAATCTGATGTGTCCTTCTGTATTGTGATCTTGCTATGTAGGTTTTAATGAGTATGTGTGCATTGAAATAAATCCTCGGATTATACAGTTTTAACTTCAGTAGATCAAGTGTGTGCATACCAATGCTCGACATTAGGTTAAAGCAGTTACTTATTTTCTGTTATTTCTCATGTGTTGTTGCTTTTTTGTTCTTGGTTCATTGAGTCTTGGTAGCACAATTCCTTTTCAGAAACTTGCTACACACTATTACATATAAATAATTACATGTGGTCACCTAAATGCAGAACAGCTTTGTTCTACAAGCTCAACGAAATAGTGGTCTCAAGTGGCTGAACATCAGTTACTTTTTTATTATTCTATTTTCCTTGGATTAATGTTTATGTGTTTTCAGAAATCCAGATAAAGTGAACTGAAACAGATTTGGTCAATGCATATTTTAATCCATTTTCTATTTCAATTAGATTTGTCTGGACAATTCAGAACTATATTTTTATACTGTAGTTCGTGACAGTGTTATATTTCGTACTTTTCTTTGGGTACACTTTTCCTTTCAGCAAGAATTTATTGATTCTATTGTGCTGATTCTGTATGACTTATTCTACAAACGTATAACCACGTGCCTATGATTAGTTTGTATCATCTTTGGAGACCAAAAAATAATCAATGTTTTTTCCTTGCTATCATAATGTACGTAGCATTGAACAATAGTAGTGATGTGACATCATATGAGTGCATATGCTATTAAATTGTGGGGCATTGATCCAAGAGTTATTATCGCCTTTCTCAATTGGCAAGAAATACCAGTCCGACAAAAGCATATGGAGATATCTATGCATGTTTGTTCATCAACCAAGAGACCATAATGCACTTGAACAAGACATACCTTAAGGTTCTATCCGCTAATGCAGATTCCCTATTTCTATATTTTCTCTACATTGCTGGTAGTGATCTAAAGCTACATGGAAGATATATGGTCTCTGATTCCGTAGTTGAGTTCTTTTCATTTCACTCTTCCCTTAGAGTTATATTTATTTTTAAAATTTATTACACTTTAACCAATTATTTCAAGCTTCCCATACACAATGGTCTTACAATCATAACTATATATTCAATTTAACAACTTTCATATGAAGCGGGCTGAAGAAGTACTTTGTCCTTTGTCTACTAAGTACCATGATGCACTCCGCCTTGGTAGCGATCATTCATTGTACTTTCTTGGTTTCATTCCAAAATGTCAATCATTATTGGTTTTTCAATTATTTCCAAACCCTAGAATGTTTTGTCCTTCATATTCTGGATTTGTCAGTTATTTTATCAGTTACTATCCTTCTACAGAATATACTCATCTCTGAACTAATGCTTTGGATTTACACAATAGCAAAGTAATATCTAGCCTGTGCAGATGCACGGGTTGTTGACTAGTATCCTATCTAAACACAATACAACTACAAATCCAACTGTAACCTACCTTGTACACTATATCGGACACAACTCCAACAAGCTCCAGCCTCCGGCCAGCCGGCCGGCGATGCGCACCACCTGGAGGACATGCTCGAAATAGAACATGGTGAACTAACATGATGCAGAGGAGTACCCAGAGGACACGTACATGGTGCACGCCATGGGGATCCCTCCGATGTAGAACTTGAGCCCGAAGCTAGCACTCAGGACTCGGAGGACACGTACATGATACATGGTGCAGGGTGGCGTAGCTCACGCTGTGGCCGGCGAGGTCGCACGCGCCCGTCCTTGCCGTGCATGTCCTCGCCGCGCTCACCCGTAGCCGCGCCCTGCTGCCCGGCCGCTCCGCGCTCGGCTCCCTGCCGTGGCCACACCGGAGCCCTGCTGCCCGGCCGCTTGTGAAAAATAAAAGAAATAGGAGACAACATTGAAGCACACCTACGGAGATCATCAAGCTCATCAGAGTGTCGCAAGACATATCGATGTGCTTGAACTAGAAGCTGATCGTCCAACTGGCCTATTATGACAGCCTTTCCAATTGGCTCACCAACACTATCAAACATGTACATGCCCTTTGTATTATCTGAAGGATCAGGGTTCCTAGATGTTCTTGTGAAACGTGTGGTTCCTTCTAGAAATCTTGAACAAAAGGTCAAGCATTCTTCAACAGTATATCCTTCAGCAATAGAACCTTCGGGATAAGCTCTATTGCGCAAAAGTGACTTTAGCCAAACAAATGATCTGAACATCATAAAACAACAATGTTATATGCATAATGAGAAATAATAAATCAAATCATATACTTAGATGCACTATGGAAAATAACAAATCAATCAAAGTAGCATACCTCTCTAGAGGGTACATCCACCTGTAATGCACCAGGCCACCAAGTTTAGCTTCTTCAACTAAATGCACCATTAAATGTACCATGACAGTAAAAAACGATGGAAGAAAAACCTTTTCCATATTACAAAGTGTCTTCACAATACTCTCTTGCAGTTTGTAGCATAGCTTCTTGAAGAAATTAGCCAGCTCAACAACTATTATCATGACATCTTTACTGGGATAACAGTGTAAAAGTGCCACAGGAAGGATGTCTTGTAGAATAACATGGCATTCATGGCTTTTGAGGCCAGTCAATGTCAATTCTTTCATGTTCACACACCTCGAAAAGTTTGATGCACAACCATCAGGTGTCCTACAATTCTTAACCACTGTACAAAGAATCTCTTTCTTTTCTTTATACATATTAAAAGGTGCATGCGGCAATTCAGTTTTACCCTTATCACCTTCATGAGGTTGAAGGCTAGATCGATTTCCAATTTCTCCTCAGTCAAGTCCTGCATTAAGGCCATCCTTTGTTTTAGAATCAATATCCAGTAAGGTTCCAATTAAATTTTCGAAGACATTTTTCTCAATATGCATTACATCTAGATTGTGCCTTAACTTGTTGTGCTCCCAGTATTCCAAATCAAAGAATATCGACTTCTTTTTGAAACAATCCTCAGGCTTATTTTCAGGTTTACGGGCAACGTTACCTGATTTCTTGCTAGGCGCTCTTTTCCGCTTCTGTTTTTTAGGACCTTCAGTTCCATTTTCATTGTCTTTTCCCTTCTTTTTCCCTTTCCCTTTCTTTGCCACAACAATCTTTTTTCCTAAGACAAAAACTCTGCCCTGCAACATTCTCAAAGCTGAGCTACCACTCATTGTTATAGGTGCAAGTTCCATCTCTTCGGTGTTATCAAACTCCTTCTTTCGTCTCCGAAATACATGATTCTGTGGTAGCCATCGGCGATGACCCATATAACAAAATTTCTTACTCTTCTTTAGCCAATATGATCTTGTGAAAGGACCACAAGACGGGCAAGCATATTTACCGCTCGTGCTCCACCCATAGAGGTAAGCTAATGCTGGAAAATCATTCAAAGTCCATAATAGTGCAGCTCGAAGAGAAAATTTCTCCTGAGTACATGAGTCAAAAGTGTCCACACCCTTCCAAAGTTGTTGCAGCTCATCCACCAACGGCTGCGAATATACATCAATGTCATTTCCAGGGGAACTTGGTCCAGGAATAATCATTGATAAAATTAGAGATGTTTGCTTCATGCAGATCCAAGGTGGTAGGTTGTATGGAATTAGCATCACTGGCCAAGTACTATGTTTTGCACTCATGAGTCGAAAAGGATTAAACCCATCAGACCCAATGCCTAGCCGCGCATTACGGGAATCCTCAGCGAATTTAGGATATCTGGCGTCAAGATCTTTCCAAGCCTCTCCATCAGCTGGACATCGCAGCAATCCATCTTTTGTACGACCCTCATCATGCCAACGCATGTCAGTTGATGTCTTCTTGGTTGCAAATAACCTTTGGAGCCTTGGAATCAATGGGAAATATCGCAACACCTTGGCTGGTTTCTTCTTCTTCTTCTTTTTAGATTCAGTTGCCGAATCTTTCTTCTCATTTTCATTGGTAACCCAACGAGAGGCACCACACACATGGCAAGACTCCTGGTTAGCTCTTTCGCCTCTAAAAAGCATGCAGTCTCTTGGGCATGCATGAATTTTCTCATAGTCCAGCCCTAATCCGCGTATGATTTTTTTCACCTCATAATATTTCTTGGGTAGGTTTATCTGAGGAAATGCAACCGATAATATACCAAGTAGCTGTGTGAATGATTCATGTGACCATCCATGCAAGACTTTCATGTGATATAAAGTGACAAGAAATGACAACCTCGAATATGTTGCACATCCAGGGTATAAATCTGTGTTTGCTTCCTCGAGGAAACTAGCGTATATGTCTTGTTCTCTCATTGCATCATCATCTGCAGATGTTGTATTGACATTCTCAGCCATACCAGGTTCCAAGTTCTCAAATTCAGACTGAACACCATCTAGTTCCACATCAGATGCGCTTGATAGTGATTGGAAGCTGTCAGCCATGGGGAAAATGGCACTTAAGAGCCCAGAAATGTCATGCAATCTTCTATTACTGCCTTCTACATCAGAATTTACTGGAAAACCCGGAATATGAAAATTGTTGTTGTTGTTTGACATGGGAGCAAATGCAAATGACGGTGAATCATACTCTTCTCCATGGCAAACCCATTTTGTATAACCCTGAAGAATACCATCACATCTTAGGTGGGTTTTCACTTCGTCGTAATTCTGCATTGCCTTATTTCCACAATTTACACAGGACAGAGAATTTTATCACCGAGTGGAACATCATGGAAGGCAAAAGATAGAAATTGCTCGACACCTTCTTTATAATCAGTAGTTGATCTTGGTTTACTCATCCAACCTCGATCAATTAGCCTTTGCTAGCTGTAGTAATGAAAACAAAATAGATCAGTTTATAATTTTCCATATGCTCTTTCACATTAAGCATAGGTTTATATGAATATTTTAAACTATGCATTCGATACTTAGGTTCAAATTGTATAATATGATTTACCGACATCATTCACCTTACATTACAAAAAATAAATCGAGATGTGTCTTTACTAGAAGAATGGCAAAGTATCAAGTGAAAACGCCTATTCAGTAGAAACTGAAAACTATCATTGTGGCCCACCGGATGGAGAACACACGGTACAGATCAAAGGTGGGAATATAACTAGCCACTTAACCATAGTTTTGTAGATAACCCCCTCCCCTTTACATCCAAGCTTAGTAAAGAACTAGCCAAAAAAAAGAGAAAACGAATCGACTCGCGAGGGCGACTTGGAGGCGGCCGCGATTCGACGGCGAGTGACTGCGGCGCCGCTTCTCTAGCGATGGCGACTCGGAGGCCGCACTGGAGCTCGACGAAACCGCAACGGCACTGCCTACACGCGCTGGTGGCGGCAGGGGTAGCCCCGCACAACGGCGACCCGACGGGCACCATGATGCCCCTGCACCAGGGCGACCTCCGCGGCCCAGCGACCTGGTGCTGGTCCACGCGAGGGAGACCCGGCGGCTACGGTGCTGCCTCCCTGCGACGGCGACCTGGCGACTTGCTTGTCCATCGAAGCAGCAGTTCCGCTGTACAGAGTAAAGTCGTAGGTGTTTTGCTGTAACTGAATGATGAATTGGATGTACAGATAAGTACTTGTTGTTTTGCTGCAGCTGAACGAAAGTGGATGTACAGAAAATACTTGAATGGATGTGGTTATACAGGAAATCTTTGCTCTTTCGCTATTGCTGTACATACCGAAATGCAGATTTACAGAATAAATGTGAACTGGTTCCAAAAATACGAGGATTTGTCTATAAAAAGAGAAATAATAATAATCTGAAGAAACTTTCTATGGAAAGAGAAATACTACCAATCTCAAGAACTGATGCTTGCAATGTACACAGCCGTCCAACAAAAAGGCATAGCTCTTGTCTCTATCTATGGTGATGAACTTTCTACGGTGTTGTCTGTAACAAATTCAGGACGTGAGGCATGTACTAGTTATAAAAGCAACAACACTCAACACTACCCCTGTTTAGTCAACTGATAAAACCAACAACACTCAGCATTGCCTTTGTACCACCAGTACTGTTTACCACAAGGCACATCTGAAAAAACCAACAACACTCAACATTGCCTTTGTACCACCAGTACTGTTTACCACAAGGCACATCTGATAAACCAACAAAACTCACATAGTAGGCAGCAAATGAATCACATAGTAATTAGTAAGCAGCAATCATTTATGATCATACACAGCAAATGAATCAATAATCTTCAAATTTGTTTAGAAAATAGAAACGGAGGGAAAGAATAGGTGCGGTACATTGTGTCTGTTGAGGAACGGAGGCCGGACTGCTGGATGGTGCTGCCGCCGCACCGGGGAGGCCCGAGGACGGTGGCTGGAGCCTGGGGGGCGCTGCCGGCTGCCGCCGCGCTCGGGAGGCCGAAGGCGGACTGGAGGCCTGGCGCCTGGCGGAGCCACGGAGGAGAGGGCTGGGCGCCGGAGGCCGAGGCAGGGGAGTGAGATGGCCGGATGGAGGGGAGGGGAGGGATCGAGGGGGAGGCAGGAGAGGGCCGGCCGCCGCCGCCGGAGCCTTCAGCTAGCGCTAGGTTGGGGAAAAGATTGGAATCGAGGAAGGGAACGCCTGACCACACACCACGCCGCTCATGTGTTTGGGCTCATGGGCCAACGGCCTAGTCACTCTTTACCTTATAATATATATGTAGTATTTTTTTTTCACAAAACTCTTTGATAGTCCATGCCTAAAAAGAGAAATGGCCGGCAACAAGCTCACCCACACGCTGAGGGATTATAGTCGCATATAAAATGTCTCACAAATCGTCTCTAAGTTAATTAAAATTATATACCTATTTTCTAAATGGCCAATTATAAGCAAAAGTATGCGACGCCCTATAAACGTCTTAAGAAGCGTCTTTAGCTTGCTAGTGTTCATGGGCGTAGAGAGAAGACAAATAGCGTCTCAGAAAAAGCGACCATACAAGTTGTTTTTGTTGTAGTGAGGATCCAATCTGAAGACACACGAACATAGACGAAAAACAACCAAATCCAAGCAAATCCACCGAGGATAGATCCGCTGGAGACACACCTCCACACGCCCACCAACGATGCTAGACACACCACTGGAACGGGGGCTAGGCGGGGAGACCTTTATTCCATCTTCAGGGAGCCGCCACCGTCTCGTCTTCCTGAGCAGGACACGACCCCTAATAAATCTGAAAGGAACGACTAACAACGGAACCCTCTCCACGGCCCTTGCCAGGATCCACCTCGCCTCCATGGCCCTAGGGCCACTGGAGATGAGGCAGACCTGCGTCGGAGCCGGCGAAAGGCACAAACCCTAGCTTTTTTTATGGAGGAGGAGGCGGCGGCTGCGTTGAAACCGACCGCGAGCTAGTACATAAGGTTCATGCATCTCTTCACATACACAGCTACAAATTGAGTAACTGCATGCCCAAATAGTACATACTTCCTCCGTTTCAAAATATATCTCTATATAGAGATTCCACTATAAATCACATACGAATGTATATGGATGCATTTTAAGTGTAAATTCATTCATTTTGCTCCGTATGTAGTCCATCTAGTAGAATCTTTATAAAGACTTATATTTAGGAATGGAGGGAGTAGAAGCCAACACAGGAATCAGGTTTGCGATGCACTTGTATTTTCACACACCCAAGTGTATGTAGCAAAGTAACAGACAGGGAGGGTTTAAGTAAAAAAAAAGTTATCAAATACACATAGTTTTTTTTGGTTCGGCATACCATGGGTCCGCCACTTCGGCCGCGCATCGATCGAGTCCAAAGGGTCACACGTTCTGGCTAGAGTACTAGTACGATCGGTGCGTGAGAGAGATGTGGACTGCTGCTGCAGGAGGACGATTCTTCCTCGCTGCTGTGTCCTGGCCTCTTTGGACAGACTCGTCCGCGTTTTTGGATTGCCGCCCAGCCCACTGCCCACGGTATCCGTCTCTGGGTACAACGTCCACCCGCGCGCAACATTTTCTTCTTTTCGGAAAAGGATACAAGGCGGCGCACCCACGGCACGGCTGTGCGAAAATGGGTCAGTCACGTAGATGGAACCGGATTTTTTGTCTAAAAAGACCATCCGCTCAACGGAATTAGCAAAAAAGACCACCTTCAGATAAAATTGACAGAAGAGACTACCTGAACCGTGGCGGCAGGTGCGCCAGCCGACACGTGGCACCTGCCGCCACACCGGCAGGCGGCAGCACCTGCCGCCAGATGCCCAGGCGGCAGCAAGCTCATAACAGCCAGCCACTCCCCAAGACGGAACGGGAGACTGCATGCATGGCGGCACCATTGTTTTACATGCACTCTTTGCATGCTACTACGTTTTGTTTAGTCTGTGTTTTGTTTCGTCTGCGTTTCGTTTCGTCTGATGAATAATGTCACAGATTTGTATACCTATAATGTTGATTCCTAGGTATGCAGTACAATGATTCTGCAAATAATAATCGTTTATTTACAAATAATAATACGAGCCTCCGTCACGGGCCTCATGGGCGGCCTCCTCGAGCCGGGCGATTCACCTGGCGGACCTTCACCACTGCACGCCTCATCGTCGGCCTCCTCGCGCCGGGCGAGTCATCCAGCGGACCTTCACTGCCACGGGTCTCATCGTCGGCCTCTTTGCGTCGGCCTCATCACCCGACGGACCTTCGCAGCCGCAGGCCTCATCACCGGCCTCCTCGCGACATCATCGCCCGGCGGACCTGCTCCGTCGAGGGCCTCATCGTCGGCCTCCTCGCACTGGCCTCAACGCCCGGGCGATGATGTCGGCGCGAGGAGGTCAACGATGAGGCATGCGGCGGCAAAGGTACGCGAGGAGTCAGACAGACGTTGAGGCCGATGATGAGGCCTGCGGCGGAGAAGGTCCGCCGGGCAATGATGTCGGCGCGAGGAGGCCGACGATGAGGCCTGCGGCGGCGAAGGTCCGCCAGGCGATGAGGCCAGCGATGAGACCCGCGGCGGTGAAGGTCCACCGGGTGACTCGCCCGGCGTGAGGAGGCCGACGCTGAGGCCTGCGGCGATGAAGGTCCGTCGGGTGAATCGCCCGGCGCGAGGAGGCCATGAGGCCCGTGACGAAGGCTTGTATTATTATTTGTAAACAAATGATTATTATTTGCAAAAACAGTGTACTACTCCCTCTGTTCCAAAATTCTTGTCTTAGATTTGTCTAAGATATATCAAGTCACTTTTTAGTATTTGATACATCCGAATCTAGACTAATCTAAGACAAGAATTTGGGACGGAGGGAATACATGCCTAAAAATCAACATCATAGGGTATACGAATCTGTAGTATTATTCGTCAGAAGAAACGAAACGCAGATAAAACGAAGCGCGGACGAAATAAAACACAGACGAAACGAAACGTAGTACCATGGAAAAGTGCATGCAAAACAGCACTGCCGCCACGCCCCTAGGCGGCAGGGGCCACATACAGTATCCCGTTCCGTCTTGGACAGTGGCTGGCTGTTATGCGCTTGTGGCCGCCTGGGCATGTGGCGGCAAGTGCTGCCGCCTGCCGGCGTGGCAGCAGGTGCCACGCGTCGGCTGGCGCGCCTGCCGCCACGGCTGGGATGGTCTTTTTTGTCAATTTTATTTAAATATAGTCTTTTTTGCTAATTCTGTTGAGCAGATGGCCTTTTTGAACAAAAAATCGATGGAACCGATGGGGCAGGGAGGGGATGGGTGCATCGTGACAGACAGAGGCGGTAACTGCTCCGGCCCGGCGTACACGGGCCCCACCCGAGCCGAGCATTTCGGCGATCACGGTTCGTGAGACTGGGAGGGAGTTGAACGACTCCGTGTCGTTGCACACCAGGATGACAACCCAGCTCACAAACTCGGCGAGTCATCGGCCGCATGCAGCTCTCTTGTCCCTGCCCTAGCTAGTGCGCACCAGGAGGCAGGAGAGGAGGAGCCACCTCACCTCACCTCGCCTCGCTCCGTTCCGTGCGTGCGCTCACAAACTCGCTAGCTCGTGACATGCATGCCAAAACCTCAACATCCAGCAGTAATGGAAAGGGCATGTGCATCCTGGAACACGGACGGAGATCACGAAGCCCCTCATCCCTCACCTGCAGCAGCGAGTTGAGTGCACTGCAGTGCAGGGCTTCGTACGTGGAACCAATCCAGTTGATTCCGGTTTGGAGTTACGGAAAACCCTTTACAAAATTACAAGACTGCTTGCAAAAGGAATCAAGTTGATGCATCTCTCCACATGCATAACTACAGCACAAATCGAGTAACTGCATGCCCAAATAGTAGAACCCAACACTACTAATTTACACATCCAAGTGTATGTACTCCCTCCGTCCCATAATATAAGAACGTTTTTAATACTAGTGCGTTTTTAACACTACACTAGTGTTAAAAATGTTCTTATATTATGGGACAGAGGGAGTAGCTGTCAAGATTTGGATCGCTCTTCTATATTTTCGGCAACAAGTAGCAGGCTAGCCAGCAGCTGTGATTTGGTTTGCCACGCTTTTTTGCATGCCGTAATTTCTTCATCATCTATTTAAGGACCATTATCTTCTAGAGATATTTCTTTACAAGTTTTATCGATTAGTACAGTACGTCAAGCATGACTTTGTACAAATTGTAGTAGTAGTAGTAGCTTCTTAATTTTTTTAATGATATAAATTAATTTTTATAAATGGATCAGTGCTACTAGTAGTGCAAAAAGATTTTTAGCTTCACCAGTTTGCACAGTGCAACAAGATCGAGAGCAAATAGTTAATGAGCGCTCCTTCGGGAGCCTCGCAGCGATCAGTGCCACTTGGCGCGCTCTCAGTCATTTCCCACGTGTCGTGCTTTGGACACTTCCTCCGGATTTTATTTTATTTTATTTTTCTGCACGCGTTTTTGGCTTTTAAACGGTTTTTTATATTTTTTTGGCGTTTTAGTTTTTCACCTGTCTTCCTTAATTTTTCAATTTTTTTGCACGAAAAAACGCGTTTCTTTTTTTCTCTTCCGCGAGAGTCGCGGTTTTGCTTCTGCGAGAGGCACGGTTTTGCTTTCGCGTCTCTCGGAAACGAAAAAAACGCATTTTTTCTTTTTTTTCTTTTCCGAGAGTCACGGTTTTGCTTCTGCGGGAGGCACGATTGTGCTTTAGCGATCACTGGCCCAGGCTTATCCTCTCCCCTGTTCCTCAAAAAAAAAAGAAAAAAAGCCTTATCCTCTCAACTCTCTCTCTCTTGCCCGATGCAATGGCACTGGCAGCCATCCATCGCTCACCTCACTATAGCCGCCGCTGCCTGTGCCCGCCTCCATGCGCTACTGCCTCTGCGCGCCGCCGAGCGCCGCCTGCCTCTGCCGCCACCGCCGGCCTATGAGCGCCGCCCACCTCCGTAGTCTGCACGCTGCCGCCTGCGTCCCTGCGCGCCATCTGCCCGCCTCCACCCGCGCCACCGGTGGCCACTTCCTGTGCCTGCGTCCGCACACGTCGCACCGCCAGTCGCGCCATCGAGACCGTCCAAGCGCCCCCCTCTCTTCCGACGACCTCAACGTCGACCACAGGGGCGACCTCGACGATGACGCCGCGTGGATGACCTCACCGACGACCACGGGGCCGACCTCAACGATGACGCCGCGCGGACCTCGCAGACGACCACGGGGGCAGGGCCACGGCGGCGGGCGTGGGCGCGCCCGATGGCGGCGGGGGTGAAGTAGGGCGAGCTCGGCCAGAGCAGGGTAGGCGTGGGTGCGGCCGGAATGCTAGCAGGGCGGTGGGTGGTCTGGCTTGGCGGCAAGGGCAGGGTGGCGGCACAGCGGCAGGCGTAGGGTGGCGGGCGCTCACGGCTTGGAAAGGACGGGCGAGGTCGGGCAGAGCGGCGGCCTCGGGGAGGAGCGATTTTTTTAAAATGAAAAAATAGATTTGCCATCTGTAACTTGGCTGGGCTGACGGCAAAAACGCAAATTTGGCTGACGGCAACAATGTTAACTATGCCGTCTGCCCGATAAAACACAGACGACAAAGTGTCAGTTTAGCCGACGGCAAAGATTTTGCCGTCTGTCCGAGAAAATGCCGACGACAACGTTCTCTTTGCCGACTTTATCTTTGCCGTCTGCTTTCTGACGGCAAAATCTTTGCCATCTGGATTTATGCCTTTGCCGTCTGTAATCCACAGACGGCGAATTACCTGATTCCTGTAGTGCGAGAGTCACGGCTGTGCCTCTCGGAAACGAAAAAAACGTGTTTTCTTTTTTTTCTTTCGCAAGAGTCACGATTTTGCTTCCGCGAGAGGCATGGTTGTGCTTTCGTGAGAGTCACGACCGTGCCTCTTGGAAACGAAAAAACGTGTTTTATATTTCTTTTTCCTTTCGCGAGAGTCACGGTTTTGCTTCCGCGAGAGGCACGATTGTGCTTTCACGAGAGTCACGGCCGTGCCTCCTCGGAAACGGGAAAAAGCATTTTTTTTCTTCCGCGAGAGTCACGGTTTTGCTTCTGCGAGAGGCACGGTTGTGATTTCGAGAGAGGCACGGGCGTGCCACTTTCGGAAAGGGAAAAAAATCCGTGCTCCCGGTTCGGTTTTTTCATATGGTTTTTTTGTGAAAAAAAAGTTCGACAAAATCTATCAACATGGGATCTAGTTTTGAAGATCTCGACGTGAGGAATGCAACGGTGAAAGCGGTTCGAGATTTGGACGCACGGTTTGAGAGATAAAACATTTTGAATAAACGGATCTACGAAAAAAGGGAAAACTCCCCGGTTGCGACAAGTGGCACACTGCTTTGCGCCACTTGTCGCAATCTGGAAAGTTGGAGTGATCTTTGCAACGAGTACTCCTTAACTAGTGATTTCGAACAAGATCAATAATTCAAGGATCTCATCGAAGGCATTGCCTTCTGGGCTAGCTTTTTTACTATTTTTTTGAGAACACTGGCCCAACTAATGCTGGTTTGTTTCGTGCCCTTCCGGGCTGGTTTACGGAAAAAAAGCATGGCATGAGCCCAAAGGCCAGTTTCGACGCGCATGGCCTGTTCCAGGTCATTTCTTCTTCTTTTTTTAGCCTGTTCGGGCCATTTTGGCCTGTTTCGAGCACTTTGGCCTGTTTTGTTTTTCTAAAAAAACCATAAAAGAATACCGAAACATGTAAAATTTGAGAAATAGAGGCCAAGTGTCATATGGGGATAAGTAGTGAGCTTTAGAAGGTTGCATCATTAAAACCTTGATAAGGAAAAAGAGTACAGACGACGCCATTGGCGGGCATTGATGAAGCCATGTACCTAGGGTAGGGTCATGGACCTGTCCAAGATACCCTCCCCAAGGACATCTCTAGAAGAAACCACTTGTCAGTCGACCTGAAAAGATTCCACTCGACGGACTTGAAGACACTCGACCATAAAGCGAACCACTCGACCGCCAGGAGATCTAAAGTCAGTCTGCACACACAAACGGTCGGTCATTAAGTAGCTTTTATAGCCATCATAGCACTTTATGTGGGGCGTTACCAGTAACCCCCGATCTTAATGTACTTTAAACCCTACATAACTGAGGGCCGGAGGGGTCTGGCGAACTCTATATAAGCCACCCCCTCCTCAGTGTCAAGGGTTCGCACCCCTGTAACTCATACACATATAATTCAGTCGACCGCCTCCGGGCTCCGAGACGTAGGGCTGTTACTTCCTCCGAGAAGGGCCTGAACTCGTAAACATCTTGCGTACACAACTACTCCATAGCTAGGATCTTGCCTCTCCATTCCTACCCCCCTATTCTACTGTCAGACTTAGAACCACGACAGTTGGCGCCGATCGTGGGGCAGGTGTCTTAGCGACTTATTGGAGAAGTTGCGATTTTTCCGATCCCCTCCATCATGGTTTCAGGCGAAGTTTTGGTTGAGGACCGCGAGATCCATCTCGGCGCGCTCACGTTCATCGCCGACGATTCCGCTTGGCTTCAGGAGGCTCCGCTCGACGTCGACGCATTCCCCGTCCGCGGGGCGACGCACTTTCCCGCGTGCGTCCGCGGCGTCCTTCTGCGGCAACCGTCGACCCAGTATTGGTCGACCCCTGTGTCGTCCTCCCTCCCAGTCTCCCGCCAGCGCAAGCGCTCCGGTCGGTCGAGGCTTCGGCGGTGGGTGAGGCACGCGGTGGCCCGTCAGTCGGGCACCCCCCAAGTCGCGGCAATCGAGCCCGACGAATCTCTCTGCGGCCTGTTCGATCTGTCGAGTGGCTCCACAGAGACTGCATCCGAGTGCGGCAGCAGTGATCTAGCGGCGGAGGTTCTGATGGTCAATGGACCACGCAGTCCTCCTGGCTTCCCCCGCGCCGAAGGAGGCGACGGCAGAGGTGATCCGGCGCAGGTTCATGAAGAGTATCAACCTGAGCCTCTCACCTCGCTGGAGAGGGAAGAACTTCGCCGCCGGAACATGGATGCGCTACACACTCCTATCGTTGGAGAAACCCCCGACGCTCGTGCCTTAGAAGACGCGCGCTTGGCCAACTTGGCTGAGCGCACTCGATTGGAGAACCTCCAGCGTGCACTCGATGAGCGCGCGCGACAATGGGTTCCAGACTCCAGTCGACGTCAACTCTTTCCACCACCGACTCAGGTATATCGAACTCCGATTCAGAATCTTGCAGCTGTAGCCCGTATAGCAGAGTCGATTCAGCCTTCCCAGTCGGAAGCTGGCAGAGGCTTGCTACAGATCAGAGATTTAATCCGGGCAGCAGGAGATCGAAATTCGGCTGTATCACAGTCGCGGAATAGGATTCATAGCAGATCCGTTGCTGCTAATACAGTCCAGTCGGCCCATAGCCCAAGATCGCCCCCGAGGCGTGAGGAACGTGGAGGCTGGCGTGATGATCAGTACAAGAACCGTGAGCAGTATGATCACCGATTTGATCGTGATGATCGACGTCGAGTGCCCACTCCTTCCCTAAGGGATGGATCGTACGCGCCTCGACAGCAAGGTGACTGACGCTAGTACAGCGTTGGGCGAAGGGTTCCAGTCGACCCCAGAGAACCGGGCTTTGATGCTAGATCCATTATCGTTCAAGGTTTGGTTGACAGGAACAGAGCTCACCAAGAAGGCCATGACAGAGATGTACCCACCAGCAGCAGAGTTCATGTCTCAGGACCAGAGTGTTTTAGCAGAGCCATCGGGGCCGCGGTGATTCCTCCCAACTTCAGGTTGGCGACTGGAGTCAGTAAGTTCACTGGTGAGTCCAAGCCTGATACTTGGCTCGAGGACTACCGAGTGGCTGTTCAGACTGGTGGCGGCAATGATGAGGTGGCCAGGAAACACCTACCTCTTATGTTGGAGGGCTCGGCCAGAGCATGGCTGAATCAGTTGGCACCTAGCAGCATTTACACCTGGGAAGATCTGGCCCGAGTGTTTGTCAGAACATTTGAAGGAACTTGCAAGCGACCAGCAGGGTTGACAGAGCTGCAGGTTTGTGTGCAAAAGTCGAATGAAACTCTGAGAGATTAGATCCAGAGATGGATCACACTGCATAACACGATAGAGAATGTATCTGATCACCAGGCAGACTGTGCCTTCAAGGAAGGCATTAAGAACAGAGAGCTAAGTTTGAAATTTGGTCAGACCGAAGACATGACCCTGAGTCGAATGATGGAGATTGCCACCAAGTATGCCAATGGGGAAGAAGAGGATCGGCTCCGGAGTGGCAAGTACAAGCCAGCCGCTCATGAAACCGAGGAAGGGAACTCCAGTCGGAAGCAGAAGCGGAAAGCCGAGTCGGCTGCTCCTGGAGAAGCCTTGGCCATGACTCAAGGAAAGTTTAAAGGGAAACCCAAAGGGTCTTGGAACCCTAAGAAGGTGAAGGACAAGGAAATGACGTGATGGATTTGCCGTGCCACATCCACACAAAGAAAGATGAGGAGGGTAAATTCATTTACCCAAAAACATACCACTCGACAATGTCGGCTCTTGATCCAGCAATTCCAGGGGAAACAGCCCAAAGATAAGGAAAAGGAGTCGGACAAAGTTGAGGACAAAGAAGATAGTGATGATGGATACCTTCAGGTCAATTCCACCTTGATGATTTTTGCTGATGTTGAAAGCAAAAGTCAATTGAAAGTTATCAACCGTGAGGTGAATATGGTTGCTCCGACAACTCCCAGTTATCTGAAATGGTCTCGGATTGCCATCACATTCGACCAGTCCGATCATCCGACACACATTGCCACCCCTGGGAGGCAAGCTTTGGTGGTCGACCCAGTCATCGAAGGCAGTCGACTGACCAAAGTCTTGATGGATGGTGGCAGTGGCCTGAACATATTGTATGTGGAGACGCTGAAAGGGATGGGCATTCCGATGTCCAGACTCAGTACCAGCAACATGAGTTTCCATGGAGTCATTCCTGGGAAGAAGGCTGAGTCACTCGGCCAAATTGCTCTTGATGTGGTTTTCGGTGATTCAAAGCATTACCGCAAAGAAAAGTTGACGTTTGAAGTTGTGGATTTCCAGAGTGCTTACCATACTATTTTAGGCAGGCCAGCTTATGCATGTTTCATGGCTCGACCATGTTATGTGTACCTCAAATTGAAGATGCCTGGTCCCAAAGGTGTGATCACCATTACTGGCAATCGGAAAAAGGCAGAAGAGTGCTTTCAGAAGGGATCAAAGATCGCTGATGCTCAGATGGCAGTGGTAGAGCTGCAGGAATACCAGAAAACTGCAGATCCCAGTGATTTGTTGCGAGCCAAGAAGCCTGCTACAGAATCAGTGTTTCAGTCGACCGGTGAGACAAAGCCGATTCACATTCACTCGACCGCCCCCAGTGCTGCTCCGACTCATATCTCCACAACACTCGACTCCAAATAGGAAGAAGCGCTCATCCAGTTCCTCCGTGAGAACTGGGACATCTTCGCATGGAAGCCTGCTGACATGCCAGGTGTTTCCAGGGGGCTGGCTGAGCATCGTCTACGAGTCGACTCAAAGGTGAAACCTGTCAAAGAACATCTTCGACTGTCCGCCATCTACAAGAGAAAAGCCATTGGCGAGGAGGTGGCTCAGCTCTTAGCAGCAGAGTTTATCCAAGAGATTTACCACTCCGAGTGGCTCGCCAATGTTGTCATGGTCCCTAAGAAGGACAAGTCACTTCGCATGTGCATTGACTTCAAACATATCAATCGGGCCTGCCCGAAAGATCATTTTCCTCTCCCCCGCATCGACCAAATAGTTGACTCAACTGCGGGATGTGAGCGCCTGTCTTTTTTAGACGCCTATTCCGGTTACCATCAGATCCGTCTGTATGGACCCGGCGAGATCAAAACAGCTTTCATCACTCCATTCGGGTGCTTCTGCTATGTCACCATGCCATTCGGCCTCAAGAATACCGGAGCCACGTTCATGAGGATGATTCAAAAGTGTTTGCTCACTCAAATCAGTCGAAATGTGGAAGCGTACATGGATGATATTGTGGTCAAATCACGGAAGGTTCCGACCTGTTGACTGACCTTGCTGAAACATTTGCCAATCTCAGGAGGTATGATATCAAGCTTAATCCATCAAAGTGCACACTCGGAGTTCCTGGCAGAAAGTTACTCGTTTTTCTCATTTCCAAACGAGGAATCGATGCCAACCCGGAAAAAGTTGGTACTATACTCCGAATGAAACGCCCTGTGCGTATGCACGATGTCCAGAAGCTTACTGGATGCTTGGCCGCTTTAAGTCGATTCATCTCTCGCCACGGAGAAAAGGCATTGCCTCTTTATCGACTGATGAAGAAGTCAGACAATTTCGAGTGGACTCCCGAAGCTAATGCAACGTTTGCAGAGCTAAAAGCTCTTCTCTCCACCCAGCCGGTGCTTGCTGCCCCAATCAGCAAAGAGCCTTTGCTTCTTTATATTGCAGCCACAGGACAAGTCGTCAGTACAGTACTTACGATCGAGCGGGAAGAAGAAGGAAAAGCCTTCAAAGTTGAGCGCCCAGTATATTATCTTTCTGAAGTGTTGACCCCATCAAAGCAAAGATACCCTCATTATCAGAAGCTTGTATATGGGATTTATATGACCACGAAGAAGGTTGCTCATTACTTCTCTGACCATTCCATTACAGTCGTCAACGACGCCCCATTGTCAGAGATTCTGCACAACAAAGATGCAACTGGTCGGGTGGCGAAATGGGCGATTGAACTCCTTCCCCTTGATATCAAGTTTGAGGCAAAGAAAGCCATCAAGTCCCAAGCAGTAGCAGATTTCATCGCCGAGTGGATTGAACAGCAACTACCGACTCAAGTTCACTCGGAGCACTGGACCATGTTCTTTGATGGTTCTAAGATGCTGAATGGTTTCGGTGCTGGGGTAGTGTTGGTTTCCTCCCGAGGAGATAAGCTCAGATATGTGCTCCAGATCCACTTTGATTCGTCCAACAATGAAGCAGAATACGAAGCACTTTTGTATGGGCTGCGTATGACCATTTCACTCGGCATCCGTCGCCTCATGGTCTATGGCGACTCAGATCTGGTGGTTAATCAAGTGATGAAGGAGTGGGACGTCAGAAGTCCAGCCATGACTGGTTACTGCAATGCAGTAAGAAATCTAGAGAAGAATTTTGAGGGGTTAGAGCTTCATCATATACCCCGACTGAAAAATCAAGCAGCTCATGATTTGGCGAAAATAGGTTCCAAGAGAGAAGCCATTCCCAGCAATGTGTTTTTAGAGCACATCCACACACCATCAGTTCAAGAGGATCCTTTCATCGAAGAAGCCCCGCAGCCGAAAAGTGTTACCGATCCGACTGAAGTTGAGGTCCCAGCTGTGGTCGACCTGATCATGGAAGTTTTGGTCATCACTCCCGACTGGACAGTGCCATACATCACGTATATCCTAAGGAAAGAGCTCCCAGAGAATGAGGAAGAGTCTCGACAGATCGTCCATTGATCCAAGGCCTTTACTGTGATAAAGGGACAGTTATACAAAGAAAGCGCGACTGGAGTCGGCCAGAAGTGTATAACACCAGAAGAAGGTCAGACAATTCTTGACGATATCCACTCGGGGACCTGTGGTCATCATGTATCCTCTCGGACCATTGTGGCTAAAGGATACCGAGCGGGATTTTACTGGCCAAGAGCAAATGAGATGGCGAAGGAGATAGTTGACAAGTGTGAAGGATGTCAGTTTTATTCCAATATGTCACACAAACCCGCCTCAGCCTTGAAGACCATTCCACTTGTCTGGCCTTTCGCTATGTGGGGATTGGATATGGTTGGACCACTGAGAACTGGCAAGAGCGGCTTCACCCATGTATTGGTGGCAGTCGACAAGTTCACTAAGTGGATTGAAGCTAAGCCTATCAAGAATCTTGATGCCGGCACTGCTATCAGCTTTATCAGAGAGTTGATATTCAGATATGGAGTTCCACATAGCATCATCACTGATAATGGGTCAAATTACGATTCCGATGAATTCAGAGCCTTTTGCTCCTCTCAAGGCACACGAGTCAACTACGCTTCAGTCGCTCACCCCCAGTCGAATGGACAAGCAGAACGAGCAAATGGTCTAATTCTCAAAGGACTGAAATCCCGGTTGATGCGTGATCTCAAGCATGCAGTAGGAGCGTGGGTCGACGAACTTCCATCAGTTCTTTGGGGATTGAGGACCACTCCTAATCGGTCGATTGGGCGAACTCCATTCTTTCTTGTCTATGGAGCTGAAGCAGTTATGCCGAGTGACCTGCTTCACAATGCACTCTGAGTCGAGCTCTACACTGAAGATGAAGCAGAACAAGCCCAGCAGGATGTAGTCGACCTTCTAGAAGAAGAAAGAGAGATGGCCATGATCCGATCGACTATCTATCAGAAGGACTTGCGTCGATTCCATGCCAGAAACGTGAAGAGTCGAGCCTTCCAAGAAGGAGATTTAGTTCTCCGAGTGGATCAGCAGAAGCCACACAAACTTGCTCCTACTTGGGAAGGCCCCTTCGTCATCACCAAAGTCCTCCACAATGGAGCGTACCGTCTTTACAATGTTGATCGCCAGATTGACGAGCCACGAGCTTGGAACGCGGAGCTGCTCCGCCCCTTTTATACTTAAGTATTCACTCGGATGAGATGTAATATAAGTACTTCTGTAGTTTGTTTTTCAAAGACAAGAGTATTATAATTTTCCCAGTGATTGTTGTTACTTTTGTTTACGTGAGAAATCCCCCAGTGGATGGCTTAGCTATGAATCTGTTTCGCCTAAGTTTGTAAAAAAAATATCCCTACTGAGTGGTGAGCCAGCCTCCCACTCGGGGGCTTAGCTGCGAATCCGTTTCGCCTAAGTACTTGAAAACCCTGCCGAGTGGTGATACAGCCTCCCACTCAGGGGCTTAGCTGCGAATCCATTTCTCCTAAGTACTTGAAAATCCTACCGAGTGGTGAGCCAGTCTCCCACTCAGAGGCTTAGCTGCAGTCCAAGTACTCGCCTAAGTGTTTAAAATCCTACCGAGTGGTAGCCAGTCTCCCACTCGGAGGCTTAGCTGCAGTCCAAGTACTCGCCTAAGTGTTTAAAATCCTACCGAGTGGTGAGCCAGCCTCCCACTCGAAGGCTTAGCTGCAGTCCAGTACTAGCCTAAGTATTTAGTACAATGTGCGCTCTGCAAGGACGATGAGGTGTAGGTCGACTGCTACCTTCTCCTTCTGGGCTACGCCACAAATACAATGTGCACTCTGCAAGGACGGCGAAGGGCATGCCGACTGCTGCCTTCTCCTTCCGAGCTACGCCACAAATACAACGTGCGCTCCGCAAGGATGACGAAGTGCAAGTCGATGGCTGCCTTCTCCTTCGGAGCTACACAACAGAAAATCCTACCGAGTGGAGAGCAAACCTCCCACTCGGGGGCTTAGCTGCAGTCCAGTACTCGCCTAAGTATCTGAAAATCCTACCGAGTGAAGAGCAACCCTCCCACTCGGGGGCTTAGCTGCAGTCCAGTACTCGCCTAAGTATCAGAAAATCCTACCGAGTGGAGAGCAACCCTCCCACTCGGAGGCTTACCTGCAGTCTAATACTCGCCTAAGCATCTGAAGATCCTACCGAGTGGAGAGAAACCCTCCCACTCGGGGGCTTAGCTGCAGTCCAGTACTCGCCTAAGTACTTAATCCATTCCGCTCTGTAGGGATGACGAGGTGCAGGTCGACTGCTACCCTCTCCTTCTGAGCTACGCCACAAATACAACGTGCGCTCTGCAAGGATGACGAGGTGCAGGTCGACTGCTACCTTCTCCTTCTGATCTACGCCACAAATACAATGTGCGCTCCATCCTGATCCGCAGGGACGCAGGTCGACTACCATCCGTGCTCCATCCCTACCTGCAAGAGCAGTGAAGTGCAGGTCGACTGGATTTTCCACCTCAGAGCTGCATCTCAAGCATTAAAGTATATTCCGAGTGAAAGATAAAGTTCACCCGAAGGCAAGTGCAAGCATATTTAGTGATAAGCCAAGTTCAGATAACACCCTACGGATTCGGAAGTACTCAGGCGCCAAGCCTGTAAAAGTTTATCGGTTACAAAACCACTCAGCATTCTGAGGCAAATTTAGGACGAGGCATAGAATTTTTTTACTCCTCAGGTGGAGGACTGGAAGGCGCGACAAACTGGTCCAGGTCGATTCCGTCAGCAATCCGAGTGGCAGCAGCAATGAAGGTCTCCATGAAAGATTGGAAGTCATGCTTCTTGGTATTGGCCACCTTGATGGACGCCAGCTTGTCCTCTCGCGCATCCTTGCAGTGAACACGTACCAAGGACAGAGCAACGTCAGCACCACACCTGGCGGAAGACTTCTTCCATTCCTGCACTCGACCTGGAACGTCATTCAGTCGAGTCATTAAAGACTCGAGGTCATTTTGAAGCGTCTCTCTTGGCCAGTGTCGTGTCGATCCGCGACACCACAACCTTCAGTCAAGCGAGGTAGTCAACCACACCGGCAACACAAGACTCCAGTCGGAGCACGTTCATAGAGGCTTCATCCTTCACAGGAGAGTTGATGGGGTCCAAGGTTGTCTCCACTCGACTGGTCTCCTCCTCAAAGTTCTGGCAAAATTCTGTAAACGCAATTCGAAGTTAAGCCAATGGTAACAAGTCAAGTCAAATAGAAGAGATTACCTTCAAGCATGAGGAATAACTTCTGGGCGAGCCCTCCTAGATAAACCTCCAGATCGTTCTTCTTCCCCGCCAGTTCGCTAGCCTTGTCACTTAGAGCTATCTTGTCATTCTTCAGCCGGCTGACCTCCTTGTTGGCCGCGTCGAGAGAAGCTTTCGGATTGGCGTTCTCCTCTTCAAGTTTCCCGACTAAAGCCAGTTTTTCTTCTGCAAGCTTCGTTTTGTCCAAAGCTGCCTTCTGTGCCTCGACAAGTTTATGGTCCTTCTTCTTCAGAGCCTCCTTCAGTTTATCTGTGAAGCGACAAAGACAGTCGTCAAGACTCTCACCAAACATACCTTTTGCTTTATCCTTCGTCTTCTGAAAGTTCTCCTGAACAAGCTTCAAGTCAAGGTCGAGCTGGATATGCTTGTTTTCCAATTCAGTGTAACGAGCCACAAGCTCGCAAGATTTCTGTGAAGGATCAGTCGACAGACATCAAAGATAGGTTACTTCCGAGTGACTAAGAGAAAAATCTTAGCATTTCTAAGACTACAGCCGAATCAAAATATTCAACAGTAGTCTCGGGGACTACACCCAGTGGGTGCACTCAGCGTGCCCCCACTGGTTCTACCGACTCGGTCCGATCAGTCGACCGAAAGCGATAAAAAAGTTCTGATCCTATACCATAGCTAACTGCCAGCAGTCAGCCATGGTATTAAAAAAACAGGTTCTTCAGACCTTAATCGACTGCCAGCAGTCGACCATGGTCTCGGGGACTACACCCAGTGGGTGCACTCAACGTGCCCCCACTGGTTCCAAGATTCCATTCGACCAGACCGAGTGGAGAAGTTAGAAAAGAAATTCAAAGTATAAAGACTACAGTCGACTGCTAGCAGTCCACCATAGTCTCGGGGACTACACCCAGTGGGTGCACTCAGCGTGCCCCCACCAATCCAAAAATTCAATCGACACACCCAGTGGGTGTATAGATACGAAGATCTTCAGAAAGAAGAGTTTTCAGATACCATATCCTAACAGAACAAGCGGTGACCAACTAACCTGGACGTTGCTCTGAAGAGCTGTGCTTGCATCATAAGCCGCTTGGCTGGCATCCCTGATCGCCTTCACCTGCTCCATCATGATCCCCGCCTGGCGTATCGCCTCCTTAGAAGCACCCTCTTGGTCCTCTGGGACGTGGTGTGTGGCGAAAAGGGAAGGCGAATCGGCAGTCGACGACGAAGGATGAGCACTCGTCAATGGCACAGTGAAGGACGAGCACCCTCCTGAACCAGCGTCTCAGGTGCTGATGTAGCTTGAGCAGTCTTGCCAGCAGGCGCCTTTTTATTCCTCCTCGGCCTCAGCGGCGCCTCATCGTCATCATCAGGGAGGTCAATGACTTGAGGTGGGGCTACAGGAAAGATCCAAAGTTAAAGATGAAAATCCAATCGACCAAAAGCGAAACTACAGAGATCGTACCAAGGTTAGAGGTGGAAGCATCTTCCATTTCCTGGTCTTCATTCCTGGCTGAGGTATCGGAGGTAGCAGCACTGCAGATTTTAGAAATCCGTCGGTGAGCCAACGAGTCGACCAAGAGTATGTCCATGCTAAACAAGAAAACACAAGTTCTGCTGTTACCAGGAAATGGTGGGAATGGCCATCCTCATCTTGGGCAGGGCCTTCGTCGGCTTTGATGACGTCGCTCGGGGTTGCTTCGGCGCTTTTTCAGTCGGCGCCAGAGAGGTCGTCCGAGGGCGTTTCGTCGACTACCCGACAGGTGCAGTAGCCTTGCCTCGCTCGACCGTGGGGTCATGGGCGAGCTTGGATCGTCTTTCCATGTGAGGAGGGTCGACTTCTTCCTCCTCTTCTTCCTCCTCCTCTTCACCAGAGCTGTCGTCTTCTTCATCCTCCTCACCATCAGATTGCCACTCCTCCTGACTTTCACCTCCGCTCCCCTCCTCCTCCTCGACCTGTTCTTGCGCCCCGTTGGGCATTGAGTACATCTCAGTAGTGACCTGGAAGACAACAAACAAGACAAAAGTCAGTCGCCTGATTTTAAACAAACGGGATGAAGAGAACAGGATCACAGTCGGAGATGCAGAATTGGACCTTGTCTACTTCGTATGATTGGTCGAGCGGGGGAATCCTCCTGGCTCCTCGGGGGTTATCTTTGTTCCCTGTGATGGCAGTCATCCACCTCTCCAGCGTGGCATCCTCGACCTCCTCCGGGTGGATCCAAGTGGTGTCTTCAGTACCAGAATAAATTCACATCGGATGGTCTCGATATTGAAGCGGCTGGATGCGTCGTCGGAGGAAGACCTCCAAGAGATCCATGCCGGTCACCCCGTCACGGATAAGTTGGACTACACGTTCGACTAACACCTTAACCTGCGCCTTCTCTTCCGGGATCACCTTCAAAGAGGAAGGCTTGCTCACTCGGTCCATGGAAAAAGGAGGGAGTCCAGTCGACTGCCCTAGCGTCGGCTGGTCCTTGCAGCAGAACCAAGTCGACTGCCATCCACGGACTGACTCGGGAAGGATCATGGCCGGAAAAGAACTTTTCCCCTCATTTGAACCCCAAGACCCCCACACATCTGGATCACTTGGGTTCTCTCATCACTCGGATTGGCCTTTTTCACCGTCTGGGAGCGACAAGTGAAAATGTGCTTGAACTGACCACAATGAGGTCGACAACCCAAGAAATTCTCGCACAAGGACACGAAAGCAGCGAGATACACGATGGAGTTGGGTGTGAAGTGGTGGAGTTGTGCCCCAAAGAATTTCAGAAATCCCTGAAAGAAAGGGTGAGGAGGCAAAGAAAACGGGCGGTCAACATGGGTGGCCAAGAGGACACACTCACCCTCCTGAGGCTGTGGCTCCGACTCCTTCCCCGGGAGCCGCGCTGATCCATGGGGGATCAGTCCTTCATTGGCCAGGTCGTCAAGATCCTTTTGACGGATCGTCGAGCGGATCCAGTCGCCCTGGATCCAGCCCGGCGGTAGGCCAGCCCTTGACGAAGATCCACCCCGACTGGTCGCCCTTCCCTTCGCCTTCGTCGTCGCCTTCTTCGCCCGCTCCAAAGCCACCATCTTTTCCTTCACCATCGTCAACGGCGAAGCGCGCACGGAGCAGCAGCTCTGGGATGGAGGCGAACGCAGCGAATAAGCCTGAGGAAGAGGGAAAGGAAATGAGAGCGCACTGTTCAAACCCCCCCGTCCTGCGCCTTATATGAGGTTGCTTCCGAGTGACTGACTTGTAGGCCCGGGCAATCCTGTCAAATCCAGCAACAGTCGCGCGCGTGATACGTGGCGAAAAAGGTGGCACGAAGATCGAGGCATTCCTGCCTTATCCCGTCCGAGTACCGCTGCCTCCTCCGCCCCGCGCGCTTCCCAAAATTTGGATCCCGCTAAATCCGCAAACTGCAGAGCAACTTGTCAGACGGGAGATTTCCTCCGCCCTGTCGTTCGGAGGTCTCCAAGTACAGAAAATTCACTCGACGGATACAAAGAATGGACCAAGGCGACTGAAAAAGAAGTTGATGCCGTCACTTAAATTCATTGATCCAGAACAAGAGATGCTCATAGCACGAAAAGTGGGTCGGAAGAGTTCTCAACTCCTTCCCCACTCAAACGTCGATCCATTCGGGGGCTAATGATGAAGCCATGTACCTAGGGTAGGGTCATGGACCTGTCCAAGATACCCTCCCCAAGGACATCTCTAGAAGAAACCACTTGTCAGTCGACCTGGAAAGATTCCACTCGACCGCCAGGAGATGTGAAGTCAGTCTGCACACAAATGGTCGGTCATTAAGTAGCTTTTATAGCCATCATAGCACTTTATGTGGGGCGTTACCAGTAACCCCCGATCTTAATGTACTTTAAACCCTACATAACAGAGGGCCGGAGGGGTCTGGCGAATTCTATATAAGCCACCCCCCTCCTCAGTGTCAAGGGTTCGCACCCCTGTAACTCATACACATATAATTCAGTCGACCGCCTCCGGGCTCCGAGACGTAGGGCTGTTACTTCCTCCGAGAAGGGTCTGAACTCGTAAACATCTTGCGTACACAACTACTCCATAGCTAGGATCTTGCCTCTCCATTCCTACCCCCCTATTCTACTGTCAGACTTAGAACCACGACAGGCATGGAGTTCCTGATGCGGCCTATCAGCTCGTAGGAATGGTCCCATCTTTCGGTTTTCGCGGTCTGTGAATCTCAAATCTATAGCGCTGCAGGGGCGATTTCAAACCTGGTCTGTGAAACAAATTCCCTTTTAATGAAGAGTTAGATGACGCGAACCAAGCTCACTGTGAATATAATATATTTTTTTAGTACATTGAAAATTATTTTGAAATAGATCAAAGCTTGCTTGCATATAGTTATAACCAACTAACTAGATATCAAGAGGGAGAAGCAATGACGACCATCCTTCATGAAGTAACCTACTGATGTGATCTCAGAATTGTCGGCAATGATCTTCTTGTGTTCCATGTGATACTTGAGGTCACCATGAATGTTTGAGATTGCCAAGAATACTGCATCATTGTGGGGTTCAGAGTTTCTGCTTAGACCGTTGGAGTAGTATACGTGGTTTCTCTCTATGTCGCCATGACAGTCCGTTGGCACATGCACCGCCTTGGAAAATGGGGGAAAATCGACAATCCTGACCCTTTTCGTAAAGTTTAATTAGCACAAAATGAACCTGATTTCAAAATATTTCACAAAATGACCCATTTTCATGACATAGGACTAAAGAGAGAGCCAAAAAAGATCACCCATGGGAGAGACAGAGGTATCGTGGGTACAACGGCCATGAGCACCACCCGTGCAACATCTTCTTCTTTTCGGAAAGGATACAAGGCACACGTCACGGCTGTGTAAAAAATGGGTCATTCACTCACGTAGATGGAAATGCAATAATGGATACCCTGCTGATAAATTTTACCCTCATGAACAGTAAAATCAGAAAAAAAATTGAAAAAAATCTGAATTTTTTTTACGGTAAACTTTGACAAATGTTTTGCATGTTTGCAAAATTTCAGCACGAAATAACATTCGTAAAAGTCGTGACAAAAAAATTGATATTCCAAAAATGCTAGCTTTGAACACATTTTGGAGCGCCGATATTGTTTTTTTCTCCACGCCTTCCACGAATGTCATTTCGTACTGAAATTTTGCAAGTTTACAAAACATTTGCCAAAGTTTACCACAAAAAAAAACAGATTCTTTTTGTATTTTTTCGATTATACTGTTTATGAGGGTGCATTTGAGCTCGGGAGCAGAATAGTACTTTCGGATGATGCCCTATATTATAAAAGAACACACTTGTGTTGTTTAAATGGGCTGCTGTATGTGCCGCCCATGTTGTACTTGTAATTTTTTTAGTATTTGTAAAATGTAAGTAAATTATAACGATAGTAATAAGAATAACGTGCAAACATTCGTGTGTTATAAATATTATACATACAGAAAAAACTTATTTAGCAAAATGTTCAAGTAATTTTAATATTGACTTCTTATTTTCTCAAAATCATACAAATAAAATAGTATTTCTGATTATATATATTTGTATTATCTAGAATAATTCAAACATTTTCCAAATTACAACTAGTAATTATTATATTAACTATACGAACATTTGAATAATTATATACACATTTCTATAATTCATAAATTTGTATTATAAGAATTTTATGTCATTTCAAAATATTCATTATTATTTAGTTCCAAGTTCTAGAACCAGTTCGACCTTTTTTTTAATTCAGACACTAAAGTGAACATTGATGGCAAGTTTAAGCACCACTGATGATATTACATCTTTTATATTGGGCAGCAAGTATAAGGCTAGCTAGCAGCTGTGATTTGGTTTGCCATGCTATTTTGTCCACCATAATTTCTTCATAATTTACTTAAGGACCATTATCTTCAAGAGAACTTTTTTTACAAGTTCTATTATGGGAAACGTTTGAGAATGACGAGCCATACGTTTTTCGGCCGGACGCGCACCACGCTGGTGTCCTGCGCCCATGCAAGCCGCTGCCCGTGCGAGATGCATGTATTTGGTGGACCCACGTGGACCGACCTGTCCTCCCTTAAATTTTCCCCTACACTCCATTCCCTACCTTCAGCCGCGCCCCTCCCCGTACCGTGTTTCTTCTATCCCTTCCATCTCCTCCGCTGCTCATCCCCTTTCTTCTTCCCTGCAGCAAAATGACGAGGAGGGGCATAAAAAACTTGGCCGCGCGACATGCCTTGGCCACTACAAGCAACCTTGCGACAGCTGCGAGCGAACGCCATGGCTGGCTTTGAGCGCTCCTCTCCATGGCCGCCACAACCGCATGCTAGTCACCATGGTTGACTTCTGATTTACTGTCGTGAGAGCTCCATCCCGGGGCGACGGTGGCAGTGATGGAGCCGTTCAAGCAATGAGCGACAACTGACAAGGTAAAAGATAAAAGAGGTGCTTGAACCCACTGCCTGGAAAGTTTCAACCGGCCACACGATATGCCGGAAGCAGTGTTCCTGGAGCTGGAACAATCGTTCATGGTTGCTGCAATCATCAGCTGCCGGGGTGAAGAAGGCGAGGTATGGTGCTACTACCAGAGAGTTTTTTTGTTGGAACTAGATCCTGGACATGCTGGAACCATCTTCCATTTTTGTTGCATCTAGAAGCTGCTGGGGTGAAGACGGCGAGGTACGATGCTACTACCACATAGTTTTTTTCTGGAACAGGACGGAGAAAAAGTTGCTACCGCTATCGATCGGTGATGCAATGGGACGCCGCTGAGATGTATTTTGCTGGAAAAGGAAAAAATGCTGGAACCCATAAGAATTTTTCCTGGGTGGATAGACGAGAATTTTGCAGCGACATGCACAAAAGTGGCTCTTTTTGCTTGATTCGATGACTTTTTTTGTGCTTCAACCGGCATGTTATTTTGCTACTACTGGCAAACTAATGTAGTTTGTGCTTTTTCTTTTATTTTGCTGAGGACGTGGTGTTGTGAACCGAACAACGGTGATGAGAAGAGGTGGAGGCGGTGGCGGTGGCTCAGGGATGTTGCAACCATGGCGACCGTGACCTGGAATCGATCGACGGGTGAGCCGCAGCCATCAATGTGTCAGCCGAGGGATGAGCGCGATTGGCACGGGTGACCGGCGAGCAAGAGACGAGTCTTTTTTTGGTGATGGGGTCGACGGTGCGGTGCAGCCACTAATCCCGTCGAGGTGGCGCGGCGCAGCCGCCGGCGAGGAGCTGTGTCGCGGTGGGCGACCGATCCGTAGACTTGGTCAATGGGCGCGAGTTGGAGGAAGGGAAGGGCACGGAATGAACTAGGCGTCGGGCGAAATCTGAGAGCCAAGCAGCTCGATCGCATCGTATGACTTGGATGCGACCGGCCCAAAGCGCATATCATCCCCCTTTTATTATCGATTGGTGCCGTCAAGTAGGACTTTGTACAAATTGTACAGGTAGCTTCCTAAAATTTGTACTGATATAAATTTATTTTTATAAATGGACCGGTGCTACTAGTAGTGCAACAAGATTTTTAACTTCACCTTTTTTTTGCACAGTGGAACAAGATCAATGATTCTTTTTTTTAGGCGTAAAAGATCAATTATTCAAGATCTGGTCGAGGGCATTGCCTTCTGCCCAGCTAATGCTGGCCATCGGGCGGCACGGCTCGTTTCGTGCCGTGGGGCCTGGGCCACATACCCGAAAAGAAATATAAACCATGGCACGGGCCCAAAGGCCAGTTTCGGGCCGTTTCTCTTCTTCTCTTTTCGAGCCTGTTTCGGGCTGTTTGGCCTGTTCTTTTTTCCGAACAATTCAAAAAAGAATACCAAAACTGTAAAAATTTAGAAATAGAGTCCAAGTGTCATATGTGGGCAAATAATGAGCTTTATTAAGGTTAACTCACGAAAACCTTGGTAAGGAAGAAGAGCAGAAACGGCGCCATTGGTGGGCATGGAGTTCATAATTTATTTAAGGACCATTATCTTGTATAGAATTTTCCGTACAAGATGTATCGATTAGTGCCGTACGTCGAAGAGGACTTTGAACAAATTGTAGTAGTAGTGGCTTCGTAAAATTTGTACTGATATTTTTTTATAATAAATGGATCAGTGCTACTAATATTGCAGTAAGATTTCGAACTTCACTAGTTTTTGCACAATGCAACAAGATCAATGATTCAAGGATCTCGTCGAGGGCATTGCCTTCTGGCCCAGCTAATGCAGGCTTGTTTCATGCCGTGCCGGGCAGGCCCACGTGCCTGAAAATAAAAATAAAAAGGCAAGGCACAGGCCCAAATGCCAACCATTTCTCTCTTCTTATTTCGAGCCTGTTTTGGGCTGTTTGGCCTGTTCTTTTTTCCGAAAAATTCAGAAAAGAATACTGAAAAATGTAAAAATTGAGAAATAGAGGCCAAATATCATGTGGTGGTAAATAATGAGCTTTATTAAGGTTGTCTCACTAAAACCTGGGGATGGTAAAGCCGATAAGAATGGTCCCATCTTTCAGTTTTCAACATAAGGGAATTCTAAATCTGTAGCGCTGCAGCGGTAATTCCAAACTTTGGTTTGTGAAACAGATTCCCTTTGGATGAAGATTTTTTTTATAATCATTGAATGAAGAGTTAGACGACACGAACAAGTTCACTGTGAACTTGCCTTTATAGTACATTGAAAATTATTTCGAAACATGACCATATTATAACCAACTAGCTATATATCAGGAGGAAGAAGCCACATGATATCACGATGACCATCCTTCATGAAGTAACCTACTGACATGATCTCATAATTATGGGCAATGATCTTCCTGTATTTCATGTGATACTTAAGGGCATCATCAGTGTTTGAGATCCTCAAGAATACCACATCACTGTGGGCTTCAGAGTCTCTAATTAGACTGTTGGAGTAGTAAATGTGGTTTCTCTCTGTGCCGCCATGATTGCCCGCTGGCACATGCACTGCCTTGGAAAATGTCTGTCCCAAGAATAAGGCATGGTCGCCCAACCACGTCACCTGGCACAATATGTTGTTCATGAGCTTGAACACCCTAAAGTAAGGCTTGGGGTAATCCCACCACCGGTTAAGCACAACCACGGCAAGGTTTCCATTTAGATCAACGATGTAAGATGCATTCTTCTTGTAAGGGGTCGCCGATGTTGAATAATCGAGCATTCGCGTGTCTATCCAGTCACAGTCGGCGAATACAGGAGCGCCATCCTTGTTCACGCCGATCACGCACTTGAGGAGTTTATTGCAATCACGTGCAACACCGTAGAGGTGACCGTTGTAAAAGGCAATGTCCGTGAATCTGAACCCGTGACATCCATGTATCGTCCACCCTTCACCTGGGCAACCAACTCTAGAGAGCATGATTCCGCAGTTCTCTGTCATTGCGGCAATGATACAACCGTCCGAGTTGGGCGGCTGGGAGAGTACGATTTTCGAGACGACGGGTACAGCATCACCAGGCCCAAGGTTGGCGTGCGGGCAGGCCATCCTCCTCTGTTTCTCGGAGAGCGGCACCTCCGCTCCGGTGAAGAGGTTGACTATCTTGAGCAGCGGCTGCGAGGAGACCACCCAGCCTCCATCGTAACCGGCGATGAGGCCCCTCCCGACGGCCCCGCGCCGGGGCTGGAGGCTGATCGTGGCGCCATCCTCGGGGCAGAGCGCACGCCATGTCCTGTCGCGGGCGCCGCGTGGTGAGAGCAGCAGCCACGGCAGAGCGGGCACCCGCGGCTCCACGGCGACGGCGGCGCGCCACGACCTGCAGACGGCGGCGAAGCGCACACGGCTGCTCGCTGACTCGGCCAGCAACCGGTAGACGATGACGAGGAGGTCGTCAGGGAGCGTGGAGAACGACGGGCAGGGCCGCACCATCCTGGCAGGGCCCGTGCGCCTCGCGCGCGTCGTTTCCCGTTTCTGCCCGTGGCCGGTGGTGGCGGCTATCTGCATGGGCATCTCGGCGGCGTTCCCTCTGTCTATCGATCGATTACGAGAGGAGAGAACAGAACGTGGGATCCAGATGAATCCAGGAGAGGAAAGAGAGGAGACCTTCTTGTGAAAGACCTAGGGACTCCGACCGTCCGACGTCGTCCAAAGGAGTCACGACTTGTTCTCTTAGTTCTTTTTTCGGGTGATTTGTTCTCTTGTTTGGACAGAGGACGCCGGCGATACGTGAAGATCTACAAAGCACGCGCACACGAGGGCATACGTGGGTCGGGAGATTTAGTTTTTTTTTCCAGATCTATACTTTTTCTTGAACGTAGTACAGACGCAAACGTTCATATACACGCGCATACACTCACCCCTATGAACGCACACACGCACACCCTACCCCTATGAACACCTCCGAAAGACTGAGTCGGCATATCACATTAGTGCAGAATCGGGTTTTAGTCCCGATTTGTAAGGACCTTTAGTGCCGGTGAGGACTAAAGGCCCCCCCTAGTGCCGGTTCATCACGAACCGGGACCAAAGGCCCACCACGTCGCACGAGCCCGCGCCGGGGGGCTGGGGGCTCTTTAGTCCCGGTTGGTGTAAGCGGGACTAAAAAGGTTTAGGGTTTATGGGTTTATGATTTATTTTTCTTTTTAGTTTTGTGTTTTTATTTAATTCTTTTTCATTTCAAACATATTTTACACTACTGCATATTGTACACGTTATGCATATACGTAAATAGAATTTTTCGTAAAATCGATCATATATATATCATCAAATTTCTCGCACGACCATTCACGCGCGCGCGCGCGCGCACACACACACACATATATATATATATACATATATATATATATATATATATATATATATATATATATATATATATATATGTGGAAAAGCAAACCTATAAAACTTCGCTAGGCGGCTGCAATCACGAGCGCACATTCGTGTTGGGATCTGGTCCCTTTCATTGCCTTATTTGCATTTCGGTGATATAATTCGTTTGATGTTTATTTCCTCTTATAGGTAAAGAGGGACCACGCTACCAGCGTGAGTGCAGCAGTGCGCAGGCACTAGACTGTCATGATGACAGCCCGGCAGACAGGGACCATCTCGCGCCGGCTCGAACGGTTCCGGGACACCGGTTCTGTTTCTTTCTCTCCCCTATTCGTTTCTTTCTAACCGAGAGCATCTTTTCTTTCTCTTTCTCCTTCAAATCCAGCCATGGCGTCCCTAGTTCCTCTCCTCCCATAGCTCACCACCACCGCCCGCGCATGGAGCTCCGTCATCAAGCACGCACTTGCTCGCTCCTTCCAACATACATCGACGCAGGAGCCCCCATCGCCGTGAGGCACGCCCTTCCTCCTATGGCTCCAGATCCAGCGAGCTCCCTTCTCGAGCTCGTCGTCGCCACTGGCCCCAGCGGTGGATGGCAGCATGGCGAGGTGTTGGCGCACGCCGGCTGCCACGTTTGTTAGCATCAACGTAGTGGTGGATGGCCTCCTCATACTCCTCCTCTCCCTCTGTCATCCCCGTCGATGTGCTCCCCTACCCCGTCCCCGTGCTCCCCTGCAGGATCACTCCCTCTTCCTACTTTGCACCCATCATTCCCTTTCTTCTCTCCCGCACGCACCCAGCTCTAGCACGAGCATCCGCCATCATCCACCTCCTCGCCAGCGCTGTAGGACTGCCCCACCCATTCCCATGACCCAACAAATCTGAGCAGAGGAGCTGGGCTGCGCGTTGGTGTCCATGGAAAGCTCCATGGAGTTTCAACTGCTGCTGTTCTTAAATTTCTCCCTTTCCTTCATGTCGTGCTGCATGATTTCTGATCTATACAGTCGGTGGCACAAGTTGTTTCTGCAGTTAGCGATGATTGAATTCATTCATATGTTTGAAACAAGACTTGGTTTTCCAGCGTCAAGCTAGTTGATGAGATTCTCTTAATTTTGTTGACGGTCAGGAACTATAACAGAATTTTCTTTACTATATGGTTGTTAAATTTTCCTTCATGTTTTTGAATTAGATTCATGTCTACGAAGTTGCATCTATGTCCGACAGGTGATTGTGTTAATAGCGTGAGAACCGGGCAGCTGATTGGTTCAAGCATATCTCCCCCTGAAAACAAAACACCAGTAAATTCTAGTACTATTTAATGTTATTGTACGTAGTCAAAACCAGTGCTTTATAAACAAATCTATCAGTTCTTATGACCTAGTTGTCCAAAAATAAATTAACAATGTAATTACTTAGTAATCTTCCATCTAATCACACATTACCTTTAGGAACGCACCCCATTTGCCCCATGTTACCGCCTTCTACAGTTCTACTCCAGTGTGTTCTAGACAGAACACATATTCTGAATTTTTTTTCTTTAGCGCCAAAGACGGAAGTACTCGTTGGATTTTAGTTCACATGATGCAACGAGGAACGCTTCGTAGGCTGGCACCATGGCACGCACGCAAGAGTGCGGGTCAAAGGCTAGTATTGTACTAGCTCGGTTTTGCTAGTACTGTCTGGTCTTCGTTGTAGTCTGACTGATACATACAATGCGCACATCTTCTCCCTTCGTTGTAGTGTAACTGATTTAGCACATGAATCAAATACACACACAAAGAGAGATTGGTGATCAAGGCAGATAGAGTGTGTGAGAGAGAGGCCGAAAGAATAACGGAGGCAGGTGGTTGAGCTCAAACTTAGAGCATATCCGACGCGGCGAACCATTTGGTCCGGCGGCATTCGATTGTGTGGCGTTGTGGTGGCGTCGACGGCGGGCTTGGCAATGGTGATGCGTTAGTTCTTGCTCTGGAGAGGGATCGGTGGAACACGGCTGCGGTGACCTCTGAGGGTGCACCGAACCGGTGTGTAACCTAGTCCCGGTGTGTGGCTGGGCTGGGGCATCCGGCTTTAGTGTTAGGGTTTGGTGCGATGTCTATTTGTATTCGTCCCGGATATTCAGCACAGCTTCATCGAAGGGATAGGAATTGCAACACGTTGCCTAGATGGTGACTTCAGGCTTACTGATGTATTACTTCATATGGTCTTTATTTGTGAATAATTAATAAAATAGTTGCATGCATCGTCACGATGCAGAGGTCGGGGTATATCCTTTTTTTCCAAAAAAAATTGGTCAACGTGCACCGGCACCATTCCTCGTTGCAAGCTTCCGGCCTGCTAGGTATTTGATAGAATACCCGAGGCAGACACATCCCCAGATGAGATATCACCGTTGTGTAGAAAAACTTCCGGATTCCGGACGCGTCCATATGTTCGTTGTGCATTTTGACGACCCAAATAGACAAAAATGGATAAAACTGACACAATTTGGGTCTCCTGTTGGCGTTGCCCTTGTATATTTAATTTAGTTGATGTTCAATTAAAAAAGATTTCGAGATGCAGAAAAACAAAGTTCGCCCTGCTCAATACCAGATCCACAAGAAAACTAAGAGAATCCAGCCTTCCAAGCCAACACTAACCGAGTTGATTCCACAATCAAGCTCCTCTATCCACCAAGTACTTTAAAAGCGGATCCCTCTCTTGTTACGATCACTTTTCATTCACCAAACCGACGAAACTCCCGGATCACTTTTCATACTTACGACATCAGAATTGAATATGTGATCATGAAATCAGAAGTGAATATGTGATCATGTGCAACCATTTTATTTTAGGCGATGCTAGCCGCCGGCTGAATGGTGCGAGCTCAGAACGGTGCCCTCGTGACCTGCCTGATGCGACCTTCCGCAATCGTTGAATGCCTCCACACAAGCCTGCCCGGGGCGTTTCAGCGGTTGAAACGTGTTGAGAGGTCCGGCTGTTTAGAGATCAGACCCCCACCCCTCACGCATACACTCGTTCGCCTGTGCTAGATTATTCCCTTCCGACCCCCTCGCACGTGCATTGCTCACGCGTGCATGCTTTTGTGTCGCCCTCGCCGCCATTCGACAATCATCCTCCCTAGCCACCCCCCTCATCGCCGGTCACAGCACCGGTGTGCTCCGGTTGCAGCATCGTCGGTGATGCTGTGCGTCCCGTCGTAGCTCCCGACACCGCTGGTCACCGCCATGCCAGTTCCAGCTACGACAGCTGCTCCCACCGGCCACTAGTAGAAAAAGCACCTAATATGAGACACATTAGTGCCGGTTTGGTTTTGAGACGGCACTAATGTGTCCATTAGTGCCGGTTCCAACGGCTAGCCGGCCGTTCTCATTGCCACCAGCACCTTTAGTACCGGTTCGTGGCACGAACCGGTACTAAAGGTCGACGTACATAAACCCTTCGTCCACCCGAGCCACTCTGTTCTTCCCCTTTTCCCTCACTTCTCCTCTGCTCTTCCCCTTTCCCCTCGAACTCCTCACAAATTTTGCCCAAAATTTGTCAAGATTTGAAGGCCCCCATCCATTCAAATGATCACAAAGGTTAGCAACTTTGTCCTTTCAACTCTCATTGCTAGATTAGCTCTTGCAATGCTTTGTATAGTGATTAATTTGGGAGGAATTATATTTGCTAGTATTTGATTTATATGCAATATGAGGTCAAAAATAACACTTAGTTTGCATATGTAGGTGTGGTTTACTTAGTGCCTTCTAAATCTCCGTCGTAACTACCGTCGATAGCCCGCACCGCCCGTCGCCGGCACCACCTTGTGGTGAGGCTCTTGTTCATTAATGTTTTACATTACCAAATTGATGTTTGTGCGATTTGGATATATAGTTACTCGTATAATTATCTTACCCGTACGTTGTTTGTTATACATAGTGCCATGGTTTTGATATTCGTCCCCGTCGGCCCTCGTCCTTGTTATGATTCGGATGTGGTATATTCTCTTTTAAAACTAGTTGTTGCATTTCGTGTTTATGACAAATTATGCCCATCAAGTTGACATAGATATTTTTATCTAGGTGGTATGTGAACCGGAAATTCCAACCGACCCTATTGTCGAGAGGTTAAATTTAGTTGAAAGAGAAAACGAGTATTTGAAAGAAAAATTGAAAAGAATTGAGGGGGAGAAGATGGAATTGGAGTTGCATGTCGCCGATGTCGTCGATGATCACAAGATCAAGATGGAAAAAATGAGGTTGAAGATTAGAAAGATTAGAAAATATGCCATTGATAGCGTGGCTTGGTATCATTATGTTGTTGGATCAATTGTTACCTTAGTTGCGATCTTCATCGCATTTGTTGTTGCATTTAAATTTTTTAGCTAGAGAGTTATTTGTATGTTGCATTTAATTAAGTGCTGTATATGAACTTTACGTATGAACTTTATGTATGAACTTGTATTAATTTGGTCTATTTGGTGTTGTGTAATGAAGATGAGCCGACAATGGATGTATGATGATCGATGCTCTTCCGAGTTCATTAATGGCGTGCATACTTTTCTGCGGGCCACTGAGGCAAACAAGCGGGCGGATGGTTTTATGCCTTGTCCATGTGCTGGCTGTAAGAATGGTCACAGTTACTCTACAGAAAAAACCATTCACATCCACCTATTTAAGTCCGGTTTCATGCCCCACTATAATGTTTGGACCAAGCACGGAGAAATAGGGGTTATGATGGAAGACAATGAAGAAGAAGAGGACGACGACGGCTATCCTGGCCATGGGTTCCCTGAGTACGATGATACAACAATGGGGGAAGAAGCTGAGCCGGCAATGCGTGAAGAAGCTGAAGAAGAGGCATCAGATGAGCCCGCTGATGATCTAGGTCGGGCCATTGCCGATGCAAAGAGAAACTGCACAAGTGATCTGGAGAGGACGAAGTTGCAGCGCATGTTAGAGGATCACAAGAAATTGTTGTACCCGAATTGCGAAGCTAACAAAAAAAAGTTGGGCACCACACTTGAATTGCTGCAATGGAAGGCAGAGAATGGTGTATCTGACAAGGGATTTGGAAAGTTGCTGGTAATGATAAAGAATATGCTTCCAAAGGACAACGAATTGCCCGAGAGTACGTATGAAGCAAAGAAGGCTGTCTGCCCTCTAGGGTTAGAGGTGCAAAAGATACATGCATGCCCTAATGACTGCATCCTCTACCACGGTGAGTACGAGGATTTGAACGCTTGCCTGGTATGCGGTGCATTGCGTTATAAGATCAGTCGCGATGACCCTGGTGATGTCGAGGGCGAGCGTCCCACGAAGAGGATTCCTGCCAAGGTGATGTGGTATGCTCCTATAATACCACGGTTGAAATGTTTGTTCCAAAACAAAGAGCATGCGAAGGCGATGCGGTGGCACGCAGAAGATCATAAGAAAGACGGAAAGTTGAGAGTACCCGCTGACGGTTCGCAGTGGAGAAAAATCGAGAGAAAGTATTGGGAGGAGTTTGTAGGTTACCCAAGGAACGTATGGTTTGGTCTAAGCACAGATGGCACTAATCCTTTTGGGGAGCAGAGCAGCAACCATAGCACGTGGCCTGTGACTCTATGTTTGTATAACCTTCCTCCTTGGTTGTGCATGAAGCGGAAGTTCATTATGATGTTAGTGCTCATCCAAGGCCCTAAGCAACCCGACAACGACATTGATGTGTACCTAAGGCCATTAGTTGAAGAACTATTACAGCTGTGGAATGGAACAGGTGTACGTGCGTGGGATGAGCACGGACATGAAGAATTTGACCTAAAGGCGTTGCTGTTCGTGACCATCAATGATTGGCCTGCTCTCAGTAACCTTTCAGGACAGACAAACAAGGGATACCGCGGATGCATGCACTGTTTGGATAATACCGACAGTATATATTTGGATAGTTGTAGGAAGAATGTGTACCTGGGACATCGTCGATTTCCTCTGACAAGGCATCCCGTAAGAAAGAAAGGCAAGCATTTCAAAGGTGAGGCGGATCACCAGAAGAAGCCTCGCCACCGTACTGGTGCTGATGTACATGATATGGTAAAGGATTTGGAGGTAATCTTTGGAAAGGGTCCTGGCGGAAAACCTGTTCCGAAGGACGCTGACGGACGCGCACCCATGTGGAAGAAGAAATCTATATTTTGGGACCTGCCATATTGGAAAGACCTAGAGGTCCGCTCCGCAATCGACGTGATGCACGTGACGAAGAATCTTTGCGTGACCCTGCTTGGCTTTTTGGGCGTGTATGGGAAGACAAAAGATACACCAGAGGCACGGGAGGACCAGCAACGTATGCACGGAAAATACGGCATACATCAGGGTCAGGCCAGCTACGCTCTTACCAAAGAAGAGAAGGAAATCTTCTTCGAATGCCTGCTTAGCATGAAGGTACCGTCTGGCTTCTCGTCGAATATAAAGGGAATAATAAATATGGCAGAAAAAAAGTTCCAGAACCTAAAGTCTCATGACTGCCACGTGATTATGACGCAACTCCTTCCGGTTGCACTGAGGGGGCTTCTACTGGAAAACATTCGATTAGCCATTGTGAAGCTATGTGCATTCCTCAATGCAATCTCTCAGAAGGTAATCGATCCAGAAATCATACCAAGGTTACAGAATGATTTGGTGCAATGTCTTGTTAGTTTCGAGTTGGTGTTCCCACCATCCTTCTTCAACATCATGACGCACATCCTAGTTCACCTTTGCGAAGAGATTAACGTTTTGGGTCCTGTATTTCTACACAATATGTTCCCCTTTGAAAGGTTCATGGGAGTCTGGAAGAAATATGTTCATAACCGTGCTAGGCCAGAAGGAAGCTTCTCGAAGGGCCATGAAAATGAGGAGGTCATTGAGTTTTGTATTGACTTCATTCTTGACCTTAAGCCGATTGGTGTTCCTGAATCTCGGCATAAGGGCAGACTGGAAGAAAAAGGCACGCTAGGAGGGCATCAAATAATATGTATGGACGGGCATTCTCTCACTGAAGCACACTACACAGTTCTACAGAATTCCGCCTTGGTGGCTCCGTATATGGAGGAACACAAGAATTTTCTACAGTCCAAACGCCCGGAGAAGTCTGACGACTGGATTACACGCGAACAAACGAGGACTTTCGCCGGTTGGTTGCAGAAACGTGCCCTAAATGATGGCGCTATTCAAAATGACCTGTACTCGCTGTCCCAGTTACCATCTTCGAATATAATGACTTTCAAAGGGTACCAGATAAATGGGAATACATTTTACACGATCGCCCAAGATAAGAAGAGCACCAACCAAAACAGTGGTGTCCGCTTTGATGCAACAACCAACATGGGAAAGGAAACATATTATGGTTACATAGAGGACATACGGGAACTTAACTATAGATCAGGTGATTTGAAGGTCCCTTTGTTTCAGTGCAAATGGGTCAATATGACACGAGGCGGGGTAACGGAAGACCCGCAGTACGGAATGACAACAGTGGATCTCAACAATCTTGCATATGCAGATGAACCATTCGTCCTAGCCAATGATGTGGCGCAGGTTTTTTATGTGAAAGACATGTCTTCCAGGCCGAGAAAAAGAAAAGATAAGGAAGCGAATGGATCATACAACGAGCCAAAGCGCCACATAGTTCTTTCAGGAAAAAGAAACATCGTGGGAGTGGATGACAAGACAGACATGTCAGAAGATTATGAAAAGTTTGATGAAATTTCTCCATTCACAGTGAATATTGATACGAGCATCCTGTTAAATGATGAAGATTTTCCATGGTTACGGCGCAAAGGGACACACGCGAAGAAAAAGTTTCACACCGAAAGATCTGGGATGTGATCGGCTTCACTATCATCACTTTCTTCTGTGTTTCACATCCAGGAGGGAATGTCTGTAATAGTTAGGGTAGTTATGTGTTTTGACATTTGAAACGCGAAGAAATTTTATGTGCAAACAAATTCTTTTCATGCATTTACTGATTTTTTCCAGCTAAATGACCCTGAAATTGAAAAGCATTTCAAATAAACTCAGAAAAGGTTGAAAGTTGGCATGGTATCATAATTTCATACAAATAGCATGTGCAAGAAAGTAGAGAGGGTTACGGCAAAAACTGGATGCACTTCGTGTATAAAATGGACAATCTCTTTCGAAGTATCAGGGTTTCCGACGAAAACTGAACTGTTACAAAGGCATTTCATTTTTTAAATAACCTAAGCATTACCAAATTGAATATAATGATAAAACACACTAATATTAAACATAAGAAAAAAGAATCACTGAAAAAACTTTTTTCAAAGTTAAGTTATTCACAAACTAGTGATTCACACAAATTTCAAATAATTCAAAATTTAAACTATGCAAATTTGAAAACTACCGGCACTAGCAGAAAGTTTGTAATTTTTTGTACTGAAAGCAAAAATATTCACAAAGAAACTCTAAATACAGCAAAAAAACAACTCAAAAATAAATAAAACAAAAATAAATAAAGCGAAAAAAATTAAGAAAAAAAAGCCCGCCTACTGGGCCAAAGCGGCCTGCATACGACTAGCAACACAACCTTTTGTTGGGCCAGGATGCAGGCCCGCAAAGGCTCAGTAGGCCCACTGGGCGAAGAGGACAGGTAGGCCCAGTAGGCCAGGTAAGGAGAGGAGCTCGAGAGAGCTACCGCACTGGGGCTTATAAACCAGTGCAGTAGCCCTTCGACTAGCGAGGTGGGACTAAACTTGCGCACCGCCTGGAGCCAGCGCACCCCCTTTAGTACCGGGTCGTGGCTCCAACCGGTACTAAAGACCCCCTTTTAGTACCGGTTGGTCCCACGACCCGGTACTAAAGGGGGTGCGCTTCTCGCCGCTTGGCCTGGCCAAAACAGACCTTTAGTATCAGTTGGTGGCTCCAACCAGTACTAAAGGTCCATCCTATATATACTACACTTGAAAAAAAGTCAGTTTCCCTCTGTTCTTCCCTCTGTTTCCCTCCGTCGCGCCGCCCGGCCCCGATCGTCGCCGCCCCCGCCCCTCGTCGCCGACCCCGGCCGTCGCCGCCCCTCGTCGCCGGCCCCGTCGACGTCGCCGCCCCGACCGTCCCCGTCCCCGTCGCCGTGCCCCGCCTCGCCCCGTCGTCGCCGCCCCGTCCCGTCGCCCCGGCCTCCCCGCCCCGTCGTCGCCGCCCCGTCCCGTCGCCCCGTCGTCGCCGGCCCGTCGTCGCCTCGCCGGTGAGCTCGCCCCGACCGCCATGTCCACTCACACACACACACACTACACACACACACACACACACACTACACACACACACACATTAGTTTGTTTGTTATAAATTTTTCTGTTTTTTAGTTATAAAAATGTTAGAAATTATTCTGTTTTTTAGTTATATAAATATTAGAAATGTTATAAATGTTTTCTGGTTTTTAGTTACAGAAATATTTATAGAAATGTTAGCAATTTTTCTGTTTTTTAGTTATATAAATATTAGAATTGTTATGGAAATGTTAGTTATATAATCAGGAAATTTTAAAATTAGTTTTAGTTAGATGAATTAGATTAATGTCAAATTGTTAGAATTTGCATATATATAGAATTTTAGTTATCACAATCCAATCATTTAAAAAATGTTACTTTTTGCGGGCATATAGTATTTGTTCTCGACGATATGCCCGGCCCGCATCCTCGCCGTCGACCCGTTCGCGACAATGTCCTGCTTGAGGGGACCCATGTCCGGGACTGGGCTCCGCCAGGCTGGCACTGGGAGGTGCTACCTGGAGGGGCGCGCCGCTTGGTGAGGAAGCCGACCTCGGGTCCCGTCGTCGACCCTGATCTTCTTTGGTGGCGTTCGCGTGGGCCATATTCGGTGCAGAGGCAGCCGGCCCCGTCGGAGGTGGTGCATCGCCGTATCAGGAGGAAGATGAGCACGTCCATCGCTACATGGCTCTATGGACGACGTCAGGTTCTCCACTACTTGGCGGGTTCTTTGCGCAGATGATCGGAGATATGATCCTGTGATGGTTCCTTCTTGGGTGTGCACCGCCCGCGCCCTAGGAACTGCGAGTGGCGCCCTAGATTCTTCAGTAGTACTCGATCTTTATTAGGTATCTAGCCAGTGATGTATTCGATATATAATATTCGAGACGATGTATTCGGGATTATATATATTAAGACGATCGATAATGTATTCGAGATTATATATTCGAGACGATGTATTCGAGATTCAGTTTTTCCTTATTGATTAATTGCATCCATGCATTGTAATTTGAATACTAAATTGTTTTATATTTCTTCTGTATTAGTAAAGTAAAAGCTATGGCGGACAATACCGGCAGAGAGAGAGAAGAGGAATTGTTCGACATCATACGCAGCCCTCACAGGCTAGATGATCTGAATGAAGCAGATGACGGCTCCCAATATCTGAACAATACCGGAGAGGGTGATGAAAAGATATTCGATCTCGACGACCGGGCTGATGAAGTCATGAACTATGATTATGATTATGACACAGACAATGTTTGTGATGACACAGACAATGCTGATCTTCAAATAACAAAGACTACCGGCGAGGTATATTTATATAAGCATGCATCATGGTGATCATCACATGTTTTTTTATTGAAGATATATTAACGAATCAATCTTTCTTCTTTCAGCCCTCCGGATCGAGCAAATCTGCTTCTACAGACAGCAAGACAAAGCGAGGCCCGGGCAGATTGTTGAAGGATGGTGTAAAGTACCACATCGAATCCATCAAACCTAGTGGCGAACCCCTCACGCCTAAAAACATTGCGAACAAGTGGACTCGTCAGTGCGGAGTTCTTGTGAAGGACAAACTCCCTATCTCCATTCAAGAATGGAAGAGCCAAAGACTAAACGTCCAGGTGTTACTTGGGTCGACAAAAGAGCCAAAGAAGACCTTCTGAAATCTCTGATGGAACATTTCACCCTACCAGATCATTTCACTGAAGAAGATGTGGAGAAAGTCAAGGTTGCTGCTCTTAAGAAGATGGCAATTGCATTCAACACCCACAAGAAAACTGTATGGGCCAACTACCTCGCTAATGAAAGGAAGACTCCAGAATTCACGGGAACACTAGAGAAGCAAAGAGAGCACTGGGACGATTTCGTGACCTTCAAGGATTCAGAAATATCTAAGGAACAGTCGATGAAAAACAAGGCAAATGCCGCAAGAAAGACGCAGTTCCATAGGCTGGGTCCAGGTGGCTACGCGGTGGGATTGCCTAAGTGGGATAAGTCTGAGCAAGAGATGGAGGATGCAGGGGTCACTCCGGTTACCCGGCACTGGCCTCCCAGGTGCAGAACTTGGTTCTATGCGCATGGGGGAGCGTTGGACCCGAAGACAGGCGAAGTTTCGCGGAAGGCAAGTCTAAAAGGAGCCGAACAAAAGATAATTGACGCAATAGATGAAGCTCTAAGGGGGTGTTCACGCCCAACAGAGAGAATGACGAGCTTACGCGCGCCCTGGGAAATCCTGAACACCCGGGAAGAACACGAGGCATGGGCGTTATTCCCTGGTATGAGGGCTTTTCAGAATGAAACGAGGACTACAGGAGCCATCCAAGAAGGAAGATTGAGGAGGAGAAGAAAAGGAAGCTGGAGGAGGAGCAAAGGAAGCAGGATGCAGAACGCCTTCAAGGCCTAGAAGCAAGGCACGCGGACCTGGCACTCATATTCCAGCAGCAGCAACAGCAGATCAACTCACTTAGCCAGGAAAGGGGGTCTCAGCAGCGGCAGCAGCAAGCGGATGATCGTCCAGCATTGGATAGCACCTTCCCATCCATGCCGAGAAGCAGTGTTGGTTCTGCCCCCGGCGACACACTGCTGGATACATACCCTGTGGATGAGATCATAGAGAACACTAACTGCGAGTAGGGCTGGGCATTCGGTTCCACCGAACCGTTCGGGTCGGTTCCTCGGTGTATTTAAGACTTCGGTTTCGTCAAAAGACAGACCGATCGGTCAATGGAAAATTAGCTAACCGAAGATTCTATGCGTCGAAATTTCGGTTCGGTCGCCGGTTCCACCGAACAGCACCGAGATGTAGTCCGGATCGCTACCTTTTACCCATACTAGTAGCAGCAATGGCTACTTTATTCTGAATGTACAGTGTGTGTAGCTCTGCCTACTACTAAAGGTTAGTTTCCTTTTTCTACTCCGTCTTATTGATTCTTCCGAGAAACTTTATTACCATGTACAATTACTAGCTGTGGTGGCTCACGGCTCCATGCGGCTGTGGGGCTCGTGCTGCAAAGATACTACTCCACGATATACTTCTCTTTTTTACACAAAATTTATATCTGCGGTGGTTCACTGGGTCAGGTTTGTCTCTTCCCGATGCGGCTGTGGGTCAGGTTTGTCACTTCCCGATGCGGCTGTGGAGTACGTAGCGGACAGAAAATAGATTCCATGTTCAGTGTTCACATATAGAGCACTTGAGTAGCTAGCAACAGGCGCGGAGGACCTGACCTCTTCCTTTACTCGGTTTCGGTATGCTCGGGTACCCGAGGGATAAACCCGAATTCACCGAACTTAGTTCGGTTTTCAACATATGCAAACCGAACGTACCACCGAAGTACTCGGTTTCGGTGTATTCGGCTTCGGTGCCGGTTATTTCGGTTCGGGACGTCGGTTTTCGGGTTATATGCCCAGCCCTAACTGCGAGCTACACTCCAAAATGAAGAACATATCCATGAAGGTGGCGGACGGTGTTTCTTTTCCAGTTAACCCCAAAGCAACCTACCATTGCATCCCGATTCCAGAGGGCTATGCTCGTGTCATGGTTGATGAAGTGGTGGACGCATATTTGGGGCTAACGCTTGACATTCCTGGAGGTGAAGACGAGCGCACACTGGGAGAGGCCATACATCATATCATCCTATGAAGAAAGGATTGCATCATCTTTCGAAGTCCACCGACACCGCGTCGTCTGCCGACTCCTCCTCGAAGTCTGCCACCGAGTCAGCAGACTCCCGCTCCTCCAAGTCCACGAACGCGTGAGACGACTCCTCCTTGAAGTCCGCCACCTCCTCCAAGTCCCCGAACGCGTGAGCTGACTCCTCCGGTTTCAAGCCCGGCACAGCATCATGCCACTTCTCCGGTTTCAAGTCCGGCACCGTGTCAGGCAACACCTCCTGCTTCAAGTCCGGCACATCGTCAGGCCACTTCTCTTGGTCCAACTCCACGTCAGCCGTCTCCGCCGGCTCAGCAATCGCAGAAGAGACATCCCGCAGCTTTGGTGCGTAGCGGTACGAGTCGAGGTAGGTCAGGAAGTACAGGCAAAGGTAAGCGATATAAATATGGTCCAAGCCTCGCTCCTCTTCCTCAGAGGCCTTACGACATGACTGTGGAGCAAAACGCAGCCATAGTGCAAGCCCAAGTGGACGCCCATTTTGGACCGAAACCGGCACCGCCGCCAAAGGAGAAAGTGCCTGAGAAAGTAATTGACCACTTCATGCGTATGGCTAGAGAACCAGCTCCCAAGCCTGTTGACTGGGACTATGAGCGCCAAATCAGGAAGGCACATCGAGCACGACTATAGAAGGAAGCGAGCTCCAGCTCGAGCCAACAAGCAGCTGGCAAAAAATGCGGGAAAACCGTTCCCCAGTTGGGAGAACAGGCGGCGCAAGTGATCCCCCCGCTTGTTGTGCCAACAACACATGAGAGGAGTAGTACGCGCGCCAAATATTATTGTGGGCAAACCATTAGCGTTCCCCAGCATGGCGATGTGATAATAACAGAGGATCATATAATGCAGGCTCAAATGCTCAATATCTCTGTTGGACAACTCCTCGAAATCGAGCCCATGCCTACGCTTAAAGAATCGGAAATAGCATGGCAATATGTCCGGGGCAAACCTTTGGTCCATCCAGACAAGGTCAAGGACCTCCCAACGAGAATGTATCAATTGCATCAATGGTACATGAACATTACCAAGATTTCCAATCGAGAGTCTCTCATGGTGAATGTCAAGCATGGGCATTATTACCATGAGAAAGCCCTGGCCATTGAGTATCCAGAACTATTTCAGTTATTTAATCAAGACGCACTCGACAAGTCTATCGTCAGTTGCTATTGTCTGTAAGTGCTTTCTTTCTGTAATTTAAGTCTCAAGCTAGTTATGTAGTGATAATTATGATCAATCATTACATGTAATTATCCTCACCATATTCTTTTTCTATGGTATTATATGCAGGATGAAGATATATGAAATGAAAAAAGCTGGACGCTATGGCGTTGGGTTCATTGACCCAAATACCATTAATCAGGAAATATGGGAGATTGAACATTGTCAAGCTGCTGTAGAGGAAAGCATGCTAAATTTCTTGAAGCGCGTCAATAGCAATGAAGATATACTACTTCCTTACAACTTCCCATGAGTCACACTGTCTTGTACTACAAATTCTGTTTTTGCTTACTAGCTAGCTAGATTTTAATAATTAAGTGTATACGGTTTATGGTAGTTGATTAATTTTATGCACATGCCCGCTTAATTAAGACATGTAAACGTGTGCGTATGCAGTTGGCACTGGGTCTTGTTAGACATTAAAGTTGAGGAAGGAGAAGTTGAATTACTGGACTCACTAACTAAAGAAGATAAAAACTACACCATCGTGAAGGGGATAGTCAATAGGTAATTTCAATCATTATTAACTATTAGTCCTGATATGAACTATTTAATAACCCCTTTATTAATTTTCTTTTCCGGCGGGCAGGGCATGGGCAAGGTTCATCAAGGTGACTCCAGGCAAGTGGCCAAAAAAGTTGTTTTGGCATCGACCCAATGTAAGTAATTAAGTAGTACTAGCTAGCTACCATCTCTTTAATTCTTGTTTCAATATCATTAATTAATTATCATGCTTGATTAATCATTATCTGATTCAATTCCATTCTCGTAAAGGCCCTGAGGCAGCCGTCGGGGAATAATCTGTGTGCATTCTACGTTTGCGAGAACATTCGCATGATGACGTGCAAAAGGAGCAGATCTGATAGACAGGACTGGGTACGTTTTTGTCAGAACACTATTCACACAATTATCGATATCTAGTCACACAACTAACACACATGCATATTGAACTCCTTCTTAATAGTTCAGGTCGGTGCGGGATAAGCTCCTACCATCGGACCGCATACAAGCACTTCAAGAGGAAATAGCCGGATTTTTGCTCGACCAGGTCATATATCTCAAAGGAGAATACTATTACCCGCTACCGTCCCCATGAACCACTTGTCATCGTGCTCCGAAGGCACGAAGGCAACATATAGGAGAAATTGTATATGTATATACATGTGTATGTGTGAATAGTTAATGGTGTTGGCTGTGAGACATTCGATGATATATATATATATATATATATATATATATATATATATATATATATATATATATATATATATATATATATATATATATATATGCGGTTCTACGTACGAGAAAATCTATTTATATATATGCATAACGTGTACAATTTGTAGTATCGTGAAATAGCAGCAAACAAAAAAGAATTAAATGGAAAATAAAGCCAAATTGAAAACACAAAATTAAAGCAAAAATTAAAAAAAAAATACCCAAACATTTAGTACCGGTTGGTGTTACCAACCAGTACTAATGTCCCACACGCACCCGGGCCTGGCTCATGCCACGTGTTTGCACTTTAGCGCCGGTTCGTGACGAACCAGTACTAAAGGGGGGACCTTTATTCCCCACTCTTTAGTGCCGGTTCGCCAACCGGCACTAAAGGCCGTCACGAACCAGCACTAAAGCCCAGTTATGCACTAGTGGGCCACCATCCTAGCACCGCGTTTAGGCTGCCAAACTTGCATGTCACTAGTACATGGCCCACATGCGTTAAGAACTCAAAAGTTTCACGGTCCTGTTGCACATGTCTTTTGTTGTGTAAGGGCATCTCCAACCGCGCCCCCAACAGGCCCCCCAGGCCACTTTTTCGGCACTGGTGCCGAAAAAACGGCCCAGTCGCGCCCCTAGGCGCCGAAAATCGCCGGTTCGGACCTTTTTTCCGCCTGGCGGTCACAGGCCGAACCCGGCGTGCTGGGGAGCCGTTGGGGGCCTGTTTTTGCCAAGCTCGTTGAGGGCCATTCTCCTCCGGTGAACTTTGAGATCAATGGGCACCAATACAACAAGGGGTACTATCTAGCTGACGGCATCTATCCGAGATGGTCGACATTTGTGAAGACGATCTCAAACCCTGTGGCAGGAGGCAAGAACGCCTGGTTTGCGAAGGTTCAGGAGGCTTGCAGGAAGGATGTCGAGCGGGCATTTGGTGTGCTCCAATGTCGATTCGCTGTTGTTCGGTACCCCGCTCAGACCTGGTCGAAAGATCAAATGTGGGAGATCATGACTTGCTGTGTCATCTTGCACAACATGATCATCGAGAGTGAGCAAGAAGACCCAATGTTTGACACTGAACCATACTACAGGCAGGGTCCTCTAACCGAAGTTGATCACCAGTTACCGGCAACTTGGACTGCCTATCTCAGTATGCGTCAGGAGATCCGAGACCCACAGGTGCATCATCAACTGCAGAAAGATCTGATTGAGCACCTATGGAGGCTCAAGGGGGACGCCGCGTGATGAAATACTAGTTTTTATTTGTTAAACTATATAATTTGTATTGAACTATTTGTTGTTGTAATATTTTGTTAAAGTATTTGATTTTTCTATGATGAAATATGTGATAAGGAATAATTATGTTGATAAATGAACGCCGAGACACGGCGAAACCACGCCGAATATGGGCCTATTCTCGCCCATATGGGCCGTTTATTCGCCGAAATTAGGCAGCAAAGTGGGCCAATTTCGGCGCCTGGGGGCGAGCTGGGGGCGACGACTGGGCGTAAAACCGCCCCCAGCGCCGAGTGTATCGCCGGCTCGCCCCCAGGGGGCGATTTTTATGCGTCCTGGGGGGCCCAACGGCTGGAGATGCCCTAAACGGCCATCGGTGTTAGATTATACAGTACCATTTTGATCCAGCCATCAATCGAGCTGCCAAAGCCACCCACGTGAAACTTCACAAAATCCATCGATAGCACATCTATTGGCTATACGCCATGCACAGTACGTTCCTAACTTTTGAACGAATGCACATAACCCTTTATTTAAGGAGTTTGAGACCATAATTTGCGCTCGCTGGGTATTCTTCCATGTGTATTTCTGCATACAAAGACCTGTACCTTGGTACAGCAACCAGACAAAGCCCTTTTGCGCGGTCAATTCAGTAGCTTTGAGTTAACACATGGCCACAAGGCCACAAGGCCCTTGTGCACTCGCTGCTCACGAGAGAGTATCTGGTATATTTAATTTCTCCTACAATTTGCAGATCATTACATAGTGGCATTACAGCTTGTAATGGTATTCTCCTTTGGGATCTATGACCTGATCGAGCAGAAATCCCGCCATTTCCTATTCAATTGATCATACGTGATCCTTTGATAGGAGCTTATCCCGCATCTCCCTCATCTCTAAAGAAGGAGATCAATATGCATGTATTAGTTGTGTGTATATATATTAGATAATTATGTAAAAATTATGAACAGTGTTCTGGCAAACATACTCATTGGTGTCTATCATTTCTGCTCCTTTCGAACGTCATCCTACGAATGTTCTCGCAAACATAGTGTGCATATAAATTATTTTCCGGCGCCTGCCTCAAGGTATTTACGAGAATAGAATTCAATTTGATAATAATTAATCAAGCATGATAATGATATTGAAACTAGAATTAAAGAGATGGTAGCTAGCTAGTAGTAGCTACTTAATTAATTACCTTGGGTCGACACCATTTCAGCTTTTGTTTCCATGGACCTTCAACCTGTTTGATAAACTTTTCCCAAGCCTTATCCGCCGGCAAATAAAATGAATAAATGAGTTATTATTTAGTTGATATCAGGAAATGAACTAAAGAGGCCGACATATAGTTCGATTATGGTTGAAATTACCTGTCGACCATCCCCCTCACGGTTGGGTAGTCATTAAGGCTAGTCATAGTGGGTAGTAACTTATACTAGTAACATACGCATGTTACTAGTCTATGTTACTACCATTATAGTGGATAGTAACATAAGTGTAGTGTCATGCAAGCCTTTATTTATCATGTTGTAGACTCATTTTGCATTGTGGTGGGTTATGTTATGGTAACATATAATGTTATCACAAACACCTCTCTCCTCATTAACTTCATGCCACATAAGCATATATGTTTGGGGTGCGCTATGTTACTATCTAAGTTACTTCCACTATGGCTAGCCTAAAGCCTTTAAGTAGTGATCCCAGTACTTAAACTTTTCCCTCATCAACTTTAATGATTAGCAGGATCTAGTGAAAACTGCATGCGCACGCGTTTGTATTAAGCAGGCATGTCCATAAATCATCAACTACACTTATTAACATCTAATAAGCAAAAACAAAATTTGTAGTACAAGACAGTGTCACTCACCCGAAGTTGTAAGGAAATAATATTTCTGGTTGGGTATTTCGTCACGCCGTTTCCCGGTGGTGGCTATCTGGACGGTCATCTCGGCGGCGCTCCCTCTGTCTATCTATTGATTACGAGAGGAGAGAACAGTACGTGGGATCCAGATGGATCCAGGAGAGGAAAGAGAGGCGTCCTTCTTCTTGTGGAAGACCTAGGGGCTCCGTGGTCGTCCAAAGAGTCACGATTTGTTCTCTTGTTTGGACAGAGGACGCCGGCCATACGTGAAGATCTGCAAAGCACGCGCGCACGAGGGCATACGTGGGTCGGGAGATTAAGTTTTTTCCAGATCTATACTTCATATGCACGCTTGTATACACTCGTGTTTGGCTTTGGCCACATCAAAACGTGAACCTGCCATTCTGTATATGTCAACAATTAAGCACCGGCGGCTATTTATGCAGAATGAATTGACGTGGTTTTCATAATTGGGAAGGTCGACTTTATTCATTGTCCTAGAGAAGCCAACAGCCTTGCGCACGAGATAGCTAGACATAGTTTTTTGGATAATTTATCTTGTAATCGGGATGATGATCACCCTAGTTGGTTATACTCGAACTCATGGATGATGTAATGTTGCTTAATAATCAATAAAGCTAGCCATGTTGACCTTCCCTAAAAAAAGTAACGGCGGCTTTGATATTTTTTTGGAAAAGGCCAAAGGTCAGATATTAAGTAAAATAAATCGTCAAATAACATTCTTACAAAAATTAAAAAAAATACATACATCCAAATCTTTGGGGTGCTGAAGTCTTCTTTCTCTTGCATGCACGATAGTGTGCCATGAGCAAAGCTCATTGTCACCTTAGATGTTCGCTTGATGGATCAAATGTGTTTAAGCGCATGAGCTTGCAGAAGTAGCAGCCGGAAAATTCCTAAATGTAGACCAGAAGATGCGGCGGCCACAATCCACAGAGAAAATCGTCCCTGTGGAGAATAAAACATGTAGGGAGCATGTAGAATACCATGATCAGATGGAGTCGAAAAACACAGATCTCACACACTCCATTGAGGTGGGGCTGGCTAATCTTCCTTGGTCCGAACTGGAGCAGCAGTACCAAGACGCACAACATAACGTGATAAAACCTATGGAAACAAATGCTAGACCTAGAGAAATAGATTTGGGGACACGCCATCTCCCACACGCCTCCCGACGATAGAAGAGGCGTCACCAGAACGAGGATGAGATGGGAAGATCTTATTCCACATCGACGGTGGCACCTTCGTCTTACCACCACTGAATGGAGACAAACGGTAATTCCTAACCATACTATATTAGACGGAGGCCCTAGGGTCATCAAGGAGTAGGGTAGACTAGCCGCCGCCTATCACCTAGTTTGAGAAGGGATATACACAGAAAGGAAACTTGTGTCTTTCACTTGATACAACTCCAAAGTTTAGTAGCCACCATGGAGGAGGAGAATGAGTAGTTTTTTCACAACTAGGGAGCAAGATGAGGGTGAAGCGGGTGGAAGAAGGCACCTGATAGGCTGGGACATGGAAAGGACCATTGTAAGAACTGTCATGAGAAACAAACAAAGAGGTGCTGGAAATTGCACGAGGTGATGTAATCATGGCAACTGTGAGACTTTGACTTGCCATGCAATGCATCAACGACACCTCGCTCGGGGCAGGGGAGGACGAGGCTGGCTACAAGGCTGTTTTCGGTGGTGGCGGGTGGTGACGGTGGTTGCCCAATAGACCTGAGCAGTGGGTGACCTTAGGAGCTAAGAGAATGAAGGAGATCATGGGGCGAGCTGGAGCTTTATGAGTGAGTGTGTGTGTGTGTGTGTGTGTGTGTGTGTGTGTGTGAGAGAGAGAGAGAGAGAGAGAGAGAGAGTATGAAAGAGAACGAGAATGACACGCGGGCCCTGCTTGATATCGTACAAATTTCTACAAGTGTTGTGACTACCTGGTTTGGAAAATGTGTTATTGTTTTGGGAACCGGTTAGAATCGGCTAACCAATTAGTACATTGAAAATTATTTCGAAATATATTTAAGCTTGCATACATATACGTATAACCAACTAGCTAGATATCAGGAGGAAGAAGCCACATGCTATCATGACGACCATCCTTTACAAAGTAACCTACTGATGCGACCTTATAATTGTCGGCAATGATCTTCATGTGTTCCATATTATACTTAAGGTCACCATCCTTGTTTGAGATCGTCAAGAATACCACATAACTCGGGGCTTCAGAGTTCCTACTTAGACCATTGCAGTAGTATATGCGGTTTCTCTCTATGTCGCCATGACTGCCCGTTGGCACAAGCACCGCCTTGGAAAACGTCGGTCCCAAGAATAAGGCATGGTCGTCCAACCTCGTCACCTCCGACCACCCAGCCCCCATCGTAGCCGCCGACGAGGCCCCTCCCGTCAGCGCCGCGCCGAGGCTGGAGGCGCATCGCAGCGCCATCTTCGGGGCAGTGTGCGCGCCACATCCTGTCGTGGGCGCCACGGGGCGAGAGCAGCAGCCACGGCAGAGCGGGCACCCGCGGCTCCGCGGCGATGGCGGCGCGCCACGAGCTGCAGGTGGCGGCAAAGCGCGCGCGGCTGCCCGGGGACTCGGCCAGCAACCGGTAGATGATGAGGAGGAGGTCATCGGGGAGCATGGAGAAGGACGGGCGCTGCCGCACCGTCGTCCTGGCAGCACCCGTGCGCCGCGAGCGCTTCGTTTCCTCCATGGGCTTCTCGCCGGCTCGCCTTCTATAGATCGATCACGAGGGGAGAGCAAAAGGTGGGAAGACCGGAGATATTTGTTTGACGGCGTGCATGAATCAAATCAGATCTGATATGTATGGTTGGATTCAGGAAAGGAGGCGTCTGGTCGAAGGGCTACGTGGAGGTTGAACATATTTTGGTATACAGTATATGTATGTTGACACCGTTCCTTTCCTAGTACTGAATTAATTATAAATTTTCAACTAGTATCTGCTATTGTTTTCTTTGGGAGATTTTCAATTTTTCAAGATCGAAACTCGCGATGTATGTACACTCTGTGTATGGCTAGGAGTGCTAGGGCTAATTCTTTTTAGGAAAACGTTTAGAGTCAACTACACCAGTGGTGCTAGAACTTGGCGTAAACGGTCACTTTAGTGCTAAAACTTGTGACATACATTGAAGTGGTGCAAAAACTTAGCTCGGGTGTGCAAATACGGTGCTAATCATGTTTGTATACGCCCGCAACACTGACGAAGCCTGCCAGCATGGCGTGGGGCCCGTTGTTAGTGACCAAACAATGTAGACAAGGCGTGTGTATTTTTCCTTTTTTCCTAGAAACCCCCTACTCTTTTATTTTTTCACAAAAAGACCCTGACAGGCGGGTCCCAGCTATCAGCAGTAAAAATAATAATTGAACGGAAAAAGAGTGCACTTAGGTTTCAAACCAGCGACCTCCAATTTAACGTGTCCGCTGCTAACCACCTGACAAAAATCACGTTCGTTGTCTGAATAGGATACACAACCTTATATTCTTTAATATTTTAGAAGAATATTCTTTAATTAAACAACACAAATTTGCAAAGGTGTACTACTCTTTACGTTTTTATTTAGACAATGCTACAATTTACGTCTATAACAGAGCGTACTCATGGGCCAAAACTGACATCAGTTGGTCAGTTAGTTTGGCCCATTTTTAATATGTTACTATTTTATATTTGTTTTTTGCAGTTTGTAAAAATATATTTAAATTATAACTATAAATAACATACATATAATATTAAATATGTATTTATTTGAGGAACAACTGCCTTTGTACATATATTTATATTTTTATATTTAATTTTTTTTGAAAACACACAAACTTTAATAAAAAACATCTGACAAAAAAAACCTTTATTAAAATCGCATCAACACTTTTAAAACAACACAATTCTTTTGAAGACTGGACACTTTTATATACTACTAAATTAATAACTTATTTAAAACATGAAAATATTTGTACTTATATAAGAATTTATTTACATATAAATATTTCTATCAATGACTTTAATTTTTATTTAACATGTGAAAACACTTTTAAAATTGTACAAATATTTTTATAACTCATAATTTAATTTATGAATATTTATTAATTTAATATGTGAACATTTTATGAAACTACATGAGCATTTACTTAACGTTACTTATTTTATTTATATCTATATTATTTAAAACTATAATTCCATTTTTTAAAATAAAATTTCGAAAAAAACTAAAATTTTGAAAATGTAAAAAAAAAACTAACGGTACACTCAGGATTCGAGTCTCCGCGGCTGCATCATTTTTACGATGTTTTTCTATTTTTTGTTATTCAACTGAGGATTTATAGATTGTGTTTCTTTTTTTTTTCAAAAATATAGCCTGTGTTTCCTTAATGTACATGAATGGTGAATGGGTTGGCTGGCTAACTTTCCGATCAGGGAACTTGAGGTTGCTCGGGTTTGAAACCTGAGCATACCTTTTTTCCATTCAAATTAAATTTGTGATGCAAATAGCTGGGACCGCTTGTCAGCAGCTTTTCTATGAAAAAAACAAAAAAACGAGGGGGTTCCATAGAAAAAGCATGCCACACGCCTTGTCTTCATTGTTGGATCACTGACAAACGGGCCCCATGCCACACTAGCATGCCTCGTCAGCGTCGTGGGTGTATACAAACACAATTAGCACCATATTTGCACGTCCGAACCAAGTTTTTGCACCACTTTGATGTATGCCATAAGTTGGTGCACTAAAGTGACCATTGCGTCAAGTTCTAGTATCACTGGTGTAATTGACTCAAACGTTTACGCCCGGAGCGCCGAGGTGTATTTATAGGAGAGGATGGAGTCAAAAGCAAGTCAGGGAGGTCCTCGAGGTGTCCACGAGATAGGGGGGCGCGCCCCAGGGGGTGGGCGCCCCCCACCCTCGTGGGGCCCACGGGACTTCCCTCCGGTAGATTTTTGTTCCAGTATTTTTTATATTTTCCAGAAAAATTCTCCGTTGATTTTCAACGCGTTCCGAGAACTTTTATTTCTGCACAAAAACAACACCACGGTAGTTCTGCTGAAAACAACGTCAGTCCGGGTTAGTTCTAATCAAATCATACCAAAATCATATAAAACTATTGTAAACATGGCATGAATACTTCATAAATTATAGATACGTTGGAGACGTATCAAGCTACACCCCGAATCCCCCCACTAGCCAGATTCCCTCCGTGTCGACCGTCTCCCCCCTCCGTGACATGGCGACAGCGACGTCCGTGAGGGGGGCAATCGATATACCATGGGGTATGTTTTTTGTTTAGATAAAGCACATTTATCTTGTGAAAAATTAAAAATAATAATTATATAAAGTAAAAAAATGTATGCATCGCACGTGGATAGATGACATGGCAGAGGGCATGGGCCAGGCCTATGCCGTAGGCATATCTCTGCCACACCATGGGCCCCCCACTCCCTCGGATCGATGACGTGTCGACGACGCGGATCGGTGATGTCAGAAAATCTATGCCGACGGCGTAGCCGTCGCCGTAGATATGCCGCCGGTCGTCGTTAGCACCCGTCGGCGTAGTTTCGACGCCGTCAAACGGTCGTCGCTGACCGGTTAGGTGGGCCCGGGCTATGCCGACGGCCTAACCTGTGCCGACGGCCCCCGTAGGCGTATCGCTCGCGGTCCCGACAGCCGTAGTATGCCGACGGCCCCCGTCGTCATAGATCGACATATGCCGACGGCGTTTCTACGCCTACGGCCAGCCCTAGTCCATCGGGATATATCCATATATGCCGACGGGGGCCGTCGGCATAGATGAGGCCGTCGGCGTACGCGGATATTCTGGTAGTGGTTTTGGGCTGTTTGGCCGGTTCTTTATTCCGAAAAATTCAGAAAAGAATACCAAAAAATGTAAAAATTAAGAAAGAGAGGCCAAATGTCATATGGCGGTAAATAGTGAGCTTTATTAAGGTTGCCTAATTAAAACCTTGATATGGAAAAAGAGTACAAACGACGCAAATTGGCGGGCATGGAGTTCCTGATGCAGCCTATCAGCTGGTAAGAATGGTCCCATTTTTCAGTTTTACACATCTGGGAGTCTCAAATCTGTAGCGCTGCAGTGGCGATTCCAAACTTTGGTTTGTGAAACAGATTCCCTTTGAATGAAGAGTTTTTTAAGAATCTTTGAATGAAGAGTTAGACGACACGAACCAAGCTCCCTGTGAACTTAATTTCTTTAGTACATTGAAAATTATTTTGAAATATATCTAAGCTTGCATGCATATAATTATAACCAACTAGCTAGATATCAGGAGGAAGAAACCACATGCTATCATAACCATCATCCTTCGCGAAGTAACCTACTAATGTGATCTCATAATTGTCGGCAATGATCTTCCTCTGTTCCATGTGATACTTAACGTCATCATTAGTGCTTGAGATCGTCAAGAACACCGCATCACTGTGGGGTTTAAAGTTTCTACTTACACCATTGGAGTAGTATATGTGGTTTCTCTCTATGTCGCCATGACTGTCCGTTGGCACAGGCATCGCCTTGGAAAATGTCGGTCCCAAGAATAAGGCATGGCCGTCCAACCTCGTCACCTCCGACTAAGTGTTAGTGTTACTGTTGATGAGCTTGAACACCCTAAAGAAAGGCTTGGGGTAATTCCACCACCGATTCATCACAATCACCATAAGCTTTCCATTTAGACCAACGATGTAAGATGCATTCTCCTTGTAAGGGCTCGCCGATGTTAGCCTTTGCATGTCTATCCAATTATCGTCGGTGACTACCGGATCGCCATCCTTGTTCACGCTGAGTTCACACTTGAGAAGATTATTGGAATCATGTGTGACGCCATAGAGGTCACCATTGCAAATGGCAATGTCCTTGAATCTCAACGAATAATATCCACATGTCGTCCACCCTTCACCTGGACGACCAACACTACAGAGCATGATTCCGCAGTTCTCGGTCATGGCGGCCATGATACAACCGTCCGAGGTGGGTAGCTGGTTGAGCACGATTTTCAGGACGACAGCTCCACGGGCATCACTAAGAAACACGTTGGGGCAGGCAATCCTCCTCTGTTTCTCGGAGAGCGGCACCTCCGCGCCGGTGAAGAGGTTGACTATCCTGAGAAGCGGTTGGGAGAAGACCACCCAGCCTCCATCGTAACCGCCGACGAGGCTCCCCCCGACGGCCCCGCTCTGGGGCGGGAGGCTGATCGTGGCGCCATCCTCGGGGCAGAGCGCGCGCCATGTCCTGTTGTGGGCGCCGCACGGCGAGAGCAGCAGCCACGGCAGAGCCGGCATCGGCGGCTCCGCAGCGACGGCAACGCGCCACGACCTGCAGACGGTGCGGAAGCGCGCGCGGCTGCTCGGGGACCCGGCCAGCAACCGGTAGACGATGACGAGGAGGTCGTCAGGGAGCGTGGAGAACGACGGGCAGGGCCGCACCATCCTAGCAGGGCCCGTGCGCCTCGCGCCGTCGCGCGCGTCGTTTCCCGATCCTGCCCGTGGCCGGTGGTGGTGGCTATCTCTATCTGCATGGGCATCTCGGCGGCGCTCCCTCTGTCTATCGATCGATTAGGAGAGGAGAGAACAAAACGTGGGATCCAGATGGATCCAGGAAAGAGAGGCGTCGTTCTTTTCTTCTAGTGCTAGACAAAGGGACTCCGACGTCGTCCAAAGGAGTCACGATTTGTTCTCTTGTTTGGACAGAGGACGCCGGCGAACACGAGGGCTACATATACGTGGGTCGGGAGATTTAGATTTTTACACATCTATACTTGCCATCCACCACGAGGGCTACATATACTCGTGTTTTTTTCATGGTAATACTTGTCTCATATATATCATAAGGATCATAATACAAACCACGTATATACCGACTTGACAAAACTGAAAAAATAGCAGAACGCTAGTCTTTGTGCACAGGAACACCAGCCAAGAAGTAAAATTACAAATAAGACTGAAGAATCCTCTGAGCTTTACACCAACGCCTGTCACCTCCCTCTGGCATCACCATAGCAGCCATCAAAGGAGAAAATGACGGATCACCTTTACATCCGAGCTCGACGCGGCTCCATCGCTGATATGCAGCTTTATGGACCTCCAAGGTGGCTCGCCAATAAAGGCGAAGCCACTGCCGTTGAACGAAATAGACGGGGGCAACACCCCAGAAATGCCATCGAACTTCAGATCTGGCACCCCTGCCCAACTAAGACGTCGGAGGAGGAAACCATACCTGCCTGCCACGGACCACGAACCCAGATCCACCATCTTCCAGATGCCATCAATGCAGACCACAATCTGCATCTGCTCCTGGACTACCTTCCAAACTCCACGCCGGCGCAGGAGCAAACGTCGTCGCAACGGCGGAGCCCGAGGACACAGGTCCACCACGAGGATGCCGCCGCCGTCGCACCATCCTTGCTTGAACAGTCTGGTTTCCAAATCCACCCCAAAAGCAGATCGCCTCGTTGGGGAAGGATCGGAATTATTAGTCGGCGCTGCCATCGCCACCATCGAAGCCATGACGATAACAACCCAAAATCCTAGGAAACTAATGCCTAAAACAATCCACACGCATGGATCCGACGACCCCCCTCGCCACCAACGACCGAGGTCGTCAGCGGAGGGGAGCCATCGGAGGACGGCAGCGGAGGAAGGCGCCCTGGCGGCAGGATGCGAGATCGCCTAAGCGACCCGTTGTGCCTAACAATATTTACAACAACATGTATATACTCGTGTTTGGCTAGATCAGAACGTAATGATTTTCATACGAACCAGCTATTCTCTGACTGTATATACATACATGCGCGCATGGCAACGGTTAAGTACCCCTCGGCTCAGGGTGGACGATACGAGCAAGCTTTTAGGCCCGCTCAGGGTGATTATAAAGATGCTCTACAGGTGTCTCCGATGGTGTTTCTTGGGTTGACATAGATCGAGATTAGGATTTGTCACTCCGTGTTTCGGAGAGGTATCTCTGGGCCCTCTCGGTAATGCACATCACTATAAGCCTTGCAAGCAATATGACTAATGAGTTAGTTACGGGATGATGCATTACGGAACGAGTAAAGAGACTTGCCGGTAACGAGATTGAACTAGGTATTGAGATACCGACGATCGAATCTCGGGCAAGTAACATACCGATGACAAAGAGAACAACGTATGTTGTTATGCGGTTTGACCGATAAAGATCTTCGTAGAATATGCACGAACCAATATGAGCATCCAGGTTCCGCTATTGGTTATTGACCAGAGATGAGTCTCGGTCATGTCTACATAGTTCTCGAACCCGTAGCGCTACTAGGAAAATGCCTGTTAGTGTCGCACCTAATTTTGCCATTAATGGCGCACTATAGGTGCGCCACTATCACCACGCCACTAGTAACAAGTACTAATGGCGCACCTCTGGTGCGCCATTAGTATACCAGATAATAGTGGGGCACCTGGTAGTGCGTCATTACTACCTTTTTAGGTGCGCCACCGGTAACTTTTTTTTATTTTTTGTCGATTTTTTTTGAATTTGGAAGCGGGAAAATAGTAATGGCGCACATTCTAACCCCCACGGTGCGCCATTACTATTTTGAATTTTGAATCTGGATCTGGATCGCGATTTTTTTGCCCTTTTTTTGCTCCTTTTTTGCACAATATTTTTTCAAATTTTGTTCTCGTTTTTGGATCTTGTACGTTCTTTTTCCGAAGAGGAGTTCGCCGGAGAGGAGGGCCGAGGAGAGACCGTGAGGAGGAGAGGAGGGAGGAGGAGGAGGTCACCGGAGAGGAGCTCGCCCAGATCGTCGGAGAGGAGGAGGAGGAGGAGGTCACCGGAGAGGAGCTCGCCTACATCGCCAGAGAGGAGGAGGAGGTCGCCGGAGAGGAGTTCACCGGAGAAGAGGGAGGAGAAACCATGAGGGGAGGGGAGGAGAGGAGGGGAGGGAGGAGGAGCTCACCAGAGAGGAGGGAGGAGGAGATCACCGGAGAGGAGGGAGGAGGAGCTCACCGAATAGGAGGGAGGAGGAGAAACCGTGAGGGGAGGGGAGGAGAGGAGGAGGAGTAGGTCGTCGGAGAGGAGGAGGAGGAGGAGGTCGCCGGAGAGGAGGAGGGGAGTATGGTGGAGGAGAGAAGGGGAGATGGAGTGGAGGAGAGGTGGAGTGGAGGAGAAAAATGAAGAGGTAAGGAGGAGAGGACCCCTCCCAGCCATATATACGGCATAGTAATGGTGCACCGTAGGCAGGTGCGCCATTACTAACTTTTTTTATATATTTTATTTATTTTGAATTTTGATGGCGGGAAGATAGTAATGGCGCACCTTGGGCAGGTGCGCCATTACTAACTTTTTTTATTTGTTTGATATAGTTTGAATTTTGAAGGCGGGAAGATAGTAATGCCGCACCATGGGGAGGTGCGCCATTACTGAGTTTGATTTTTTTTTGAATTTTTTTGCCTCTCCAGATCTTGAAAGCCTGGTAACTTTTTTTTCTGTTAGGTTTTTGAGGATTCTAAAAATCTTCAACGGGGTTCCCCCTGTTGAATCCGGATATAACTTTTCGAGTAGTTGATTTTTCATATAAAAAACCTTTTCATCGGAGTTCGTATGCAAAAGTTATGCCCATTTTACAAATTCTGGAGAGATTTTGCAAAAATGTCGAAAATTCATGTTTGTAAATTTTGCTAACAACTAGACCACATATCACATGGAAATCTTATTTTCTTTTATTTTTTTGATATTTCTATCATTTTCTTATATTTTTTTGAAACTGAAAAGGCGGTCCGGGGGGTGCATTTGGTGAATTTTTTGGCCACCTCAGAAAGTTAGTAATGGCGCACCACCTAAGAATGCACCATTAGTAACCAGGGTTACTAATGGCGCACCTGGTATGTGGTGCGCCATTACTAGTTTTGAAAAAAATATATAAAAAACATGTTAGTAGTGGCGCACGAGTGAATAGTGCGCCATTACTAGGTAGTTCGGGCATACTTGTATCTGGTGAATAATCAGGTGCACCATTAGTAATGTGGCCAATAATGGCGTACCTGTATCTGGTGCGCCACTGCTATATAGCAGTGGCGCACCACATACATGGTGCGCCATTAATGTCCATATTAGCTATAGCCGTTTTCCTAGTAGTGTAGGGTCCGCACGCTTAACGTTCGATGACGATCGGTATTATGATTTTATGTGTTTTGATGTACCGAAGGTAGTTCGGAGTCCCGGATGTGATCTCGAACATGATGAGGAGTCTCAAAACGGTCGAGACATAAAGATCGATATATTGAACGACTATGTTTGGACATTGGAAAGGTTCCGGATGAGTTCGGGCATATACCGGATCACCGGGAGGTTACCGGAACCCCCGGGAGGTATATGGGCCTTATTGGGCTTTAGTGGAGAGAGAGAGAGGGGCAGCGAGGGCATGCCGTGCGCCCCTCCCCCTCTGGTCCGAATTGGACTAGGAAGGGGGGGGCGCCCCTTTCCTTCCTCCCTCTCAACCCCTTCCTTCTCTCCTAGTCCAACTAGGGAATGGGGGGAGGGGGAATCCTACTCCCGGTGGGAGTAGGACTCCTCTAGGGCGCGCCATCGAGGGCTGGCCCTCCCCCCTCCTCCACTCCTTTATATACGGGGGAGGGGGGCACCCCATAGACACACAAGTTGATCATTGATCTCTTAGCCGTGTGCGGTGCCCCCCTCTACAATAATCCACCTCGGTCATATTGTTATAGTGCTTGGGCGATCAGAGACGGGTTTATGCGTAGATGTACGGCTACATCAACCGCGTTGTCATAACGCTTTCGCTTACGGTCTACGAGGGTACGTAGACAACACTCTCCCCTCTCATTGCTATGCATCACCATGATCTTGCATGTGCGTAGGATTTTTTTTTAAATTACTACGTTCCCCAACAGTGGCATCAGAGACGGGTTTATGCGTAGATGTTATATGCACGAGTAAAACACAAATGAGTTGTGGGCGATAATAGTCATACTACTTACCAGCATGTCATACTTTGATTCAGCGGTATTGTTGGATGAAGCGGCCCGGACCGACATTATCCGTCCGCTTACGCGAGACTCGTTCTACTGACGTGCTCACGCACATGTGGCTGGCGGGTTTCAGTTTCTCCAACTTTAGTTGAATCGAGTGTGGCTACGCCCTGTCCTTGTTGAAGGTTAAAACAACACACTTGACGAAAAATCGTTGTGGTTTTGATGCGTAGGTAAGAACGGTTCTTGCTAAGTCCATAGCAGCCACGTAAAACTTGCAACAACAAAGTAGATGACGTCTGTCGGTGTCAAAACTGGCGGATCTCGGGTAGGGGGTCCCGAACTGTGCGTCTAGGCGGATGGTAACAGGAGACAAGGGACGCAATGTTTTACCCAGGTTCGGGCCCTCTTGATGGAGGTAAAACCCTACGTCCTGCTTGATTAATATTGATGATATGGGTAGTACAAGAGTGGATATACCATGAGATCAAGGAGGCTAAACCCTAAAGCTAGCCTATGGTATGATTGTTGTAATGTATGTTGTGTCCTACAGACTAAAGCCCTCCGGTTTATATAGACACCGGAGGAGGCTAGGGTTACACAGAGTCGGTTACAATGGTAGGAGATCTACATATCCGTATTGCCAAGCTTGCCTTCCACGCCAAGGAAAGTCCCATCCGGACATGGGACGAAGTCTTCAATCTTGTATCTTCGTAGTCTTGGAGTCCGGCGGACGATGATAGTCCGGCTGTCCGGACACCCCCTAGTCCAGGACTCCCTCAGTAGCCCCTGAACCAGGCTTCAATGACGCTAAGTCCGGCGCGCATAATGTTCGGCATTGCAAGGCGGGTTCCTCCTTTGAATAATCCAGAGAAGATCATGAACACCAGGATAGTGTCCGGCTCTGCAAAATAAATTCCACATTCCACCGTAGAGAGAATAAAATGCACATAGGTCCAATCTGCTGACGTATTTGGCGGCATGACATCACACCGCTACCAAGCCTTTACTTGAATCATTTTTTATTATACCACCTCAGCACGTTTAGCGAAGCGGTTTCGTTGGCACGTCTTGTCGAAGCAGAGATCGTGCTCCCTTTATTCCGGGATTCTCATCAATACGAGCGTGGGTAACCCAACCGTGCCCGTCGCCACGCCTCCTCTATCGAAGGTGAATCCCGAACGGTCACGGAGACGGCTCTTGGTATTTTCCCCCTTTATAAGAGGACCAAGGCTCGTTTCTTTTCTTCAATCTTCCATCGAATCCTCTCCTTGCTCCAAGTTCCAACTCCCAGAGCCCCAGATTCGAGCGCTTCGGATCTTCAACAATGTCCGGCTTCGACCTTCAGGGCCGGCGGATGCCCTCCTCCGTCACGGAGGAGGACGTCCTAAAGCTGCGTGAGGCCAAGTACCTGTCCTACGAGATTTCGCACAGGTTGCCCGCCCAAGGGCAGGCCGTACCCGCTCCCGAGCCCGGTGAGTACGTCGTCTTCGTATCCCACCTCCGTCGGGGTTTAGGCTTCTCGACGGACCCCTTCGTGAGAGGGCTCATGTTCTACTACGGGCTGGATTTTCACGACTTGGCTCCGGAGTCCATCCTCCATATTTCCGCATTCATTATTGTCTGCGAAGCCTTCCTCCGCGTCACCCCCCACTTCGGCCTGTGGCTGAAGACCTTCAATGTGGAGCCGAAGATGATCGGGGGGCGTCAAGCGGAGTGCAGCGGGGTGGCCATAAACAGGAGGGCCGATGCCCCGTGGCCCGAGGGCTCCTTCCAAGAGGAGCTCGGCTTGTGGCAGCAGGAGTGGTTCTATATCACCGCTCCGAAGGGCAGCAAGCAAAAGCCGCCGCCTCCATTCCACCCGGACCTCCACGCCGATTGATGTCGTGGGTCAACCAAGGGCTCAATTGGGAGCCGTCCGAAGACGTGCCTTTATTGTAGTGCCATATTCGAGACCTCCAAGCGAGGGAGATCAATCTGGTTGTGGTGATGCAGGTCATGCTAATCAGGCGTCTTCTGCCCTGCAAACGCCGTCCTCTCCGGTTATGGGAGTTCAATCCGGAGGGACCACGAATTCTCCAACACTTCATGGGTATGACGCTCGTGGAGATGTACAAGTTATTCTTCGGACCGCAGGCGGCGTGTCCGGAATTGACCGAGGACGCAGGCCTAAGCTGCAATCGCACGGATACACAGGTAAGTAGCTCAGAGTCCGGACGTTCTATTTGTTTGCTTTTCTGAAATTCGCCTTCTAACCCATTATTCTTCATCAGGAGTGGGTAGCGCGATCGAAGCTGATAAGGTGTCCGGCCCCCCTCCCAGAGACCGCACCGGAGCCCGTGCTGGTCAGAATGTTGGAGGTCGCGCCCGTAGAAGGGGGCGATGGGGAAGAGAGAAGAGCTACCACCTCGCCCAAGGGGGCGCCTGAAGGGGGGGGGGACCGAAAATCCCTCCTTCCAGGGGGAGAAGAGGTCCGCCTCCGAAGACCCGGAGGCCAAAGCCCCTAAGCAGGGGAAGAAATCTTTACCGGAGGGTCCTACGTCCGGGGAGGGCCCAGACGTACAATCGTCTCTAAAGGATCAGCCCTCCAGCGAGCCGTGAGTAAAAAAGGGGGGGTTCGTTAATAAGAAAATACCCCTATTTGTGCTTCTGTGGATAACCGAAATTTTTACCTTACAGTTCGGCTCTGCGACCATCTCAGGTGAGTTCGTCTTCGGGGGATCTTCGTCCGGAGATGATGGAGAGCGAAACGCCTCCATCTGCTGCGCCGTCGGACAGGGCAGACGAGCCTGAGGTATCGTCACGGAGGGTATCCCAGAGTCCGGTGGGGCCGGAGAGTGCGGCGCCAACTAGTGTCCGGCCGGGGGAGCTGAAGGATCTGCTTGAGAGGTCGTCCATCTCAGAAGAACACCATGTTTTGATGAGTATGGTGATTGGAAGGATTTCGTCCGCCGAAAGCGGATTGCATAGTGCCGTCAGGAGTTTGCTGGCGGGATTTGAGGTACGCAAGAACGACGCACCTTTTTGACAGTTTGGCACATAGAAGTGCACCCTGTATAGATAGTAGCCCCTGAGACTCGGTAGGGTGTCGAAAGCGACAGCGTGCCGAGGATCAAAATCGTAGGTAATGAATGTCGCCATTCCTATGCAGGTGGCGGATAGTCCGGGGGCTAGCCGGACTAGTGGAGTTGTCGAGTTAATGCGGCAACTTGATGTGGCGGATGCGTACATCGCGCTTGTCAACCGGCGACTTGACGAGTCGCAAGGTAAATGAATTCTCCGCAGGCACTTATTTAAGGGAGTCAAAGCCCGTTTTTGACAATATATATGCTGTGATACAGACGGTGCTGCTGCTGTGGAGAGCCTTCGGGCCGAGCTTGCTCAAGCTAAGGAGCAAGCCCGAAGGAGTGATGCGGCTGCCTCGAGGTCGGCCGAGGAGTTGAAAGCTGAAAAGGCTGCACACTGCCTAAGCAGGGAAAAGATGGCCGAATGGCCGTGAAATTGAAGGATGCTGCCGACCGCAATGAGGCTCTTGAAAAGCAGCTCCTATCGGAGCGGGAAGACCTGGGGAAGGCCACCGCCGAGGCCAAGGATGCCCGTTCTGCAATGCGGGCTATGAAGGAGGAGCTGCGCCAGGCCGGAGATATTGTGGCTGGCAGGCCTTTTCTGCTGCGTCGCCGGTTTACGGATCCAAAGTATGCCCAACTTGGTCAGCTGTGGGGTCCGGAGGATCCATATATGGACTTAGCGGCAAGTGCGGCTGATGCCGTTGTGCACTTCCGGAGCCAGAAGGATCACAAGACGGAAGAGCTATTTTGGTCTCAATTCCATAGTCCGGATCGTTCGCTTCCGCTGACCGATTGGTTGGCCGAATGGGCTGAGCTGAACAGGTTGTCCGGACTTGCCATGACTGATATCGTGGCTCATGTCTGGCCAGAGAGGCCCAAGGCGACGAGCTATTTTGGCTTATTGCAGCAATTTCTTGGAGCGGTGCCGCATATCAAGGAGATGAAGTGGTCGGCCTGCATAGAAGGTGCGCGGATGGCCCTTGCCCGTGTGAAGACACATTGGACAGAGATGGATGCCACTGCTATTGCAGCCCAGGGTTCGGACGAAAGCCGGTTACCCGCCGAGCACTATTTTGGGGAAGTTATGCGGGCGCTCGTGTAATAGAGTCGCAGTGCTCAAAAAATGTCACGTTCAAATGAACGTTTTATCTTGTAAAACAATGATTATGTTGTAACTGCTTTTTATACTTGTGCGTTCCAAGTATTAAAATATCTCCTATGCGGCCGTGTATGTATACGTTTGTATAATCTGAAAGATTGCAGTCTTCGGCTTCAGCCCCCACGCACAAGGTGCGGGGGTGTTCGCAAAAAATAGCGCGTTTTCACACTTAATCCGACGTCTCGGTCCTGTTAAGGAGGTGGTAGCGTAGCAAACGAGGCAATCCGGACTATGATGCTTTATCACTTTCACTTAGCCATTGGAGTTCGAGGGTGGGGCTACGATATAGCCCCTTGGGGCACCGCGCTTCTCCGAATTCGGGGCGCGTGTGTGCCTGACCGGGAAGCGGTCCTTCGTCAAAGCGGGGAATTCTAAACATTCTGGTAGTCGATCGAGTGGTTGACCAGTCTCTCGCTGTATCATGACAGTTAGTTTTCAGCTTTCTCTACTGAGGTGCTCGCCCTGCCGAACTGGGGCACAATCGCAGTAGTTCTCCTGGTGCCGCGTTAGTTGATGATACGGAACGTAAGGCAGCAAAACACAGGAGCCGGGCAAACCCAACATTTGACCAAAGACATGATTTGGAGCTGATGCATATAAGGCCTAACTCGAGACGCCGAACACTCCCTAAGGTGTTCGGTCTTTATAATAGTGGGCAGAACAATGCCCTAAGCCCCTAGTGTCCAGGTACGGGCATGGTCCTCTGACGCGGCCGATGCCAAAACGTCAGGCTCTGCTTTGGTTATAATGAGAAACCAAGGGATTATAACAACAAGAGACAGTAAAAAAGGTTTACGCAGGGTCTTAATCTGAAAAGAATCCTCGCGACGGGTCCCTACTGCACGTCTGCGCCTGTGTCTCCGTTGTGCCGTTATCTTGGACGGGTGTGCACGTTGTTCATCTGTAAAAGGAGAGAAACTTAGTTTGAAAAGAATTTGTGCGAAGAAATATATACGAAAGAAGGAATATAAATAAGTAAAGCGGAGTCTGTATGAGCTCGCTGTTGCTTGTGCGCGCGGCCCCTTGTGAAGGGATGTGCGGCTAGGGAGCCCCTAGCTTATTTATACCGGACTCGTCTGACCGTGTCCGGGGTCTTTAAATAACCCTCGCACTGAAATGATGCCACGTGGACCGGGCATCTTAAGTGTAAGAGACGCGTAATGTGGTATGGCGTTGAAGCGGACAAAAGCCTCTCGTCCCAAGAGTGCTGGATAGCTACTTTTAAATGGGACGATATGAAAGATTAGTTTTTCGCGTCGAAAGTTGTTCGGTGATCCGAACACAACTTCTAGTAGTAAGGAGCCTATGCACTTGGCATAAGGGCCGGGCGTCACTCCTTTAAAGGAAGTGCGGTTGTGTCGAATTGTAGTAAGGTCTATCCCCAACTTGCGGATTATGTTTGGATACAGCAGGTTTAAGTCACTGCCTCCGTCCATCAGGACTTGTGTAAATTGCAGTCTGTTGATTATAGGATCCAATATCAGGGCAGTCCATCCTGCATTTCAAACGCTTCTGGAATAATCCAGGTGGTCGAAAGTGATCGGTTTTGATGTCCAATCTCTATGTTCCGCTGGGTTGGACCGTGCGAGACCCATTTTAACAGGTGCCGCACTGTTTTTCCGTATTATCACATGAAGTGAATTTACTGCTTTGACCTCTTGTGGGAAATTCTTTTGTTTTTCGGTGCTCTGCTGGTGGGGTTTATCATCTTCGCTTGATGCGTCGAGCCCCTTGTGTTCGGCGTTTAGTCGGCCGGACTGTTTGAAAACCCAACAATCTCGGTGGGTGTGGTTTGCAGGCCTTCCGGGGGTACTGTGGATTTGACATATCCGACCCAAAATCTTGTTTAAGTTGGATGGCTCATCGCTGTTATCCTTAAGAGGCGGTGTTTTGTTGTTTGGCCGCGAGCTTTTGAATCCGGCGTTGACTGCCGTGCTCTTTGGGCTTTTCTCTTTATTCCGGCGCTGCTCTTTTCTACGCCGTGATTTTCCGTTTCCATCTCTGATCTCGGATGTACTTGGGTCGCTGGTGCTGCATCTTGCTAGCAAGCTGTCCTCTCCCGCACAAAAGCGGGTCATGAGGCTTGTCAGCGCGGACATTGTCCTCGGCTTCTCTTGGCCGAGGTGTCTGGCGAGCCATTCGTCTCGAACGTTGTGTTTAAAAGCTACTAAGGCTTCGGCGTCCGGACAGTCGACTATTTGGTTCTTTTTGTTGAGGAACCTGTTCTAGAATTTGCGCGCTGACTCTTCGGGCTGTTGAGTTATATGACTTAGATCATCTGCATCCGGAGGGCGGACATAAGTTCATTGAAAGTTTGCTCTAAACGCATCCTCGAGCTCTTCCCAACTTCGAACAGTATTTTCTGGGAGGCTTTTGAGCCAATGACGGGCTGGCCCTTTGAGCTTGAGGGGTAAGCATTTTATGGCGTGGAGATTGTCTCCTCTAGCCATGTGTATGTGTAGTATGTAATCCTCTATCCAGACTCCGGGGTCTGTTGTTCCGTCGTAGGCCTCTATGTTTATGGGTTTAAACCCTGCTGGGAATTCGTGATCCAGCACCTCGTTGGTGAAACATAGTGGGTGTGCGGCGCCCCTGTATTTGGGTGCACCGATGTCTTCGGACACTTGGCGTGTTGCATTGCTTCCTGCGGCCCTCTTTTTTGGCCCGTAAATGGACCTGGCTGGGCCATCTGTCTTTCCAGGGTCATTAGTCTGCTTATGTGCGGTGCCGCTTTCAGATTTTGGTCTATCATCTGGCCGTCTATCCGACCAGGAGGCCTCTTTGTTTTTTGACTGTGGGGGCTCTATGGCCTCCTCGTCAAATTCTGGCAGCAGCTTGCGCTTCGGATAGCTCTTTGATTGATGGCCATTGCCATATTTGTCTGTGGTTTTGAGCACTTTGCTCCACCTCATTCTGAGTGTATTTTCCGCTGTTTTGAGCTTCCGTTTTTCCTTCTTCAAGCTTCTTGCGGTGGAGACTAGTCTTTTCCGAAGGTTTTTATTCTCCGGCGGTGTGTCCGGCGTGAGGTCGTCTGGACTATTGTTTTCGCCGGGCCTGGACTGATTGTCTGACTCGTCCTGTTCGGACGGTTGCTTGTCTGCGTGTTCGTCGTCCGCTGGTTTGCCCTGCTGTATTGCTAGGTTATTAAGAGCGCTGTTGTTGTCGAGGCGGGACTTAGGGCGGCGTCTGCGTCGCCGTTTTGGTTGTTTGTCGGCGGGATTATCTTCTGCCGCGCCCCGTTGGTCCTCGTTGTCAATTCCTTTTGGGGTATCCACCATGTATACGTCGTATGACGAGGTGGTCTTGACGTGCCTTTTAGGCGCTGGTTCTTGTTCGTCTCCGGCATCGTCGTCCATGCCGTCGATGTCTTCGGAGTCATAGTTTAGCATGTCGGTTAGATCGTCGACAGTGGCTACAAAGTGGGTGGTGGGTGGGGTTTGAATTTCTTCGTCTCCCGAATCCCAACCGTCCTGGCCGTAGTCCGGCCGGGCCTCTCCGGATAGCGAGAGGTGTTTTAACGAATTTAGGATGTCGCCAAAGGGCGAGCGTTGGAAGATGTCCCTGGCGGTGAATTCCATAACCGGCGCCCGATTAAATTTAATTGGCAGGGGCGCGGGCGGTCCAGAGTCCGGCAGGGAGTCCGGCACCTCGAAGTCACGAGCTTCGCAAGGGAAAAGGTTAGTGTTTGGCTCCATCGCTGTAGAAGTTGCAGCCCCCGAGGCGGTGTCCAACCACCGGCCCTCGATCTGGGCGATCGGCTCCGGGCTAAGGGCCGGAGCGGATTCTTGTGCGGCCACCAAGGCACTGTTCGGCGGCAGAGCTAGATCATGCCTATCGTAACAGTGCGGCGCGCTTGGCTGTGGCTCGAGCCCGTCGAAGATCAAGTCCCCGCGGATGTCGGCCGTGAAGTTTAGGCTTCCGAATCTGACCTGATGGCTAGGGGCGTAGCTTTCGATCTGCTCCAGATGGCCAAGAGAATTAGCCCGCAGTGCGAAGCCGCCGAATACGAAGATTTATCCGGGGAGAAAAGTCTCACCCTGGACAGTGTCGTTGATTGAAGATGCCATCGGGCCTATCGGTGACGACACAGAGGAACTCTCAATGAAAGCACCAATGTCGGTGTCAAAACCGGCGGATCTCGGTAGGGGGTCCCGAACTGTGCGTCTAGGCGGATGGTAACAGGAGACAAGGGACACAATGTTTTACCCAGGTTCGGGCCCTCTTGATGGAGGTAAAACCCTACGTCCTGCTTGATTAATATTGATGATATGGGTAGTACAAGAGTGGATCTACCACGAGATCAAGGAGGCTAAACCCTAAAACTAGCCTATGGTATGATTGTTGTAATGTATGTTGTGTCCTACGGACTAAAGCCCTCCGGTTTATATAGAAACCGGAGGAGGCTAGGGTTACACAGAGTCGGTTACAATGGTAGGAGATCTACATATCCGTATTGCCAAGCTTGCCTTCCACGCCAAGGAAAGTCCCATCCGGACACGGGAGAGAGTCTTCAATCTTGTATCTTCGTAGTCTTGGAGTCCGGTGGACGATGATAGTCCGGCTGTCCGGACACCCCCTAGTCCAGGACTCCCTCAACGTCTAACTTGTTTTTGCAGGGCATGTTGTGATGTGATATGTTCAAGACATGATGTTAAATTTTATTGTATGAGATGATCATGTTTTGTAACAAAGTTATCGGTAACTGGCAGGAGCCATATGGTTGTCACTTTATTGTATGCAATACAATCGCCCTGTAATTGTTTTTTTTTACTTTATCACTAAGCGGTAGCGATAGTCGTAGAAGCAATAGTTGGCGAGACGACAACGATGCTACGATGGAGATCAAGGTGTCATGCCGGTGACGATGGTGATCATGATGGTGCTTTGGAGATGGAGATCAAAGGCACAAGATGATGATGGCCATATCATATCACTTATATTGATTGCATGTGATGTTTATCCTTTATGCATCTTATTTTGCTTAGTTCAGCGGTAGCATTATAAGATGATCGCTCACTAAATTTCAAGGTATAAGTGTTCTCCCTGAGTATGCACCGTTGCTACAGTTCGTTGTGCCGAGACACCACGTGATGATCGGGTGTGATAAGCTCTACGTTCACATACAATGGGTGCAAGCCAGTTTTGCACATGCAGAATACTTGGGTTAAACTTGACGAGCCTAGCATATGCAGATATGGCCTCGGAACACTGAGACCGAAAGGTCGAGCGTGAATCATATAGTATATATGATCAACATATGATGTTCACCATTGAAAACTACTCCATCTCACGTGATGATCGGACATGGTTTAGTTGATTTGGATCATGTGATCACTTAGATTATTAGAGGGATGTCTATCTAAGTGGGGGTTCTTAAGTAACATGATTTTGAACTTTAATTAATCATGAACTTAGTACCTGATAGTATTTTGCATGTCTATGTTATTGTAGATAAATAGCCCGTGCTACTGTTTCACTGAATTTTAATGCGTTCCTAGAGAAAGCTAAGTTGAAGGATGATGGTAGCAACTACACGGACTGGGTCCATAACTTGAGGATTATCCTCATTGCAGCGCAGAAGAATTACGTCCTGGAAGCACCGCTGGGTGCCAGGCCTGCTGCAGATGCTACTGATGATGTTAAGAACGCCTGGCAGAGCAACGCTGATGACTACTCAATAGTTCAGTGTGCCATGCTTTACGGCTTAGAACCGGGACTTCAACGACATTTTGAACGTCATGGAGCATATGAGATGTTCCAAGAGTTGAAGTTAATATTTCAAGCAAATGCCCGGATTGATAGATATGAAGTCTCCAATAAGTTCTATAGCTACAAGATGGAGGAGAATAGTTCTGTAAGTGAACATATACTCAGAATGTCTGGGTACCATAACCACTTGACTCAAATGGGAGTTAATCTTGTTGATGATAGTGTCATTGACAGAGTTCTTCAATCACTACCACCAAGCTACAAGAGCTTTGTGATGAACTATAATATGCAAGGGATGAACAAGACTATTCCCGAGCTCTTCGTAATGCTAAAGGCTGCGGAGGTAGAAATCAAGAAGGAGCATCAAGTGTTGATGGTCAACAAGACCACCAGTTTCAAGAAGAAGCGCAAAGGGAAGAAGGGGAACTTCAAGAAGAACGGCAAGAAAGTTGCTGCTCAAGTGAAAAGCCCAAGTCTAAACCTAAGCCTGAGACAGAGTGCTTCTACTGCAAAGGGACTGTAGGAGATATGCCCTGGAGGCAATCATGTACGATGATATTTCCTATGTGTTTATGGATAAAGATAGTCCTTGGACATTATCAATGATGTGTATCAGCAAGTACGTGACTTGTTTGTGGGACTATGCATTGTATGATGACTGTCCTAAAAGGTCCCTAGTCGAAAGGACTGTGTGGACGCGCAGCCGACTAGACTAGCATATGACACGGTCGATGGCTTGGTCTCACTAGCCATGGAGCATTGGATGCTAACCGCATAATATGGACTTGGAAAGGTCTGGTCGGATTCGACGTAGTCAGATCCGAGTCGAGATAAGGTCCGAGTCGGACAGACCCAACTATGAGGCGCAATGATATGTCATCTGTGAGTCTCTAGTACAACATACGTTCTATGTCCTAAGACCTGAGCTAACACATGTACACGTGATGGTGACAGACTTGCTTTGGGCCGACCAAACGCTACTCCTTGACTGGGTAGTTACAAAGGTAGGTTTCGGGCTTGTCCAGACCCATGCTGCGAGACGTGGCCGAGCAAGATGGGATTTGCCCCTCCGATCAGGAGAGATATACTCCGGGCCCCTCGTGTGATCCGACTAAGAGAAGCATGGCCATGCAACAAGGATTATGAGATAATCCAAATTGTGGTCGGTATCACTGGAACAAGAAAGAGGTCGGGCTAGCACAAGGATGACAGTCTCGCCTTGAGCCCGGCAACATATATCGTGAGGCAAAGGGAACATAAGTGTGACACGTTGTACATGTTCGCCTAACCAGCTTCATAGTGTGCTTGGTGGTCGGCACGCCTTGCTAGAGGCCGCTACCAACCGTGCAGGTCGGAGGTGATCCGAACTATGACCAAGCCAACTTGAACCTAAGGGGTCGCGCGCTTAATGGAAGGAACCTACGAGATCGGTTCGGAGGACACTGGTCGGATGTGATCCGAACTGGACTAGGAACGTAACCGAGTAGACTTTGGGCGTCAGGGTCCGTGCGAGGCCCAAGTGTTGAGCCTACGACAGACGCCTATATAAAGTGGAGGTGCGGCACACTCATGCGGTTGATCGCTTCGGCGCTGCGACTAAGGTTTGCATGTGTTGCAAATAGCCACCTCCACTCGCCGCCGACTGTGTGATCGGACCTAGCAGTCCGCCGCATGGTGTTCCTCCTGCACGTGCGGATACCGTTAGAGGCGGTGCACTTGTGCCGCTCCGGCGAACTTGTACGTGGGATCGAACGAACGGCTGTTCGAGGGAGATCGGACGAGGAGGAGACGATCCACACGGCACTGTGCATCTAGTGGTAACGAACTATGATCCATCTCCTATAGCATGTTTTTGTTGTTCTGCGCATAGGAAAATTTTAAATTGTAGTCGACGCACCCTACCGTAGAACCCAACAGTGGTATCAGAGCCTCTGCTATAGGATTTGGATTCATATCGTATGCATATTAGATATGTGGAGGCGGCAGATGAGATCTGTTGTTGTTGACGAGATTGGCTATGTGCACGGTTGATGTGATCAACTGCACATGGGGATCGTTGAGGCTATGTTTTCTATCAATCGGGATCGATGAGGTTGTGACACGATCTACCCCTACTGGTCGGTCATCCGCCATCGGGGTTAACAGTGAAACGTAAATCCGAATCGGGACCGCCGTGTGCGTAGCACCGTGTATTTCATACCCGACACACAAACCGGTAGAATGCAATTCTATGCATAACTTTGTTTTGCAGGTTTGATGTGAATAGTATGGCTCATGTGTATGTGATGCATGTGTGTAATTTATACATGGTCTGCGTGTCATGTTTGTCAGCCGGCAGGAGCCAAAGTGCTGTCATTATATTGTATAACGACCTGCGTGTCAACTTGTGACTCTATGTAAAATTCATCACTAGTTGTAGTAGTTGGATAATAGAGATCAGGTTGGTGGCTTGGCGTCCCAGCGTGACAAATAAGATGGAGTTCGTAGATGGTCATTGGAGTTGGAGCCGACCTGGAAGAACGTCCATGAAGGAGCCATACTTTTTCACAATATGTGTTATATTTGTGATTGTTATGCTTCTTTGTTTCTATGCATGTTAGAATGGTAGAATGATCCCTCGTGAATATCAAGCGAATTGCCATCCCCGATGTTGCACCTTCGCACGTCAAGTACGTCTAGTAGTGGGCTCATAATATTGGGGTGCTGCTGGATGTCCTTGAACTGAAGGGTTCGTGTCAGACACGGACATGCACTGCATCAGGTTAACTTGACAAGGCTATCAAAACGGTTTTGGGCCTTGTGGCAAAGAAGGTTGGGAGCCGGGGTATGAGATACCTTCCTGACCGACAGGAGTCATATAGAGATACGATTAGCAAGGAGTTGCCCCGGATAGGTATGTTGGCTAGCAGTGATGCTAAAGCTCACTAGTCGCATGCCCTAGTCGGATCCTGAATCACTGAGAGTCTGCGGAGGGATGCTGACTTCAGTGGGAGTATTTCTGTTTAGGCCAGAATTACTCTACAGAAACACATTGCTTAGTGATTGCATATTTTCTGTTGTAGATCAATGGCACCACCTTCTCAACCCAACTTTGCATTGAAATCAATTCTGGAAAAGGATAAACTGAATGGAACAAACTTTACCACCTGGTATAGAAATCTGAGAATTGTTCTCAAGCACGATAAAAAGGAACATGTGTTGGGGAACGTAGTAATTTCAAAAATTTTCCTACGCACACGCAAGATCATGGTGATAGCATAGCAACGAGAGGGGAGAGTGTTCGTCCACGTACCGTCGTAGACCGTAAGCGGAAGCGTTAGCACAACACGATTGATGTAGTCGTACGTCTTCACGATCCGACCGATCCAAGCATCGAACGTACGGAGCCTCCGAGTTCAGCACACGTACAACTCGATGACGATCTCCGGCCTCCGATCCAGCAGAGCTCCGGAGATGAGTTCCGTCAGCACGACGGCATGGTGACGATGATGATTTTCTACCGGCGCAGGGCTTCGCCTAAACTCCGAGACGATATGACCAAGGTGGAATATGGTGGAGGGGGGCACCGCACACGACTAAGGAACGATCCGTAGATCAACTTGTGTGTCTATGGGGTGCCCCCCCGCCCCCGTATATAAAGGAGCAAGGGGGGAGGCCGGCCGGCCCTTGGGACGCGCCAAGGAGGGGGAAGTCCTCCTCCTAGTGGGAGTAGGACTCCCCTTTCCTAGTCCAACTAGGAAGGAGGAAGGGGGAAGGAAAGAGGGGGAGAGGGAGAGGAAAAGAGGGGCCGCGCCCCCCTCCCCTAGTCCAATTCAGACTCCCCATGGGAGGGGGGGCGCCACCTCCTGGGCTGCTGCCCTCTCTCTCCCCTCAGGCCCACTAAGGCCCAATACTTCCCAGGGGGGTTCTGGTAACCCCTCCGGCACTCCGGTTTTCTCCGAAATCGCCCGGAACATTTCCGGTGTCCGAATATAGTCGTCCAATATATCAATCTTTATGTCTCGACCATTTCGAGACTCCTCGTCATGTCCGTGATCACATCCGGGAATCCGAACAAACTTCGGTACATCAAAACTTATAAACTTATAATAAAACTGTCATCGTAACGTTAAGCGTGCGGACCCTACGGGTTCGAGAACTATGTAGACATGACCTAGAACTATTCTCGGTCAATAACCAATAGCGGGACCTGGATGCCCATATTGGTTCCTACATATTCTACGAAGATCTTTATCGGTCAAACCGCATAACAACATACGTTGTTCCCTTTGTCATCGGTATGTTACTTGCCCGAGATTTGATCGTCGATATCCAATACCTAGTTCAATCTCGTTACCGGCAAGTCTCTTTACTCGTTCTGTAATGCATCATCCCGTAACCAACTCATTGGTTACATTGCTTGCAAGGCTTATAATGATGTGCATTACCGAGAGGGCCCAGAGATACCTCTCCGACGATCAGAGTGACAAAACCTAATCTCGAAATACGCCAACTCAACATGTACCTTCGGAGACACCTGTAGTACTCCTTTATAATCACCTAGTTACGTTGTGACGTTTGGTAGTACCCAAAGTGTTCCTCCGGTAAACGGGAGCTGCATAGTTCTCATAGTTACAGGAACATGTATAAGTGATGAAGAAAGCAATAGCAGTATACTAAACGATCAAGTGCTAGGCTACCAGAATGGGTCATGTCAATCACATCATTCTTCTAATGATGTGATCCCATTAATCAAATGACAACACATGTCTATGGTTAGGAAACATAACCATCTTTGATTAATGTGCTAGTCAAGTAGAGGCATACTAGTGACTATAGGTTTGTCTATGTATTCACACATGTATCATGTTTCCGGTTAATACAATTCTAGCATGAATAATAAACATTTATCATGATATGAGGAAATAAATAATAACTTTATATTGCCTCTAGGGCATATTTCCTTCAGTCCCCCACTTGCACTAGAGTCAATAATCTAGATTACATAGTAATGATTCTAACACCCATGGAGTCTTGGTGCTGATCATGTTTTGCTCGTGAGAGAGGCTTAGTCAACGGGTCTGCAACATTCAGATCCGTATGTATCTTGCAAATCTCTATGTCTCCCACTTGGACTTGGTCCCGAATGGAACTGAAGCGTCTCTTGATGTGCTTGGTCCTCTTGTGAAATCTGGATTCCATTGCCAAGGCAATTGCACCAGTATTGTCACAGAAGATCTTCATTGGTCCCGATGCACTAGCTATGACACCTAGATCGGAAATGAACTCCTTCATCCAGACTCCTTCATTTGCTGCTTCCGAAGCAGCTATGTACTCCGCTTCACATGTAGATCCCCCAACGACTCTTTGTTTAGAACTGCACCAAGTTACAGCTCCACCGTTTAATAAAAACACGTATCCGGTTTGCGATTTAGAATCGTCCGGATCAGTGTCAAAGCTTGCATCGACGTAACCATTTACGACTAGCTCTTTGTCACCTCCATATACGAGAAACATATCCTTAGTCCTTTTCAGGTATTTCAGGATGTTCTTGACCGCTGTCCAGTGATCCACTCCTGGATTACTTTGGTACCTTCCTGCCAAGCTTATTGCTAAGCACACGTCAGGTCTGGTACATAGCATTGCATACATGATAGAGCCTATGGCTGAAGCATAGGGAACATCTTTCATTTTCTCTCTATCTTCTGCAGTGGTCGGGCATTGAGTTTGACTCAACTTCACACCTTGTAGCACAGGCAAGAACCCTTTCTTTGCCTGATCCATTTTGAACTTTTTCAAAAAAAATTCAAGGTATGTGCTTTGTGAAAGTCCTATCAAGCGTCTTGATCTATCTCTATAGATCTTGATGCCCAATATGTAAGCAGCTTCACCGAGGTCTTTCATTGAAAAACTTTTATTCAAGTATCCCTTTATGCTATCCAGAAATTCTATATCATTTCCAATTAATAATATGTCATCTACATATAAAACCAGAAATGCTATAGAGCTCCCACTCACTTTCTTGTAAATACAGGCTTCTCCAAAAGTCTGTATGAAACCATATGATTTGATCACACTATCAAAACGTTTATTCCAACTCCGAGATGCTTGCACCAGTCCATAAATGGATCGCTGGAGCTTGCATACTTTGTTAGCACCTTTTGGATCAACAAAACCTTATGGCTGCATCATATACAACTCTTCTTCCAGAAATCCATTCAAGAATGCAGTTTTGACATCCATTTGCCAAATTTCATAATCATGAAATGCAGCAATAGCTAACATGATTCGGACAGACTTAAGCATCGCTACGGGTGAGAAACTCTCATCGTAGTCAACCCCTTGAACTTGTCGAAAACCTTTTGCAACAAGTCGAGCTTTATAGACAGTTACATTACCATCAGCGTCAGTCTTCTTCTTAAAGATCCATTTATTCTCAATGGCTTGCTGATCAGAGGGCAAGTCAACCAAAGTCCATACTTTGTTCTCATACATGGAACACATCTCAGATTTCATGGCCTCTAGCCATTTTGCGGAATATGGGCTCATCATCGCTTCCTCATAGTTCATAGGTTCATCATGGTCAAGTAACATGACTTCCGGAATAGGATTACCTTACCACTCTGGGGCCGATCTTACTCTGGTAGACCTACGAGGTTCAGTAGAAACTTGATCTGAAGTTTCATGATCAATATCATTAGCTTCCTCACTAATTGGTGTAGTTGTCACAGGAACCGGTTCTTGTGATGAACTACTTTCCAATAAGGGAGCAGGTACAGTTACCTCATCAAGTTCTACTTTCCTCCCACACACTTCTTTCGAGAGAAACTCCTTCTCTAGAAAGGATCCGATTTTAGCAACGAAAATCTTGCCCTCAGATCTGTGATAGAAGGTGTACCCAATAGTCTCTTTTGGGTATCCTATGAACACACATTTCTCCGATTTGGGTTCGAGCTTATCTGGTTGAAGTTTATTCACATAAGCATCGCAGCCCCAAACTTTAAGAAACGACAACTTTGGTTTCTTGCCAAACCACAGTTCATAAGGCGTCGTCTCAACGGATTTTGATGGTGCCCTATTTAATGTGAATGCGGCCGTCTCTAAAGCATAACCCCAAAATGATAGCGGTAAATGAGTAAGAGACATCATAGATCGCACCATATCTAGTAAAGTACAATTATGACGTTCGGACACACCATTTCGTTGTGGTGTTCCGGGTGGCGTGAGTTGCGAAACTATTCCACATTGTTTCAAGTGTAGACCAAACTCGTAACTCAAATATTCTCCTCCACGATCAGACCATAGAAATTTAATTTTCTTGTTACGATGATTTTCCACTTCACTCTGAAATTCTTTGAACTTTTCAAATGTTTCAGACTTGTGTTTCATTAAGTAGATATACCCATATCTGCTCAAATCATCTGTGAAGGTGAGAAAATAACGATACCCGCCGCGAGCCTCAACATTCATTGGACCACAAACATCAGTATGTATGATTTCCAATAAATCAGTTGCCCGCTCCATAGTTCCGAAGAACGGCGTTTTAGTCATCTTGCCCATGAGGCACGGTTCGCAAGTACCAAGTGATTCATAATCAAGTGATTCCAAAAGCCCATCAGTATGGAGTTTCTTCATGCGCTTTACACCGATATGACCTAATCGGCAGTGCCACAAATAAGTTGCACTATCGTTATCAACTCTGCATCTTTTGGTTTCAACACTATGAATATGTGTATCACTACTATCGAGATTCAATAAAAATAGACCACTCTTCAAGGGTGCATGACCATAAAAGATATTACTCATATAAATAGAACAACCATTATTCTCTGATTTAAATGAATAACCGTCTCGCATCAAACAAGATCCAGATATAATGTTCATGCTTAATGCTGGCACCAAATAACAATTATTTAGGTCTAAAACTAATCCCGATGGTAGATGTAGAGGTAGCGTGCCGACCGTGATCACATAGACTTTGGAATCGTTTCCCACGCGCATCGTCACCTCGTCCTTAGCTAATCTTCGCTTAATCCGTAGTCCCTGTTTCGAGTTGCAAATATTAGCAACAGAACCAGTATCAAATACCCAGGTGCTACTGCGAGCATTAGTAAGGTACACATAAATAACATGTATATCACATATACCTTTGTTCACGTTGCCATCCTTCTTATCCGCCAAATACTTGGGGCAGTTCCGCTTCCAGTGTCCAGTCTGCTTGCAGTAGAAGCACTCAGTTTCAGGCTTAGGTCCAGACTTGGGTTTCTTCTCTTGAGCAGCAACTTGCGTGCTGTTCTTTTTGAAGTTCCCCTTCTTCTTCTTCCCTTTGCCCTTTTTCTTGAAACTGGTGGTCTTGTTAACCATCAACACTTGATGCTCCTTCTTGATTTCTACCTCCGCAGCTTTTAGCATTGCAAAGAGCTCGGGAATAGTCTTGTTCATCCCTTGCATATTATAGTTCATCACAAAGCTTTTGTAGCTTGGTGGCAGTGATTGGAGAATTCTGTCAATGACACTATCATCAGGAAGATTAACTCCCAGTTGAATCAAGTGATTATTATACCCAGACATTCTGAGTATGTGTTCACTAACAGAACTATTCTCCTCCATCTTGCAGCTATAGAACTTATTGGAGACTTCATATCTCTCAATCCGGGCATTTGCTTGAATATTAACTTCAACTCCTGGAACATCTCATATGCTCCATGACGTTCAAAACGTCGTTGAAGACCCGGTTCTAAGCCGTAAAGCATGGCACACTGAACTATCGAGTAGTCATCAGCTTTGCTCTGCCAGACGTTCTTAATGTCGTCAGTTGCATCAGCATCAGGCCTGGCACCCAGCGGTGCTTCCAGGACGTAACTTTTCTGTGCAGCAATGAGGATAATCCTCAAGTTACGGACCCAGTCCGTGTAATTGCTACCATCATCTTTCAACTTTGCTTTCTCAAGGAACGCATTAAAATTCAACGGAACAATAGCACGAGCCATCTATCTACAAACAAACATAGAAAAGCAAAATACTATCAGGTACTAAGTTCATGATAAATTTAAGTTCAATTAATCATATTACTTAAGAACTCCCACTTAGACAGACATCTCTCTAGTCATCTAAGTGATCACGTGATCCAAATCAACTAAACCATGTCCGATCATCACGTGAGATGGAGTAGTTTCAATGGTGAACATCACTATGTTGATCATATCTACTATATGATTCACGCTCGACCTTTCGGTCTCCGTGTTCTGAGGCCATATCTGTATATGCTAGGCTCGTCAAGTATGACCTGAGTATTCCGCATGTGCAACTGTTTTGCACCCGTTGTATTTGAACATAGAGCCTATCACACCCAATCATCACGTGGTGTCTCAGCACGAAGAACTTTCGCAACGGTGCATACTCAGGGAGAACACTTCTTGATTATTAAGTGAGAGATCATCTTAAAATGCTACCGTCAATCAAAGCAAGATAAGATGCATAAAGGATAAACATCACATGCAATCAATATAAGTGATATGATATGGCCATCATCTTCTTGTGCTTGTGATCTCCATCTCCGAAGCACCGTCATGATCACCATCGTCTCCGGCGCGACACCTTGATCTCCATCGTAGCATCGCTGTCGTTACGCCATCTGTTGCTTCTACGACTATCGCTACCGCTTAGTGATAAAGTAAAGCAATTACAGGGCGTTTGCATTTCATACAATAAAGCGACAACCATATGGCTCCTGCCAGTTGCCGATAACTTCGGTTACAAAACATGATCATCTCATACAATAAAATATAGCATCACGTCTTGACCATATCACATCACAACATGCCCTGCAAAAACAAGTTAGACGTCCTCTACTTTGTTGTTGCAAATTTTACGTGGCTGCTACGGGCTTAGCAAGAACCGTTCTTACCTACGCATCAAAACCACAATGATAGTTCGTCAAGTTAGTGCTGTTTTAACCTTCGCAAGGACCGGGCGTAGCCACACTCGATTCAGCTAAAGTGAGAGAGACAGACACCCGCCAGCCACCTTTAAGCACGAGTGCTCGTAACGGTGAAACCAGTCTCGCGTAAGCGTACGCGTAATGTCGGTCCAGGCCGCTTCATCTCACAATACTGCCGAACCAAAGCATGACATGCTAGTAAGCAGTATGACTTGTATCGCCCACAACTCACTTGTGTTCTACTCGTGCATATAACATCAACACATAAAACCTAGGCTCGGATGCCACTGTTGGGGAACGTAGTAATTTCAAAAAAAATCCTACGCACACGCAAGATCATGGTGATGGCATAGCAATGAGAGGGGAGAGTGTTCGTCCATGTACCCTCGTAGACCGTAAGCGGAAGCGTTAGCACAACGCGGTTGATGTAGTCGTACGTCTTCACGATCCGACCGATCCAAGCACCGAATGTAGCCTCTGAGTTCAACACACGTTCAGCTCGATGACGATCTCCGGCCTCCGATCCAGCAGAGCTCCGGAGATGAGTTCCGTCAGCACGACGGCGTGGTGATGATGATGATGTTCTACCGGCGCAGGGCTTCTCCTAAACTCCGCGACGATATGACCGAGGTGGAATATGATGGAGGGGGCACCGCACACGGCTAAGGAACGATCCGTAGATCAACTTGTGTGTCTATGGGGTGCCCCCCCCCCCCGCCCCCGTATATAAAGGAGCAAGGGGGAGGCCGGCCGGCCCTTGGGTCGCGCCAAGGAGGGGGAAGTCCTCATCCTAGTGGGAGTAGGACTCCCCTTTCCTAGTCCAACTAGGAAGGAGGAAGGGGGAAGGAAAGAGGGGGAGAGGGAGAGGGAAAGAGGGGCCGCGCCCCCCTCCCCTAGTCGAATTCGGACTCCCCATGGGAGGGGGCGCGCCACCTTCTAGGCTGCTGCCCTCTCTCTCCCCTCAGGCCCACTAAGGCCCAATACTTCCCCGGGGGGTTCCGGTAACCCCTCCGGCAGTCCGGTTTTCTTCGAAATCGCCCAGAACACTTCCGGTGTCTGAATATAGTCATCCAATATATCAATCTTTATGTCTCGACCATTTCGAGACTCCTCGTCATGTCCGTGATCACATCCGGGACTCCGAACAAACTTCGGTACATCAAAACTTATAAACTCATAATAAAACTGTCATCGTAACGTTAAGCGTGCGGACCCTACGGGTTCGAGAACTATGTAGACATGACCTAGAACTATTCTCGGTCAATAACCAATAGCGGGATCTGGATGCCCATATTGGTTCCTACATATTCTACGAAGATCTTTATCGGTCAAACCGCATAACAACATACGTTGTTCCCTTTGTCATCGGTATGTTACTTGCCCGAGATTTGATCGTCGGTATCCAATACCTAGTTCAATCTCGTTACCGGCAAGTCTCTTTACTCGTTCTGTAATGCATCATCCCGTAACCAACTCATTGGTTACATTTCTTGCAAGGCTTATAATGATGTGCATTACCGAGAGGGCCCTGAGATACCTCTCCGACGATCGGAGTGACAAAACCTAATCTCGAAATACGCCAACTCAACATGTACCTTCGGAGACACCTGTAGTACTCCTTTATAATCACCCAGTTACGTTGTGACGTTTGGTAGTACCCAAAGTGTTCCTCCGGTAAACGGGAGTTGCATAGTTCTCATAGTTATAGGAACATGTATAAGTCATGAAGAAAGCAATAGCAGTATACTAAACGATCAAGTGCTAGGCTAACGGAATGGGTCATGTCAATCACATCATTCTTCTAATGATGTGATCCCATTAATCAAATGACAACACATGTCTATGGTTAGGAAACATAACCATCTTTGATTAATGAGCTAGTCAAGTAGAGGCATACTAGTGACTATAGGTTTGTCTATGTATTCACACATGTATCATGTTTCCGGTTAATACAATTCTAGCATGAATAATAAACATTTATCATGATATGAGGAAATAAATAAGAACTTTATTATTGCCTCTAGGGCATATTTCCTTCAACATGTTCTAGAGGATCCACTTCTAGAGGAACCTGCCAATAATGCTAATGCCACAACTAAGAATGCCTACCAGAAACTCGTTGATGTATCAATGGAGATCAGCTGTCTGATGCTGGCTTGTATGGAGCCCGATTTGCAACAGCATTTCGAAAATGTTGAGGCTTACAATATGATCGAGAGTCTCAAGAGCATGTTTCAGACACAGGCTAGGACCGAAAGGTTCAACGTCTGGCGATCCTTGATGGATTGCAAGCTGAAGGAAGGTGATCCACTGAGCCCACATGTGATCAAGATGATCGGATATGTGCAAGCTTTGGATCATTTGGGCTTCCCGCTCTTGGATGAGCTCGCTACTGATGCTGTTCTAGGTTCTCTTCCGCCCAGCTATGGGATGTTCATCTCGAACTATCATATGCATGGCATGGATAAGAAGCTCACTGAATTGCATGGGATGCTCAAGGTGGCAGAGCAGGATATTAAGAAAGGCACGCATCAAGTGTACTGTCATGAACCACGAGGCCCCATCCTCCCTCTCATGTGTCATGTTTGAATGCAATGTCAATGTTAATCTTGATACTTCCGTCAGGGGGGGGGGGGCTCCATTTAGGGGGTGGGTGTACACTCCGTGGGTGTTGCTGTTGTCTATCCGAGGAGAAAACTTCCCATTCCTTCGTCAGGCATCCTACCAGCGCACTGAAGGCCTCCGAGCTCAGTCGCTTCTTCTGGTGGTTTGCATTGTTGCGCCCCGCCCACCAGGACCACAATAGGCAGATCGTGCGCATGTTGATCTCGGCGGGCAGCTTGAAGACTGTTGCGAGCAAGCCCATAGGAGTGTCGCATAGCAGGAGCCATTGTCTAGTATACTTGAGGCCACAGTGGCGCCACATGCAATTGACCTCCTTGCAACGTAGGAATAGATGGCCCCCGTCCTGAGCTTGCCGACAGCAGAGATGTCATAGTACATCCAGCTTCACCCCGGTTCGTTCGACATTACGTCGGAAGGGGTGGCTATTATGGGCAAGTCTCCACAGAAAGTGATGAACTCTAGGGGGGCTCGACAACTTCCAGAGTTCCCGCCAAAACTTCGATTTGTCCTCCAGACCTGATGAGTTCTCCCCCCGTTGGTGCGTTTTTTGCTGGTCAAACAGGTGCACATTGATGTCTACTACACAACCTTCTTCTTGTAGATGTTGTTGGGCCTGCAAGTGCACAGATTTTTAGGACAGTAGCAAATATCCCTCAAGTGGATGACCTAAGGTTTATCAATCCGTAGGAGGCGTAGTATGAAGATGGTCTCTCTCAAACAACCCTGCAACCAAATAACAAAGTGTCTCTTGTGTCCCCAACACACCCAATACAGTGCTAAATTGTATAGGTGCACTAGTTCGGCGAAGAGATGGTGATACAAGTGCAAAATAGATAGTAGATATAGGTTTTTTGTAATCTGAAATAATAAAAACAACAAGGTAACAAGTGGTAAAAGTGAGCGTGAACGGTATTGCAATGATAGGAAACAAGGCCTAGGGTTCATACTTTCACTAGTGCAGGTTCTCTCAACAATAATAACATAGATATATCATATAACAAGCCCTCAACATGCAACAAAGAGTCACTCCAATGCCACTAATAGCGGAGAACAAACGTAGAGACTATCGTAGGGTACGAAACTGCCTCAAAGTTATTCTTTCGGATCGATCTATAAAAGAGTTCGTACTAGAATAACACCTTAAGATACAAATCAACCAAAACCCTAATGTCACCTAGATACTCCATTGTCATCTCAAGTATCCATGGGCATGATTATACGATATGCATCACACAATCTCAGATTCATCCAACCAACATAAAAGTACTTCAAAGAGTGCCCCAAAGTTTCTACCGAAGAGTATAAACCAATGCAAAACCTTATCATTTTCCACTGTAACAAATCACTAAAATAATTATTCAACATTGCCTACTAAATTCCTCTGCATATTTAATATGCCTATCCTCAAATAGAATCATTAATCAAGCAAACATACGCAAACAATGCAACCATAACAGCAATCTGCCAAAACAGTACAGTCTGTAAAGAATGCAAGAGTATCAATTCTTCCCAGACTCCAAAAATTATGAACTAAAATTCCCACTGTAATAAATTTATCAGATCTCAATATGCAAAAAGATTCAACATTATACCACTCTCTTACTTTTCTAGGGAATTTTTGCAACAGCAGTAAACTTTCTGTTTTTCAAACAGCAACATGTATACTAGCAAAATAAGCATGGCAAAGGCTATCCTTGAATTTTTTATTGAAACTAAAGATGCAAAACATTATTCTAACTATCAGCAAGCAAAAACTAACAAAAGTAAATGACGCTCCAAGCAAAACACATATCATGTGGTGAATAAAAATATAGCTCCAAGTAAAGTTACCGATAGACGAAGACGAAAGAGGGGATGCCATCCGGGGCATCCCCAAGCTTAGGCTCTTGGTTGTCCTTGAATATTACCTTGGGGTGCCTTGAGAATCCCAAAGCTTAGGATCTTGCCACTCCTTGTTCCATAGTCCATCGAATATTTACCGAAAACTTGAAAACTCCACAACACAAAACTCAACAGAAAACTCGTAAGCTCCGTTAGTATAGGAAAATAAAACAACCACTTAGGTACTGTAATGAACTCATTCTAAATTCATATTGGTGTAATATCTACTGTATTACAACTTTTCTATGGTTCATACCCTCCGATACTACTCATAGATTCATCAAAATAAGCAAACAACACATAGAAAACGGAATCTGTCAAAAGCAGAATAGTCTGTAGTAATCTGTATCAAACCTGTACTTCTGGAACTCCGAAAATCCTACCAAATTAGGAAGTCCTAAGAAATTTGTGTACCAATTCAGAGCAAAAATAATGAGACCATAAGCACGTTTATGTGAACTAATAAAACTAATTTACTGGGTGCAAATTCGTGTACCAATCCATAGCAAAAGGAATCAGATCAGAAGCACGTTTCTGTGAATTAACAACACTAATCTACTGGGTGCAAAAGTTTCTGATTTTTGGCAGGATCAACACAACTATCACCGTAAGCTATCCTAAAGGTCTTATTTGGCACTTTATTGAAACAAAAGCTATAAAACATGATTACTACAGTAGCATAATCATGTGTACACACAAAAACAGTAAGGATAAATGTTGGGTTGTCTCCCAACAAGCTCTTTTCTTTAATGCCTATTTAGCTAGGCATGATGATGACAATGATGCTCACATAAAAGATAGGAATTGAAACATAGTGGGAGCATCATGAAGCATATGACTAGCATATTTAAGTCTAACCCACTTCCTATGCATAGGGATTTTGTGAGCAAACAACTTATGGGAACGATAATCAACTAGCATAGGAAGGTAAAACAAGAATATCTTCAAAACTTGAAGCACATAGAGAGGAAACTTGATATTATTGCAATTCCTACAAGCATATGTTCCTCCCTCATAATAATTTTCAGTAGCATCATGAATGAATTCAACAATATAACCAGCAACTAAAGCATTCCTTTCATGATCTACTAGCATAGAAAATTTACTACTCTCCACATAAGCAAAATTCTCATGAATAGTAGTGGGAGCAAACTCAACAAAATAACTATCATGTGATTGAAAATTAAGATCAAGATGACAAGTTTCATGGTTATCATTATTCTTTAGAGCATACGTGTCATCAAAATAATCATCATAGATAGGAGGCATACTTTCATCGTAGTAAATTTGCTCATCAAAGCTTGGGGGACAAAAAATATCATCTTCATCAAACATAGCTTTCCCAAGCTTGTGGCTTTGCATATCATTAGCATCATGGATATTCAAGGAATTCGTACTAACAACATTGCAATCATGCTCATCATTCAAAGATTTAGTGCCAAACATTTTATGTAACTCTTCTTCTAGCACTTGAGCACAATTTTCCTTTCCATCATACTCACGAAAGATATTAAAAAGATGAAGCGTATGAGACAAACTCAATTCCATTTTTTGTAGTTTTCTTTTATAAACTAGACTAGTGCTGAAACAAGAAACAAAAAGATTTGATTGCAAGACCTAAAGATATACCATCAAGCACTCACCTCCCCGGCAACGGCGCCAGAAAAGAGCTTAGTTGATAGGGTGTGAGTGACTGCCCTTTACCTAGCCTCCCCGGCAACGGCGCCAGAAAAGAGCTTGATGTCTACTACACAACCTTCTTCTTGTAGACGTTGTTGGGCCTGCAAGTGCACATGTTTGTAGGACAGTAGCAAATTTCCCTCAAGTGGATGATCTAAGGTTTATGAATCCGTAGGAGGCATAGGATGAAGATGGTATCTCTCAAACAACCCTGCAACCAAATAACAAAGAGTCTCTTGTGTCCCCAACACACCCAATACAATGGTAAATTGTATAGGTGCACTAGTTCGGCGAAGAGATGGTGATACAAGTGCAAAATAGATAGTAGATATAGGTTTTTGTAATCTGAAATAATAAAAACAACAAGGTAACAAGTGGTAAAAGTGAGCGTAAACGGTATTGCAATAATAGGAAACTAGGCCTAGGGTTCATACTTTCACTAGTGCAGGTTCTCTCAACAATAATAACATAGATAGATCATATAACAAGCCCTCAACATGCAACAAAGAGTAACTCCAAAGCCACTAATAGCACAGAACAAACGTAGAGATTATGGTAGGGTACGAAACCACCTCAAAGTTATTCTTTCGGATCAATCTATAAAAGAGTTCGTACTAGAATAACACCTTAAGATACAAATCAACCAAAACCCTAATGTCACCTAGATACTCCATTGTCAGCTCAAGTATCCGTGGGCATGATTATACGATATGCATCACACAATCTCAGATTCATCCAACCAACATAAAAGTACTTCAAAGAGTGCCCCAAAGTTTCTACCGAAGAGTCAAGAACGCGTGCCAACCCCTATGCATAGGTTCCCAATGTCACGAAACCCGCAAGTTGATCACCAAAATATACATCAAGTGGCACACATGATATCCCATTGTCACCACAGATAATCACGGCAAGACATACATCAAGTGTTCTCATAAAGACTCAATCCAATAAGATAACTTCAAAGGGGAAACTCAATTCATCACAAGAGAGTAGAGGGGGAGAAACATCATAAGATCCAACTACAATAGCAAAGCTCGGGATACATCAAGATCATGGCATAGATGGAACACGAGAGAGAAGACGAGAGAGAGAGAGAGATCAAACACATAGCTACTGGTACATACCCTCAGCCCCGAGGGTGAACTACTCCCTCCTCATCATGGATAGCGCCGGGATGATGAAGATGGCCACCGGTGATGGGATCCCCCTCCGGCAGGGTGCTGGGAAGGGCTCCCGAAAGGATTTTGGTGGCTGCAGAGGCTTACGGCGGCGGAACTCCCAATCTATCGTCTGTTCTGGAAGTTTTAGGGTACGTAGGTATATATGGGTGAAAGGGGTACGTCGGTGGAGGTACGCGGGCCCCACGAGGCAAGGGGGCGCGCCCGGGGGGGGGGGGGGGGGAGGGGGTGGGCACGCCACCCTCGTGAGCACCTCCCGTATTTCTGACGTGTGGTCCAAGTCCATTAGGTTGGTTTCCTTCCAAAAATAACTTCTCCAATTGATTTCGTTCCGTTTTGACTCCGTCTGATATTCCTTTTCCTCGAAGCACTGAAATAGGCATAAAACAACAAATCTGGGCTGGGGCTCTGGTTAATAGGTTAGTCCAAAAAATAATATAAAAGTGGATAATAAAGCCCAATATTGCCTAAAACAGTAGATAAAGTAGCATGGAGCAATCAAAAATTATAGATACGTTGGAGACGTATCACACATATACCCTTTAGGCCGACCACACCGAGAAGAGACCCTTGCTGTCAAAATGCCAGGCCACAAAGTCCTCAAAGTGGTCGAAATGGGGATACTCAGGATCGTTTTTGCATCTTCCTGACAGAAAGTTTGTTGAACCAGTTCTCTATCCCATGAACTTGTAGCAGGGTCAATCAGTTCCGAAACCCTAGCTAACAGATGGGCTCCTTGGAGAGTCCTTGGTCGTCTTGTATCATTTGAGGGAAGCCATGGATCCCGCCATATGTTGATCATTTCACCTGTGCCAACCCTCCAGATCATGTCGGCCTTAATGACCTCAATTCCTTGGAGAAGAATATGCCATACATAGCTCATCCCTGGTGTTGCTACAGAATTTAGCACCACACCGTGTGGGAAGTACTTAGCTTGGAGAACACGTGCACACAAGGACTCCGAACACTGGATTAGCCACCACACCTGTTGTCGGTGTCAAAACCGGCGGATCTCGGGTAGGGGGTCTCGATCTGTGCGTCATGGCTGATGGTAACATGAAGCAAGGGACACAGATGTTTACCCAGGTTCGGGCCCTCTCGATGGAGGTAAAACCCTACTTCCTGCTTGATTAATATTGATGATATGGGTAGTACAAGAGTAGATATACCACGAGATCATAGAGGCTAAACCCTAAGAGCTAGCCTATGATGGTATGATTGTAATTGTGATCGGCCTTCTAGGGACCAACCTCTCCGGTTTATATAGATATCGAAGAGGACTAGGGTTTACATGGAGTCAGTTACAATGAAGGAAACATAATATCCGGATCGCCAAGTGATACGGCTCCAACGTATCTATAATTTTTGATTGCTCCATGCTACTTTATCTACTGTTTTAAGCAATACTGGGCTTTATTATTCACTTTTATATTATTTTTGGGACTAACCTATTAATCAGAGGCCTATCCCAGATTTGCTGTTTTATGCCTATTTCAGTGTTTCGAGGAAATGGAATATCAGACGGAGTCAAAACGGAACGAAATCAACTGGAGAAGTTAATTTTGGAAGGAAACCAACCTAATGGGATTGTAGTACACGTCATGGGAGTCCCGGGCTGCCCACGAGGGTGGGGGGAGCGCCCAGGGCGCGCTCCCCCTACCTCGTGAGCACCCCGGAGGTCCACCGACGTACCCCCTGCACCCATATATACCTACGTACCCTAAAACTTCTAGAACAGAAGATAGATCGGGAGTTCCGCCGCCGCAAGCCTCTATAGCCACCAAAAACCAATCGGGACCCTGTTCCGGCACCCTGCCAGAGGGGGATCCCATCACCGGTGGCCATCTTCATCATCCCGGCGCTATCCATGACGAGGAGGGAGTAGTTCACCCTCGGGGCTGAGGGTATGTACCAGTAGCTATGTGTTTGATCTCTCTCTCTCGTGTTCTCTCTTGTGTTCCATCTATGGTACGATCTTGATGTATCCCGAGATTTGCTATTGTAGTTGGATCTTATGATGTTTCTCCCCCTCTACTCTCTTGTGATGAATTGAGTTTCCCGTTTGAAGTTATCTTATCGGATTGAGTCTTTTATGAGAACACTTGATGTATGTCTTGCCGTGATTATCTCTGGTGACAATGGGATATCATGTGCCACTTGATGTATGTTTTGGTGATCAACTTGCGGGTTTCGTGACATTGGGAACCTATGCATAGGGGTTGGCACACGTTCTTGACTCTCCGGTGGAAACTTTGGGGCACTCTTTAAAGTACTTTTATGTTGGTTGGATGAATGTGAGATTGTGTGATGCATATCATATAATCATGCCCACGGATACTTGAGGTGACAATGGAGTATCTAGGTGACATTTGAGTTTTGGTTGATTTGTGTCTTAAGGTGTTATTCTAGTATGAACTCTATGATGGATCGAGCGGAAAGAATAGCTTTATGTTATTTTACTACGAACTCTTGAATAGATAGAACAGAAAGGATAACTTTGAGGTGGTTTTGTACCCTACCATAATCTCTATGTTTGTTCTCCGCTATTAGTGGCTTCGGAGTGACTCTTTGTTGCATGTTGAGGGCTTGTCATATTATCTATCTATGTTATTATTGTTGAGAGAACTTGCATTAGTGAAAGTATGAACCCTAGGCCTTGTTTCCTATCATTGCAATACCGTTTACGCTCACGTTTATCACTTGTTACCTTGCTGTTTTTATTATTTCAGATTACAAAAACCTATATCTACTATCCATATTTCACTTGTATCACCATCTCTTCGCCGAACTAGTGCACCTATACAATTTGCCATTGTATTGGGTGTGTTGGGGACACAAGAGACTCTTTGTTATTTGGTTGCAGGGTTGCTTGAGAGAGACCATCATCATCCTATGCCTCCCATGGATTGCTAAACCTTAGGTCATCCACTTGAGGGAAATTTGCTACTGTCCTACAAACCTGTGCACTTGCAGGCCCAACAACGTCTACAAGAAGAAGGTTGTGTAGTAGACATCAAGCTCTTTTCTGGTGCCGTTGACGGGGAGGCTAGGTAAGTGAAGGTATATCTTTAGATCTTGCAATCGAATCTGTTTGTTTCTTGTTTTAGTACTAGTCTAGTTTATAAAAGAAAACTACAAAAAATTGGAGTTAAGTTTGTCTCATACGCTTCACCTTTTTAATATCTTTCGTGAGTATGATGGAAAGGATAATTGTGCTCAAGTGCTAGAATAAGAAATCTCTAAATTGTTTGGCACTAAATATATGAATGATGAGCATGATTGCAATGTTGTTAGTACGAATTCTTTGAATATCCATGATGCTAATGATGATTGCACTAGTTATGATGAAAATATCTCTTATGAGCATGTCAACTTTTGTGGAGTGCATGTTTGCATGAACACACCAAATAGAGATGATATTTATTGCAAGAGGCATAAGTACTTAGAAACCAAATTGTTGCAAGAAGAGCTAGATGAATGTGCTGAAAGATTCAATATTTATAGTACCCCTTATGAACTTTGCAATGAACATGGTCATTTAAAGCTCCAATGCTATTTGTTTCATGATCAAGTCGTTTCCAAATATTGTGATAATTTGATTACCCTTGAGCATCATAAAGAGCTTAGCCTTCTTTTGGGTTATGAAGAATTGAAACGTATAACTAAGAATATTCCAAAATTCGCCCTTGATAAAGTTCTTCATTTTGATCTAGAGAAGATTTATATGTATTGTGCGGTGAATTGCATTGAAAATCCTTATATTGACAATTACATAAAGAAAAGAAAACAAATATAATATGAAGAGAATGCTAACAAAAGGGAAGAGACTTCCCAATATCCTCCAATTATTTCTTATGATGAATCAGGTAAAGAGGAGGAGACTTCTATCCAACCAATCTCATCAATAAGGAGCTCAAAGAGGAAGGTTGAACCCACACATAATGTGAAGAAGAAAAAGAAAAGAAGGAGCAACAAAGGTAGAAAGGTATCCCTCCCAAATGATGTTGCTCCTATTACTCATTGTGATGATGATAATTGCTATACCATTGGTGCCATCAATATTTTTAATGATGAGAGTGATTATGCTTATGATATGAAAGGGCCCAAGCTTGGGGAAGCTATGTTTGATGAGGATGAAATATTTGAGAATATATTTGCTGGAATTAATGTTTGTCCCAAGCTTGGGGATGCTATGTTTAATGAAGATGATATTTTTAGCATCCCAAGTTTTGATATGCAAAGTTGTTATGATGATAGCATGCCTCCTACTTATGAAAATTATATTGATGCAAGTGGGTTTGGAAGAGTGTCAACTTTAGGAAGTAGTGATCCCACTATTTTGGAGGATGTTGAATTTTATTGTGATGAATATGAAAGTGGATTTGGAAGAGTGTCAACTTTATTTAGTGATTCCACTATCTTGGGAGAGGTTTCAATTGATTATGATGAGAACGAAGTTGCTACTTATGATGATTATTGTGATGAAACTTATGCTATAAAAAGCAGTGATGATTATATTTACAAATCTTGTCATGATTTTGATTACCCTTTTTCCGAACATTACTCTTTTAATATGGAAACAATTTTTAGTGTTCAAGTCTCTTATGATACTCCCACTATTCCGAATGAGAAGAATTTTGCTTATGTGGAGAGTAGTAAATTTTCTATGCTTGTAGATCATGAAAGGAATGCTTTAGGTGCTAGTTATATTGTTGAATTCATTCATGATGCTACTGAAAATTATTATGAGGGAGGAACATATGCTTGTAGGAATTGCAATAATATGAAGTTTCCTCTCTATGTGCTTCAAGTTTTGAAGCTATGCTTGTTTTACCTTCCTATGCTAGTTGATTATCGTTCCCATAAGTTGTTTGTTCACAAAATCCCTATGCATAGGAAGTGGGTTAGACTTAAATGTGCTAGTCATATGCTTCATGATGCTCCCGTTACGTTTCAATTCTTATCTTTTGTGTGAGCATCATTGTCATCATCATGCCTAGCTAGAAAGGCATTGAAGAAAAGCGCTTGTTGGGAGACAACCCAATATTTATCCTTACTGTTTTTGTGTGTCCACATGATTATGCTACTGTAGTAATCAAGTTTTATAGCTTTTGTTTCAATAAAGTGCCAAATAAGACCTTTAGGATAGCTTACGGTGATAGTTGTGTTGATCCTGCCAAAAATCAGAAACTTTTGCACCCAGTAGATTAGTGTTGTTAATTCACAGAAACGTGCTTCTGATCTGATTCCTTTTGCTATGGATTGGTACACGAATTTCCTAGGACTTCCTAATTTCGTAGGATTGTTGGAGCTCCAAAAGTATACGTTTGATACAGATTACTAGAGACTGTTCTGTTTTTTGACTGATTCTGTTTTCTATGTGTTGTTTGCTTATTTTGATGAATCTATGAGTAGTACCGGAGGGTATGAACCTTAGATAAGTTGGAGTACAGTAGATATTACACCAATATGAATTTAGAATGAGTTCATTACAGTACCTAAGTGGTTGTTTTATTTTCTTATACTAACGGAGCTTACGAGTTTTCTGTTGAGTTTTGTGTTGTGAAGTTTTCAAGTTTTGGGTAAGGATTCGATGGACTATGGAATAAGGAGTGGAAAGAGCCTAAGATTGGGGATTCCCAAGGCACCCCAAGGTAATATTCAAGGACAACCAAGAGCCTAAGCTTGGGGATGCCCCGGAAGGCATCTCCTCTTTCGTCTTCGTTCATCGGTAACTTTACTTGGAGCTATATTTTTATTCACCACATGATATGTGTTTTGCTTGGAGCGTCATTTTCTTTTGTTAGTATTTGCTTGCTGTTAGTTATAATAATGTTTTGCATCTTTAGTTTCGATAAAAAAAGGTCAAGGATAGCCTTTGCCATGCTTATTTTGCTAGTATACATGTTGCTGTTTGAAAACAGAAAGTTTACCTATGTTGCAAATATTCCCTAGAAATGCCAGAGCATGATATAATGGTGAAACTTTTTGCATGATGAGCTCTGATAAATTTATTACAGTGGGAAGTTTAGTTCATAATTTTTTGTGTTAGGGAAGTATTGATACTCTTGCATTCTTTACAGACTGTACTGTTCTGGCAGATTGCTGTTATGTTTGCATTGTTTGCATATGTTTCTTTGTTTAATGATTCTATTCGAGGATAGGAATATTAAATATGCAGAGGCATTTAGTATTCAATGTTGAATAATAATTTTAGTGATTTTCTACAAGAGAAAATGATAAGGTTTTGCATTGGTTTATATACTAACCTATCTCACGAGTTCTTGTTGAGTTTGTTGTGAATGAAGCTTTTGATAAAAAGAAGAGAAACCATGATATGAGAGGAATTAAGGAGACACAAAAGTTCAAGCTTGGGGATGCCCAAGGCACCCCAAGATAATATTTCAAGAAGTCTCAAGCATCTAAGCTTGGGGATGCCCCGGTAGGCATCCCACCTTTCTTCTTCAACAACTATCGGTTAGTATCGGTTGAGCCTAAGTTTTTGCTTCTTCACTTGAGTTGTGCTATCCTTGCAATGTAGTTTTCTTTAGCTTTGCTTGCTGTTTGAATAATGTATCAATATCTGAAATTATTAAATGGGAGAGTCTTCACATAGTTGCATAATTATTCGACTACTCATTGATCTTCACTTATTTCTTTCAGAGTAGTTTTTGTTATTGCTCTAGTACTTCACTTATATCTTTTAGAGCACGGTGGTGGATTTGTTTTATAGAAACTATTGATCTCTCATGCTTCACTTAGATTATTTTGAGAGTTGTTAATAGCATGGTGATTTGCTTAATATTAATATACTTGGTATTCAAGATATGTGAAACTTTCTTTTGAGTGAGTTGAATACTAAGATAAGTTTGATGCTTGATAATTGTTTTGAGATATGGAGGTGATAATATCAAAGTCGTGCCAGTTGAGCAATTGCGAATTTGAGAAATTCTTGTGTTGAAGTTTGCAAGTCCCGTAGCATGCACGTATGGTTAAAGTTGTGTAACAAATTTGAAACATGAAGTGTACCTGGCTTGTGCATCCTTATGAGTGGCAGTCGGGGACGAGCGATGATCTTTTCGAAGGAATCTATCCCCCTAGGAGCATGCGCGTAGTACTTGATTTTTGATGACTTCTAAATTTTTGCAAAAAGTATATGAGTTCTTTTGACTAATGTTGAGTCCATGGATTATACGCACTCTCACCTTTCCGCCTTTGCTAGCCTCTTCGGTAGCGTGCATTGCCCTTTCCCACCTTGAGAGTTGGTGCAAACTTCGCCGATGCATCCAAACCCCGTGATACGATACTTTCTATCACACATAAACCTCCTTATATCTTCTTCAAAATAGCCACCATACCTACCTATCATGGCATTTCCATAGCCATTCCGAGATATATTGCCATGCAACTTCCATCATCATATTCATGGCATACATTACTTTTGTCATATTGCCATTGCATGATCATGTAGTTGACATCGTATTTGTGGCAAAGCCACCATGCTTTATTTTTCATAAATGTCACTCTTAATTCATTTCACCATCCCGGTACACCGCCGGAGGCATTCATATAGTGTCATATCTTGTTCTAAGTTTCGAGTTGTAATCCTTATGTTGTAATCACTAGAAGTGTGATGATCATCATTATTAGAGCATTGCCCAAAGAAAGAGAAAGGCCAAAAAAAAGAAAGCCCCCCCCCCAAAAAGGAAAGGCCCAAAAAATAAAAAAATAAAAAGGGCAATGCTACTATATCTTTTTCCACACTTGTGCTTCAAAGTAGCACCTCGTTCTTCATGTAGTGAGTCTCATATATTGTGCTTCAAAGTAGCACCTTGTTCTTCATGTAGTGAGTCTCATAAGTTGTATTTTTATACTAGTGGGAATTTTTCATTATAGAACTTGGCTTGTATATTCCTACGATGGGCTTCCTCAAATGCCCTAGGTCTTCATGATCAAGCAAGTTGGATGCACACCCACTAGTTTTCTTTTGTTGAGCATTCATTGCTCTAGTGCATCCATTGCATGGCAATCCCTACTCCTCATGTTGACATCAATTGATGGGCATCTCCATAGCCCGTTGATTATCCTCTTCAATATGAGACTTTCTCCTTTTTTTTGTCTTCTCCACACAATCCCCATCATCATATTCTATTCCACCCATAGTGCTATATCCATGGTTCATGCTCATGTATTGCGTGAAGGTTGAAAAAGTTTGAGATTATTTAAGTATGAAACAATTGCTTGGCTTGTCATCGGGGGTATAGAAGTTGGGAACATCTTTGTGTGACAAAAATGAAGCATAGCCTAACTATATGATTTTGTAGGGATGAACTTTCTTTTGCCATGTTATTTTGAGAAGACATGATTGCTTTATTAGTATGATTGAAGTATTATTATTTTTGTGTCAATATGAACTTTTGTCTTGAATCTTTCGGATATGAATATTCATATCCCAATCAAGAAGATTTACATTGAAATTATGCCAAAGTATCACTCCGCATCAAAAATTCTTTTTTATCATTTACCTACTCGAGGACGAGCAGGAATTAAGCTTGGGGATGCTTGATACGTCTCCAACGTATCTATAATTTTTGATTGCTCCATGCTACTTTATCTACTGTTTTAAGCAATATTGGGCTTTATTATCCACTTTTATATTATTTTTGGGACTAACCTATTAACCGGAGGCCCAGCCCAGATTTGTTGTTTTATGCCTATTTCAGTGTTTCGAGGAAAAGGAATATCAAACGGAGTCAAAACGGAACGAAATCAACTGGAGAAGTTAATTTTGGAAGGAAACCAACCTGATGGGCTTGGAGTGCACGTCAGGGGAGTCCCGGGCTGCCCACGAGGGTGGGGGGCGCTCCCCCCTACCTCGTGAGCACCCCGGAGGCCCGCCGACGTACCCCCTGCACCCATATATACCTACGTACCCTAAAACTTCCAGAACATAAGATAGATCGGGAGTTCCGCCGCCGCATGCCTCTGTAACCACCAAAAGCCAATCGGGACTCTGTTCCGGCACCCTGTCGGAGGGGGATCCCATCACCAGTGGCCATCTTCATCATCCCGGCGCTATCCATGACGAGGAGGGAGTAGTTCACCCTCGGGGCTGAGGGTATGTACCCGTAGCTATGTGTTTGATATCTCTCTCTCTCTCGTGTTCTCTCTCGTAGTTTGATCTTATGATGTTTCTCCCCCTCTACTCTCTTGTGATGAATTGAGTTTCCCCTTTGAAGTTATTTTATTGGATTGTGTCTTTTATGAGAACACTTGATGTATGTCTTGCCGTGATTATCTGTGGTGACAATGGGATATCATGTGCCACTTGATGTATGTTTTGGTGATCAACTTGCGGGTTTTGTGACATTGGGAACCTATGCATAGGGGTTGGTGCACGTTCTTGACTCTCCGGTAGAAACTTTGGGGCACTCTTTGAAGTACTTTTATGTTGGTTGGATGAATCTGAGATTGTGAGATGCATATCGTATAATCATGCCCACGAATACTTGAGGTGACAATGGAGTATCTAGGTGACATTAGGGTTTTGGTTGATTTGTGTCTTAAGGTGTTATTCTAGTATGAACTCTATGATGGATCGAGCGGAAAGAATAGCTTTATGTTATTTTACTATGAACACTTGAATAGATAGAATAGAAAGGATAACTTTGAGGTGGTTTCGTACCCCTACCATAATCTCTATGTTTGTTCTCCGCTATTAGTGGCTTCGGAGTGACTCTTTGTTGCATGTTGAGGGCTTGTCATATTATCTATCTATGTTATTATTGTTGAGAGAACTTGCACTAGTGAAAGTATGAACCATAGGCCTTGTTTCCTATCATTGGAATACTGTTTACACTCACGTTTATCACTTGTTACCTTGCTGTTTTTATTATTTCAGATTACAAAAACCTATATCTACTATCCATATTGCACTTGTATCACCATCTCTTCGCCGAACTAGTGCACCTATACAATTTGCCATTGTATTGGGTGTGTTGGGGACACAAGAGACTCTTTGTTATTTGGTTGCAGGGTTGCTTGAGAGAGACCATCTTCATCCTATGCCTCCCACGGATTGATAAACCTTAGGTCATCCACTTGAGGGAAATTTGCAACTGTCCTACAAACCTGTGCACTTGTAGGCCCATCTGAAGGAAATATGCCCTAGAGGCAATAATAAAGTTATTATTTATTTCCTCATATCATGATAAATGTTTATTATTCATGCTAGAATTGTATTAACCAGAAACATGATACATGTGTGAATACATAGACAAACATAGTGTCACTAGTATGCCTCTACTTGACTAGCTCATTGATCAAAGATGGTTATGCTTCCTAACCATAGACATGTGTTGTCATTTGATTAATGGGATCAGATCATTAGGAGAATGATGTGATTGACTTGACCCATTCCGTTAGCTTAGCACTTGATCGTTTAGTATGTTGCTATTGCTTTCTTCATGACTTATACAAAGTTCCTACAACTATGAGATTGTGCAACTCCCGTTTACCGGAGGAACACTTTGTGTGCTACCAAACGTCACAACGTAACTGGGTGATTATAAAGGTGCTCTACAGGTGTCTCCAAAGGTACATGTTGAGTTGGCATAATTCGAGATTAGGTTTTGTCACTCCGATTGTCGGAGAGGTATCTCTGGGCCCTCTCGGTAATACTCATCACATAAGCCTTGCAAGCATTCTAACTAATGAGTTAGTTACGAAATGATGTATTACGGAACAAGTAAAGAGACTTGCCGGTAATGAGATTGAACTAGGTATTGGATACCAACGATCGAATCTCGGGCAAGTAACATACCGATGACAAAGGGAACAACGTATGTTGTTATGCGGTTTGACCGATAAAGATCTTCGTAGAATATGTAGGAACTAGTATGGACATCCAGGTTCCACTATTGGTTATTGACCGAGAATAGTTCTAGGTCATGTCTACATAGTTCTCGAACCCGTAGGGTCCGCACGCTTAACGTTACGATGACAGTTTTATTATGAGTTTATAAGTTTTGATGTACCGAAGTTTGTTCGGAGTCCCGGATGTGATCACGGACATGACGAGGAGTCTCAGAATGGTCGAGACATAAAGATTGATATATTGGACGACTATATTCGGACACCGGAAGTGTTCCGGGTGTTTTTGGAGAAAACCGGAGTGCCGGAGGGTTACCGGAACCCCCCCCCCCCCCCGGCAGAAGTAATGGGCCTAGTGGGCCTTAGGGGAAAGAGAGAGAGGTGGCCAGGGTGGGCCGCGCGCCCCCTCTCCCTCTGGTCCGAATTGGACTAGGAGGGGGGCGGCGCCCCCCTCTTTCCTTCCCCCTCTCCCCCTTCCTTCCCCCTCCTAGTAGGAGTAGGAAAGGGGGAGTCCTACTCCTACTAGGAGGAGGATTCCTCCTCCTTGGCACGCCCTCTAAGGGCCAGCCGGCCTCCCCCCTTGCTACTTTATATACGGGGGCAGGGGGCAGCCCATAGACACACAAGTTGATCTACGGATCATTCCTTAGCCGTGTGCGGTGCCCCATTCCACCATATTCCACCTCGGTCATATCGTCGCGGAGTTTAGGCGAAGCCCTGCGCCGGTAGAACATCATCATCGTCACCACACCGTCGTGCTGACGGAACTCATCCTCGACGCTTTGCTGGATTGGAGCCCGGGGAACGTCATCGAGCTGAATGTGTGCTGAACACGGAGGTGCCGTACGTTCGGTGCTTGGATCGGTCGGATCGTGAAGACGTACGACTACATCAACCGCGTTGTCATAACACTTCCACTTAACGGTCTACGAGGGTACATAGACAATACTCTCCCCTCTCGTTGCTATGCCATCACCATGATCTTGCGTGTGCGTAGGAAATTTTTTGAAATTACTACGTTCCCCAGCAGTGGCATCCGAGCCTAGGTTTTATGCGTTGATGTTATATGCACGAGTAGAACACAAGTGAGTTGTGGGCGATACAAGTCATACTGCTTACAAGCATGTTATACTTTGGTTCGGCAGTATTGTTGGATGAAGCGGCCCGGACCGACATTATGCGTACGCTTACGCGAGACTAGTTGTACCGACGTGCTTTGCACACAGGTGGCTGGCGGGTGTCAATTTCTCCAACTTTAGTTGAACCGAGTGTGGCTACGCCCGGTCCTTGCGAAGGTTAAAACAGCACCAACTTGACAAAGTGTCATTGTGGTTTTTGATGCGTAGGTAAGAACGGTTCTTGCTAAGCCCGTAGCAGCCACGTAAAACTTGCAACAACAAAGTAGAGGATGTCTAACTTGTTTTTGCAGGGCATGTTGTGATGTGATATGGTCAAGACGTGATGCTATATTTTATTTTATGAGATGATCATGTTTTGTAACCGAATTTATCGGCAACTGGCAGGAGCCATATGGTTGTCGCTTTATTGTATGAAATGCAAACGCCTTGTAATTGCTTTACTTTATCACTAAGCGGTAGCGATAGTCGTAGAAGCAATAGATGGCGTAACGACAACGATGCTACGATGGAGATCAAGGTGTCGCGCCGGTGACGATGGTGATCACGACGGTGCCTCGAAGATGGAGATCACAAGCACAAGATGATGATGGCCATATCATATCACTTATATTGATTGCATGTGATGTTTATCCTTTATGCATCTTATCTTGCTTTGTTTGACGGTAGCATTTTAAGATGATCTCTCACTAAAAATTATCAAGAAGTGTTCTCCCTGAGTATGCACCGTTGCCAAAGTTCGTCGTGCCCAGACACCACGTGATGATCGGGTGTGATAAGCTCTACGTCCATCTACAACGGGTGCAAGCCAGTTTTGCACATGCAGAATACTCAGGTTAAACTTGACGAGCCTAGCATATGCAGATATGGCCTCAGAACACAGAGACCGAAAGGTCGAGCGTGAATCATATAGTAGATATGATCAACATAGTGATGTTCACCATTGAAAACTACTCCATCTCACGTGATCATCGGTTATGGTTTAGTTGATTTGGATCACGTGATCACTTAGATGACTAGAGAGATGTCTGTCTAAGTGGGAGTTCTTAAGTAATATGATTAATTGAACTTAAATTTATCATGAACTTAGTACCTGATAGTATTTTGCTTGTCTATGTTTGTTGTAGATAGATGGCTCGTGCTGTTGTTCCGTTGAATTTTAATGCGTTCCTTAAGAAAGCAAAGTTGAAAGATGATGGTAGCAATTACACGGACTGGGTCCGTAACTTGAGGATTATCCTCATTGCTGCACAAAAGAATTACGTCCTGGAAGCACCGCTGGGTGCCAGGCCTGCTGCAGGAGCAATGCTAGATGTTGTGAACGTCCGGCAGATCAAAGCTGATGACTACTGTATATTTCAGTGTGCCATGCTTTACGGCTTAGAACCGGGTCTTCAACGACGTTTTGAACATCATGGAGCATATGAGATGTTCCAGGAGTTGAAGTTAATATTTCAAGCAAATGCCCGGATTGAGAGATACGAAGTCTCCAATAAGTTCTACAGCTGCAAGATGGAGGAGAATAGTTCTGTCAGTGAGCATATACTCAAAATGTCTGGGTATAATAATCACTTGATTCAACTGGGAGTTAATCTTCTGGATGATAGCGTCATTGATAGAATTCTCCAATCACTGCCACCAAGCTACAAGAGCTTCGTGATGAACTATAATATGCAAGGGATGAACAAGACAATTCCCGAGCTCTTCGCAATGCTAAAGGCTGCGGAGGTAGAAATCAAGAAGGAGCATCAAGTGTTGATGGTCAACAAGACCACTAGTTTCAAGAAAAAGGGCAAAGGGAAGAAGAAGGGGAACTTCAAGAAGAACAGCAAGCAAGTTGCTGGTCAAGAGAAGAAACCCAAGTCTGGACCTAAGCCCAAAACTGAGTGCTTCTACTGCAAGCAAACTGGTCACTGGAAGCGGAACTGCCCCAAGTATTTGGCGGATAAGAAGGATGGCAAAGTGTACAAAGGTATATGTGATATACATGTTATTGATGTGTACCTAACTAGAGCTCGTAGTAGCACCTGGGTATTTGATACTGGTTCTATTGCTAATATTTGCAACTCGAAACAGGGACTACGGAATAAGCGAGCACTGGCCAAGGACGAGGTGATGATGCGCGTGGGAAACGGTTCCAAAGTCGATGTGATCGCGGTCGGCACGCTACCTCTACATCTACCTTCGGGATTAGTTTTAGACCTGAATAATTGTTATTTTGTGCCAGTGTTGAGCATGAACATTATATCTGGATCTTGTTTGATGTGAGACGGTTATTCATTTAAATCAGAGAATAATGGTTGTTCTATTTATATGAGTAATATCTTTTATGGTCATGCACCCTTGAAGAGTGGTCTATTTTTATTGAATCTCGAAAGTAGTGATACACATATTCATAATGTCGAAATCAAAAGATGCAGAGTTGATAATGAGAGTGCAACTTATTTGTGGCACTGCCGTTTAGGTCATATCGGTGTAAAGCGCATGAAGAAACTCCATACTGATGGACTTTTGGAATCACTTGATTATGAATCACTTGGTACTTGCGAACCATGCCTCATGGGCAAGATGACTAAACCACAGTTCTCCGGTACTATGCAGAGAGCAAGGGATTTGTTGGAAATCATACATACAGATGTATGTGGTCCGATGAATGTTGAAGCTCGTGGCGGATATCGTTATTTTCTCACCTTCACAGATGATTTGAGCAGATATGGGTATATCTACTTAATGAAACGCAAGTCTGAAACATTTGAAATGTTCAAAGAATTTCAGAGTGAAGTGGAAAATCATCATAACAAGAAAATAAAGCTTCTACGATCTGATCGTGGAGGAGAATATTTGAGTTACGAGTTTGGTTTACATTTAAAACAATGCGGAATAGTTTCGCAACTCACGCCACCTAGAACACCACAAAGAAATGGTGTGTCCGAACGTCGTAATTGTACTTTACTAGATATGGTGCGATCTATGATGTCTCTTACTGATTTACCGCTATCGTTCTGGGGTTATGCTTTAGAGACGGCCGCATTCACGTTAAATAGGGCACCATCAAAATCCGTTGAGACGACGCCGTATGAACTGTGGTTTGGCAAGAAACCAAAGTTGTCGTTTATTAAAGTTTGGGGCTGCGATGCTTATGTGAAGAAACTTCAGCCAGATAAGCTCGAACCTAAATAGGAGAAATGTGTCTTCATAGGATACCAAAAGAGACTGTTGGGTACACCTTCTATCACAGATCCGAAGGCAAAACATTCGTTGCTAAGAATGGATCCTTTCTAGAGAAGGAGTTTCTCTCGAAAGAAGTGAGTGGGAGGAAAGTAGAACTTGATGAGTTAACTGTACCTACTCCCTTATTGGAAAGTAGTTCATCACAGAAATCAGTTCCTGTGACACCTACACCAATCAGTGAGGAAGCTAATGATATTGATCATGAAACTTCAGATCAAGTTTCTAGTGAACCTCGTAGGTCTACCAGAGTTAGATCCGCACCAGAGTGGTACGGTAATCCTATTCTGGAAGTCATGTTACTTGACCATGATGAACCTACGAACTATGAGGAAGCGATGATGAGCCCAGATTCCGCAAAATGGCTAGAGGCCATGAAATCTGAGATGGGAACCATGTATGAGAACAAAGTATGGACTTTGATTGACTTGCCCGATGATCGGCAAGCCATTGAGAATAAATGGATCTTTAAGAAGAAGACTGACGCAGACGGTAATGTAACTGTCTATAAAGCTCGACTTGTTGCGAAAGGTTTTCGACAAGTTCAAGGGGTTGATTACGATGAGACTTTCTCACCCGTAGCGATGCTTAAGTCTGTCCGAATCATGTTAGCGATTGCCGCATTTTATGATTATGAAATTTGGCAGATGGATGTCAAAACTGCATTCCTGAATGGATTTCTGGAAGAAGAGTTGTATATGATGCAACCGGAAGGTTTTGTCGATCCTAAGGGAGCTAACAAAGTATGCAAGCTCTAGCGATCAATCTATGGTCTGGTTCAAGCCTCTCGGAGTTGGAATAAACGCTTTGATAGTGTGATCAAAGCATATGGTTTTATACAGACTTTTGGAGAAGCCTGTATTTACAAGAAAGTGAGTGGGAGCTCTGTAGCATTTCTAATATTATATGTGGATGACATATTATTGATTGGAAATGACATAGAATTTCTGAATAGCATAAAAGGATACTTGAATAAAAGTTTTTCAATGAAAGACCTCGGTGAAGCTGCTTACATATTGGGCATTAATATCTATAGAGATAGATCAAGACGCTTGATTGGACTTTCACAATGCACGTACCTTGATAAAGTGTTGAAAAGGTTCAATATGGATCGGACAAAGAAAGGGTTCTTTCCTGTATTACAAGGTATAAAGTTGAGTCAGACTCAATGCCCGACCACTGTAGAAGATACAGAGAAAATGAAAGGAATTCCCTATGCTTCAGCCATAGGCTCTATCATGTATGCAATGCTGTGTACCAGACCTGATGTGTGCCTTGCTATTAGTTTGGCAGGGAGGTACCAAAGTAATCCAGGAGTGGGTCACTGGACAGCGGTCAAGAACATCCTGAAATACCTAAAAAGGCTAAGGATATGTTTCTCGTATATGGGGGTGACAAAGAGCTAGTCGTAAATGGTTACGTCGATGCAAGCTTTGACACTGATCCGGACGATTCTAAATCGCAAACCGGATACGTATTTTTATTAAACGGTGGAGCTGTAAGTTGGTGCAGTTCTAAACAAAGCGTCGTGGTGGGATCTACATGTGAAGCGGAGTACATAGCTGCTTCCGAAGCAGCAAATGAAGGAGTCTAGATGAAGGAGTTCATTTTCGGTCTAGGTGTTATACCTAGTGCATCGGGACCAATGAAGATCTTCTGTGACAATACTGGTGCAATTGCCTTGGCAAAAGAATCCAGATTTAACAAGAGGACCAAGCACATCAAGAGACGCTTCAATTTCATTCGGGACCAAGTCCAAGTGGGAGACATAGAGATTTGCAAGATACATACGGATCTGAATGCTGCAGACCCGTTGACTAAGCCTCTCTCACGAGCAAAGCATGATCAGCACCAAAACTCCATGGGTGTTAGAATCATTACTATGTAATCTAGATTATTGACTCTAGTGCAAGTGGGAGACTGAAGGAAATATGCCCTAGAGGCAATAATAAAGTTATTAATTATTTCCTCATACCATGATAAATGTTTATTATTCATGCTAGAATTGTATTAACCGGAAACATGATACATGTGTGAATACATAGACAAACATAGTGTCACTAGTATGCCTCTACTTGACTAGCTCATTGATCAAAGATGGTTATGTTTCCTAACCATAGATATGTGTTGTCATTTGATTAATGGGATCACATCATTAGGAGAATGATGTGATTGACTTGACCCATTCCGTTAGCTTAGCACTTGATCGTTTAGTATGTTGCTATTGCTTTCGTCATGACTTATACAAAGTTCCTACAACTATGAGATTGTGCAACTCCCGTTTACCGGAGGAACACTTTGTGTGCTACCAAACGTCACAACGTAACTGCGTGATTATAAAGGTGCTCTACAGGTGTCTCCAAAGGTACATGTCGAGTTGGCATAATTCGAGATTAGGTTTTGTCACTCCGATTGTCCGAGAGGTATCTCTGGGCCCTCTCGGTAATACTCATCACATAAGCCTTGCAAGCATTGTAACTAATGAGTTAGTTACGAAATGATGTATTACAGAACGAGTAAAGAGACTTGCCTGTAACGATATTGAACTAGGTATTGGATACCAATGATCGAATCTCGGGCGAGTAGCATACCGATGACAAATGGAACAACGTATGTTGTTATGCGGTTTGACCGATAAAGATCTTCGTAGAATATGTAGGAACCAATATGAACATCCAGGTTCCACTATTGGTTATTAACCGAGAATAGTTCTAGGTCATGTCTACATAGTTCGAACCCGTAGGGTCCGCACGCTTAACGTTACGATGACAGTTTTATTATGAGTTTATAAGTTTTGATGTACCGAAGTTTGTTCAGAGTCCCAGATGTGATCACGGACATGATGAGGAGTCTCAGAATGGTCGAGACATAAAGATTGATATATTGGACGACTATATTCGGACATCGGAAGTGTTCCGGGTGTTTTCGGAGAAAACCGGAGTGCCGGAGGGTTACCGGAACCCCCCGGCAGAAGTAATGGGCCTAGTCGGCCTTAGGGGAAAGAGAGAGGGGCGGCCAGGGTGGGCCGCGCGCCCCCTCTCCCTCTGGTCCGAATTGGACTAGGAGGGGGGGCGGCGCCCCCCTCTTTCCTTCCCCCTCTCCCCCTTCCTTCCCCGTCCTAGTAGGAGTAGGAAAGGGGGAGTCCTACTCCTACTAGGAGGAGGATTCCTCCTCCTTGGCGCGCCCTCTAAGGGCCGGCCGGCCTCCCCCCTTGCTCCTTTATATACGGGGGCAGGGGGCACCCCATAGACACACAAGTTGATCTACGGATCGTTCCTTAGCCGTGTGCGGTGCCCCCCTCCACCATATTCCACCTCGGTCATATCGTCACGGAGTTTAGGCGAAGCCCTGCACCGGTAGAACATCATCATCGTCACCATGCCGTCGTGCTGACAGAACTCATCCTCGACGCTTTGCTGGATTGGAGCCCGGGGAATGTCATCGAGCTGAACGTGTGCTGAACACGGAGGTGCCGTACGTTTGGTGCTTGGATCGGTCGGATCGTGAAGATGTACGACTACATCAACCGCGTTGTCATAACGCTTTCGCTTAACCGTCTACGAGGGTACGTAGACAATACTCTCCCCTCTCATTGCTATGCCATAACCATGATCTTGCGTGTGCGTAGGAAATTTTTTGAAATTACTATGTTCCCCAACACCAACAACGTCTACAAGAAGAAGGTTGTGTAGTAGACATCACCATGGTTTCCTTCCACACCAAGGAAAGTCCCGTCCGAGCACGGGCCGAAGTCTTGAGTCTTGTATCTTCATGCTTCAATAGTCCGGACGTTGTACACAGTCCGGCTGTCCGGATACCCCCTAATCCAGGACTCCCTCAGTAGCCCCTGAACCAGGCTTCAATGACGATGAGTCTGGCGCGCATTATTGTCTTCGACATTGCAAGGCGGGTTCCTTCTCCGAATACTCCAAAGTAATTATCGAACATGTAGACCGTGTCCGGATCTGCAAAATGATCTTCACATACCACCATAGAGAGAATGATATTTCACAAATGCAATCTGCTGACAACTTTTTCTGATGACGTGACATGTTATTATGGTCGGATCATTATTCGAACCATTTTCCCACAACCAGCTACATCGCATATTGCGAGGCAGTTTCTTTGACACGTGTTGTCGAAGCAGAGATCGTGTCCCCTTATCACGGGATCCTCATCAATACGGTATGGGTAATGTCACATCCCCAGTTCAGGCCTTGCTTGTTTTAGCTTTAGCATCCATGCATCATGTTTAAATTTTATGAAACTTGAAATGGGGGCTGATAAACCCTAGCAGCTAATGAATTCAACTAGGATCAAAATAAAATCTTTTTCAATAAACCCAAAATGACCTCTGGAAATGTTCATGATTTCTGGTAAAGGTGAAAACCTCTGCCAAAAATGATGCACATATTTTTAGGCCATTCTGGATGTTTGAATTAAATCATTACTTATTTGCATTTGGGCATTTAAATACTATAAAATATTTTAAATGCTCAAATAATCCCAAACTGAAATGTTTACTGTAGGATATATTTCTAACAGTGGTTATGAGCAGTTGCATGATTTTTGGGATTGATTTAGTATTTTTAATAAAACCACAAACCTGCAGAAAAATAGAAAAAAACAGAAATAAGAGAGAGAGAACTCACCTGGACCTACCTGGCAGCCCACCTGGCCGGCCCAGCTGGCGGCCTGGCCAACTGGCCCAGCCCACCACCGCAGCCCCTCCGTCGTCTTCCTCCCCTCGCCCCGAAGCTGCTCAGTGGCGCGCGCAGGCCACGCGCCCCGGCCACCTCCTCCCTCCCAGCCTGCTTGGCTCCTCCTCGACGCCCCGGTGACGCCACGCCCCTCCCAGACCCCCTCTCACTTCTCCCTCACTCTCTGGACCTCCCTCCCCCTCGCTCCTCTGCTTCCCCCCCCCCCCATGACCGAGAGCCGCCGCCGACGTCGCTCGCAACCACCGTGGCCACCGGCCACCCCTCGCCCTGTCGATAAGCCCAGAAGAACCGCCATCGTCTCCTGCATCGTCTACGCCAGCCCGTTCGACTGCGGGAGCCCTGCATCGCCGCCCACGCCGTCTCCCTCATCCCCGGTGCCCGGAGATCGCCGCCGTAAATTCGCCGTCGCGGAAGCTTCCCCGAGCTCGCCGACCCCTCCGTTCGATCCACTGTGAGCCCCTCTTCCTCTTCCCCCTTCTCTCAAGCTCGCGCCCATTCCCTAGCTTCTTTCTCCACCGCGGCCGAGAGCTTCTCGCCGCCGGCCATGGCGTGGCCGTGGCCACAGCCACCGAAGCTCGTTTCCGAGCCCACCGTCGTGCTCAGTGCAACCCCAGGAGGTCGTAACACCCCTCTTTGCCTCCTGTCGTGCTCCCTAACCCCGAAACCCAGTTCACCCGAAAGCCGGCACCGCCGTGAGCTTCATTCTGGTGAGCTCCGGCCACCCCAGCTCGCCCCGGTTGCACCGTTGGATGCGCGGGATCGCCAGCTTTCCGTAGAGCCCAACGGCGCCTCGAATGGTTCCCTGTATCGCAATCCCGAGCCGCCCCGCCGTTTCTGTCGTCGCCGGCGACAAGTCGCCGGCAGGGTTGACCTGATCGACCTGGGGTTTGACCCCCCAGGGTCGCTGACTAGTGGGGCCAGGCCCTGCTAACTTTAGTTAAATATTGACTAAACCTAATTAGCCACTAACACTGACCAGTGGGCCCCGACCCCCCCCTAATCTTTTAATTAAGCAGATAACCCCCTGTTAACTAACTGTGACACTGACATATGGGTCCCACAGGTCAGATTTGACCTGGACAATGCCGTTGACTTGCTGACGTCACCGTGAAGTCATGCTGACGTAGTAATAAGGTTTTCTGGATTTAATATTATTCAGGAAATTCAGAAAATGCCCTAAACTTCAATAAATCATAGAAAATCAACCGTAAGTCAGAATGAAATAATTTATATATGAAAAATTATCAGAAAAATTCAAGGAATCCATCTGTACCATTTTAATGCATGTTAGAACAACTTATAGCCGCTGTTTAGCACAAATCAATTAAATGGCATTTGAATAATCACATATGGAGTTTGAATTTGAATCTTGTATTCAAACCAACTTCATTTAATCTGTTGCTAGTTGCATTAGCTCAAAAACACCAGCATGTTGCCATGTAATAGCATGCATCATATTGTGCATTGCATTGATCGTGTATCTTCTGTGTTTGCCGGTGTTGTTCCCCCTCGGTAGACGCTGTACCGATGATGTGATCGTTGACACTGATGAAGACTCAATGTTATCTTCAGAAGTGCCAGGCAAGCAAAACCCCCTTGTTCATTCTGATACAATCCTACTCTCTCGCTCCTGCTCTATTTTACTACATTAGGACAACAACGATTCATCTGTTACTTGCTGCGGTAGCTGAACCCCTGTATCCTTTGCATGACCTGTCATCCCACAGTAAATAGATGAAACCCACTAGCATGAGTAGGAGTTGTTTGAGCCTTGTTGTGCCTACTCATACATGCTTGTTTGTCATGCCTGCTACTGCTTAGAGTTGAGTCGGGTCTGATTCATCGGGGATGAATCAGAGGTGCGTGAACATGTCCTACTGTGTGTGAGCTAAGTGTGTGAACACGATTTGGTAAAGGTAGCGGTGAGAGGCCATGTAGGAGTACATGGTGGGTTGTCTCATTGAAGCCGTCCTCAGGAACTGAGTTCTGTGTTTGTGATCCATGATTCAGCTACTACCACGCTTTGGGCCCGAAACCAATGGACCCTCTCGGCTTCTTAATCACCCTTGTCCTCTGTCCAGGAGTTGCAAGTAGTTTCTGGTGTTTGTAGTATGCTGGAGGCCGTGCGCAGCGCTGACCGTAGGGGTGGGCTGTGATGCGGTAGGCACGTGGCCGGGTAAACCGGGCGCCCGTTTGGTGTCACGGAACCCTGTTCACATCGTTTGGGGCTGTGAGCGAAACTTCGGCCGGATCTCCTCATGGATGGAACCCGAATAGGCGATAAACCTGGACTAGGGACTTGAGTGTTTAGGTAGGTCGTGGCCGACACCCACGTTGGGCTTCCGCTTGAAGGTTGCCGAGTACATGTCGTGTAAACAGCGGTAAGTGGTGAGAGCGTGTGTGAAGAAGTACACCCCTGCAGGGTTAACATTATCTATTCGAATAGCCGTGTCCGCGGTAAAGGACTTCTGGGTTGCCTGTACAGTTCATAGACAAGTGAAAGTGGATACTCTAAAATACGCAAGATAAGTGTGAGTGCTATGGATGGCGTTCTCGTAGGGAGACGGGAGCGGATCCATAGTGGTGTATTGATATGGTGAATATGTGGACTCGTGTGCGCCACCTCAAAGGAGTTACTTGCAGTCGTAGTTCAGGATAGCCACCGAGTCAAAGCTGGCTTGCTGCAGCTAAACCCCACCATCCCCTTTGTTGATAATGATGCATATGTAGCTAGTTCTGATGTAAGTCTTGCTGGGTACATTTGTACTCACGTTTGCCTATTTTATGTTTTTGCAGAGAGACTTCAGTCTCGCTAGTAGTTCCACGTGGACTTCGATGTTTAGCTTGTTACCTCAGCTACGATCTTGTGCCCTCGGCAGGATCTAGTAGATAGTCAGGCTTTCAAGCCTTTTTCATTTATAGATGTCTGTACTCAGACATGTTAAGCTTCCGCTTGTGCTTTGACTGGTATGCTCTGAATGTTGGGTCATGAGACCCCTGCTTGTAATATCTCGCTCCTCGGAGCCTAATGAATAAATACTTGAGTCGTAGAGTCATGATGTGATGCCATGTTGTATTTGCACATATCGAGCATATTGTGTGTATGTTATTGAAATGCTTGGTATGTGTGGGATCTGACTATCTAGTTGTTTATCTTTAGTAGCCTCTCTTACCGGGAAATGTCTCCTAGTGTCTCCACCGAGCCATGGTAGCTTGCTACTGCTCCGGAACACTTAGGCTGGCCGGCATGTGTCCTTCTTTGTTCCTGTGTCTGTCCCTTCGGGGAAATGTCACGCGTTGAGTACCGGAGTCCTGTTAGCCCGCTACAGCCCGGTCTACCGGAGTCCTGCTAGCCCAGTGCTACAGCCCGGAACTTACTCGCTGATGACCGACATGTTCGATGCTGGGTCATGGATGCCTGTCCCTGTAAGTCTGTGCCACTTTGGGCTTACAACTAGCCATGTCAGCCCGGGCTCCTTATCATATGGATGCTAGCGACACTGTCATATACGTGTGCCAAAAGGCGCAAACGGTCCCGGGCAAAGGTAAGGCGACACCCGTGGGAATACCGTGCGTGAGGCCGCAAAGTGATATGAGGTGTTACAGGCTAGATCGATGTGACACTGAGTCGGGGTCCTGACAGGTAATCTCACCACGCCATTAATCGTGGCGCTTGGGAAACAAGCGATTCTCAACGGGCAAGTGGGGAGGCGCACCGCTCTCGGCCCTCTATAAAGGGATAAGATTTCCCCATTTTCACCCACGCCTTCTTCCTTCTTTGCCCACTCTCCCCTTCCCCTCGAGCTCCAGCGCCCAATCCCAAGTCTTATCCGCACAGCTAAACATGTCCGGAGCAGGAGGCAAGTGGGTGGCTTCCACCGTCAAGGAGAAGCACATCACAAATCTTCGGGCGGCCGGATACTTGGCCGCAGACATAGCGCACCGGCTACCGGACGCCGGGCAGGTCATTCCGACCCCAAGACCCCACGAGAGGGTTGTATTCGTTGCCCACTTCGTCTATGGACTGGGATTTCCACTCCATCCCTTCGTTCGCGGGCTCATGTTCTACTACGGGCTAGATTTCCACGATCTAGCCCCGAATTTTGTCCTCAACATCTCGGCGTTCATCGTCATATGTGAGGCCTTCCTCCGCATCCGGCCTCACTTCGGCCTATGGCTGCAAACCTTCTGTGTGAAGCCGAAGGTGATAAGCGGCCAACAAGCAGAGTGCGGAGGGGCCATGGTGGGCAGAATGCCTAATGTCACATGGCTCGACGGCTCCTTTGCGGAGACTGTGAAGGGGTGGCAATCGGGGTGGTTCTACATCACCGAGCCGCGTGGCGCCAACTGGGCAGCGGCCCCCGAGTTCAGATCCGGAGCCCCCATGCGGCTCACCTCCTGGGAGAAGAGGGCCGGGGCCTGTCCTGGGGCGATTCTACGGAGCTGACTGGACTCCAGACATGCATCAAAAGCATGAAGGACAAGAACATCAAGCTTGTCAACGTGATCCAGGTCATGCTCGTTGGCCGGATCCTGCCCTGCCAAAGGCGGGCAGTCAATCTGTGGGAGTTCGTCGCGGCCGAACACCACACGCTCCGGAAGCTCTAAGACATGACGCACAAAGGCGCATGGAAGGTGCTTTTCAAAGCCTCCGAAGTACCTCCTCCCACATCTGAGGACCGCGGGCTTCATGCTGCGCGGGCCCCTAGTCAGGTGAGTTTTCAGATTACCACCGGACCTGGTTCTTCCCAATATATTCATAGGAGAGCCTTAAATCGTTATGCATATTTGTTTCAGGATTATGTGGAGACGGCGGAGCAGGTTTACTGTCCGGCTCCGCTGCCAGAAGGCCCAGCCGATACTCTCCTGACGGAGATGCTGGTCCCGGCGCCGTACAAGGTGCCGGAGAAGAAGGCCGAGAAAAAGGCCCCGGGGATCCGAAAGGGTCTCCGTCGCAAGGTTGTGCCAGAGGCCTCGTCCGAAGACGACGAGGCGCACTCCTCCCGGGAAGGGGAGGAATAAGAAGAAGGGGATGCCCCATCCGGAAAGGATGAGGGGTCCGGGGAGGCAGACCAGGGGGCCGGAAAAGGCTCCCAGCGCAAGGCCATCATACCCTTGTCGTCTAATGACGACGAGACACATTCTTCGTGCGGAGGCGGGAGGAACTAAGAAGAAACTCTACCTCCCCGCATTGGGGAGGAGAGAAAGAGAAAAGCCGCCCCGGAGGGGGAGGGCTGGGGCGTCCAAGAAGGCATCCCTTCCAGACTATTGCCACGGCCGCTCACAGCGAGGAGGGGTGGCTGCCCCGGGGGAAGCCCCCGGTGCGATCATAAGTGCCCGCATTCTATCATGGTTTCAATTCATAGTTTTTATACTTATAATGTCGAACATATATGCAGTCCGGCCAAGGATCACCCCGAGGTATCTTCCTCCGGGTCCCTGAGCGATTCGGTGATAAATTCGCTTCCAACGGCCACTACCCCTCAACACGCGGATGACACGGAGGTGTTGTCCCGAAGGCTCCCAGAGCAGGGGGAGGTGACTCTGGAGACGCCCCACGACGGGATTCCAGATGTCGGACACGCGGGATTCAAGATCCCCGCGGATCGTGTCGACGAGAGCCATGGCCAGCCGGGCTCTCAGCCGAACACCATTCCGGAACCTTCGATGGTTCCGGACTCAGGCGGGCCACCCCTCGTTAGGAAGGGCGAGCCGTCTGTATCGAGAACTTCCGTTGCGCATGAAGCGCCGGACTGTCTGCTGGAAGCGCTTCGCGGAGCTTCCATGGATGAAGAGCACCGTGCTCTCATGAGTACGGTGATTCGGAAGGTTTTGTCCGCCAAAAGAGGGCTAACCAATGCTTGCACCATCCTCCTGACAGGCTTTGAGGTAAGTAATAAATATGTGCAAAATTACCACCCGATAGGTAGTAGCCCCTGATACTCTGTTAGGTGTTCGGAAAGAAAAGCCAAACGGAGGGTCAATCATAATCCGCAGGAGTCTAATAATAATTATTGTTGTGAATAAGCAGGTTGTGCTGCTTGCTGCTGCTACCCATACTGCCGAGGTTGCCGAACTGAAACGGGACCTGGAGCAGGCGCAGGGAGAGCTCGACCTCATGAGGAGGCAGCTCGAAGAGAACAAGGGTAAGTGATTCCCGCTCTTACGCATTTAAGGATAGGCAAAATTCGTGAGTCTAACACCTAAGTGTCGTGACTGTGTAAAAGGGGCCACCACTGAAGTGGCGTCCCTGAAGAAGGCGCTATTTGAGGCCGAAGACAAGGCGGCCTCGGAGTGTAAGGAGCGTGAAAAGCAAAGTACCAGGATAGGTGAGGTACGGCAGGAACTCCAGGACCTCGGTAAGAAATGCGAGTCCGTGGAGCATGATCTGAAGATGAAAGAGGCCGAGCTTGTGAAGGCCCTTGTGAATTTGAAAGACGCCAAGGCCGAAGCCGACAAAGCACAGCAGGGAATCTAGGAGGCCAAGAAGATAGCAGCGGGTAAGAAGTTTTTTATGCAAAGCAAACATGTGGAGGAGGCGTTTTTGTTACTTACTCGAATTCGGAGCTCTCCAGGGGCATTCGCTGATCTGCCACGCAGCGTATCAAACGGTGCGGAGTTCTACCGTGCCCAGGAGGGGAACTCAACGGAGAAGCTGTTCTGGTCCCAGTATACTGGGGCCGAACACCCGATGCCTCTGAGTGACCAACTGAAGTAGTTGGTCGAACTCCACAGGGCGGCCGAACTGGCTATGAAAGGTTTCATAGCCCGGATGTGGCCTGGTGAGCTCGTGCCCGGTAGCTACTTTGGCCTGATCAAGCGGGTGGTGGATGCCTGCCCGCGGCCTGAGGTGATAAAGCGATCCGTTTGTATCGAGGGTGCCCGCCGGGCCTTTGCCCGTGTCAAGGTGCATTGGGGCAAGTTGGATGCGAAGAAGCTGGTCAAGGACGGGCCGCCAGAGGGCAAGGCGCATCGCCATCCCGAGTTGTACTATGATGGCGTTATGAAGGGTGCTCGTCTCGTGGCTGATGAATGTACCAAGGACACCGTTTTTGAATGAATTCACTTATGTCATGTTTGTAATTTAAGGACGAAGTTACTTGCGCTATGTAGCGCTTTTGTTATTTAAAATATTACCTTCTGTGCGGCTGTTTATAAAATCCTGAAAGTAGGCCAGTCGTCGGCTTCTGCCCCCACGTGACTAGCACTGGGGTGTTCGTGGAAAACCTGGACAATCTTTATCCAAATGTTTGGTCCCTTAAGGAGGTGTCTGGCGCAACAAACGAGGCAATCGGACTATGCGGCTTTATAACTTTAACTTAGCCATAGAAGTCTACAATTTTAAATTTCGGCGAAGCCCCTAGAATCCGGAAGGCCGAATTGGGGCGCTATATACGTCTAGATCGGACAAAGCCGATTTATCGCCTAAAGCGGAAAATCTTTAAGGATTTTAGTACCTCTCGAACAGCGACCAGCTCTCGCCACATCATGCCGGCCAGTTTTCGGCTTTCTCTACTGAGGTGCTCGTCCGGAAGAACCGGGACACAATTGCAGTAGTTCTCCCTGTGCTACCTTAGCCGATATAACAGAACGTAAGGCACCAAAACAAGGGAGTCGGGCTATCCCAACTGTAGACCCAAGACATGATTCGGAGCTGATGCATATAATGCTATAAGTTCGGGGTGCCGCACTGTTGAAAGTGTTCGGACTTTATTTGCCATATTATGGGGCGCCGTGAGAAGCCCCTGGCAAACTGACCGCACCAAGGTGTACGGGTGCAATATGAAATAATCATTTATAAGAGAAAAGATGCTCAAATAAGAATAATAAGCTGACGCTATATATAATCTCCCATTGACGAAAAATATGTTTAAGCATATCTTCTATATCTAAATAGGGACACCCCACTAGCTGATTTTGCTGGCTCCTCATGAAGCCACGTCATCTAAATTGTTAGAGCCACTGATGCAGTTCAGATGATCAGACTGCAGCCGTCTGATCAAGACTTGATGAAATTTACAGGGACATGCCACCGCCAAGTGAAGAAATAACGATTCGTTGCTCCACAGCGCCATCTATTCTTCAGGCCTACCAGTCACGTTTTTGTATGTGGGCTATAGAGCTGGGCCCTTTGGACACGTCCTAACCCCATGGAAACGAATCAGTAGCCCATGTATCCTCCCCCCATTGTGTTATCTTTCCCGTGCATTCCCTTCCAGCCGCCGCCACGACCGCCGCTGACAATACCACGGCCAACCCCCGGCGCCGCTACTACGCTCCCCAACCTATACCTCGACCAGCCGCCGTCACGCTGGACGCTCGCTGGCCAGTCTCCCGGTCAGTCGCCGCCACAGCCGCAACCGCCGCTCCTCCGGCAGCTACTGCCGCCACGACCAACGATCTCCGGTGCATTAATTAATTCTCTTCCCGCTGCCGAATTAAGCCACCACAATCCTTCCGCCTCCATGACGTATGCTATCCCGGTCACAATGCAGCCACAAATGCACGTGAAACGGCTTCACGCACCACCTAATTCATTATTCCTCATTACATCGCCCTTCATTACCCAGCAAATGCGGAAGAAATTGGGTTTGAATACCCCTACGTAGTGGCATCGGCATCCAACACACACTCCTCGTGTCCCATCAAGGAAGAGACCTCCGGCCTGGTAGCTGCACACTCCCAATTTCTAGCAGCCTATGATTTTCCCATCTTGAAGCTTAGGCTTTTGAATCTTTTCAGGTTGCGCTTCGGATCAAAGGTGCTCTGCTCCATGTTATGCTTCAAACATCCTTTGCTGCTGGGAATTGCTTCATTACTTCACTGGTTTCTTTGCATTTGTTCAGGATTGTTCCTTACTCTCACTTTGCCATGTGCAGCCCCCTTGCGCTACAGGTCTGGTTCTAAATCATAGAACTGCATCATGTTATTGTCTTGCTTGGCTGTGATATTCTTATCTTAGAAATTTCACGTCTTGGCCGATGCAAAGCTTGATGCGATCTGGCTGCTATACCAGAAACATTGCCCTCAAATTGTGTGAGTTAGTTGATTTTCCTGTATTTTTCTATAACGAAATATATACTCCCTCCATTTCCTTATATAAGGCCACTATGAAAAATATATTTTACATCTATACAAGGCCACTAACAGTAACCGAGACAAAATTTAATGATGTTTTCTCATACTAGCAACTTGTTTAATACTTGCATGCATGTAGTCATAATGACATTGTGCTACTTCCTTCTCAATCCTTCCTTGCACTAGCAGAAAAAGGGTCAAACGTGTAGCACATTAGTGCCGGTTTGTATTAGAGCCGGCACTAATGTATACATTAGTGCCGGTTCCAACGGCTAGCCGGGCCACTCTCATTAGTACCGGTTCGTGGCTAACCTTTAGCACCGGTTCGTGCCACGAACCGGTACTAATGAGGGTGGTGGCAGGATGTTTTCAGTCTGGGCCCCCTCCAGCACCTTTAGTACCGGTTCGTGGCACGATCCGGTACTATAGGTCCTCCTGCATATAAACCCTTCGTCCAGCTCGCTCTGTTCTTCCCCCTTTCCCCTCTTCTCTCCTCTCTGTTCTTCCTCTTCTCCCCTCGAGCTCATTACACATTTTTCCCAAAATTTGTCAAGATTTGAAGGCCCCCATCCATTCAAGCGATCACAAAGGTTAGCAACTTTGTCCTTTCATCTCTCATTGCTAGATTAGCTCTTCCCATGCTTTGTATAGTTACTAATTTGTGAGTTTAGTAATTTGGGAGGAAATATATATATATATATGTGCTAGTATTTGATTTATATGCAATTTGAGGTCAAAAATAACACTTAGTTTGCATATGTAGGTGTGGTTTACTTAGTGCCTTCTAAATCTCCGTCGTAACCACCGTCGATCGCCCGCACCGTCCCGTCACCGGCACCACCTTGTGGTGAGCCTCTTGTTCATGAAATTTTATATAAAAAATTGATGTTTGTGTGATTTGGATATATAGTTAATCATGTAATAATTATCTTACCCGTACGTTGTTTTTTATACATAGTGCCATGGTTTTGATATCCGTCCCCGTCGGCCCTCGTCCTTGTTATGATTCGGATGTGGTATATTCTCTTTTAAAACTATTTGTTGCATTTCGTTTTTATGACAAATTATGCCCATCAAGTTGACATAGATATTTTTATCTAGGAGGTATGTGAACCGGAAATTCCAACCGACCCTATTGTCGAGAGGTTAAATTTAGTTGAAAGAGAAAACGAGTACTTGAAAGAAAAATTGAAAAGAATTGAGGGGGAGAAGATGGAATTGGAGTTGCATGTTGCCGATGTCGTCGATGATCACAAGATCAAGATGGAGAAAATGCGCTTGAAGAATAGAAAGATTAGAAAATATGCCATTGATAGTGAGGCTTGCTATCATTATGCTGTTGGATCAATTGTTACCTTAGTTGCGATCTTGATCGCATTTGTTGTTGCATTTTAATATGCCATCGATAGTGAGACTTGGTATCGATAGTGAGGCTTGGTATCATTATGCTGTTGGATCAATTGTTACCTTAGTTGCGATCTTGATCGCATTTGTTGTTGCATTTAAATGCTTTAGCTAGAGAGTTATTTGTTTGTTGCATTTAAGTGTTGTATGAACTTTATGTATGAACTTGTATTAATTTGGTCTATTCGGTGTTGTGTAATGAAGATGAGCCGGCAATGGATGTACGATGACCGATGCTCTCCCCAGCTCGTTGAGGGCGTGCATACTTTTCTGCTTGCGGCTGAGGCAAACAAGCGGGCGGATGGTTTTATGCCTTGTCCATGTGCTGGCTGTAAGAATGGTCACAATTACTCTACGTCAAGAACCATTCACGTCCACCTGTGTGAGTCCGGTTTCATGCCCCACTATAATGTTTGGACCAAGCACGGAGAAAGAGGGGTTATGATGGAAGACAATGAAGAAGAGGAGGACGACGACAGCTATCCTGGCCATGGGTTCCCTGAATACGATGATACAACAATGGGGGAAGAAGCTGAGCCGGTAATGCGGGAAGAAGCTGAGCCGGCAATGCGGGAAGAAGCTGAAGAAGAGGCATCAGATGAGCCCGTTGATGATCTAGGTCGGGCCATTGCCGATGCAAAGAGAAACTGCGCAAGTGATTTGGAGAAGAAGAAGTTGCAGCACATGTTAGAGGATCACAAAAAATTGTTGTACCCGAATTGCGTAGGTGACAAGAAAAAGCTGGGCACCACACTGGAATTGCTGCAATGGAAGGCAGAGAATGGTGTATCTGACAAGGGATTTGGAAAGTTGCTGGTAATGATAAAGGATATGCTTCCAAAGGACAACGAATTGCCCGAGAGTACGTACGAAGCAAAGAAGGCTGTCTGCCCTCTAGGGTTAGAGGTGCAGAAGATACATGCATGCCCTAATGATTGCATCCTCTACCGCGGTGAGTATGAGGATTTGAACGCTTGCCCGGTATGTGGTGCATTGCGCTATAAGATCAGCCGCGATGAGCCTGGTGATGTCGAGGGCGAGTGCCCCAGGAAGAAGATTCCTGCCAAGGTGATGTGGTATTCTCCTATAATACCACGGTTGAAACGTTTGTTCCAAAACAAAGAGCATGCCAAGGCGATGCGATGGCACAGAGATGACTGTAAGAAAGACGGAAAGTTGAGAGTACCCGCTGACGGGTCGCAGTGGAGAAAAATTGAAAGAAAGTACGGGAAGGAGTTTGCAGATGACGCAAGGAGCGTATGGTTTGGTCTAAGTGCAGATGACATTAATCCTTTTGGGGAGCAGAGCAGCAACCATAGCACCTGGCCTGTGACTCTATGTTTGTATAACCTTCCTCCTTGGTTGTGCATGAAGCGGAAGTTCATTATGATGTTAGTGCTCATCCAAGGCCCTAAGCAACCCGGCAACGACATTGATCTGTACCTAAGGCCATTAGTTGAAGAACTCTTACAACTGTGGAATGGAACATGTGTACGTGCGTGGGATGAGCACATGGGGGAAGAATTTGATCTAAAGCCGTTGCTATTCATGACCATCAATGATTGGCCTGCTCTCAGTAACCTTTCAGGACAGACAAACAAGACATACCGCGGATGTACGCACTGTTTGGATGATACCGACAGTATATATTTGAATAGTTGTAAGAAAAATTTGTACCTGGGACATCGTTGATTTCTTCCGAGCAGGCATCCCGTAAGAAAGAAAGGCAAGCATTTCAAAGGTGAGGCGGATCACTGGATGAAGCCTCGCCACCGTACTGGTGCTGATGTATATGATATGGTCAAGGATTTGAAGGTGATATTTGGAAAGGGTCCTGACGGACAACCTGTTCCGAAGGACGCGGACGGACGCGTACCCATGTGGAAGAAGAAATCTATATTTTGGGACCTGCCATATTGGAAAGACCTAGAGGTCCACTCCGCAATCGACGTGATGCACGTGACGAAGAATCTTTGCGTGACCCTGCTTGGCTTCTTGGGCGTGTATGGGAAGACAAAAGATACACCTGAGGCACGGGAGGACCAGCAACGTATGCACGGAGAAGACGGCATACATCAGGGTCATGCAAGCTACGCTCTTACCAAAGAAGAGAAGGAAATCTTCTTTGAATGCCTGCTCAGTATTAAGGTACCGTCTGGCTTCTCGTCGAATATAAAGGGAATAATAAACATGGCAGAGAAAAAGTTCCAGAACCTAAAGTCTCATGACTGCCACGTGATTATGACGCAACTGCTTCCGGTTGCATTGAGGGGGCTTCTACCGGAAAACGTTCGATTAGCCATTGTGAAGCTATGTGCATTTCTCAATGCAATCTCTCAGAAGGTAATCGATCCAGAAATCATACCAAGGTTACAGAATGATTTGGTGCAATGTCTTGTCAGTTTCGAGTTGGTGTGCCCACCATCCTTCTTCAACATCATGACACACGTCCTAGTTCACCTAAGCGAAGAGATTAACGTTTTGGGTCCTGTATTTCTACACAATATGTTCCCCTTTGAGAGGTTCATGGGAGTCTTAAAGAAATATGTTCATAACCGTGCTAGGCCAGAAGGAAGCATCTCCAAGGGCCATCAAAATGAGGAGGTCATTGAGTTTTGTATTGACTATATTCCTGACCTTAAGCCGATTGGTGTTCCTGAATCGCGGCATAAGGGCAGACTGGATGGAAAAGGCACGCTAGGAGGGGAACAAATAATATTTATGGACGGACATTCTCTCACTGAAGCACACTACACAGTTCTACAGAATTCCACCTTGATGGCTCCGTATATGGATGAACACAAGAATTTGCTACGCTCCAAACACCCGGAGCGGTCTGATGAGTGGATTACACGTGAACAAACCAGGAGTTTCGCCAACTGGTTGCAGACACGTACCATGCATGACACCTCTATTGAAGATGACTTGTACTTGCTGTCCCAGTTACCATCTTCGAATATAATGACTTTCAAAGGGTACGAGATAAATGGTAATACATTTTACACGATCGCCCAAGATAAGAAGAGCACCAACCAAAATAGTGGTGTCCGCTTTGATGCAGAAACCAAGACGGGAAAGGAAACATATTATGGTTATATACAGGACATATGGGAACTTGACTATCGACGTGGTTTAAAGGTCCCTTTGTTTCGGTGCAAATGGGTCAATATGACACGAGGCGGGGTAACGGAAGACCCGCAGTACGGAATGACAACAGTGGATCTCAACAATCCTGCGTATGCAGACGAACCATTCGTCCTAGCCAATGATGTGGCACAGGTTTTCTATGTGAAGGACATGTCTACCAAGCCAAGAAAAAGAAAAGATAAGGAAGCGAATGCATCGTACGATGAGCCAAAGCGGCACATAGTTCTTTCTGGGAAGAGAAACATCGTGGGAGTGGATGACAAGACAGACAAGTCAGATGATTATGAAAAGTTTGATGAAATTGCTCCATTCACAGTGAATATTGACCCGAGCATCCCTTTAAATGATGAAGATTTTCCATGGTTACGGCGCAAAGGGACACACGCGAAGAAAAAGTTTCACACCCAAAGATCTGGGATGTGATCGGCTTCACTATCATCACTTTCTTCTGTGTTTCACACCCAGGAGGGAATGTCTGTAATAGTTAGGGTAGTTATGTGTTTTGGCATTTGAAACGCGAAGAAATTTTATGTGCAAACAAATTCTTTTCATGCATTTACTGATTTTTTTCCAGCTAAATGACCCTGAAATTGAAAAGCAATTCAAATGAACTCAAAAAAGGTTGAAAGTTGGCATGGTATCATAATTTCATACAAATAGCATTTGCAAGAAAGTAGAGAGGGTTACGGCAAAAACTCGATGCACTTCGTGTACAAAATGGACAATCTCTTTCGAAGTATCAGGGTTTCCGACGAAAACTGAACTGTTACAAAGGCATTTCATTTTTTAAATAACCTAAGCATTACTAAATTGAATATAAAGATAAAACACACTAATATTAAACATAAGAAAAAAGAATCACTAAAAAAACTTTTTTCAAAGTTAAGTTATTCACAAACTAGTGATTCACACAAATTTCAAATAATTCAAATTTGAAATCTACCGGCACTAACAGAAAGTTTGTAATTTTTTGTACCTAAAGCAAAAATATTCACAAAGAAACTCTAAATACAGCAAAAAACAACTCAAAAATAAATAAAACAACAAATAGATAAAGCAAAAAAATTTTAAGAAAAAAAGCCCCGCCTACTGGGCCAAAGCGGCCTGCATACGACTAGCGACACAGCCTTTCGTTGGGCCAGGACGCAGGCCCGCAAAGGCCCAGTAGGCCCACAAGGCGAGGAGGACAGGTAGGCCCAGTAGGCCTGATTAGGAGAGGAGCTCGAGAGAGCTACCGCACTGGGGCTTATAAACCAGTGCGGTAGCCCCTCGACTAGCGAGGTGGGACTAAACTTCCGCACCGCACCTGCGCCAGCGCATCCCCTTTAGTACCGGGTCGTTGCACAAACCGGTACTAAAGGAGGGGCCTTTAGTACCGGTTTCTGCCTCCACCCGGTACTAAAGGGGGTCGCTTCCTACCGCTTGGCCTGGCCAAAACAGACCTTTAGCACCGGTTGGTGGCTCCAACCGGTACTAAAGGTGCCTTGTATATATACAACTGCTACGAAAATTTCAGTTTCTCTCTGTTTTCGCCTCTGTTCCGTCGTCTTCGTCGCCGTCGCCGCCGCCCTCGATCGTGTCCGACGTCACCGCTCGTCTCCGTCGCCGCCCCCGTCCCCGTCGCCGCCCCCGTCCCCGTCGCCGCCCTCGTCCCCGTCGCCGCCCCCGTCCCCGTCGCCGCCCCCGTCCCCGTCGCCGCCCTCGTCTCCGTCGCCGCCCCCATACCCGTCGCCGCCCTCGTCTCCGTCGCGCCATCCCCGCCGTCGCCGCCCCGGCCGTCGCCTCGCCTCGCCGTCGCCTCTCCTCGCCGTCGCCTCGCCGTCGCCGTCCCCGTCGCCGTCGCCCGCTGTGAGTCTCCAGCCCCGAGCCCGTACACACACACACACAAGCATTAGATAATTAGTCTTTAATTAGTTTAGATAATTAGTCTTTAATTAGTTTAGATTATTTAGATTATTATTTTGTATGTTTAATTAGTTTAGATAATTAGTGTTTAATTAGTTTAGATTATTTAGATTATTATTTTTTCACTATTATATATGTATGAATGCATGTTAGATGGATATAATTAGTGCTTAATCAGTTAGAAATTAGTGTTATATAGAAATGTTAGAAATTAGTGTTATATAGAAATGTTAGAAATGTTAGAAATTTAAGTGTTATTTAGATTATTTAGATTAGCATAATTAGTGTTATATAGAAATGTTAGAAATTTTAGTTATCAAAATCCAATCATTAAAAAAATATTACTTTTTGCGGGCATATAGCTAGTATTTGTTCTCGACGATGCCTGGCCCGCATCCTCGCCGACGACCCGTCCGCGACGACGTCCAGCCGACCCATGTCCGGGACTAGGCTCCGCCGGGCTGGCACTGGGAGGTGCTGCTTGGAGGGGCGCGCCGCTTGACGAGGAACCCGGCCGCGGGTCCCGTCATCGACCCTGATCTCGTTTGGTGGCGTTCGCGTGGGCCAGTTTCGGTGCGGAGGGACCCGGCCCCGCCGGAGGTGGTACGTCGCCGTGTCAGGGAGGAGGACGAGCACGTCCATCGCTACATGGTTGCGTTAGAGGGCGGCAGGTTCTCCAATACGTGGCAGTATCTTCGGGGATCTCACTTCAGCTATGATCCTGTGAGGGTTCCTTCTCTTTGGGTGTCCACCGCCCGCGCCGGAGGAACCGCGAGTGTCCTAGATTCTTCTGTAGTATTCGATCTTTATTAGCAAATAGCCAGTGATGTACTATTCAATATTATATATTATTTGAGATTATATCTATTATTCTGGACGATGTATTCGAGATTATATCTATTATTCGAGATTTGAATACTAAATTGTTTTATATTTCTTTTGGATTAGTTAAACAAAAGCTATGGCAGACAATACCGACAGAGAGGGAGAACAGACCATGTTCGATATGATACACGGGGCAGATGATAATCAGAATGAAGAAGATTATGACGGCTCCGAATTTCTAAACAACACCGGAGAGGGTGATATGATATTCGATCGCGACGATGAAATTGATGAAGTCATGAACTATGATTATGACGATGACGAAGAACATGTTGATCCTGAAACAACAAACACCGGCGAGGTATATATATTTATATAAGCAGGCATCTGGTGATCATCCCATGTTTTAAATGACTTGAAGATATATTAACGAATTGATCTTTGTTCTTTCAGCCATCCGGATCGAGCAAATCTTCATGCAAAATGACGAAACGAGGCCCGAACAAAAAGTGAAGCCGGGCGTAAAGTACAATATCGAGGCATGCGGCCCTACTGGCAAACCATTAGCGCCTAAGAAGATTGCGGACAAGTTCGTTCGTCAGTGCGGAGTTCTTGTGAAGGACCAACTCCCGGTCAAACTTCAAGAATGGAGAGCGCCAGCAAAGCCACGTCCATGTTACTTTTGTCGACAAGAATCAAAAATATCTGCTTTAGGATACTCTCATGGAACATTTCACCCTACCAGATCATTTCACAGAAGCAGATGTGCAGAAAGTCAAAGAGGCTGTTCTTAGGATGATGGCGACTGCATTCAAGAACTACAAGAAGCGTGAATGGAACAAGTACGTCAAGGGAGGAAGGAAGACTCCAGTATTCAAGGGAACACTGGAGAACCAACGTGATCATTGGGACGATTTCGTGAAATTCAAGGATTCGGAATTAGCTAAGGAACGGTCGAGAATAAACAACAAGAATGCCGAAAAAAGGATAAGTTCCATAAGCTGGGGCCAGGTGGCTATGCGGTGGCAATGCCTAAGTGGGATAAGTCTGAGAAAGAGATGGAGGATGCAGGTGTCACTCCGGCTACTAAGAGCTGGCCCCCCAGGGTCAGGACTTGGTTTTATGCGCAGGGGGGAGTTGGACCGGGAGACAGGCAAAGTTTTGACGAGGGCAAGTCTGAAGGGAGCCGACGATGCGATACTTGTTGCAATAGAAGAGGCACGAACGGGGGTGTTCCAGCCCAACAGAGAGAACGACGAGCTTATGCGTGCCCTGGGAAATCCTGAACACCCGGGAAGAACGCGAGGCAAGGGCGCTATGCCGTGGTATGAGGGGTTTTCAGACTGGAACAGCGACTACAGAACCCGTGCGAGAAATAAGATTGCGAAGGAGAAGAAGAGGAAGATGGAGGAGGAGCAGAGGAAGCGGGACTATGAACGCCTTCAAGGCCTAGAAGCAAGTCAAGCGGAATTGGCAGTCAAATTCCAGCGGCAGCAGGAGCAGATCGACTCACTTACCCATCAAAGGGGGTCTCAGCAGCTGCAGCAGCTAGCGGATGATCCAGCATTGGATAGCACCGACCCATCCATGCCGAGAAGCAGCGTGGGTTCTGTCCCGGACGATGCAATGCTGGGTAGATACCCCGTGGATGACATCACGGAGAACACTAACTGCGAGCTACACGTCAAAATGAAGAACATATCCATGAAGGTGGCGGACGGCTGTGCTTTCACAAATCCCCCTGAGCAACCTTCCCTTGCAACCCGATTCCAGCGGGCTATGCTCGTGTCTTGGTTGATGAGGTGGTGGACCCACCATATTCGGGGCTACAGCTTGACATTGCTGGAGGTGACGACGAGCGCTTTCTCGGAGAGGCCAAACATCATATCATCCTATGGAAAAAGGATTGCATCATCTTTCCAAGGCCACCGACACCGCATCACCCGAGTCCTCGTTGAAGTCCGCCACCGAGTCAGCAGACTCCCGCTCCTCCAAGTCCGGCAAAGTGTCAGGACAATCCTCCTCCTCCAAGTCCGGCAAAGTGTCAGGACAATCCTCCTCATCCAAGTCCGCCACAGCGTCAGACTTCCACTCCTCCTCCAAGTCCGGCACAACCTCAGGCCACTCCTCCTCGTCCAACTCAGTCCCGTCAGCCGTCTCCGCTGCCTCAGCAATCGCAGAAGAGACACCCCGCAGCTATGGTGCGTAGCGGTACGAGTCGAGGTAGTACAGGAAGTACAGGCGGAGGCAAGTGATATAAATATGGTCCAAGCCTCAAGCCTCTTCCGCAGAGGTCTTATGACAGGTCCGAGGAGGAAATCACAGCCATATCGAAGGCCGAGGTGGAAGCCCATTTTGCACCGAAACCGCCACCGCCGCCAAGGGAGAAAGTGCCTGAGGAAACGATTGAGCACTTCATTCGTATGGCTCAACCACCAGCTCCCAAGCCTGTTGACACAGACTATGGGTGCCACATCAGGAAGTTAAATCGAGCACGTCTACAAAGGAAGGCGAGCACGTCTACATCGGGATCGAGCAAACAAGAAGCAGCTGCCAAAAAATGCGGAAAAACCATTCCCCAGCTGGGAGAACAGGCGGCGCAATCAATCCCCTCGCTTGTTGTGCCAACAACAGGTGACAGTATGCGCGCCCAATATTATTGTGGGCAAACAGTGCATGTTCCCGAGGTGGGCAATGTGGTAATAATGGAGGAGCATATAATGCAGGCTGAAGTTCTCAACATCACTGTTGGACAACTCCTCGAGATCGAGCCCATGCCTTTGCTTAGAGAGGATGAAGTATAATGGAAATATGTCCGGGGCCAACCTTTGGTCGCGCCAGACAAGGTCAAGAACCTCCCAACGAGAATGTATGAATTGCATCAATGGTACATGAACATTACCAAGATTTCAGAGTGATTGTCCCTCGTGGTGAATGTCAAGCAGGACCATTACTACCATGAGAAAGTTGTGTCCATTGAGTATTTAGAACTGTTTTAGTTATACAATCAAGACGCACTCGACAAATCTATCGTCAGTTGCTATTGTCTGTAAGTGATTTCTTTCTATAATTTAAGTCTCAAGCTAGCTGTAGTGATCCTTTTGATCAATCATTACCTGTAATTATCCTCACTATATTCTTTTCTGTGGTATTATGCAGGATGAAGATATATGAAATGAGAAAAGGTGGACGCTTTGGCATTGGGTTCATTGACCCAAACACCGTTAATGAATACACATGGAAGATAAATAAACATTGTGCAAAGGAAGTAGAGGACAACATGCTAGAGTTCTTGAAGCGCCTCAAATACAATGAAGATATACTACTTCCTTACAACTTCCAGTGAGTCACACTGTCTTGTACTACAAATTCTCTGTTTTTGCCTACTAGCTAGCTACATGTTTTTGCTTACATATGCCCGCTTAATTAAGACATGTAAACGTGTGTGCATGCAGATTTCACTGGGTCTTGTGTATCATAAAAGTTGACGCCGGAACAGTTGAAGTACTGGACTCACTAATCTCAGCAAAAACTGACTATAACATCTTGTATGGGATAGTCAACAGGTAATTTCAATCATTATTAACTATATATCTCGGCCTATTTAGTTCGTCATTTCATGATATGAACTATTTAATAACCCTTTTATTCATTTTCTTTGTCGGCGGACAGGGCTTGGGCAAGATTCATCAGCATCATGGAAGGTGAATGGAAACAAAAGCTTCAATGGTTTTGACCCAAGGTAAGCAATTAAGTAGTACTAGCTAGCTAGCTAGCTGCCATCTCTTTAATTATCATGCTTGATTAATTTTTATCTGATCAAATTCCATTCTCGTAAAGGCCCTGAAGCAGGCGCAGGGGACTGATCTGTGTGCATTCTGCGTTTGCGAGAACATTCGCATGATGGCGTCCGAAAGGAGCATATCTCAAAACAGCAATGGGTACGCTTGTCAGAACACTATTCACAATTTTTACACTATTATCGATATCTAGTCACACAACTAATACACATGCATATTGATCTCCTTCTTAACAGTTCAAAGAGGTGCGGGAGAAGCTCATAGAAAGGGAGCGCGTAGAAGCACTCCAAGAGGAAATAGCGGGATTTTTGCTCGACCAGGTCATAAATCCGAATAGAGAATTCTATTACCCGCAACCGCCCCCATGAAAACCACTTCCAATTGTAATCGTGCTCCGAAAGCACCAACTAGGCTAATGCCACTGGCTCCGAAGGCAACATTCATATGTAGGAGAAATTATATATAGCTATACATGTGTGTATGTGTGAATTAGTTAATATGGTGGTTTGTGAGACATTGATGATATATATATATATATATATATATGCATGATTGGTTCTAGTAGAAATTCTATATATATATATGCATGATGATATATATATATATATATATATATATATATATATATATATATATATATATATATATATATATATATATATATATATATATATATATATATAACGTGTACAATGTGTAGTATCGTAAAATACCAGCAAACGAAAAAGAATTAAAATGGAGACACAAAATTAAATGAAAAAGAAATCATAAAACTAAAAACTCCCAAACCTTATAGTACCGGTTGGTCTTACCAACCGGTACTAAAGGGCTCCAGGCCCCCGGAGCTGGCTCGTGGCACGTGGTTGCCCTTTAGCACCGGTTCGTGCTGAACCGGTACTAAAGGGGGGGGGGCCTTAGTGACCACAATTTAGTGCCGGTTATGTAACCGGCACTAAGGGCCTTAAGAACCGGTGCTAATGCCCGGTTCTGCACTAGTGTTGCATGCATGTGGGTGTATTAATGATCCCAGATAACAAGAAGAAAATTTGACTTGCAAAGTAGTCATTAAATTTTACCTAGGTACCTGTAATTTGAGTTTGTGGCCTTGTATAAGGGAATGAAGGAAGTATAATATTTGTCTCACATGCAATCAGAGTGCTATATATACATCACTTATCTATCAGTTGAGCCATATTACATGCTCGAGAACAAATAAAAGATGCATTTTATTCAAGCTGCAGACTAGCAGCTTTTTTTCATGTCTGACAAACATTAGGAACTACATCGATAATTTGGAGACAGAGAGGAATTATTATTCATATCAATATATCAAATATAACTACATATAACAAATAGACATATATACGTTTTGCTAGCCTGGAATATTGTATCTATTGGAAATAATACACTTGACAGGCCTACATGTGTTGTTGCTTTTCAAGCTTTGTCTCTAACAGTATGAATTATCTATAATAGTTTACTATAAACATTAGATAAGTGAATTGACAAAAATAGATGTGTAAAAGAGGGATACACAACCACCGATATAGCCAGGAGAAAATTGGGCGTAAATTGCTTGGCTCATGGAACTTATTTACATTTTGCAAAATGTATACAGTCACCTTTGAAAGGGTCCCAGTGACGTATGATAATATTAGTAATAAAGCATAAACATGTGTTACGCTGCTCGATGCCCAGGTGGCTAGGATGGGAAAATAAAATAATTATTCAACATAATCAGTCGCCTTAATTTGGTTCCATCAAGAAATGTAGACAATGATGTATTAAAACTTCACCTACTTCCAATTTTGTGAGTAGTTTGGTGTACTGAAAACACAGACTTGGAGCGACGCAAGGAGGTTGTGAAATTTTAGTACTACCATATATTTGATAATCTTTCTTAATTATTCTGACATTAACACTATTTTCTGTTTTGTCGATGTATTAAACTATTCCTCTCTATCGTATAGAAAATCATGGATGTACACCATCTGTTTCATTTGTAGCAGCTAGAATCAAGTAAGTGTGTGATTTATTTACCTTTGTTTGGTAAGCAGCAAGAGTGCATTTTATTTTAGCCTCACTTGGTAAGTAGCATAATACCTTACGACTACTACACACACATCTATAATTTAATTTTTAAGTAAGTGTGCGCTTTATTTAGCTTTGTTTGGTAACCACAAGAGTGCGTTTTATTTAGCCCCATTTGTTATGTAGCATAATAGCTTACTACTACAACATTACATATTTATATAACATAATCCTGTCGCATTTTCAGCTTACCACTTATCTTTTCAATCTCGGGTCGACAACAAGCTACAAAACTGGACAACCGAAGTAGAAGGTACTCCAGCTGTAATTGGTTTGATCTATATTTCGTTTCACTTCTTACCCTGATTGACAACATACACCTATCTTCTCCAAGATACCACCTAATTCTGCAAACAATAATTTGCCATGTTCTACCACTGGTTCAATAAGAAAAGCTCAGAAGAAATACACAGATGCAATTGTAAAGATGAAGAGCACAAAAGACCCGATGTTTATAACTTTTAAACGGGAGCCCAAGCCTCAACACACCACTAACCCACTGTCTGTTGACCATCCATTCTCATCGGTTGGATACACTGTTGAGTATAAAGAGAATGGGATATCATATGTCCAGATCATAGTAACTGCAGAAGGCAGACCTACAAACAACATCAAATATATCCTGTAGGAATATGGTTCATGCTACAAAGTGTTGTCTTTATCATGCGACATATGGTTCATGCTACAAACTACTACAGTTTAATCATACGGTACACATTTGTACCAACAATAAAATTTTATCATTGCCTATATAAGAAATCTACCATTTTATTTATTCAAAATTCAAAACAAATTTCCGCAGCAACGCGCGGGGAATCATCTAGTGTTTATAATGGATGCATTAAGCAGAGATAAAATAGGACTATTTGACATGTCCAATCCAAGGGCGGGCTGTGTACAGATAGATAAAGCAGGTATAATGATCGTAAATAGATTCCACCTGGGTTTTCCCTTCTGTGCACAACGTCTGTTGCCTCCTTGGATGTCTCTCCCATATAAGTCCGGCAATTCAGCTCTTCTGAGGATGCTGCACTAACGCGGTGTCCTGAAATGTAAGAGGGAAAGAGTATGAAGGTATTTGGCGGTTACCCGCACTGTTGACTGAGTCGTTTGATGCGCCTCCGCCTATGCCCATGGTATCTTGAGTGCGTAATTGTGTACGCATGGCGCGAATGCTGCTTTGAGGGGGCTTGGGCGGAGGCCGGACTGCTAATCATGCCCTTGGCGTTCCTGATGATCCTGTTGCGGGGTGCTCTGGACTCGCTTGACTATGCTCGAAGTTGTCGCCGGATTGGTTTGTCGGAGTAGGCCGCATTGTACTTCTGCCGCGAGGGCTGCCGTATGCTCTTCTGTTCGAAGGGAGCGGTCCATATTTCCGTTGACAGTGATGACCCCGCGCGGTCCTGGCATCTTGAGCTTGAGGTATGCATAATGTGGTACCGCATTGAATCTAGCGAATGCGGTTCGTCCGAGCAGTGCGTGGTAGCCACTGCGGAAAGGGACGATGTCGAAGATTAGCTCTTCACTCCTGAAGTTGTCCGGGGATCTGAAGACCACTTGCAGTGTTATAGAGCCCATACAGCGGGCCTCTACTCCAGGAATGACACCTTTAAATGTGGTTTTAGTGGGCTTGATCCTTGAAGGGTCAATGCCCATTTTGCGCACTGTGTCCTGATAAAGCAGGTTCAGGCTGCTGCCACCGTACATAAGGACTCGTGTGAGGTGGAATCCGTCGATGATTGGTGAGGGAGTCCTGGACTAGGGGGTGTCCGGACAGCCGGACTATCATCGTCCGCCGGACTCCAAGACTACGAAGATACAAGATTGAAGACTCCGTCCCGTGTCCGGATAGGACTTTCCTTGGCGTGGAAGGCAAGCTTGGCGATATGGATATGTAGATCTCCTACCATTGTAACTGACTCTGTGTAACCCTAGCCTCCTCCGGTGTCTATATAAACCGGAGGGCTTTAGTCCGTAGGACAGAACATACATTACAACAATCATACCATAGGCTAGCTTTAGGGTTTAGCCTCCTTGATCTCGTGGTAGATACACTCTTGGACTACCCATATCATCAATATTAATCAAGCAGGACGTAGGGTTTTACCTCCATCGAGAGGGCCCGAACCTGGGTAAAACATTGTGTCCCTTGTCTCCTGTTACCATCCGCCTAGACGCACAGTTCGGGACCCCCTACCCGAGATCCGCCGGTTTTGACACCGACATTGGTTCTTTCATTGAGAGTTCCTCTGTGTCGTCACCGATAGGAAGGATGCCTCCACCCGTCTTCAAAGACGGTATTTTCGCCAAAGGGGCCTTGGCCGCCGGCCAAACTATCCGGCTAGGTGGTTTTCTTATGACCGCCTGTCCGGCCACTACTTCGACAATGACTTCTCAAGTCGTCAAAAGCAATCTTCGCGTCAGCTCGGAATCTACCGAGCAGTTGGATCCAATAGAGCTCTCGTTTGTTAACGAGCTCTTGGATCGCCTCGCCGCCCTGGGAGTCACTACAGACTACAATCAGATTGGGCTTAAAACCGATCTGAGAGAGATTAACTCTCCCCAGGCCACCCACCACGTCGCAGTGGTAGAGGAGCAATGCGGCGACTCTTCTCCTATATTGAAAACTAGTCACGTCCGGATTCCCGAACCCTCCATACCGGATTTCCGTGGAGGGACGGACTTCGATCGAGCATTGAACTTAAAATCATGGATCATTCCGGACTCGCTGGATCGTGTCCAGCAATCCAAGCTTCCGAATTCGGAAACTCCTCGGCCTTTAAGCCCCAAGATGGGCAGGGATCCGGATTTTAGTCCACCCACCCGCCTAGACATATGCGATCTATCTCTAATACGGCAAGATCCCGCTGAAACAGTACATCACTACTGGGCCAGATTCCTCCTGGTTATGGACAGGATAAAGGACTGCCGAGAGGAAAACGCAATCTCAATCTTTTGCAATAATTGCACGGACAAGGGAATATTGAACGCCATCGGTCGTCGTAAAATTATACGCTTCGCCGATCTGGCGTCCATAGTACGAAAGTACTGTGCGATGGAGAGTTTCCGGAAAACCGAAAACCAATTTTGGGATAATCCGGCCCCGAACACAACCCCAGTCCGCAACAAAAGGGTGCATCACACTCAGGCCCCAGATGCAAAAACCAAAAAGCAAAAACCCCATAAAGGGCACGGAACCGTACTGGAGGGATGGCTCAATGGACCCTGTAAGCTTCATAGTACAGAGGGAGCCGTCCCAACACATAGCCTTCGAGCATGTTGGATATTACGGCAGGTGGCCAAAAGTGGCGAGGAGCTTCTAGCCCCGGAAAACCACTCCAACAATACCGGTTCGGTATCAACAGTCTTCGAGACCTTCGCATCAAACAATATGCGAAAACGAACAATCCGCGGACTCGCCGAAGTCTACCAAGTAGCAACAGCAAATCCATGGAGCGACACAGCTATTACCTTCAACGCCAGCGACGAGGCTAAATTCCGAACAGCCCGAGCACCAGCCGCACTGGTGCTTAGTCCCATAGTGGACGGCTTTCGACTGACAAAAGTCCTCATGGATGGCGGCAGCGGACTAAACCTCATCTATGAGGAAACTCTGCAAAAAATGGAAATCGATTGGAGCCGTATTGAGCGAAGCAGCACAACCTTCAGAGGAATAATCCCCAGCCGGGAAGCGCGCTGCACCGGAAAAATCACACTCGATGTGGTGTTCGGCTCGCCGGACAATTACAGATCCGAAGAAGTCACGTTCCAAGTGGTCCCGTTCAACAGCGGATATCACGCTATATTAGGACGAGAGGCATTCACAATTTTTCAAGCAGTACCTCATTACGGGTACATGAAGCTCAAAATGCCTGGGCCCGGCGGAATAATCACTCTCGCTAGTGATCCAGACATAGCACTCCACGCCGAAAACAAGACAGCCGCACTAGCCCTGGAGGCACTATTCGAAGCCTTAGCAGCAGAAGAACTCACCGTGCTACGCTCTACGGTGAACAGGGACGATGTGATACTCGATAAAAGATCCAAGTCCACCTCCTTCAAACCAGCAGATGAAATAATAAAATTCCAGGTCCATCGAACGGAGCCAACAAAGACGGCCTCCATTGGGGCACAATTGAACCCCGAAGTAGACGCCGCACTGCGCGAATTCCTTCGGGAAAATTGGGACATCTTCGCCTGGCATCCTTCAGATATGCCCGGAATCCCACGCCGGTTGGCAGAACACAGCCTAAACATCCTAAAAGGATTTAAGCCAGTCAAACAGGCTCTTCGACGATTTTCCGAACCCAAAAGACAGGCAATGGGAGAAGAGCTAGCCAAACTATTGGAAGCAGGATTCATCAGAGATATCAAACATCCGGATTGGCTAGCAAATCTGGTAATGGTACCAAAGAAGGACAAATCCTGGCGCCTCTGTGTCGATTTTAAAGACCTCAATAAGGCTTGCCCAAAGGATCCCGTCCCTCTCCCCCGCATCGACCAAATTATCGATGCTACCGCAGGGCACGATTCGTTGTGCTTCCTCGACGCATACTCTGGCTACCATTAAATCAAGATGGCGGAAGCAGACCAAGCCGCAATGGCATTCATCACTCCTTACGGACCATTCTGCTTCAACACGATGCCCTTCGGACTTAAAAACGCCGGCGCAACATATCAGCGCATGATTCAAACATGTCTGGCTACCCAGATCGGCAAAACAGTCGAGGCATACGTAGACGACGTAGTCGTCAAAACAAAACACGTCGAAACTCTAGTAGACGATTTGAGGCTCACGTTCGACAACCTCAGAGCATATGACATCAAGCTGAATCCGAAAAAATGTGTTTTCGGCGTACCAGCCGGAAAACTGTTGGGCTTCATTGTATCTGGTAGAGGAATTGAAGCAAACCCGGCTAAAATCCGAGCTCTGTCACAGTTGGACATTCCAAAAGACCTCAAACAAATACAAAAATTAACAGGATGTGTGGCAGCTCTAAGCCGCTTTATCTCCCGTCTAGGAGAAAAGGCATTGCCCCTCTATCGCCTCCTCAGGCGCACCGAACACTTCGAATGGACGGATGCTGCCACTACCGGACTCGAAGAAATAAAGGCCATATTGGCAACAAATCCGGTCCTGGCTGCGCCCAATCTGGGCGAACCAATGTTGTTATACATCGCAGCAACGCATCAAGTTGTAAGCGCGGTACTCGTCGTCGAACGAGAGACAGAAGGGCACAAATTCCCTCTTCAAAACCCAGTGTATTATGTATCCACTGTATTAACCCCCTGCAAGTCCCGTTACCCACACTATCAGAAGATAGCGTACGCGGTGTTCATGGCATCCCGGAAGCTCCGACACTACTTTCAAGAGTGTTCGATAACAGTAGCCTCTGAAGTGCCACTCAATGACATTATAAATAACCGCGACGCAACGGGCAGGATTGCAAAATGGGCCATTCAGCTCTTACCATTCGATATAACTTACAAACCTCGGTGAGCTATAAAGTCACAAGTCTTGGCTGGCTTTGTCGCCGAATGGACCGAAGCCGAACTCCCTAAAGAGTACGGCGCATACTCCAATTGGATTATGCATTTCGACGGCTCTAAAATGTTGGCCGGACTGGGGGCTGGCGTCGTATTGACGTCCCCAACCGGGGACATAGTCCAGTATGTACTTCAAATAATGTACACTCCAACAACGCAGCCGAATACGAGGCCCTGTTACATGGTCTCCGGATGGCAGTCTCCATGGGCATTCAACGCCTAGAGGTGCGCGGGGATTCAAACCTTGCAATATCCCAAATAAATGGAGACTTTGACGCCAAGGATCCGAAAATGGCAGCATATCGCAACGCTGTCCTAAAAATGTCAGCTCGGTTTGAAGGACTCGAATTCCATCACATAGCCCGAGATAATAACCAAGCGGCCGACGTACTGGCATGCATCGGTGCGAAACTTGATGCTGTCCCTCCAAATATCTTCCTGGAACGGCTCTTCAAGCCATCCGTACTATGGGAAGAGGAGCCTGGAAGTGACAAACCGGAAAAAACCGCGCCAATCGGCGATTCAGCCGATGACATAACACCTTCAGCCCACGACATAATGGCAGTAATCGCCCCGTGGACAGAACCATTCCTAGCCTACTTGCTTAGGCAGGAACTTCCCGAAGACCAAAACAAGGCCCGCTGCATAGTCCGGCGATCAAAAGCCTAAAAGGTCCATGCGGGAGAACTTTATAAGAAAAGTACAACCGGAGTCCTTCAAAGGTGTATCTCCGAAGAGGAAGGGCGAAACCTCCTGGCTGAAATTCATGTCGGACTAGGCGGACACCACGCAGCACCCCGGGCCCTTGTAGGAAAGGCATTCCGTACAGGATTTTATTGGACGACGGCCCGGGCAGATGCCCAGGACTTAGTCCAGAGATGCGTTGGTTGTCCGCTCTTTGCTAATCAGAGCCATATGCCGCCCACCGCCCTCAAAACTATACCCATTACCTGGCCGTTCGCTGTCTGGGGGCTTGATATGGTTGGACCCCTTAAAGGGGGAACCCACAAGCAAAGGTACCTATTGGTCATGGTGGATAAATTCACCAAATGGATAGAGGCCAAACCGGTCAAAACAGCAGAGTCCGGACCAGTGATAGACTTTATATCCGGGGTAGTACACCGTTACGGAGTCCCCCACAGCATCATCACCGACAACGGCACAAACTTCACAGCCGACGAGGTTAAGTCATGGTGCAAAAATATGGGCATCAAGCTCGACTACGCTTCAGTCTATCACCCTCAAACCAATGGTCAAGTGGAACGAGCAAATGGTCTAATAATGAGCGGCATTAAACCCAGACTAGTGCGGTCATTACTAAATCTGACACGCACGGGGTCGAGGAGCTCGACTCCGTACTCTGGGGGCTGCGGACAACGCCTAACCGCACTACCGGATTCACACCATTTTTTATGGTCTACGGCGCAGAGGCAGTCCTCCCTGCGACATTATTCATGACTCACCTCGAGTGCGCATGTACGAAGAAAGAGATGCCGAGCTGGATCGGCAGGACAGCTTGGACACATTGGAGGAAGAACGCGACGTCGCCAAGGCTCGTTCCGCATTCTATCAGCAGCAGGCCCGAAGATATCAAAGCAGAGAAGTACGGGCCAAGACTTACAACGTTGGTGAACTAGTTCTACGCCTGCCGGACAAGAAAAAGGACAAGCTCAAGCCCAAATGGGAGGGCCCCTTCATTATCGATCAAGTCCTGACCGGCGGAGCGTACCGTCTACGAAATGCGTCGGATAACCGACTCGAGCCGAACCCATGGAATGCAGCCCGCCTCCGAAGATCGCGCCGGACTAAGAGTTCGTCCCCTTCCTCCGTTCAAATTTTTACACTTCGGCTGTCTTTTGTTTATCTTTCCTCTCACAACCTTTTTACTAAAAAGCCCCTAAGGGCCTACTTTCGTATTGTTCACATACACTTGATGTGCCATCCGCACTCATTATACCTGGGGGCTTCTTTTCCAGAAGCTCAATTATAAGGGTTTCATGCCCAACACATGTGTCAAGCTTCCACATGTACCTTTTACTCACCATTATATGCATCGATATGACTTAAGTTTTGGCCAAGCTGGGTTGCCTGGCTCCTGTGCTTACCCCTACGTTCCCGATTGTTCGGCTAGGAGGTAAAGGGAGCACCTCTGCGATTGTTACTGCCGAGTCAGCCGGATGTGTACCTCAGACTGGGTGAAGCCGAAAGCTAGCGATCTTAAGGGAATATTCGGTCGGTGACTTAAAAGATGATTTTTTACCTACTCATTTACCCGCCCCCAGATGTTTTTCTGCTTTTTTCGCAGTCCGGACATGCACTTTAGGGCATGCCTCCCAGGGAAAGGAACCCTTAACGGAACTATTCTCCCTGGAAGCTGTTTCTTACTAACCATGTAATATAACATAACTAGTTGGGCACTTGTCTGATAAAGCACTAATGACCCCTACGCCTGGTCTCCATGCATACCACGGTTGTTTCTTAACCAAAAAGGTATTCGGACACACTCCGGACTCTAGGGTCCCGAGGTTGAAGCGAAAAGGTCGGCAAAGACAAACGATCTACAATCTGGCTAGAAGGCATTTCACATGTCACTTTAAAGGAAAACATACTTTGTCAAATTTACTGATTGTATTCCTCCTCAATCCCGTCTAACAGGTTGTCTAACTTACAGTCCCGTTGGGAAAATTTAGCAGCCAACTCTACTTGGCTGTATACTAAACTCACAGGGATCTCCTTCCCATCGGGCCCCACCGGTCCAACTTCGGCCATGTGGTTGGGATCCGCCTTTTTGTAACGCGTCTTCACCATGGCCCAAGCCTCCCTGGCACCTTGACGGCAAGCCGAAATCTTCCACAAACGGAAGCACTGCCGCACTCCCTGAAGCTTCTCCGCAAGCTCCCCAAGGCCCTCGGGTAGGGAGAGGGCTGGCCATAAAGCCTGGACGACGCCGCTCATTGCCTGCCGAACTCGTTCGAGCAGTTGCAACAGCTCGGAAGTTGATCACCCGTTGATATGGGCATCTCCTCCGCAGGGCGACCTGTGAGTATACCTACAAGACATATTATGTCAATTTACTTCCTCGCCGAACTCTTCTTTTCAAAGGAGTCCGCTCAAGCACTTACTATAAATGCCGCGACGAAGCCGCTGATTCTCCTTAACGGAGCTGGACAGCCCGGCTCAAGCTCCTTTCAGCTCTTCTTCGAGCTTGGCGTTGGCATCCTGGAGCTTGTTCCTTTCTTGCTGCACCCTGTTCAGCACCCTCTCGCTGGCCTTTAGCTGGCGTAGTAATTCTTGCCTGTCCGGATCTTGTCCGGCGGCACCTGCAATGTCACTATTAGACTTGCACGCACGCCGCACAGCGCTTATATTTATTAATAAAAATGTGTTACCAGGAGGGGTCTCTGCGTCTCCTCCTGCGGCAGCAAGTGCAGCCTCAAGTTGGGCCTTGCATTCGTGCAGCTCCTGAGACAGCTAGGCATTCTTCTCGGTAAGAGCCTGCGTTTCAAATGATCCTTAAATCAGTTAACATAACTACTTTAAGTCTCGGGGGCTACTGGTGTATATAACCATTAAAATTCCCTTACCCGTATGTCTTTCACATACTGCTCCGTGGCTCTGGTAAAACCATCTTGAGCGGCACGGAGGTGCGCGTCCCCTGCGTTAAAGGCGTCCAATGCCTCAGGGGAGAAGCACGCTTCACGAAACACTGTCCGGCGGTGCCTATGGTTCATGGCGGTATCCACCTCAGACTTGGTGGCGGACAGTCTGTCGGTGTCCTCCGTTGGAGGAGGATCCGGCCCGCGTCTTGCGCTTGCCTCCCCCTCCAGGCCGGGCGCTGGAGCCTGGCCGGTATAGGTTGGATCGGCAACTTCCGCGCCCGCAGTCCGGCAAGCGCTTTTTCTCCTATAAAGATCATGAGCACTCAGACGCTTCCTAGGAACGTTGCTCTGAAAATTTAAATACGAGCTATACCTTTGCGGCGACGTTTCAGTCCGTGTCGCGTTCCTTTTCCGCCTGCTGGTCCGGACTGACCTTTGTTGGTCAACCACCGCGGGCTCGGCTTCCCGCCCTGAAGGCGCTTCCTATAAAACACCATCGTTCGCGAAGGTCAGAAATGGGAAAGGAAGAGATAATGGTGTCCGAACCTCGGTCACAGTCACCGGGGAAGCCGGATATAGTCCGGGGTAGTCTGCCGTAATGGCGACCAAGGCATTGTCCATGCTGAGCTCGTGAAACACCCCGTCGATCAGCTCCACCTTGATGTCCGGATCCTTTTCGGAGGCCAGATCCAGGGATCTTTCTGGATCCTCGGGTTGCGGAGCGGGACTTACCATGTCCTCCACAGTCCAGCGTAGATCCTGCACCGAAGACATAATGTAAGAAGCCTAAACTTCGAAAGCATGGGTTGAGCCCTTAAAAGTGTTCGCTTACCCAGCCTCTAGGGTTGTTCATGGAAAACCCATCCAAAGGGTTCGTTCGAAGGAAGTCCACCTTCTCCCCCTTGTACAGGCTGGACAGGATCTCCACCAGATCCTCGGTCGAATCCGGCCCTTTGCGGCCATGACGAGTGGCATCGTCTTCCCCATTGAAATCCCACATGGGGTGGCCTCTGTATTGCAATGGCTGTACCCCCCGCATGATGCATGTCGCCATGACTCCAATCATGGTCAACCCGGAATGGGCCAGTAATCTTATTCGTCCCATCAAGTAATGGACGCTCTTGTCTTCCTCCAATCGGGGGCTCCGTGGGCGCCAGCTGAGGCGTTTCTTCAGAGGAGCAGCACTAAACTCCGGGAGGCCAATCCGGACTGGGTCCGGCAGCGGAGCGTCTCCTATGTAAAACCACTCTGAAGGCCAGTCTTCGGACGCCTTCTTGGGAGTACCGGATGGGTATCCGGTCCCGGCAATGCGCCATATTTCGGCGCCGCCCACTTGATATATGGATCCCTCGTGAGAACGGGGTACGAGGAAGAACAGCCTCTTCCACAATGCAAAATGGGGCTCGATGCCTAGGAATAGCTCGCAAAGAGCTACGTAGCCCGCGATATGCAGGACAGAGGCGGGCGTAAGGTGGTGGAGCTGGAGTCCGTAGAACTCCAGGAACCCGCGGAGAAACGGATGTATTGGGAATCCGAGTCCCCTTATCAGATAAGGGACGAAGCATACCCGCTCCCCTTTGTTGGGACTTGGGGTAGCCTCCGCTTGCTTCCCACCATGGTAGGTGACCAGCCCGGCTCGAACCGGGACCATGAAGGCCGGAGGGAGATATCCCCCCGCTTGGAGCTTCACTATCTCGTTGTGTGGAACAGAGCACTTCCTCCAATCCCCTGGCGGTGGGCTGGGAGCGCGAGAAGAGGAGCCGCGTCGACGGTCCATGATGGAATGGATTTTTAGGTCAACGGCGCTCCGATGAAGTATTCGCGGAAGGAAGATGGTGTGGTTTGGATCTGGATTTTTGCCTCTTTTGTAGGCAGATGACTCGCACGACTAGGGGGTGAAACATAAAAAACACCCTGGCTTTTCGCATTCGTGCGACGCGTGGAAGAAGGCCATTATTGGGCGTAGAAGCCAAGAAACACAGTATTTATGATGAAGCCGGACACTGTTCGACAGGTACATGGAACTTGAAGGGAGAACCCGCCTTGCAACGCCGAAGACTATATACGCGCTGGACTTATCGTCATTGAAGCCTGGTTCGGGGGCTACTGAGGGAGTCCTGGACTAGGGGGTGTCCGGACAGCCGGACTATCATCGTCCGCCGGACTCCAAGACTACGAAGATACAAGATTGAAGACTCCGTCCCGTGTCCGGATAGGACTTTCCTTGGCGTGGAAGGCAAGCTTGGAGATACGGATATGTAGATCTCCTACCATTGTAACCGACTCTGTGTAACCGTAGCCTCCTCCGGTGTCTATATAAACCGGAGGGCTTTAGTCCGTAGGACAGAACATACATTGCAACAATCATACCATAGGCTAGCTTTAGGGTTTAGCCTCCTTGATCTCGTGGTAGATCCACTCTTGTACTACCCATATCATCAATATTAATCAAGCAGGACGTAGGGTTTTACCTCCATCGAGAGGGCCCGAACCTGGGTAAAACATCGTGTCCCTTGTCTCCTGTTACCATCCGCCTAGACGCACAGTTCGGGACCCACTACCCGAGATCCGCCGGTTTTGACACCGACAATTGGGTCTAAGACCAATGCGGCTGAGCCACCATGACGGATGCTAGTAGGATGATCCCTACGATCAAAGGTGATCGGACAAGCTGACCATGGGTTGAATTTGGGGGCGACTGGCTCCATCGCATAAACGACCCGTAGTGCTTTCTAGGGGTGGAAAGTGGTAGCGGATAATCCGAAATATCCGATATTCGTATTCGAGAAAATGCATATTCATATCCGAAACATCCGCATCCGAACCAAAATGGAAATGGAAATTATCCGTATCCGAATTTATTTAACAAATAAAAAATAGAATATGGTATGATATTTTGACACAAATATGGATATGGAAGTGGATATATCCGTATCCAAATAAGATTATGGGAGGTATTTTTCAAAATTCTAGCCCCAATATTCCAATTATCCAAAATAAAAGCCAAATAAGTGGTCAAATTTTACTCATTGTATCATTATATTTAGAAATTATTATGCATTACTATAATATTTATTCATTCACTGATTTATCATTGACTTATTGTATGTCACAAGTTGACTATTTCATGTCACATAGCTATTGACTATATACTTAAGCAATATGTCACTATTATTCGTATCCGTTTCGAATCAAGAAAACATCCGATACGTATCCGTATTCGAATAACATCCGAGCCACATCCGTATTCGATAACATCCATATTTGCGTTCGTATTCATTTTGCAAATATGAAAATGGAAGTGGTAAGAGCACTATCCGATCCGCATCCGATCCGTTTCCACCCCTAGTGCTCGCTTCCGTTCCCGCTTGGGGATGTGAGTGGCGTAGATCATATTGATCGTTTTCACCTGGGGGGATTTCTTTTGTCCCCCCGTATTCGGACGCCGGGGATCTTCGTTATCGTTGCTGTGCAGCCCCTTGTCCTTGTTTTCGACGTTTATCTTACCGGCCTGTTTGAACACCCAGCAGTCTCTGTTGGTGTGGTTGGCTGGCTTGTCCGGGGTGCCATGAATTTGGTACGAGCGCTCCAGTATGCGGTCCAGGATGGACGGTCCCTGATTATTTCTTTTGAACGGCTTTTTCCGCTGACCGGACTTAGATCTGCTGAATCCGGCGTTGACCACCGTGTCTTCAGTGTTGTCATCGTTGTTCCGTCTCTTATGCCTGTTACGCCATGGCTTGCCGTTGGCATCGCGGCCGTCCGAAGTGCCGGAATGTGGCGTGGTGCCGCTGCGAGCCAACCTGCTATCCTCACCCGCACAAAAGCGGGTCATTAGGGTTGTGAGAGCTGCCATAGACTTGGGTTTTTCCTAGCCGAGGTGTCGAGCGACCACTCGTCATGGATATTATGCTTAAAAGCCGCCAAGGCTTCGGCATACGGACTGTCGATTATTGGTTCTTTTTAGTAAGGAACCGAGTCCAGAATTTCCGGGCTGACTCTCTGGGCTGTTGAGTAATGTGGCTCAGGTCATCGGCGTCTGGTGGTCGCACATATGTGCCCTGGAAGTTATCAAGGAATGCGTCTTCCAGGTTTTCCCAACTGCCAATGGAATTTGCTAGCAGGCTGTTTAACCAGTGCCGGGCTTGTCCTTTGAGCTTAAGGGGAAGATACTTGATGGCGTGTAGGTCATCTCCGCGAGCCATGTGAATGTGGAGAAGGAAATCTTCGATCCATACTGCGGGGTCTGTCGTGCCATCATACGATTCGATGTTTACGGGTTTGAACCCTTCTGGGAATTCATGATCCATCACTTCGTCAGTGAAGCAGAGGGGGTGTGCGGCGCCTCTGTGCCGGGCTATGTGGCTACGCAGCTTGAATTGGTCTGGGTTGCTATGTTCGGCCCAGCCGGATTTGTTGATGATGTATCCGGCGCGACGATCATCGTCGCGCGCTGGGGCGCGCCCCCGCGATCTGTAGATCGATCTTGGCTGTCCTGCTTTGTTTTCCAGACTATCTTGCAGGTCTTGCATGTTGCCCTGGACCGTAGTGTATCGGCGTGGGGGGGGGGCTGGTATTCGGGCTGATGTGCCATTTTATCCCAGCCGCGGGGTGGCCGGTCAGCCGTTTGGCGCTCGAGTCCATATTCCTCGGCTGCCAGGACCTAAGTCCATCTATCTGTGAGCAGATCTTGATCAGCTTGGAGTTGCTGCTGCTTCTTCTTCAGGCTCCTTGCAGTTGCTATAAGCCTACGCTTGAAGCGCTCCTGCTCCACGGGATCCCCAGGCACGCCAAATTCGTCATCGCCGAGGCTAATCTCGTCTTCGGAGGGGGGCATGTAGTTGTCCTCCTCCGGGTATGCGTCTGTCGCCTGTTCTTCTGGGCTGACCTGCTCATCTTCCTGTTCGGCCTGCTCGAAGGAGGGCTGGTCAGGGTCATGTTCTTCTTCGGCACCATCCGGATTATTTTCGTCTCCGGGGCCAGTATTGCTGTGGCGGGGCTTGGAGCGGCGCCGACGGCACCCATGCTTTGTTTTTCTTCCCGGGGGTTATCCTCCGTTGCCTCATCGCCATTTGTTTCCTACGGAGTGTCCACCATATATATATCGTATGAGGAAGTGGCCGTCCACCGCCCTGTGAGCGGTGGCTCCTGTGATTCTCCTACATCGTCGTCCATGCCGTCGATGTCTTCGGAGTCGAAGTCAAGCACGTCAGTTAGATCATCGATCGTGGCAATGAAGTGGGTGGTGGATGGGCAACGAATTCCATCGTCATCTGCTTCCCACTCAAGCCGGACATAGTTCGGCCCGGAGTCTCCTGACAAGGAGAGAGACTTCAATAAGTTCAGCATGTCGCCAAAGGGCGAGTGCTGAAAGACGTCCGCCGCGGTGAACTCCATCACCGGAGCCCAGCCAGGATCGGCGGGTTCGGGGACACGCGGACTGGAACCTACAACCGGATTCGAATCCGGGGGTCCGGAGTCACAGGCTCCCTCAAAAGTGAGGCCTGTGTTCGGCTCCATCGCCGACGAGGGTACGGCCTGCGGGGCGGGGTCCAGCCCTCCGTCCTTAGGCAAAGCAGCCTGCCCCGGACTTAAATCCGAGGCTTTTGCCGGGATGATGTCCCGAACATCGTCTGACAGCATGTCTAAGCCGTGCTCATCGTGACTGTTCGGCGCTCCTGGTGTTGGCGCGAATCCGTCGAAGATCAAGTCTCCGCGGATATCTGCCGTGTAGTTCAGGTTTCCGAACCTGATTTGATGGCCAGGGGCGTAGCTGTCGATCTGCTCCAGATGGCCAAGCGAATTGGCCCGCAGTGCGAAACCGCCGAACACGAAGATCTGTCCGGGGAGGAAAACCTTACCCTGGACAGTGTTGTTGATGATGATTGAAGGAGCCATCGAGCCTGGCAGCGACGACACAGAGGAACTCTCAATGAAAGCACCAATGTCGGTGTCAAAACCGGCGGATCTCGGGTAGGGGGTCCCGATCTGTGCATCAAGGCTGATGGTAACATGAAGCAAGGAACACAGATGTTTACCCAGGTTCGGGCCCTCTCGATGGAGGTAAAACCCTACTTCCTGCTTGATTAATATTGATGATATTGATAGTACAAGAGTAGATCTACCACGAGATCGTATAGGCTAAACCCTAAGAGCTAGCCTATGATGGTATGATTGTAATTGTGATCGGCCTTCTAGGGACCAACCTCTCCGGTTTATATAGACACCGGAGAGGACTAGGGTTTACATGGAGTCGGTTACAAGGAAGGAAACATAATATCCGGACCGCCAAGCTTGCCTTCCACACCAAGGAAAGTCCCATCCGGACACGGGCCGAAGTCTTGAGTCTTGTATCTTCACGCTTCAATAGTCCGGACGTTGTACACAGTCTCGCTGTCCGAATACCGCCTAATCCAGGACTCCCTCACCTGTCGCGATAGCATAGAAATGTTGAAAGTGTGCAAGTCACAAAAGATGAGTCCTCCTTATTCTTTCGGCATAGACATTCTTTCCCACCTCACTCAGTGGTGCCGCTCCTCCTCTTCCTGATTTGTCCACCAGAAGTTGCACATCATTTGGCTTATACTCTCGCATAACGCTTTTGTGAGGTCAAAGCAAGACATGGCATATGTGGGCACGGCTTGGATAACTGCCTTGATGAGGATCTCCTTGCCTGCCTTTGATAAGAGCTTAATTTTCCAGTCCTTCAAGATCTGCCATATCTTATGTCGGAGATACTTGAAACATTTCTGTCTCCACTGCCCGACGTAACTGGTAGGCCAAGGTATTTTCTTGACTTCTGCTACTATCTATGTTGGCAGTGCCATCAGCAGCGGTATGAACCTCCATACTTTCACGTGTTTAGCCACAAAATATAACCACATTATGTAAATAGGTAAGTATGTGCCAAAACTGAAAAATCAACTACACTTAGTCGGGCAAGAAATTAATCCAGAAGATACAATATATGTAACTATTTTAGTTAACATAGTAAATCAATTTCATTGGGTTCTGAACTTCTGATTGACCTCGGCTGTTGTCTGGATGTAGGGAGGAAGTGCCCAACACGGTGCACTGTTTGGTAGGGACCCAAGCCCAAAACAACGCTTTTGTTTGTGCGCTAGGAACGTGTTGTACCGGCGAAACATTTTTGTAATCAATACAACGCTTTTGTTTGTGCGCTAGGAACGTGTTGTAGCGGCAAAATGTTTTTTGTACAAAAACGATGCAACTTACCCTACTTTAAATCACAACCGTCAATTTTTATGATTAATACATAATCAATGGATAAAAAAGGATGATCTAGGTTGGTGCAAAAATTTATTTAGGGCTTTGACAGAGAACTAGCTAGGTTAACTAGTTTAATTAGGTTAATTATCTAGGTAAACTAGGTTAATTAGGTTCGTTAGGTTAACAAGCTAGGTTAACTAGGTTGGCTAGGTTAGAGCAAAAATTTATTTTAGAGCATTAGGTCAGAAGGGTTAGAGAAATGGAGTTCCTTTGCAACTTAATTGGGTTCTATCCTAGGCAGAGAAGGGTTAGAGTAAACAATGTGTGTGAGACGAATAGCTAGAACAGAATTTGGGTTCTGTCCTAGGCAGAGAAGTGTTTAGTGAGGTCATTTTGCAAAGGTTTTTGATTTTTGAAAAGACAACTATTTTTCAAGGAAACGAATTTAGGCAAGTTTTATTTTAAAGATGATCCCTTCCTAGACTTATATTGTTGATTATATCTTTTCATTGAAGTGGTCATGTTATATCTTTTCATTGAAGTGGTTGGATTGTGCCCAAGTGGTCTTTTGTTGTTTCCATGGAATGAAGCTGAGTGGCCTATCTTTTGCCGGAATGTTGATTCATTTTTGTTTCGGCAAATTTCAGGTGCTCGATTTGTCCACTTTTTAGCAAAGGTCATGTCAAAATTTTCCATGCATTTTGGCATGACTTGTCCTACAAACTAGGACATATCGAGTGCCCGAGATTTGCCGCACCGGGAAGGAATCAATGTTCCTGCAAAACATAGGCCTTTTTTATGTCATTATTCATTTTTATTAGGTCTAGAATTAATTGACTAGATTTAATCGTAGGAAATATGGCTAGCAACAATGAAGGAAATGGTTCTGGTGATTGCGACGACGTCTTCCTGGCGGCAGCCGAATTTTTTGAACCTTGCCGACGATCAACGGTTGTTGTTGCCGGGCCCACCTGTCACATCTGAGACTGAGACCGACATCGAGACCGGCGCTAAGACCAAGACCGACACCGAGACTAGAGGAGCTGGTATAGAACCGAAACCAAATAGGCAACATCGCCTAAAATAGCTCATCACTACTAGAGTGGTGGTCACGGAGGTGGACGACGGCAATTTTGAGCCAAAAGAGCCTGAGGAAGCGCAATCGTGCTACGGCAATCAAATAGGCCGCATCATACGGACAACTGCCACCATCAACGATGAGAAACTAAAGAAGATAGAAAATATGAGGCCCTCCCTCCTAAAGAAGTTGCACCAGGTATTCTTGTTACTGGGCCGGGAAGAAAAGAAATATAATGATCCAGATAAAGACCCGACAATGAAGAAGATAAACAAGCGTGCCATGATCAAGTTTAGCGACGCGTTGGTTGCCTGGAAAGTAAGGGTGAAACATCAGATCGCCAACAAAAAGGAACCTGAGGGAGTCCTGGACTAGGGGGTATCCGGATAGCCGGACTATCATCATCGGCCGGACTCCAAGACTATGAAGATACAAGATTGAAGACTTCGTCCCGTGTACGGATGGGACTTTCCTTGGCATGGAAGGCAAGCTTGGCAATACGGATATGTAGATCTCCTACCATTGTAACCGACTCTGTGTAACCCTAGCCCTCTCTGGTGTCTATATAAACCGGAGGGTTTTAGTCCATAGGACGAACAACCATTACAACAATCATACCATAGGCTAGCTTCTAGGGTTTAGCCTCCTTGATCTTGTGGTAGATCCACTCTTGTACTACCCATATCATCAATATCAATCAAGCAGGACTAGGGTTTTACCTCCATCGAGAGGGCCCAAACCTGGGTAAAAACATCATGTCCCTTGTCTCCTGTTACCATCCGCCTAGACGCACAGTTCGGGACCCCCTACCCGAGATCCGCCGGTTTTGACACCGACATTGGTGCTTTCATTGAGAGTTCCTCTGTGTCGTCACCGATAGGCTTGATGGCTCCTTCAATCATCAACAACCACGTAGTCCAGGGTGAGACTTTTCTCCCCGGGCAGATCGTCGTGTTCGGCGGCTTTGCACTGCGGGCCAATTCGCTTGGCCATCTGGAGCAGATCGAAAGCTACGCCCCTGGCCGTCAGGTCAGATTTGGAAGCCTAAACTTCACGGCTGACATCCGCGGAGACTTGATCTTCGATGGATTCGAGCAACAGCCGAGCGCACCGCACTGTCACGATGGTCATGATTTAGCTCAGCCGCCGGACAGTGCCTTGGAGGCCGCACATGAGTCCGCTCCGACCCCTAGTTTGGAGCCGACCGCGCAGATCGAGGACAGGTGGCTGGACACCGCCTCGGGAGCTGCAATCTCTACGGCGATGGAGCCGAATACTGACCTAGCTTGTCCCTCGTAAAGCTCGTGACTCTGAGGTGCCAGACTCCTCGCCGGACTCCGAACCTCCTGCGCCCCTACCAATCAAATCCGATTGGGTGCCGATCATGGAGTTCACCGCCGCGGACATCTTTCAGCACTCACCCTTTGGGGACATTCTGAATTCGCTAAAACATCTCTCGTTATCAGGAGAGCCCTAGCCGGACTGTGGTCAGGACGGTTGGGATGCGGACGACAAAGAAATTCAAAACCCACCCACCACCCACTTTGTAGCCACTGTCGACGATCTAACCGACATGGTAGACTACGGCTCCGAAGACATCGACGGTATGGGCGACGATGCCGGAGACGACCAAGAACCAGCGCCTACGGGGCACTAGAAGACCACCTCGTCATATGACATATACATGGTGGATATCCCAAAGGATGGGAACGGCGAAGAAGCAGCGGAGGCAGATTCCCCTAAGAAACAGCCCAAGCGCCGACGTCAGCCGCGCCGCTCTAAATCCCGCCACAGCAAGAATGGAGATTCTGGCACCGGAGATAATAACACCCCAGAGAGTGCCGAAGACAACCCCCTCTAGCAAAATTCAGCGCAGGAGGACGCAGAAGCCAGCCCTCACGAGAGAGCGGCTGACGAAGAGGTCGAGGATGACAATTACATGCCTCCCTCCAGAGACGAGGCAAGCCTCAACGACGACGAACCTGCTGGCCGACAGATGGACCGAAGTCCTCGTGGCCAAAGAGAATGAACTCGAATGCCCCTCCAAAAGCTACCCAAAACGCAAGTTGCTCCCCCAATTAGAGGAGGAGGAGTATAAACCCTCATCACCAGCACACAATACGGCAGACCGACCACCTCGTGGCCGCGACAGAGAGGCATCTAGGCCCTCCACCAGAACCGTACCCCGGCACCGCTCGAAATGTGTGAAGCCACGGGGGAATCCGTCGGACTTGCGAGACATATTGGAGGACAAGGGAAGACAATCAAGATCGATCTACGGATCACGTGGGCGCCCCATGATGCGCGACGACTACCGTCGTGCCGGATACAGCAACTCCGATCGGGCCGAACACAGTAGACAAAGCTCTCTTGAGCTACGTCGTGATATTGCCCAGTATAGAGGCGCCGCACACCCACTATGCTTCACAGATGAAGTAATGGATCATCAAATCCCTGAAGGGTTTAAACCCGTAAACATTGTATCCTACGATGGCACAACAGACCCCGCGGTTTGGATCGAAGACTATCTCCTTCATATCCATATGGCCCGCGGTGACGATCTCCACGCCATCAAATATCTCCCACTCAAGCTTAAAGGACCAGCTCGGCATTGGCTTAACAGCTTGCCAGCAGAGTCAATTGGGTGTTGGGAGGACCTGGAAGCCGCATTCCTTGACAACTTCCAGGGCACATATGTGCGACCACCAGACGCCAATGACCTAAGCCACATAATTCAGCAGCCAGACGAATCGGCCAGACAATTCTGGACACAGTTCCTAACAAAGAAAAATCAAATCGTCGACTGTCCGGATGCAGAGGCCCTCGCCGCCTTCAAACACAACATCCGCGACAAGTGGCTGGCCCGGCACCTAGGACAGGAAAAGCCGAAATCCATGGCAGCCCTCACATCACTAATGACCCGCTTCTGTGCGAGGGAGGACAGCTGGCTAGCCCGCAGTAACAACCTCAGCAAAAATGCTGGCAGTCCGGATACTAAGGACCGCAATGGCAGGTCGCGTCGAAATAAAAACAAATGCCGCGTTAACGGCGATAACACTGAGGATACGGCAGTCAATGCCGGATTCAGAGGCTCTAAACCCGGTCAGCGGAAAAAGCCATTCAAAAGTACCACTCCGGGTCCGTCCAATTTGGACCGAATACTCGACCGCTCTTGCCAGATACATGGCACCCCTGAAAAGCCAGCTGAGGGAGTCCTGGACTAGGGGGTGTCCGGACAGCCGGACTATCATCATCCGCCGGACTCCAAGACTACGAAGATACAAGATTGAAGACTCCGTCCCGTGTCCGGATGGGACTTTCCTTGGCGTGGAAGGCAAGTTTGGCGATACAGATATGTAGATCTCCTACCATTGTAACCGACTCTGTGTAACCCTAGCCTTCTCCGGTGTCTATATAAACCGGAGGGCTTTAGTCCGTAGGACACAACATACATTACAACAATCATACCATAGGCTAGCTTCTAGGGTTTAGCCTCCTTGATCTCGTGGTAGATCCACTCTTGTACTACCCATATCATCAATATTAATCAAGCAGGACGTAGGGTTTTACCTCCATCGAGAGGGCCCGAACCTGGGTAAAACATCGTGTCCCTCGTCTCCTGTTACCATCCGCCTAGACGCACAGTCCGGGACCCCCTACCCGAGATCCGCCGGTTTTGACACCGACATTGGTGCTTTCATTGAGATTTCCTCTGTGTCGTCACCGATAGGCTTGATGGCATCTTCAACCAACAACGCTGTCCAGGGTGAGACTTTTCTCCCCGGACAGATCTTCGTATTCGGCGGCTTCGCACTGCGGGCTAATTCGCTTGGCCATCTGGAGCAGATCGAAAGCTACGCCCCTGGCCGTCAGGTCAGATTCGGAAGCCTAAACTTCACGGCCAATGTCCGCGGAGACTTGATCTTCGATGGACTCGAGCCACAGCCGAGCGCGCCGCACTGTGACGATGGGCATGATCTAGCTCTGCCGCCGAACAGTGCCTTGGTGGCCCCACATGAATCCGCTTCGGCCATCAGTCCGGAGCCGATCGCCCGGATCGAGGATCGGTGGATAGACGCCGCCTCGGGGGCTTCAACTCCGCACCTCCCGCACCCCTACCAATCGATTCGGATTGGGCGCCGGTTATGGAATTCACCGCCGTAGACATCTTCCAACACTCGCCTTTTGGCGACGTCCTAAATTCGCTAAAGCATCTCTCGTTATCAGGAGAGTCCTGGCCGGACTATGGCCAGGATGGTTGGGGTACGGACGATGAAGAAATTCAGAACCCACCCACCACCCACTTTGTAGCCACTGTCGACGATCTAACTGACATGCTAGACTACGACTCCGACGACATCGACGCTATGGACGACGATGCCGGAGACGAACAGGAACCAGCGCCTATAGGGCACTGGAAGACCACCTCATCATACGACATATATATGGTGGACACCCCAAAAGACGGGGACAGCGAAGAAGCAGCGGAGGCAGACTCTTTAAAGAAGCAGCCCAAACGCCGGCGTCAGCGGCGCCGCTCTAAATCCCACCACAGCAAGAATGGAGATTCCGGCACAGGAGATAATAATACCCCAGAGAGTGCCGAAGACAATCCCCTCCAGCAAGACTCAACGCAGGAGGATGCAGAAGCAAGCCCTCACGAGAGGGCGGTAGACGAAGAGGTTGAGGATCATAACTATATGCCTCCCTCCGAAGACGAAACAAGCCTCAACGATGACGAATTCGTCGTACCTGAGGATCCCGTCGAACAAGAGCGTTTCAAGCGCAGGCTTATCGCCACAGCAAACAGCCTAAAGAAAAAGCAGCAACAACTTCAAGCTGATTAGGACCTGTTGGCCGATCGATGGACCGAGGTCCTCGTGGCCGAAGAGTATAAACTCGAACGCCCCTCCAAAAGCTACCCAAGACGCAAGCTGCTCCCCCGATTAGAGGAGGAAGCATACATACCTCCATCACCAGCGCACGATATGGCTGACCGACCACCCCGTGGTCGTGACAGAGAGGCATCCAGGCCCCCAGCCAAGACCGTACCCCGGCATCGCTCCAAAAGTACGAAGCCAAGAGGGAACGCGCCGGACTTGCGAAACATATTGGAGGACAAAGCAAGACAATCCAGATCCATCTACGGATCACGTGGGCGCCCCACGACCCACGACGAATACCGTCGCGCCGGATACAATAACCCCGGCCGGGCCGAGCACAGCAGACAGCGCTCTCTCGAGCTGCGTCGCGATATTGCTCAATACAGAGGCGCCGCACACCCGCTATGCTTCACTGACGAAGTAATGGATCATCAAATCCCCGAAGGGTTTAAACCCGTAAACATCGAATCCTACGATGGCACAATAGACCCCGCGGTTTGGATCGAAGATTATCTTCTCCACATCCACATGGCCCGTGGCGACGATCTCCATGCCATCAAGTATCTCCCACTCAAGCTTAAAGGACCAGCCCGGCATCGACTAAATAGCTTGCCCGCAGAGTCAATTGGGTGCTGGGAAGACCTGGAAGCCGCATTCCTCGACAACTTCCAGGGCACGTATGTGCGACCACCAGACGCCGATGACCTAAGCCACATTATTCAGCAGCCAGACGAATCGGCCAGACAATTCTGGACACGGTTCTTGACAAAGAAAAACCAAATCGTCGACTGTCCGGATGCAGAGGCCCTTGCAGCCTTCAAACATAACATCCGGGATGAATGGCTAGCCCGGAATCTGGGGCAGGAAAAGCCGAAATCCATGGCAGCCCTCACATCGTTAATGACCCGCTTTTGCGCGGGAGAGGACAGCTGGCTAGCTCGCAGCAACAATCTCCGTAAAAATTCTGGCAGTCCGGATACTAAGGACAACAACGGCAGGTCACGTCGAAACAAAAACAAACGCCGCATTAACGGCGATGATAAGGAGGATACGGTAGTCAACGCCGGATTCCGAGGCTCTAAACCCGGTCAGCGGAAGAAGCCATTCAAAAGAACCTCTCCGGGTCCGTCCAATCTGGACCGAATACTCGACCGCTTATGCCAGATACATGGCACCTCTGAAAAGCCAGATAACCACACTAATAGAGATTGTTGGGTGTTCAAGCAGGCCGGCAAGTTAATTGCCGAAACAATGACAAGGGGCTAAACAGCGATGACGAGGAAGAGACCCGACCGCCGAACAATAGAGGACAGAAGGGTTTTCCCCCACAAGTGCGGACGGTGAATATGATATACGCGACCCATATACCCAAGAGGGAGAGGAAACGCGCACTAAGGGACGTCTATGCGATGGAGCCAGTCGCCCCGAAATTCAATCCATGGTCCTCTTTTCCGATCACTTTTGATCGAAGAGATCATCCGACCAGCATACGCCATGGCGGATTCGCCGCATTGGTTTTAGACCCAATCGTCGATGGATTTCACCTCACGAGAGTCCTGATGGACGGCGGCAGTAGCCTGAACCTGCTTTATCAGGATATAGTGCGCAAAATGGGCATAGACCCCTCAAGGATTAAACCTACAAAGACAACCTTTAAAGGTGTCATACCAGGAGTGGAAGCCAACTGTACAGGCTCAGTCACACTGGAAGTGGTCTTCGGATCCCCGAATAATTTCCGGAGCGAAGAGTTAATCTTCGACATAGTCCCGTTTCGCAGCGGCTATCACGCTCTGCTCGGACGAACCGCGTTAGCAAAATTCAACGCGGTGCCGCATTATGCATACCAAAAGCTCAAGATGCCAGGCCCTCGTGGAGTCATCACGGTCAATGGGAATACGGAACGCTCCCTCCGAACGGAGGAACATACAGCGGCTCTCGCGGCAGAAGTACAGAGTAGCCTCTTAAGGCAATTCTCCAGTCCGGCCGTTAAACAGCCGGATACAGCAAAACGCGCCCAAAGCAATACCAACCAAGACCACCTGGCGCGATCAGAGCATGCGTAGCAATGCGGCCCCAACCCTCGCCTGCGCATGATCGCAATAATAACACTCCGCGTACATCATTACGCTTTGGAGATACCATGGGCACAGGGGAGGGGGCACGATCGCAACGGACCCAGAGTGCGGTTCGACCACACCCGGGGCTCGCAAGTGTGCCCCCCCTTTTATGTACACAGGACTCCGTTAACCAGAAGCCCTGTCCGGCGGCGAACCTGCCGAACTCATGATGCAACAGTCAGGGACTCAAGAAGGCTGCGAAGAACACTCAGGTGGTCTCAATTACGAGCATTAAATTCGATTATATACACCAAGTCCGCAGCTCACCCCTGGAGGGGGACATGTTTACTTAGTCCAAATCCCTTGCTTACCGCACTATTTGTATCAGTCCGCTCTCCTAGCAGACTTTCTTTCATAAATAATGCAGCACCTTTTTGATTGCAATTGCATTATCTTTTATATATATATGCTCATTATATGACATCTTGCGCCCGTATATTTTGGTACGGCCTAATTCGCCAGGGGCTTATGTTCCCCACTCTATGGCATGATAAGTCCGAACACTTTCATAAGTGCGGCACCCCGAACTTATAGCATTATATGAATCGGCTCCGAATCATGTCTTGGGTCAATAGTTGGGTTTGCCCAGCTCCCATGTTTTGGTGCCTTACGTTCCGTTCTGTCGGCTAAGGTGGCACTGGGAGAACCACTGCGATTGCGCCCCGGTTGAGCTGGGCGAGCGCCTCAGTGGAGAAAGCTAAAACTGACCGGCATGATAAGGCGAGAGACTGGTCGCTGTTCGAGAGGTTTTTTCGGGTCCTTAAAGACTCATGCCGCTTTGAGCGAAGTTCCGGACAATGTCCGACGAAGGCGTGGATAGCGCCCCGGATTCGGTCTTCCGAATACCAGGGGCTTTGCCGAAATTTAAAATTATAGAATTCTATGGCTAAGTGAGAGTGTTCAAGCATTATAAGTCCGGTCGCCTTGTTCGTTGTGTTGAGCGCCTCCCTTGATGGACCCAACAATGGGAACAAGAGTGCTCAAGTTTATCCCGAACACCCCAGCACTCGTGGCTTGGGGGCTGAAGCCAACGACTTGCCATCTCTCAGATTTTATAAACAGCCGCACAGAAGGTAATATTTTAAATTAAAAAAGCATTGCTCAAAGCGCACATGAACAAAGTTTCAGCGCATAGGATAATACATAGCAAATTCACTCAAAGATTACATTTTTGGGGCACTCATCCGCAATATCGCGGGCTCCCTTCAGGACAGTTTTATAATACATTTTGGGCGTGCGATACTCCTTGCCCAGCGGCGGTGGGTCCGTGAGAAGCTTCTCCGCATCCAACCTGCCCCAATGCACCTTTGTGCGGGCGAGGGCCCGGCGAGTGCCTTCAATACAGGCGGAGCGCTTGATGACATCCACCCAGGGGCAAGCATCCACCAGCCGCCGCACGAGGCCAAAGTAGCTCCCAGGCATGGCCTGTCCAGGCCACAGCCGGACCATAAGGCCCTTCATGGCCTCTTCAGCTACCTTGTGGAGTTCGACCAGCTGCTTCAGCTGGTCGCTTGGGGGCACCGGGTGTCCGGCCTCAGCATACTGAGACCAGAAGACTTTTTCCGTTGAGCTCCCCTCCTCGCCACGATAGAATGCGGCGGCATCGGACGCACTACGCGGCAGATCTGCAAACGCCCCTGGAGAGCTCCGAATGCGGGTAAGTGTCAGGTATTTTACTTTAACATGCTTGCTTTGCATGAAAAATGCCTTACCCGCCGCTATTTTCTTTACATCTTCAACCTCCTGAACGGCCTTATGGGCCTCGGCCTTGGCGGACTTGGCACTTTCGAGAGCCGAGGCAAGCTCAGACTCTCGAGTCTTGGAGTCACGCTCCAAACTCTCATGTTTCTCCATGAGAGCCTGGAGCTCTTGCCGTACTTCCGCCACCCGGGCCTCCTGCTTCTCTCGCTCTTTCCGCTCTACGGCCGCACTGTGTTCGGCCATGGACACAGCCTCCTTCAGGGCTGCCACCTCGTTCGTGGCCCCTGCAATACCCATATTATCCTTGTTAATTTTATTGCAACCAAAATCCTTTTCTGTAAGGTAACCATTCAAAGTGGTGTGACTCACCTTCTTTGTCCTCGAGCTGCTTCTTGGCATGGCCGAGCTCTTGCTCGGACCGCTCGAGATCCTTTTTCAACACGTCGACCTCCGCCGATAGTGCAGCAGAGCTCAGCTGCGCAGCCTGCAAACCCATATTGACATATGTTAAGCAACCCTGCGCATATCTTGTTAGATCCTCAGTCCGGCTTTTCTTTCCGAACACCGAACTGAGCATCAGGGGCTACTGTCTATGCAGTATTACATTACATAATTTTAACTTCTTACCTCAAAGCCTGTTAGAAGGCTGCTGCAGGCTTCGGTCAGCCCGCTTTTGGCGAGCTGAACCTTTTGAATCACCGCACTCATGATAGTGCGGTGTTCTTCCTCGATGGAAGCGCCTTTAAGCGCCTCCAACAAGTTATCCGGCGCCTCCGGTTGGACGGAGGCCGCCGGTGTCACGGTCTTGCCCTTCTTTCGAAGGGGCCGCTTGCCGGACTCTGGTACCACTGCAGGTTTCGATGTAGAGTCCGGCGCAAAGTCCGGGAGGCTGCCTGACGGCGCCTCCGGAGGCTCCTCCTGATGGGTCCCTCTCTGGGATCCCACCTCGGCGTCCTCGTCGGCGCACGGGGTAGAGGCAGTCGGAAGTGAATCCACATCCGATGGGGCCAACGACCCGCTCGATGAGTCGGGGAGATCATCATCGGCCGGACTACGGACAGAATGCGGCATTAAGGACACTACGCGACACGAAAGAAATTGCATATAAAGGATCCGGATACTTACGATCTTGCCGGACGCCTGGCCCTTGGAGGCCACTCATCCTCGCCAACGGTGGTATTGGCGAAACTGTCCGGGGGGATAGTTCTCCCCCTCTTGGACCCTTCGGCCTCCCCTATTGGGGAAGCCTTCCTCTTCTTCTCTCCCTCTTCTGGGAGAGAATCCTCCTCCTCGTCTTCGGGGGAGGAGTCCGCCTCGTCGTCGGACACCTGATTGCGGGAACTCTTTCGAGTCCCCGCGGCCACTTTCTTGGCCTTCTTCTCTGGCACCACATGCGGTGCCGGAACCAGCAGCCCTGCTAAACGGGCATCCACTGGGTCTTCTGGCATGGGAGCCGGGCTGATAAGCAGCTTGGCCTTCTCCATCCATTCCTGTCAAAGGAAAAGACAGAATGAAACCCCTCTAGAATCAATTTGATTACCACAAGTGTCTCGTAAAGGGGTTGAATCACTTACCTCGTCAGCCGGATGCTGCGAGCGAAATCCGCGATCTTCTGTCGCGGATGCGGGGGCTTCGGCGCCCTTAAACAGCACCCTCCAGGCACCTTCGTATGTCGTATCGAAGAGCCCGCTTAGCGCCTGGTGCTGTTCCGGATTGAACTCCCACAGATTGAATGCCCGTTCTTGGCATGGGAGGATCCGGCGGATGAGCATGACTTGGACCACGTCGACGAGCCTGAGCTTACCGCTCACCAGCTTCTGGATGCAGGCTCGGAGTCCCGTCAGCTCCTTCGGACTGCCCCACAACAAGCCCTTCTCTTTCCAGGAGGTGAGCTGCATGGGGACGCCAGATCTAAACTCGGGGGCCGCCGCCCATGTGGGCTTGCGTGGCTCGGTGATGTAGAACCACCCCGATTGCCACCCCTTGACGGAGTCCACGAAGGCCCCTTCGAGCCAGAGGAAGTTGGGCAATTTACCCAACATGGCGCCTCCGCATTCCGCTTGCGTGCCCTTCACAACCTTCGGCTTGACGTTGAAGGTCTTGAGCCACAGGCCGAAGTGGGGCCGGATGCAGAGGAAGGCCTCGCACACGACGATAAACGCCGAGATGTTGAGGATGAAGTTCGGCGCCAGATCGTGGAAATCCAGGCCATAGTAAAACATGATCCCCCGGACAAATGGATGGAGCGGAAAGCCCAGTCCGCGGAGGAAGTGGGGAAGGAAGACGACCCTCTCGTGAGGCCCAGGGGTAGGGACGAGCTGCCCCTCGTCGGGCAGACGATGCGCGATATCGCCGGAAAGATATCCGGCGCTGCGCAGTTTGGTGATGTGCTCCTCCTTAACGGTGGAGGCCAACCATTTGCCTCCCGCTCCGGACATATTCGGAGAAGGTTAGGGCAAGATGCGCGAGCTTGGGCGTTCGAGCTTGAGTACGCGGAGATGGATAAGCAAAGGAGGAAGAAGGCGTAGGTGAGAAGGTAAATCCTTATCCCTTATATATAGGCGGACGAAAACTATGCGTCCCGCTGGCCTGATAAAACTCGCTTATCTCCCAAGCGCCACCATCAATGGCGCGGTTGGGTTACCCACGTCCGTATTGATGAGAATCCCGGAATAAGGGGAACACGATCTCTACTTCGACAAGACGTGCCAAGGAAACCACTTCGCTAAACGTGCTGAGGTGGTATAGTAAAAAACGATTCAAACAAAGGCTTGGTAGCGGTGTGATGTCACGCCGCATAATACGTCAGCAGATTGGACTGGTGTACATTTTATTCTCTCTACGGTGGAATGTGGAATTTATTTTGCAGAGGCGGACACTATCCTGGTGTTCATGATCTTCTCTGGATTATTCAAGGGAGGAACCCGCCTTGCAATGCCGAACATTATGTGCGCCAGACTTATCGTCATTGAAGCCTGGTTCAGGGGCTACTAAGGGAGTCCTGGACTAGGGGGTGTCCGGACAGCCGGACAATCATCGTCCGCCGGACTCCAAGACTACGAAGATACAAGATTGAAGACTCCGTCCCGTGTCCGGATGGGACTTTCCTTGGCGTGGAAGGCAAGCTTGGCGATACGGATACGTAGATCTCCTACCATTGTAACCGACTCTGTGTAACCCTAGCCTTCTCCGGTGTCTATATAAACCGGAGGGCTTTAGTCCGTAGGACACAACATACATTACAACAATCATACCATAGGCTAGCTTCTAGGGTTTAGCCTCCTTGATCTCGTGGTAGATCCACTCTTGTACTACCCATATCATCAATATTAATCAAGCAGGACGTAGGGTTTTACCTCCATCGAGAGGGCCCGAACCTGGGTAAAACATCGTGTCCCTCGTCTCCTGTTACCATCCGCCTAGACGCACAGTCCGGGACCCCCTACCCGAGATCCGCCGGTTTTGACACCGACACCAGCTAATCACACTAACAGGGATTGTTGGGTGTTCAAGCAGGCAGGCTAGTTAATTGCCGAAAACAATGACAAGGGGCTGCATAGCGATGACGAGGAAGAGGCCCGGCCGCCGAACAGTAGAGGACAGAAGGGTTTCCCCCCACAAGTGCGGACGGTAAACATGATATACGCAACCCATATACCCAAGAGGGAGCAGAAGCGTGCACTTAGGGATGTATATGCGATGGAGCCAGTCACCCCGAAGTTCAACCCATGGTCCTCATGCCCGATCACTTTTGATCGAAGGGACCACCCCACCAGTATCCGCCATGGCGGATTCGCCGCATTGGTTTTAGACCCAATCGTCGATGGATTTCACCTCACCAGAGTCCTGATGGACGGCGGCTGCAGCCTGAACCTGCTTTATCAGGACACAGTGCGCAAGATGGGCATAGACCCCTCAAGGATTAAACCTACAAAGACGACCTTCAAAGGCGTCATACCAGGTGTAGAGGCCAATTGTACAGGCTCGGTTACACTGGAAGTGGTCTTCGGATCCCCGGATAACTTCCGAAGCGAGGAGTTAATCTTCCATATAGTCCCGTTCTCCAGCGGCTATCATGCTCTGCTCGGACGGACCGCGTTTGCAAAGTTCAACACGGTGCCGCATTATGCATACCTCAAGCTCAAGATTCCAGGCCCTCGAGGAGTCATCATGGTCAACGGAAACACGGAACGCTCCCTCCGAACGGAGGAACATACAGCGGCTCTCGCGGCAGAAGTACAGAGCAGCCTCTTAAGGAAATTCTCAAGTCCGGCCGTTAAGCGACCGGACATGGCCAAGCGAGCCCGGAGTAACATACATCAAGACCACCTGGCACGTTCCGAGCACGCGTAGCAATGCGGCCCCAACCCTAGCCCTCGCATGATTGCAAGACTAGTCCTTCGCGTACATCATTACGCTCTGGAGATACCATGGGCATAGGGGGAGGGGCACGACCACGACTGGCCCAGAATACGGTTTAACCACACCAGGGGCTCCCAAGTACGTCGGTCTTTTTCTTTTTCTTTTTTCTTATCCACAGGACTCCGTTCACCAGAGGCCTTGTCCGGCAGTAGACCTGCCGAACTCACGATGCAACAGCCAAGGAGGGAGAAAGGCTACGACGAACACTAAAGTGGTCTCCATTACGAGCATTAAATTTGTTTAATACACCATTTCGCAGCCTACCCCTGGAGAGGGACATATTTAAATAGTCCAGTCCCTTGCTTACCGCACCAGTTGTATCGCTCTCCATTCATGGCAGTATTTCTGAATAAACAATGCATCGCTTTTTGCTTATAGTCGTATTTCTTTATATATATATATATATATATATATATATATATATATATATATATATATATATATATATATGTTCATTTACGACATCCTGCATCCGTACACTTTGGTGCGGCCGAATACACCAGGGGCTTAAGTTCCCCGCATTATGGTGTGATAAGTCCGAACACTTTCCCAAGTGCGGCACCTCGAACTTATAGCATTATATGCATCGGCTCCGAATCATGTCTTGGGTCAATAGTTGGGTTTGCCCGGCTCCCATGTTTTGGTACCTTACGTTCCGTTTTATCGGCTAAGGTAGCACTGGGAGAACCACTGTGATTGCGCCCCGGTTGAGCTAGGCAAGCGCCTCAGTGGAGAAAGCTAAAACTGACCGTCATGATAAGGTGAGAGCTAGTCGCTGTTTGAGAGGTCTTTTCGAGTCCCTAAAGACTTATGCCACTTAGAGCGAGGAACCGGCTTTGTCCGGCCCAGGCGTGGATAGCGCCCCGAACTCAGTCTTCCGAATACTAGGGGCTTCGCCGAAATTTAAAATTATAGAATTCTATGGCTAAGTGAGAGTGTTCAAGCATTATAAGTCCGGTTGCCTTGTTCGTCGTGTTGAGCGCCTCCCTAGATGGACCCAAAAATGGGAACAAGAGCGCTCAAGTTTATCCCGAACACCCCAGCACTTGTGGCATGAGGGCTAAAGCCGACGACTTGCCATCTCTCAGATTTGATAAACGGCCGCACAGAAGGTAATATTTTAAGTCAATAAGCGTTGCTTAGCGCATATGAACAAAGTTTTCAGCGCACGGGATAACACATTGCGAGTCTAATCAAATATTACATCTTTGGAGAACTCATCCGCAATCTTGCGGACACCCTTCAGGACACTCTTATAGTACATTTCGGGCATGCGATACTCCTTGCCCGCCGGCGGCGCGTCCGTTACAAGCTTCTCAGCACCAGCCTGCCCCAGTGCACTCTTGCACGGGCAAGGGCCCGACGGGCACCTTCCATGCAGGCGGAGCGCTTGACGACTTCCACCCAGGGACATGCATCCACCAGCCGCCGCACCAGGCCGAAGTAGCTCCCAAGCATGGCCTCCTTGGGCCACAGCCAAACTATAAGGCCCTTCATGGCCTGTTCGGCTACCTTGTGAAGCTCGACTAGCTGCTTCAGCTGGTCGCTAAGGGGCACCGGATGTCCGGCCTCAGCATATTGAGACCAGAAGACCTTCTCCGTCGAGCTCCCCTCCTCGGCCCGGTAGAATGCGGCAGCATCGGACACGCTGCGAGGCAGATCTGCAAACGCTCCTGGAGAGCTCCGAATTCGGGTAAGTAACAGGTAATTCACTTTCACATGCTTGCTTTGCATGAAAAAAGCCTTACCCGCTGCTATTCTATTCAAATCCTCGACCTCCTGGAGGGCCTTGTGGGCTTCAGCCTTAGCGGCTTTTGCACCCTCAAGAGCCGATGCAAGCTCGGACTCTCGAGTCCTTGAGTCGTGCTCCAAACCCTCATGTTTTTTCATGAGAGCCTGGAGCTCTTGCTGCACCTCCGCCACCCTCGCCTCCTGCTTCTCCCGCTCGGCCCGCTCCGCGGCCACCTTGCGTTCGGCCGCAGACACCGCCTCCCTCAGGGTCGCCACCTCGTTCATGGCTCCTGGAGTACCCACGTTATCCTTGTTATTTTTCTTGCAACCAAAATCCTTTTCTATAAGGTACAAATTCAATATGGTCTTACTCACCTTCCCTGTCCTCGGGCTGCTTCTTGGCATGGCCGAGCTCACTCTCGGACCGCTCGAGGTTCTGCTTCAAAGCATCGACCTCCGCAGTCAGTGCAGCGGAGGTCAGCAGCGCAACCTGCAATCCCATATTGACATAATTTTTAGACCTCCTGCGTATATCTTTTTAGATCCTCTGTCCGGCTTTTCTTTCGGAACACCGAACCGAGCATCAGGGGCTACTGTCTATGCGGTATTACATTACATATTTTAAATTTCTTACCTCAAAGCCCGTTAGAAGGCTGCTGCAGGCTTCGGTCAGCCCGCTCTTGGCGAGCTGAACCTTCTGAATCACCGCACTCATGATAGTGCGGTGTTCTTCCTCGATGGAAGCGCCGTTGAGCGCCTCCAACAAGTTGTCCGGCACCTCCAGTTGGACGGAGGCCGCCGGTGTCTCGGTCTTGCCCTTCTTACGAAGGGGCCGCCTGCCGGACTCCGGAACCACTACAGGTTCCGGTGCGGAGTCCGGCACAAAGTCCGGGAGGCTGCCTTGCGGCACCTCTGGAGCCTCCTCCTGATGGATCCCCTCCTGGGATCCCACCTCGGCGTCGTCAGCGTCACGGGGAGTTGAGGCGGTCGGAAGGGAATCTACATCCGACAGAGCCAAGGACCCGCTCGATGAAGCGGGAAGATCATCCTCGGCCGGACTACAGGTAGTATGCAGCATTAGAAGGACACTACGTGGGACAAAGAGAAAGTATAAATCATTCAGGAGTCCGGATACTTACGATCTTGCCGGGGGCTTGGCCCTTGAGGGCCACTCCCCGTCGCCGTCGCTGGCGTTGGCGGAGCAGTCCGGTGGAAGGGTCCTTCCCTTCTTGGACCCTTCGGCCTCCCATGTTGGGGAAGCCTTCCTTTTCTTCTCTTCCCCCTCTTGGGGAGAGGCCTCTTTCTCCTCCTCATCTTCGGGGGAGGAGTCCGCCTCAGAGCCATCAGACGACGAGTCCGATACCACCTGGCGCCGGGAACTTCTTCGGGTTCCCGTGGCCTTCCTCTTGGCCTTCTTCTCCGGCACCACATAAAGTGCCGGGACTAGCAGCCCCGTCAAACGGGTATACGCTGGGTCTTTGGGGAGGGGAGCCAGACAGTTAACCTGTCCAGACGTCCTCTGCCAGTCCTGTTAAAGGCATGGGGATTTTAGATCCCACATAGAGTCAAACTATGAAAGAAATGAATGTCGCATAAAGGATAACATAGCTTACCGCACCGGCAGGGCGCTGTGTGTTGAATCCGCGATCTTCAGTTGCGGATGCGGGGGCTTCTCCGCCCTTGAACAGCACCCTCCAGGTAGCTTCGTATGTTGTGTCGAAGATCCCGCTAAGGGTCCGGTGCTGTGCCGGATCAAACTCCCACAAATTGAAAGCCCGTTGTTGGCAGGGGAGAATCCGGCGGACGAGCATGACCTGGATCACGTTGACAAGCTTAAGCTTCTTGTTCACCAGGGTCTGGAGACAGGACTGGAGTCCGGTCAGCTCCTCCGAACTGCCCCATAGCAAGCCCTTCTCTTTCCAGGAGGTGAGCTGCATGGGGGCACCAGATCTGAACTCGGGGGCCGCTGCCCATTTAGGGTCACGCGGCTCGGTGATGTAGAACCACCCCGATTGCCACCCTTTGATGGTTTCCATGAAGGCGCCCTCGAGCCAAGTGACGTTGGGCATTTTTCCCACCATGGCGCCTCCGCACTCCGCTTGGTTGCCCTTCACAACCTTCGGCTTGACATTGAAGGTCTTTAGCCACAAGCCGAAGTGGGGCTGGATGCAGAGGAAGGCCTCGCACACGACGATAAACACCGAGATGTTGAGGATGAAGTTTGGCGCCAGATCATGGAAGTCCAGGCCGTAGTAGTACATGAGCCCCGGGACGAAGGGATGAAGTGGGAAGCCCAGTCCGCGGAGGAAGTGGGGAAGAAATACGACCCTCTCATGGGGCTTGGAGGTGGGGATGAGCTGCCCCTCGTCAGGCAGCCGGTGCGCGATGTCGCTGGACAAGTATCTGGCGCCGCGCAGTTTTTCGAAGTGCCCCTCCGTAACGGAGGAGGCCATCCACTTGCCTCCCGCTCTGGACATGGCTGGAGAAGGTTGAGGCGAGGTGTGCGGACTTGGGCGCTGGAGCTCGAGTGCGCGGAGATGGATAGGCAAAGGAGGAAGAAGGCGTAGGTAAAAAGGGTGGATCCTTATCCCCTTATATATTGGCGGACAAAGACTATGCGTCCCCACCGGCCTGGTAAAACTCGCCTATCTCCCAAGCGCCACAATCAATGGCGCGGTTGGGTTACCCACGTCCGTATTGATGGGAATCCCGGAATAAGGGGAACATGATCTCTGCTTCGACAAGACGTGCCAAGGAAGCCGCTTCGCTAAACGCGCTAAGGTGGTATAGTAAAAACGATTCAAGTAAAAGCTTGGTAGTGGTGTGACGTCACGGCCCAAAATACGTTAGCAGATTGAACTTGTGTACATATTATTCTCTCTACGGTGGTATGTCGAATTTATTTTGCAGAGTCGGACACTATCCTGGTGTTCACAATCTTCTATGAATTAATTTGGAGGAGGAACCCGCCTTGCAATGCCGAACAATATGCGCGTCGGACTCATCGTCATTGAAGCCTGGTTCAGGGGCTACTGAGGGAGTCCTAGACTAGGGGGTGTCCGGATAGCTGGACTATCATCGTCGGCCGGACTCCAAGACTATGAAGATACAAGATTGAAGACTTCGTTCTGTGTCCGATGGGACTTTCCTTGGCGTGGAAGGCAAGCTTGGCAATACGGATATGTAGATCTCCTACCATTGTAACCGACTCTGTGTAACCCTAGCCCTCTCCGGTGTCTATATAAACCGGACGGTTTTAGTCCATAGGACGAACAACCATTACAACAATCATACCATAGGCTAGCTTCTAGGGTTTAGCCTCCTTCATCTCGTGGTAGATCCACTCTTGTACTACCCATATCATCAATATCAATCAAGCAGGAGTAGGGTTTTACCTCCATCGAGAGGGCCCGAACCTGGGTGAAAACATCGTGCCCTTATCTCCTGTTACCATCCGCCTAGACGCACAGTTCGGGACCCCCTACCCGAGATCCGCCGGTTTTGACACCGACAGAACCCTACTCCGAGATTGTAAAGGATAATCCGACAATCATGGAAGAGCAGTTTGAAATATTCAAGGCGGCTTGCAATGCCAAAGCTGCCAAAGAAAAGTCGAAGTACATAAAGGGGATTCAAAAGAGGAACATGGGGTGCCACCATCTCGGAGGTCGTGGTTACACGGGCAAGAGGTCCATATGGGCCAAGGAGGACGCGTAACGCGAAAGTCTGGGCATCCCAGATCACTTGGCGAAGTTCACCGTTCCGCAGGAGCGTGACGTCCTCAGGGTCCAGTACCGTTGGGACACAGTCAAGAAGGTTTTTGAAACGGGCCCGGTCTCGATGGACTTCATGAGACTGCTGGTAATTTTAGTTTCTGATCAATTCGACTTCGCGTTTAGTCATATTTGTAAACGATCCTTGTTCCTTTTGCAGAGAGAGCAGCACAGGATTGCGGCCGAAAACGACTCGCAGTCTGAGGCATTGGCGTGGCCCAAGTGGGACACCCCATTCAACCGGTCCTTGAACATGTTGAAACGACTCCCAGTGGACACTCGGCCGTCGTATGGATGCGTGCACGGTGTCGGAGACGGCGCCACGTGGAAGAAGTACTACCATGAGACCACAGAGGAGAGAAAGGAAAGACGGAGGTTAACTGAAGGAAATGTCGACCAGAAGGTTGAGGTTGCGGTTGAGAAGAAATCAGGTGAGACAGTCGCAACAGCGGTAGCTGCCGCAAAACAGGCGATTGCAGATTTGTGTGGTGTCTTGGACCTAGCCATCGTCAGTTGGAGCAGGCAAAATCCAAATAAAAATGCAACGGACTTTCCCCTTGCAGACTTCTTCAGGAGCAGCTTGACTAGCATTGCACCGGCACCTGCACCAGCACCTGCTCCTGCACCAACTCCTGCACCGGCTCCCGCACCTGCTCATAGCAGCCCGTCCTCCATCTCGGACGTGCTCGGCGGTGCTTCATCTTTGGCTGAGCTCGACGCCCTCACGGTACCTATCACACTGGCCCTCTTCAATAAATGTATAATCTCTCATTTCCGTTGCTTTTCGGGTGCCTCACGTCGTAGACATGTCTTTGCAGGGCGACATAACCCCGTGCACAGTATAGTACACCATCAATGACCAGAAGGTGGACGTGGGGAAGGTGACGATAATGAAGTGGAAGGAACAATTGTTCCACAGCCGGTCAAACCCCCCTGACGTCTTCAAGGTATCCATGGCCAATGTCAAACTGGGCCACAAGAATTTGGCTCCTCCGGTACTAGGGGGATGACGACGAGACCCCGCAGAGGCTTTGCGATTGCAAGGGGTGGGTCCTATTGTGGCCAAAGAGTATGCTTCTTCTGGAGGCGGTCGGGAGCACACCCACGACCACGCAGCCTCAGCAAGGTATCAACATCAACAACCCACCTACCCAATTACCGTCGTCTATCGTGCTGGGTGATAGTGGATGGGCTGAGGAAGAGGCTCCATTAGTCGCTGATGACGTCGCTGGCATCAAAGAAGCAATGCATGATGCCATCGATGAGATGATGATGACACTCTACAGTGTCTCAAAACTGGCGCCTATGACGACGGAGGATTGACGGCTCAGCAATATGAGTACTCAGGGTTTGAGCATCATGAGTCAATGCCTGAATTGCTGGAGCATGAACGTATGATAGACGACCTTCCGGTAGCAAAGAAGCATAGGAAGAGACCGAGGAAAGGTAACAAAGTTGCTTCTATAATCCAGCCGCCTCAGCAGCCTCGGGTTCAAGACTATATACCTATCCCCGATGTGGCAAAATGGCATATCCCCGGTGAACCAATCCTACCTAAGGCATCGGTAGAGGCCATATACGATGATCTAAGGAGACTTCATGACGATGTGCTGCGGAGGGAGAAAAGCCTAATCGCCTCGGAAAATCCAGGATACCCACTCTACGTGGTTGACGTGTCGCGGCAAAGGTCGTACGTCGACACAGTCCCCGCGGAGAAGTTCTTCCTTCGAATCTATTACATCTTTGACATGTTTCACTTGAAGAAGCTGGATTTTATGTTTGACCGCCTTTATGACTTGTACATGAACTACATCATCGGGATTGAGCAGATACCTTATATCTGTGTCGCTGACCCGTACTTCATGCACGTGGGCTTCTTGGTAGTCTTTGCAGAGCATCGTAAATATGCGAGGAACTACATCGTCGATTTCATGGTCGCCAATAAGGACAAGGAGACGATTCTCGTGCCTTAGCATCCCATGTAAGTCATCGGCGCGGATACCCTTCCTTCGATTTCAATCATTCATTTGCATGGTGGAGACTAATTAATTTGAGGAGTGTACTTATTGTGCGCAACAGCGGGCGCGCCGTCCTCATCATCCATTACCCCCGATACTCCCACGCTCGTTACTTGGACTTGTCGAAGAACATGAACAAAAAGGATTACACCCACATCAAGTCTGTTCTCGACAATGCTATCTTTTACTACGGCGTACGGGGTGGAGAGGTCAAGACCAAGAAGGAAAGGAATGGCAGGCACGCCTTCGGCCATAAGACCGACTTCTACTGCATCTAGCAACCGAGTGATACTCCTAGTGATGGATTCTATGTCCTACAAAAACATGCTGGAGTATAAACGGGATCAGCAGAACCTTCGCATGTGACCTAAATCCAGTGATGCCCATATTCTGCAATAGGCAAAGAACGTAGGAGATATCCCGGATCATCGACTTCGAGCTAACTTCTATCACATCCAGCCTGAACATGCCCAAATCATCATGAAGGAGGTCCTCAAAAAAACAGGGATGTTCTATGAGGAAGGGCAAATGTCGGGGAAGACGTCCGAACACGTGTAGCCGCTCAGCGTCTCGACCTGAAGCCTTTCACAAAGCTTGGGGACTATCTCCCTGACTTCGATGGATGGTGCAACACATTGGATATGACAATGTGTTCGTTTAGTCCATACTTTCTGAATGATGAAACTTTGAGTTATGCACGACGAAACTTTATTTGTGATGTAATTAAACCATCCTCCTCAACTTGTGAAGATCACTCTAGTTAGGGCATTTTGGGTACAATGAACTTTGTTATTTATGCTTATGATATGTTGCTTCTATTTTTGCCAAGTATGTCTCTTTCTGTTGCTCAACTATATATGTTGCATATCATCGACTCATGTGACGATGCAGGTGCATAGATCATCGATGATGAAGAAGTGCTACGCTAGGAGTATACGACGAGTGGCAGGAGTGTCAGGCCCAGGTGTACCGGTTTCCGGTTTCGGAGCGACAACTAGTAGTTAGTTTAGGTTCACGCTAATGCGAGAGAGGGATATGAACCGACGCCTCAAGAAGTACTACATTATGTATGATGAGACATGCCACGTAACTTGTATAGCTCTATCGTGATAATGATGTGACGACATGATTTGTGTTGGATGATATGATGGGACTATTATGTGTATGATATGATGAGACTATTGCATGTTTATGATATGATTAGAATACTGTATAAAACCAATACAAAAACATCACAAATACGCAGCAAAAAAATATATGAGGAAATATAGTAGTAGCGCTCTTTAGCACCGGACAGGAAAACACTACTGCTAAAGCACTTAGCAGTAGCGCTGGTATGGGACGCGCGACTGCTAAGTAGGTATAGCATTAGCGCGTGTCAACATGCGCTACTATTAAACGTTAGTTGTAGCACCTTATCAGTGGCGCAGGTACCCGTGCTACTAATACACCAAATACACGTGCTACTACTAGGCTTTTCCCTAGTAGTGCCTCCTTCTTGGACGACCATGGCAATTTGACCGAGGTGTCATCCACAACGGAAGAATGAATCACTATAGCTTCAAGATGAAAGGAAAAGAGTACTAGCTATGACCTATGTCACCTAGCCAACTAATCACCGACAAGCAAGCCACCCATCACGTAGAGAATAGTTAGACACCGAACCACCAAAAAGAGAGTGAGCGCCACAAGCCCAAGTTGAGAGCCTCCACGATGAGCGACAACAAAAACATAGTGCTATTTGCCACCAAAAGTGAGATGAGAGAAGTGTATGACAACCCATCAAGTGTTATGCACTATGTGCTTTTGTGCGAGGATGAGGAAACAAAAACTAACACCTCTCACAATCTACCTTTAGTGTTGTTTTCTCTATTGTAGGAATTCCAAGATGTATTCCCCGACGAGCTACCTCCGGGTCTACCTCCTCTACGAGGCATCGAACACCGCTTCAACCTCATCCCGGGAGCACCTCTTCCTAACAAGGCTCTGATAACCCACAAGTATAGGGGATTGCAACAGTTTTTGAGGGTAGAGTATTCAACCCAAATTTATAGATTCGACACAAGTGGAGCCAAAGAATATTTGTAAGTATTAGCAACCGAGTTGTCAATTCAGACACACCTGGAGATTAATTATCTGTGGCAAGGTGATTAGTAGCATAGTAAAATGATAGTTCTGATAGTAGTAGCAATAGCAATAGCAACGGTAATAATGATAGCAGTATTTTTGTAGCAAGTGCAATAGTAACGATAGCTGTAGTAACTTAGCAAGAACAATATAAGATAAATTCGTAGGCATTGTATCGGTGATTTGTTGGATGATATTCATCATGTGACAGTCATAACCTAGGGCGATACGGCACTTGCTCCAGTTCATAAATATAATGTAGGCATGTATTCCGTAAATAGTCATACGTGCTTATGGAAAGAACTTGCATGACATCTTTTCTCCTACCATCCCATGGCGGCGGGGTCCAATTGGAAACTAAGGGATATTAAGGCCTCCTTTTAATAGAGAACCGAAACAAAGCATTAACACACGATGAATACATGAACTCCTCAAACTACAGTCACCACGAGGAGTGGTCCCGACTATTGTCACTCCGGGGTTACTGGATCATAACATGTATTAGGTGACTATAACTTGCAAGATCGGATCTAGAACATGGATATAATGGTGATAACATAAACTGTTCAGATCTGAAATCATGGCACCCAGGCCCAAACTTACAAGCATTAAGCATGGCAAAGTCATAGCAACATCAATCTCAGAACATAGTGGATACTAGGGATCAGGCCCTAACAAAACTAACTAGATTACATGATGAATCTCATCCAACTCCTCATCGACTAGCGAGCCTACGAAGGAATTACTCACTCCCAGTGGGGAGCATCATGGAATTGGCGATGGAGAAGGGTTGGTGATGACGAAGAACAAAGATCCCCCTCTCTGGAGCCCCAAACGGACTCCAGATCTGGCCTCCCGATGAAGAACAGGAGGTGACGGCGGCTCCGTCTCGTGGATCGCGATAATTCTTTCTCCCTGATTTCTTTCTGGAAAAATAGGATTTTATAGCGTCGATTTCAGGGTCTGCGGGGCCACCAGGTGGAGACCACCCACCTGGGCGCGCCAGGAGGGGGCGCACCCTGGTGGGTTGTGCCCACCTAGGTGCCCCCCTCTGGTGGATCTTGGATCCAGAAATTCTGTTTATTGATATAAAAAATCCTTGCAAAGTTTCCTTCCATTCTGAGAACTTTTATTTCTGCACAAAAACAACACCATGGTAGTTCTGCTGAAAACAGCATCAGTCCTGGGTTACTTTCATTCAAATCATACAAATTAGAGTCCAAAACAAGAGGAACAGCGTTAGGAAAAGTAGATACGTTGGAGACATATCAACTCCCCAAAGCTTAGACCTTTGCTTGTCCTCAAGCAATTCAGATGAAAAACTAAAAGTGAAAAAGAATAACTTTTACGAACTCTTTTGCTCTTTTTTGCATAAATAAGCTTAAACAACATCCAGTTTATAGCTAACATTATAACTAACCATGCCGACAATAACTCTAAAAAATTATATGAACTCATATCAATGACATAATCAGCTAGCGAGAAATAATAATATATCTCAAACAGCAACACGTTGTCAAAACAACCATGATAAATATGACAATAGTGGTATATCGCTAGCCCTTTCTGAGACCGCAAAACATAAATGCAGAGCACCATCAAAGTTCAAACAATGACTAAACATTAAAATTTATGGTAGAAAGATCTAGTCATGATGCACCCAACATTAGCTACACACAATGCATCGGCATGACAACAGTGCTCTCAGGTTCTGGCGCTTATTTTTGAGGGTGATGACACAACATAAAAGTAAATAGATAGTCCCTTCACAAAGGGAAACGGTGATTTGTAGAGGTACCAGAGCTGAAGTTCTCAAAACAGAGGTAAATGATATTTTGAGACATGCAACCTTCTTGTTCACTTCACGACCATCAGTTATCAATATCTTCCATGCTAAGCATGCTAGTGGCAGTTCCCAAGCGATAAAAGAAAAGGTTTAATCCCCCTCCACCAACAATCACACTCCGCGGCTTGTCCGAAACAACGGGTGTTGCCCATACCAACAACAGTCCCGGGGGAGTTTTGTTTAATTATTAGCATTTTGAGTCCGGGACTGGGAATCCCAATTACCTCCCATTTCTTCTGCGATGCTGAGTTAATAAACACTCAACTAGAGAATAACCCGCTTAGCATGGAAGATACCGACCACCTCCTGTTGTTCCATGAACAATCCAGGCACACAAAAAGGATATTTATTTGAAGTTTTTAGAGGTGGCACATGCAAATTTACTTGGGACGGCAGGGTAATACCGCATATAGGTAGGTATGGTGGACTCATCTGGAATAACTTGGGTTCAAGGTTTTTGATGTACAAGTAGAATTCCCCCTTAGTACAGGTGAAGGCTAGCAATTAGGTTGAGAAGCGGTCAACTAGAGAGCAACAACGGTCATGAACATGCATTATGCATAAGTAACATTGGACACTAGCATGAGTAGGATATGAACACCATGAACATAAGTATCATAGAGGCTATATTGGTTTTGATTCAACTACATGCATGAACATGTGCCAAGTCAAGCCACTCGAACATTCAGAGGAGGATACCATATCATCATACTACATCACAATCATTTTAACACACTGTTGATATCCAAGATAAATCATTATCCACTTCTAGCTACTTATGCATGGCATGAGAAACTATAATCTCTAATTGTCATTGCAAACATGTTTAATCATAATGGGTTGAAGCATGGATACTAGGTTAAACATATTAAAAAAACAGAACAAGTCGAGTTCATACCAGTTTCTCTCTGCCACGACCAATTCATCGAATATCTTCATCATTGCCTTTCACTTGCACGACCAAACGATGTGAAAATAATAATAGTGCAAGAGTGCCGTGGACTAAGCTGGAATCTGCAAACATTTTATTCAACAGGAGAAGACAAGGTAAAATGGGCTCTATGTTAGATCAACAATTAGGCAAATGAGATCCACTCAACATTTTCATCGTGGTCTTCTCCTCGGTACGACTCGAATAAAATGAAAAGAAGTTCAGAGAAACACACTGAAACATTTTTGGAGTTTTTAGTTTTCTCGAACAAGCAAATAAAAGGGAAAAACAAAAACGAGAAAACTATTTACACAAGAAAGCTCCCAACAAGCAAAATATGAACAAGGAAATCTTTTTAGGTTTTCTTTTTAGTATAACAACTCAGCATGCATAGAAACTAAACTAACTACAACTTTTTTTTGGCTTTTCTAGAGTTTTTCAAACACACAAGAGGAAAGCAACAAAATAAATCTAACATGGATGATACATTGAAAAAGTGGAGACACCGACAAATGGAATAAGTGGACATGAATATAAAGTCGGTGGAAACACGTACTTTCCCAAGCTTAGGCTTTTGGCCTAACTTGGTAGTCGATCAGAAGCTTGGATAGTAGTCGGCGTGGTAACTCACGGAGGCTCTCCGTGCGGATGCCTCGGCCTGCCGTGCCGCCTCAACTGCCGCGTTGTGGGCTCGAGCCTCGCTCTCAAGAACAAAATATCTTCCCTTGCTATGATAATCAAAAAGAGCAGGCACAGGAAAATATGTGTGCACAACAGATTTTTGGTTAAACAACAATTTATAGGTGAAATTATGAATATTTCCTTTAAGGATCTTATGATTCTTCATAGCATCAAAATCTAAATACTGCGTCGGTAGGATAGGGTCAAAGGGCAAAGGTGAAACACCCAACTCTCTCCCTAAACGCGTGGCATAATTTCCACCATAGAAATAGCCACTATTAGCATTGTGCTGAAATCTGCATGCAACAATTGCTCCAAGATTATAATTCCTATCACCAGTGAGAGCGGTGCGTAAAAGGCTCAAGTCTGGAGCACAAAGTGTACTACAATCTTGTTTGCCTACGATACATTTCCCATTGAATAGAGCAAAGTATTGGATTGCGGGAAAATGAGTGCTCTTTATTCTTCCTTGCGCCACTCCTCGCGTCTCACCGTAGCAAAGACTAGTCAAGAATGATTGGTACTTAGCCCTTGGCGGCTAGTCAAGCGAACCCCAAAATGGTTTTTTGCAGTCGTGAGCAAATCTCTCTAGTGATATGGTGAATGGATTATCATATAGTTTAAATGACATCCTAGACTCATGGGGATGAAATTTAAATCCTTTGACAAATGATTCGGTGAGAGTGTTGTGTTGATCGCACTTATCTGAAATGTAGGGACCGAGACCGGCATTGTGAACATATTGATCAAATTCCTCCTTAATGCCTACATGCACCATATAATCATCCCATGGCCATAGGCATGTTTTGGTGGTGGCATCTCAAATGGAACTTTTACTTGGTTCAACATAAGACCGACGAGCGGAGTTGTCACTAGAAGATGCCCCCGAGTATCTCCTCCTCGAAGAACTCCTTCCAAATAGGTTCATCATGTTCGCGTACAATTTTTTGGAAAATTTTGGGTGGCAAAAATTCATCAACAAAACTTTACACAATTGATAGCAACTACTCATAGGGATACACAGAGGCCATAGCAAGCACTCAAACTACTTAGAAATCTAAGAATCCAACATGCAAGCTCATCTACAGCAGCACCAAGAGTAGCTAATTATTCAAAGTATAAACAACTAAAACAAAAACTAATTGGACAAACGGAGGAGTCACATACCAAGCAACAATCCCCCAAAACAGTTTCAGAAATGGAGCTTCGAGCAATGAGATCGAAATCAGCGGGTTTGAGAGCAAGAGAGAGAGAGAGAGAGTGAGTGAGAGAGAGAGAGAGAGAGCAAAGGGGATTTTTTTTCTGGAGGTAGGTGATGATGTGGTGTAAATAGATAAGTGAGGGGGCCCATGTGGGGACCACAACCCACCAGGGCAGGCCTGGGGGTCCTGGTATGCCCAGGTGGGTTGTGCCCACCTGGGCACCTCGCTCAGATATTATTTGCACCAGAAATTCTTAAATATGCAGAAAAAAATCGTATTAAATTTTCAGAGCATTCTGAGAACTTTTATTTTTTGGGACATTTTTTATTGCATGGGAAATTCAGAAAATAGACAAAACATGGCATTTTATTTAATTTAACTAATAAAAATAGAAAACAAAAGGTAGGGACAAAAGGTAGTGCTTACTAAATTCATCAACTTCAAACCTCTAAAAAATGATCCATTAATAAGGTTGATCAGGTCTTATCAACAACCACTTTCGATTAGCATGAAACTGAAGAACTTCCGTAAATCACTAAGTTACCTCAACAGGGATATGAATGTCCCTAGCAATAAGCATTTCATATTTCTTTTTGGTAGTAGGTAGAGGTATCTGAAAACTTCCAATAGTGATTGTCGGAGATTTTTCAATAACATTAATACCATTCACTTGGAATTGTTTCTTCGGAAAGTGCAACATATGCTCATTACCATTGATATGAAATGTGACCTTGCTTTTATTGCAATCAGTAACAGCCCCTACAGTATTCAAGAAGGGTATACCAAGGATAATCGACATGTTGTCGTCCTCAAGCATCTCAAGTATAACAAAGTCAGTCAAAATAGTAACATTAGCAACAAACAGGGCACATCCTCACAAATACCGAGAGGTATGGCAGTAGATTTGTCAGCCATTTGCAATGATATTTCAGTAGGTGTGAGCTTATTCAAATCAAGTCTTTCATATAAATAGGAAGGCATAACATTAACACTAGCTCCTAAATCACATAAAGCAGTTTTCACATAGTTCTTTTTGATGGAGCAAGGTATAGTTGGTAACCCCGGATCTCCAAGTTTTTTAGGTACTCCATCCTTAAAAATATAATTAGAAAGCATAGTGGACATTTCAGCTTCCGGTAATTTTCTTTTAATAGTGATGATGTCTTTCATATACTTTGCATAAGGAGGCATTTTAAGGATATCAGTCAAGTGAGTACGCAAAAAGACTGGCCTCGGCATTTCAGCAAAGCATTCAAATTCTTCATCATCTATCTTGTTAGTTGACTTAGGTGGAAAGGGCATAGGCTTTTGAACCCACGGTTCTCTTTCTTTACCGTGTTTTCTAGCAACAAAGTCTCTTTTATCATATCTTTTATTTTTAGGTTCTTGGTTATCAAGATCAACTGCAGGTTCTATCTCAACATCATTTTCTGGTTCTTCATTATTTGGTTGACTATCTTCAGGAGCCTCATCATTCACTTTTTCATTATCAAAAGGTGAGTGTTCACTACCAGGTTGAGTTTCAGATCAGAGATAGAGACTTCATTATCAGGAGGTTTTTCTACTTCAGGTTCACTATAAGCATGCAAAGTCCTATCATTTTTGTTTTTCTTCTTATTTCTAGAAGGACTAGGTATAGTGGTGTGGTTCCCTTGTGAATCATGTTCAATTCTTTTTGGGTGTCCCTCATGATAAAGTGGTTCCTGAGTCATTTTACCACCTCTAGTTGCTACTCTAACAACAAAGTCATGTATGTTATTGTTCATTTCATCTAGCAACTCTCTTTGAATTTAGCTACTTGTTCTAACTGGGTTTGAACCATAGAAGCATGTTTTCCAACACCTCTAACATCATTGGACATTCTAAAACATATCAGAGTTGTATTTCAATTGTTTCATAACATTTGCATTAAAGTGATCTTGTTTCCTAATATAGTTTTCAAACTCATAAAGGCATTGGTTAGGGTGCATATTGTGAGGATTTTCATTATCATTGAACATCATTAGAGAATTTACCTCTAACATCTTAGGCAGCGTTGGTGTATTAAGCCCATGTGTTTCTTCAATATGAGGTAAATTTTTAACATCCTCAGCTTTAATACCTTTTCCTTCATAGATTTCTTTGCTTCTTGCATATATTCAGGACTGAGATATAATATACCCCTCTTCTTCGGAGTGGGTTTAGGCGGTGGTTCAGGAAGAGTCCAATCATCATAATTTTTCAATATGTTATTCAATAATTCCTCAGCTTGCCCAATAGTTCGTTCCATGAAAACACAACCAGCACAACTATCTAGGAAATCCCTAGAAGCATCAGTTAGTCCATTATAGAAGATATCAAGTATTTAATTTTTCTTAAGAGGATGATCAGGGAAAGCATCAAGTAATTGGCAAAGCCTCCCCCAAGCTTGTGGGAGACTCTCTTCTTTAATTTGCACAAAGTTAAATATTTCCTGCAATGCAGCTTGTTTCTTATGAGTGGGGAAATATTTTTCAGAGAAGTAATAAATCATATCCTGGGGACTATGCACACAACCAAGAGTAAGAGTATTGTACCAAGCTTTAGCATCAGACTTTATTGAGAATGAAAATAATTTGAGAATATAGTAATAGCGAGTTTTCTCATCATGAGTAAAGAGGGTGGCTATGTCATTCAACTTAGTAAGATGTGCCACAACAGTTTCAGTTTCATAACCATGGAAAGGATCAGATTCAAGCAAAGTGATTAACTCTGAGTTGACAGAGAATTCATAATCCTTATCATCAATAAATATAGGCGAAGAAGCAAACTTAAGATCATATTGCATTCTAGTATTCAAAGATTTTTTTATACTTGCATAATAATTTCTCTAGATCATCTCTATCCTTACAAGCAAGAATATCTCTAGTTGCCTCTTCATTCATAACATAGCCTTCCGTTATCTTAGGCAATTCATATCTAGGAGGGCTAGTTCTAGTAGGTGTTTCAAGATTTTCAGTTTCAAGCTCATCACCAGTTTTAACAACATCATGTTGTCTTACTCTAGCAATTTGTTCATCAAGAAAATCAGCAAGTGGCACATCATTATCATCAAGCAAGGTACTAGCATCAGCATAAGTATCATTCATAGCAGAAGTAGCATCATCAATAAGTTGCGACATATCAGGATTAATAGCATGTGGTGGTGTTGCAAGTTTACTTATAACAGAAGGTGAATCTAAAGCAGAACTGAATGGCAATTCCTTACCTCCCCTCGTCTTAGAGGGGTAAATCTTAGTCTTAGCATCCTTCAGATTCTTCATAGTGATAAATTCATAATAATCCCAAGTGACTCAACAAATATAGCTATGCTCCCCGGCAACGACACCAGAAATAGGTCTTGATAACCCACAAGTATAGGGGATCGCAATAGTTTTTCGAGGATAGAGTATTCAACCCAAATTTATAGATTCGACACAAGGGGAGCCAAAGAATATTTGTAAGTATTAGCAACTGAGTTGTCAGTTCAGTCACACCTGTAGATTAATTATCTGCAGCAAGGTGATCAGTAGCACAGTAATATGATTGTTTTGATAGTAGTAGCAATAGCAATAGCAACAGTAACAATGATAGCAGTATTTTTGTAGCAAGTCCAACAATAAAGATAGCAGTAGTAACTTAGCAAGAACAATATAAGATAAATTTGTAGGCATTGGATCGGTGATTTGTTGGATGATATTCATCATGTGACAGTCATAACCTAGGGCGATACGACACTAGCTCCAGTTCATAAATATAATGTAGGCATGCATTCGGTAAATAGTCATACGTGCTTATGGAAAGAACTTGCATGACAACTTTTGTCCTACCCTCCCGTGGCAGCGGGGTCCAATTAGAAAGTAAGGAATATTAAGGCCTCCTTTTAATAGAGAACCAGCACAAAGCATTAACACACGGTGAATACATGAACTCCTCAAACTACGGTCATCACCGGGTGTGGCCCCGACTATTGTCACTCTGGGGTTGCCGGGTCATAACACGTAGTAGGTGACTATAACTTGCAAGATCGGATCTAGAACATGGATATAACGGTGATAACATAAACGGTTCATATCTGAAATGATGGCACCCTGGCCCAAAGTGACAAGCATTAAGCATGGCAAAGTCATGGCAACATCAATCTCAGAACATAGTGGATACTAGGGATCAAGCCCTAACAAAACTAACAAGATTACATGATGAATCTCATCCAAATCCTCACCGACCAGCGTTCTATGAAGGAATTACTCACTCCCGGTGGGGAGCATCATGGAATTGGCGATGGAGAAGGGTTGGTGATGACGAAGAACGAAGATCCCCCTCTCCGGAGCCCCAAACAGATTCTAGATCTGGCCCCCCGACGAAGAACAGGAGGTTACAACGGCACCGTCTCGTGGATCGCAATAATTCTTTCTCCCAGATTTTTTCTGGAAAATTAGTATTTTATAGCGTCAATTTCAGGGTCTGTGGGGCCACCAGGTGGGGACAAGCTACCTAGGCGCGCCAGGAGGGGGGCACACCCTGGTGCGTTGTGCCCACCCAGGTGGACCCCTCCGGTGGATCTCTGCTCCAGAAATTCTCTTTACTGATATAGAAAATCCTCAAAAAGTTTTGTTCCATTCTGAGAACTTTTATTTCTGCACAAAAACAACACCATGGTAGTTTTGCTGAAAACAGCGTTAGTCCGGGGTTAGTTTCATTCAAATCATGCAAATTAGAGTCCAAAATAAGAGGAAAAGTGCTAGGAAAAGTAGAGACATTGGAGATGTATCAGGCTCCCTACCGCGTCAACCCCGAGGAAACCAAGGAGATCCAATGGCAAGTACAACAACTCATCAACAATCATCATGTACGTGAAAGCTTGAGCCCTTGTGCCGTCCCGATAATCCTTCTTCCCAAGAAAGATGGTACATATCGCAAGTGTTCCTATTGTCGTCCTATCAATGCTATCACCGTTAGATACCATTCCCCATTCCATGCTTAGACGACATGCTAGATGAGCTTAGCGGAGCTGCAATTTTCTCTAAGATTTGTCCTTAAAAGTTGCTACTATCAAATACGCATCCAAGAAGGTGATGAATGGACAACCGCATTTAAGACCAAATTTGGCTTATATGAATGGCTTGTGTTATGCCAATGGGTTTATCCGAAGCACCCAGTACTTTCATACGAGTCATGCATTTTGTTCTTCGCCCCTACATTGGAGTATTTGTTGTGGTCTATTTCGGCGATATCCTTGTCTTTAGCAAATCTCTTAAAGATCATGCCACCCATCTTAGAAACGTGTTGCAAACCCTTAGGAAAGAGCGCCTTTATGCTAATATGGAAAATGCCTTTTCGGTGTTGATAAGCGTGTTTTATTGGGTTTCGTTGTGTCTTCTCAGGGTGTTCATGTAGATGAATCTAAGATCAATGCTATTAAAACTTGGCCCCAATCAACCAACTTGCAACAAGTGCGTACTTTTCTTGGCTTAGCCGGATTCTATCATATATTTGTGAAGGATTTTAGCACCATTGCTTTACCTTTACATGCTTTGAGTAAGAAAAATGCACCTTTTGTTTGGGGACCATCTCAAGATACCGCGTTCAATGAGCTTAAGAATTTGCTTACACATGCCACTTTGCTTGCATTACCCAACTTTTATAGACCATTTGAGATACATTGCGATGCTAGCGGTTATGGCAAGGAGGTGTGTTAATGCAAGAGAAGCGCCCCATAGCTTACCTTAGTGAAAAACTTTCCGAAGCGCAACTCAATTACCCCATCTATGATAAAGAGCTATATGCTTTAGTGAAAGTCTTGCATGTTTGGGAGTATTATCTCCGCCCTCATGAGTTCATTCTTCACATGGATCATGAAACACTTAAGTACCTTGAGGGTCAAACTAAGTTGAATAAGCGTCATGCTAAATGGAGTGAATTCGTTGAGTCATTTCCTTATGTAATCAAGTACATAAAAGGTAAGGAAAATGTTGTGGCGGACGCGCTGTCCCATATAGATGCATGATTGTTACCAAACTTGAATTGAATGTCATTGGTTTTGATCACATCAAATACTTGTATGCACATGATCCTACCTTTGCTATTCCATATGCCAAATGTTTTACGCATACGTCTTGGGGTCGCTATTACTTCAAAAGATGATTATCTTATGAGAGCTAACAAACTATGTATTCCCGAGTCTTCTCTTCGTTTGTTACTTTTGCAAGAATCTCATGGAGGACTTATGCGACACTTTGGATGCGACAAGACATTTGCTACGCTCTCAACGCACTACTATTGGCCCAAGATGTTCCGCGACGTCTCCCACTTCACATACCGGTGCTCTACATGTCGCAAAGCTAAGTCTAAAGCTCAATTCCATGGTGTCTATATGCCACTTCCTATTCCGTACAACCCATGGGAAGATATTAGTATGGACTGTGTGCTTGGTTTGCCTCGAACTCGTAATGGCAAAGATTCCGTGTTTGTTGTTGTGGACGGATTCTCTAAGATGGCCCATTTTATACCATGCAACAAGATAGGCGATGCTTCACATGTTGCAAATCTTTTTTTTGTAGGGAAATCTTGCGCCTACATGGAGTGCCAATGACGATTGTCTCAGACCGCGACGTCAAGTTCTTGAGCTACTTTTGGAAGAACTTATGCTCCAAGCTCGGAATCAAGCTTTTGTTCTCTTTGGCATACCATCCTCAAACCGATGGCCAAATAGAGGTCACGAACCGGACACTCTCCACTCTACTAGGCGATTTGATCAAGAAGAACATCAAGGAGTGAGAGGAGTGCCTACCCTTCACCGAGTATGCCTACAACCGTGCAAGACACTCTACTACCGGCAAGTCCCCCTTCGAGGTCGTCTATGGTTTCAACCCATTGTCCCCATTGGACATTCTTCCTCTACCACTACAAGAGCACGTCAACATGGACGTGAGTGCACGAGTGACCTACCTCAAGAAGATGGATGAAGATACAAGACACACCATCGAGCGCCAAGTACAATGACTCGCGACCAAGCGGAACATCAACAAGTAACCCATGGTATTCAACATTGGAGATCTTGTATGGCTACACCTTCACAAGGAATGCTTCCCCAATAAACGCAAGTGCAAGCTACGACCACGAGCTGACCGACCTTTAAGGTACTCGAGCACTACAACAACAATGCATACAAGATCGACTTACCACGTGGCAAGTACTCCGTGAGCGACATCTTCAACATCAAAGATCTCTCTCCCTACTATGGTGATGAGGCTTTCGATCCGAGGTCGGAGCTTTCCCAGGGGGGAGATGATGCGGAGCAAAGTCTATTGAAACTAAGGTGAACTCGCTGCTCTCCGAACTACCACTTCATACATGTGAGACATGGCTACTACCTCAAGCGGAAACCCTATGTGTGATCAGGTGCTTGGTGGAAGGCCACAGATCAGTGATACCCAACAGACAAGACGGCGAGGACGCCAAGTAAAAGGAACAAGAAGAAGAGCTGCCAGAAGTCTACAGCCACCGGACGTCCGGCGCCTGACGCCCGGAAGCGCCAGCCAGCCAAGTCCAAGCATGCGCACGCTACAGCGGGCGGACGACCGACGCGGACCGAAGTCCGACATACCCCAGCGACCGGACGACCGAGCCCCTACGGACATCCGTTGTCATCCAATAGAAGGGAAATTATCGGAAGACCGAAGCCTCCGGACGACGGACGACCGGAACACCAAGCGTCTCCGAAAATCCGACGCCACCTGATCCGAGCCGATATGTCGGACGTCCGACCGCTTCCGGACGTTCGGACCCCTGCGAGCCACTGGACGTCCGATAGCGTCCGGACGACCGACGCCTGTCTATGCACAGCGTGTTGGGCCGAGGCCCATGCACCCCTTCTCCCCTTTAGACTCTATGTACTCCTCCTCCTCCCTCTTTCTAGGGTTAGCAATGTGATTGATCATTTGAGAGATAGAGCTTTGCTCATCGAATTGATTACTTATCCACCGGAGTTCACGACCTCTACGGAGAAGATCCCCCAAGTGGATTCAAGACCCCTTACGGGAAGACCCTCAAGACCTCCTCACGAAGAAGAACTTGCTACTTGTATCGTCCCTTGTTGATCGTGGATCATGTATCTATTTGTGTTTCGAGGATCTAGCACATGTGTAATCAAATCTTGTTGGTTTGAGTGATTTCTCTCGTGTTTTCCCTCGTGTTTTCCCCTCGTGTTCTTAATGTTCCTCGTAGGATTACCTCCAAAATCATGAAAGATCATCCCTAGGGTTTCCGCCCTACATCAATTATGCAAATTATGGGCATGTTTTCTTGTGGGGTCCTTTTGCCTCAATGGTATTATTCTTCTAGAAGCTATGTTGACAATTTTGAATTTTTATTTACTTCAGAAATTTCAGAGTAAACACTGACTTGCAACATGGAAAATTTTAATACCTCATAAACTTTGCAGATTTTGTTGCAATCTTGCAGTTTGGTTTGCTTGCTTGTGTATATGTGCATGTATAATGAGAGGGAGGGAGATATTATTCTTTTTCGATAAAGTGCGCTTTTATTATCTAAAAAATGTAGCATCAAGCGGATACAAAGCATTATGAGTAACGCCCGTCCTCTGCATAACTAGGATGCACACAGCCAGTTCTAAAAAGTCTGAGAGTAAGAAAAGAAACAATACCGACAAAATGGCAACAGTAGAGTCCTACAGACCGACACTATGCCTATGTCAAAAGTGGTGGTGGGTCAATCCGGAGGTTATGCTGCCACCCATGTTGGTAAAAAACATTCATAGCCACCTGCTCCAATCGCGTGCATGCCGCCTTGAACAACGGTTCGTACTCCACTCGTTGTAGCATAGACCATGTACGAAGCGAGTGCGTACACCAGAAAATAACCTAGAAGCATTTTTGTCATTAAAAACCAAATCATTTCTACATAGCCATAGCGACCACATTAAGGACCGTCCAACCAATGACCAAAAATATTGGCAACACTTGTGGGCGGATCAAATTTGACACTATTTCGATGACTGACCATGTAGAACGTGCAAACTTGCATTGGAAAAAGAGGTGTTTGATTGTCTTGTCATGAGTACAAAAATGACACTTCTTACTCCCTTGCCAGTTGCATCGTGCGAGGTTGTCTTTGGTTAGCACAATTCCCCTATGAAGATACCACATGAAGATTTTGACCTTTAGTGGAATCTTCGACATCCATAGTTTCTTATTATTTTTCACCGGTACCTCAAAATGTGTGAGTGCACGGTACATGGAGTCTAATATGAAAGACCCCAATGTAATAAGGTTCCAGCGAAACAAATCCCGGCCTTGTGTTAGGTTAATCGAATCCAGCCTGGACAATAGTGTATGCGATGACGTAAGTCGTGGCCCAATCAAATCCCGTCTGAATGAAATATTCGGTGGGGATGAACTAAGCACCTATGCAATAGTATTATTCTTCTCGCGAGCAATGATGTATAAGGTTGGATATTGTTCTCAGAGACTAGCATTGCCTAGCCAGATGTCTTCCTAGAAATGAATCTCTGACCCATCCTTTATGGCGAAAGACCCAAAGCAAAAGAGATGTTTCTTTGTCGCCATTAGGCCAGCCCAAAAGTGAGAATCTCCAGGTTTCCAATATGCCTGAGACACCGCCTTTTGGCCTAAATACTTGCTGCACAGCATGGTTTGCCAAAGACCATCCTCAGTAGGTAGTTTGAATAACGATTTACTAAGTAGAGCCTCATTCTTGACCTCTAGGTCGTGAATTCCAAGGCCACCTTGGTCTTTCGGCCTACAAACCACACTCCATTTGGCCAGTCTATATTTTTCTTTTCCCCCTCTCCTTGCCAAAAGAATCTGGATCTAAAATAGTCCAATCTTTGCAATACTCCTTTTGGTAGTTGGAAGAAACAAAGCATATAGAGAACCATATTTCTGAGGACGAAGTTAATCAAAACCAGTCGTCGCCCAACTGAGAGCAGCTTTCCTTTCCAACTGCTCAATCATTTCTCTAGACGCTCCTCTACATGCTTCCACTCCGCAATAGTGAGATGCCGACAGTGAACCGGTATTCCCAAATACCTAATCGGGAATTGGCCATGCGTGCAACCAAACAGGTCAGCATATTCGGCCGCCGACTCAACGGCTGCTCCGAAGCAGAACAATTTGCTTTTATGGAAGTTAACTTTAAGACCCGACATTTGCTCAGACGAAAGCAATAGTTTTAGGTTTCGAGCTTTGTCCAGGTCATGTTCCATAAAAAGAATTGTGTTAACGGCACATTGCAGAATAGAGAGGCCACCATCCACAAGGTGTGGCACTACTCCTGCAATCTGGCCATCCTGCTTGGCTTGCTCAATCAGAATAGCCAACATGTCAACAACAATGTTATATAACATTGGGGACATGGAGTCACCTTGTCGCAGTCCTTTTTTGTTTGAAAGTAATAGCCTACATCATCATTGACTTTGATGGATGCATTACCTCCAGTTATAAAGTTTTGGATCCATTGGCGCCATTTATCAGAGAAACCTTTCATCCTTAGGGCATGTTGGAGGAAAGACCATTTGACCTTGTCATTTGCTTTTTCAAAGTCAATTTTGAATACCACTCCACTTATGTTTTTCCGGTGCATTTCATGAACGGTCTCATGTAGGATTACAACCCCATCGAGTATATTCCTACCGTGCATGAACGCCGTTTGAGATGGTCGGACGACATGTTCAGCCACCGAGTTTAACCTATTCATAGCCACTTTCGTAAAAATCTTAAAGCTGACATTAAGGAGGCATATTGGTCTGAACTGTTGGATCCGTTCGGCCTCCTTAACCTTCAGCAACAAGACAATCTCACTAAAGTTAAGTCTTGATAGGTCAAGCCTTTCGGCATGAAGAGAACTGAATAATTCCAAAAGGTCAGTCTTGATGATATCCCAGAAATTTTGATAGAATTCTGCGGGGAAGCCATCGGGTCTTGGAGCTTTGTTGTGTTCCATCTGGAACACTGCTGCTCTCACCTCCTCTTCTGAGAATGGCGCCGTAAGGATATCATTTTCTTCTGTCGTGACTTGTGGAATATCATCTGTTCGAGTCTCGTCAAGGGTGATGTTCCCTACAGCTGTCGCCCCGAACAGAGATTAGTAGTATTTTGTGATATACTTTTTGAGCTCTTCCTGACCTTCGATCTGCCCCTCATCTTGTTGGACACTATAAATACATTTCTTCCTATGTCACCCATTGGCAATCAATTGGAAGTATCTTGTATTATTATCACCCATCAAAATGAAGTCAACTTTGGATGTCTAGTAGTATTTGATTTCCTCTTCTCGCAAAAGCCTAATCACCTTCTCATTAGATTGATTTTTCAATGCAATCTCTTGTTGAGATAAGGTGCGCATCTCTGCAATCTTGTCGAAGTCATCAATATTGGTGGAGAGCCTTTGTTTTTCTTTTTTATATATTTCGTTGGTGTGTTTCGCCCATCCAGTCAGGTGTTCCCTCATGGCCCTTATTTTAAAGTTTCATCTTTGAATAGGTGTACGACAACTAGCAGGCCGCTCCCAAACATTCTTAACCATGTCCGCAAATCCTTCCCGATGCAGCCATCCCAATTAAAGTTTGAAGGGGTGATGGGCAGGTGGATTTGTAGAGTTAGAATCCAGAATGATGGGTGCATGATCCGATAATGCCTCGATACGCTCTAGGGCACGCACGGTTACGCAAGAAAATTTTAGTTCCCATTCTATGTCCATGAGTACCCTATAAAGCTTCTCGTATGTCGGCATAGATCAATTATTAGCCCACGTGAACTGCCACCCCGACATAATGGCCTCTTGAAGATCCAAACTGTCTATCACAGCACTGAATAGAAAAGGCCAATGGGTGTCGAAGTGGTCATTATTTTTCTTTTGCTGGTACCTAAGGATATTAAAGTCCCCTCCAATAAGCATTGGATATGGGTTGTCCTTAGCCAAGTTCACCAATTCCCAAAGAAAATCCACTTTATGCTCATCTTGGGCAGCCCCATAGACAGCGACGAGAGTCCATGTGAAATTATCAGCCTTGTTTCTTAGGTGAAATTTTATATGAAATTCACCGATCGAAAAGGCCAACAAGTCCATGACTAAGGTCAGCATCCCAAGAAGGATTCCACCAGACCTTCCACGAGCTGGTAGACTGTGCCACGTTTAGTCGAAACCACCTGATATGCGATCGAGGACATGCGGGCGAAAGTCACACTTACCGAAAGTCACACTTACCAGCCTCGGAAATTGCCACAAAATCCAATCCATGTTCCCAAACACAATCACCGACGTGTTTATGTTTAGCCAAGTCTAAGAGACCTCTGCTATTCCAAAACATGCCTCTCATGTGGAAACTCGTGTTGGTGTGAAGCTCTTCACCTTCTTGGGTTGTTTTTGTTTCTTTTTAGAGGAGTGTCATTTAGATTTCCGCGTGGACACCGTGAAGTCACAAAACATGGCCCTAGGTCTTGCATCATCTAATCCAACCTCGATAACCTCACCAACCAAGTCGGAGATAAGCGGACCATCATATTTGGCATCCGCTTCATCATCCTCATCGGTTTCGAGGTCCGGTAATGTGGTAGGACACTTTGGAGAAACCTTTAATCGGTCGATCTCCATATGTTTAAGTACCCCAACCGACAGATTAATTTAATTTTCATTCTTTCCCACAGATACACCAATATCCTTTAAGATAGAACAAATGCGAGTTTTTGGAAAGGAAAGAAAAGATTGAGCGGACGAGGTACCTGTCGTGGGGTCCTAGTTCCTTGAAGCCTGGCGTCGCATCACATTTTTCCATAGAATGCTCATCGGAGAAGAACCATCAAAAGAGAGAGCCGGAGACTTTGGTAGTGGCGTCATCAAATAAGTTGGCACGCGAACCGAAACCGAATCAGTAGTATGGGCTGGTGGCGCGTCCGAACCCACTGCCGGCTGCAGCAGCGTTGGGGCAGTAGCACGGGCTGCATGCGCTGCATGCACGGCCTCAACCTCCAAGGAGCATACACACGTTATTTGGGACGTGTCTTAATGGAGTGGGCGTACATTTAGGTAAACATATTCGGTTAGGAGTATGTGCATTTTTTGGGCTATATGAAACTCTAGAAATGATATGATTTTTAATGGGCATAATTCACCAATTTTTTGCAGTTTATCTATAGAGCTACAGTTGGATCCGTATGTGATCCTTACTCACTCATGCAGACTTCAGGGAGCCTTTGGTTATTGGGGAGACGGTAGCTTCAGCTGATTTGGGTGGCGAGCTAATAATAGGCTAGGTGTGTAGCCATCGTAGCTTATTATTCTATCGCCGGATGTGGCACTTTTTTAGTTCTATATCGCCGGGTGTGACGCTTTTCAGATTTATTTGCTTTTGAGTTCTACTCAGTTTATGAGCTTCTTTGGACCTTATGACCTTGTTACCTTTTTATTTAATAATATGGCTGCATGCATTGATTAATGCAGAGGCCGGGGGTATTTTCCTTTTCCAAAAAAATGCACGGCCTCAACACTCGCTGGCTGCATGTGAGCCATGCTCACGCGAGCAGCAGCCGCAGGCAGCGCAGTGCGGCGAGGAGCCGTGGACCGCTCCGGCCCGGCATTTGCCTGCATGGGACATGCATCCAGGGCCGCCCCGGGCCCCCACCTTACAGGGGCCCCCACGGCTAGCATGCATGCATGTGGCCGGTAGCCCATGGCCTAATTTTTCGCTGCTGCGACGTGCGATTGTCAGCCTGTATGGGAATCTCATAGTCAAAGGGCACATGTTACGGGAGCCCGGACCGTCGTCCTCTCATCTTATTTTGCTCGTTTCCTAAGATTTTCCTTCGCTCGTGGCCTATCGATGCAACTATGGCGACTACGATCTACCTGTAGGCGAAGAAAGCTGCAGCCGGCGGCGGCTACGGTGGAGAGCTCGGAGAGTGTCGGCCAACCGAGAGATTGCTACTCTAGTGCTCCGGCTTGGCGCCTCTTTGTGTGATCTGATCGCTTCTCTCTAATGCTCCGCCTGGGCTCTAGAGGTCTCCTTGGATCCAACCAGGGTATCAATTGATCAGCAGTTATCCACTTCTTGTCTTGCCGGCCGGAACCTTTGTACGTACACGGTAACACCATCGATCACTAATTTGTTATCTATATAGATCAATTATGTTAAGATATTTCATTATAATTGCTTTGTCGCTCTTCTGCATTTATTTGGATTTCAGAACTATGGAAAGGATTTGTGGGTGAGTTGATAAAATCATAAAGAGGAGTTATTGATATATTTTTTGAGAATACCACTGACGCTTGGACAAATATAGAGTTTGCAAGTTGCAACAGTACCTATGGATGGACCAGCTAATGAAATACAGGGAGAAAATGTGAATGTAAGTGACCCTGAGAACACTCTTAACACACTGGATGCACGGCGCAGTCCGCTAGTTAATTCTAGGTTAACTTTGCATCATATGTTGCTTTACATCAAGGAATGTAGAATTATATTAAGGGAAGATGTATAGGTTATGTGACATAAATATTACTTTTAGATGCATTCAAGCGTTAATTGGTCCCAGTCCCATATCCAACAGAAATAGGCAATGTGTCTCGGGTCCCATTGCACCTGAACTGAATTTTTAATTTTAAAAGAAAATAGAAGAGTCAAAAGAACTGAAACTTTTCTTTAACAAAGATGACTTTGCATAGTACTCGCATGAAAAGTTTGGTGAAGGAATGACTACAATGGTATCCTGGACAAAAAAGCAAAATTGATTGTACTATATAAATGTTACCATTCACATTTTTTGGGCTTGCAATTATTTTTGCTGAGAATACCATGAGAGTCATTACGCAAGGCCACGTTAGTTACAAAAAGTTTTCAATTTTTTTGACTTCTTTAGTTTTTTAATAGTTTCTTTTCCAAATCAAGTGCATTTGCCCTATGTTTCAAATATCCACATACTATATATATAATGATCGTTATTATTATGGTGTTTGCATTAAGGGTCCCGAGTTTTAGTTTCGCCCCAGGCCCCCGAAATCTCAGGACCGGCTGGACCGCACCTGGTCTAGTGCGTACGTGTGAGCAGTATCAACTGCTGGCCGTCCCGCTATAGGCAAGGCCCCAAGGGACATGTCCGCATGCGCAGGTGTCGAAGGAGTACAAAATTGAGTCGTCTCCATAGGAACCGCGGACACTGTATTAGCCACAAGCGTGGTTTTTTCACCTTCCGCCTGAACATTTTTTGCCCTCTTGCTCACATCCTTATCAGATATGTCCGCATCCCGGTTAGCATCGTCATCATGCCCGTTGTCATGGTTTTCTCAAATCTTAGGAATGAAGTCATTGTCAAGGACAAAATCATTCTTCTCTAGTATAAACTGAAATGCTTATCCATTAAGCTCTTAGAATTGGGGCGGCTGAGCGACGGCGGCCATAACACGGCGTTCGAATCAGGATGGCGGCCGCGGGGCAAAAGCTGTGCGGCAGGGCGGCGGTGGGTGCGGGGGGTTGGGCGGTGGCGAATGATCGGTGGCGATAACTGAAACGGCGGCGGGGACGAACCGGGCGGCGGCAGTGGTGCGGCGGAAAATACAGTCGATTCATAGCGTGCGAGGCGGAGCGGTAGTGGCTGGGCGGGTACTTGGCGGTCTGGTGGGGGCTGCGGCGACGGCAGAAACGGCGGCAAGGACAAACAGGATGGCGGCGTTGGAGCGGCAAAAAATATGGCTGATTCGCGGCGTGCGGGCGGAGCTGCAATGCGGTGGTGCCAGGGATAGGCCGCGAGGTCGGGGATGGATGGACGGGCGGTGACGGTGACGTTTCCGGGCACAAATCCCCGGCGGCGGATGCGGGCAGTCGTCGGAGTGGCGGACTCAAATTGGCTTACGTACTAATATGATTTTTCTTTGGTAAGATGGCGGTCTAGCTAGTTTAAACTTGCCCTTGCAGCTGCTAGTACTAGTAGTGGTCCAAGTAGAAGCTTCGTCTAACCCTGAGAAATGGGAACACCTGTGACTAGTCAGACTCATAGCCTTGAAGTTTCCCACCGACGAAACCCCCTCAGTACTGCAAATGTATGAGGGACGATAGAGTGACACGTCGGCGCATGGTTAGTGCATGGACGATACATCCTCCTCCATCTCAATCGAGCGTTGTAGCATAGTGGCGCAAGTGGCATCGTACGTGGTCCACTTATACCTTCCGCAATAATAGTACGGAGATGCAGATGCAGATGCAGACGCTTGTGGTAGCATCGTACACCCCACGTGGTGCACGTCAAGTGAGGTGGGTCATGTGGACGGACGAGGTTTAGAGAGAGCGCCATTGATGCCAGCTTGATTGCTACGTGAGTCGTCCTGAGGCTGAGGTAGGTAGACGGACGCAGTCAAGGGAATCACTAGTGCATGCCTTGCCTTGCCTTGTATAATTAAGGGACATCACTAGTTCTTCTCCCGCCAAAGGTATTGGATCCTCTTCTTCTATTCCAGTTAAGGTCGGCCGACGTACCTCCTTGATCCTCTTCTTCTCTGGCTGATGCATGCATGCATACATCCATCCAGTTGAGCTCTCTATTTTCATTTTGCTGTCAATTTACGGTCGATATATATAGAGAGAGATGGGCATCACGGTGACGGTGAGGCGGGCAACCATGGTGAGGCCAGCCAAGGAGTTGCCGCGGTCTCGGCTATGGAACTCCCACCTCGACCTGCTGGTGCCGCGCTTCCACACGCCAAGCGTCTACTTCTACCGCTGCCCTGAGGAGGCTGTCCCTGAGGAGGGGGCGCCGGAGGGGTTTTTCGACGCCGACCGGATGCGGCGAGCTCTGGCTGACGCGCTCGTCACCTTCTACCCCATGGCCGGCCGCCTCGCCCGGGACAAGGACGGGAGGATTGAGATCGACTGCAACGGGGAGGGAGTGCTCTTTGTCGAGGCCGACGCGCCCGACGCCACCGTCGCCGACTACGGTGACTTCGCGCCCACCATGGAGCTCAAGCGACTCATCCCGGCTGTCGACTACACGGGCGAAATATCCTTCCCACTCGTCCTGCTGCAGGTCAGCTCATTTTCTTATGCCAGTTATAGTTATTGGGAGCTTAGCGCATCTGTAACATGCCAGTTATAGTTATTGGGAGCTTAGCGCATCTGCAACGCTCGCCCACAAATTTGCTTCAGCGTCATCTGTCCGCGTACACGGACCAGTCTACGTATATGGATGCGGGAGCTGACCATCCAACGCTGCCCGCATACATTTCAACCACTGTTTCAATGAAATGGACGAAATCCATGCAAACACAGGGGATTTTATTAAAGTTTGGATAAAATTTAAATAAAACGGATGATATTTCCACCGTTCAACTAGAAACTTTAGAAATAAAATCTAAACCATATACCGGACGACCACCTCGTACGCATGGCCACCCGGTCCTGCCGCACCGCTATCGTCGTCCCTCCAGCGTCGGAAAGGCTCGTGGATGCCTGCTGCTCCTAGAGGAGCCGCCTCGCCTCCTGTTGCGCGGTGCGATGGGCCGCCTTGGCCACTGCTGATGGCGCCGGCGAAGCCCCGGCGGCGGCCTTGCCCCTGCCGGCGTTGCCGGAGCCGTCGTTAAGCGACCGCTCGTCGCAGATCTTGGCGAGTTCACCCTCAAGGCGGTGGTGGCGCCTGGCGGCCGCCACCATGGTGGTGACAGAGCGGTCGAGCGCCCACGTGGCAGCGAGGTCCCCCATTCCGGTGCCACGTCCGTCTTGGTGAATGCGAAGCGGCAAGCAGGCTTGCGGTGGTCGTACCGTGCCTGCTGCCTCGCCGCGCGCTCTGCCTCAGCCCTCGAGCTCGAGGCACCATCATAAACGCCTCCTATAAGGTAGTGAAGGATATGGCCACGCACCTTCGTGATCGCAAGCGGCAGCTCCTTATTTATCGGGTGGCGGCGATGTCGATGAGGGACCGTCAATTCGGGCATAACTATTGTGCGACGGGAGGCGCCACCGGCTCGCCCTTGATGCGGTGGAGGCACTGAGGACGCGGGCTCCTCCTTCACGCGCCGGAGTGGGGATGTTGGCTCCCGCTTCATGCGGACGCGTGTCATGGACTGACTCCTCCTTCACGCGCGCTGGCGATGGTGGTGCCGGGCCCATCTGACGGAGCGAGCGCTCCATCATGATCTCCATATGACAGACGGTCGTCCCTCAGAGCCGCCTCCACGATGAGATGTGGCTGCTGCTGCAGCTGCTTGTCCTCCTCATCATCGGAAGAGATGACTACCTCTTTCTTGCTGGAAGAGCCCACCGCCGTACACGTTGATGGTCCCAGAGAGTGAGGACGGCGCCATGATCCGCCTGAGGAGGGACTTGTACCACTTGTGCCTGCCAGCATGGAGAAAAAGGACTTCGGCATTGCTGTCGGGCTCAGGATCAGTGACTGGGAGGGGGAGGGTACGGTGCTCGTGGAGGGGTAGTGCGTCTCTGTTTGTCGCCGGCACATGGCTCATATAGGCACGACCAGACTAGACGAAGGGACGGTTTGCCCGCTTCAATGCAGCATAGCGGCCGGAGTTGGTTTCTCGGGACGTGGCGTCCGCATTGAAGCAGCGACGGCCGAGGGGTCATGTCCGTCAGCGCCGACCACCCATCCAGTCAAATCATGGGCATTAATGCCAGCCGTTGCATGCTCTGAGCCAGCGTGAATGTGGCACGGCAAGCGACGCGGGCGTTCGATGGAAAGGGCAGGGGAGGCGGGTGGGATTTTTGGATGGGCCCGGTCAATCGGAAGCAGACATGGGAGCGGTCCAGAAGCCCGCAACCCCCCCCCCCCCCCCCCCCCCCACTTTGTCTCCGATTTGTGGAAAAAAGAGTGTTCGGGCCGCCGAATAGAGTGATATAGGCCCGTGTTGGATGGCTTCCAGGGTTTGAACCACGCGATCGAGACGTATGCGGGCGGTCTGATGGTCGGCGTTGAAGATGCCCTTAGAGTATAGCCAGTTGTTGGCTCAATGCAGCTGTCCGGGACCATCAGCGTACAGCCAAGCATAAAGAATACCATGCAGCTGGATGAAGATAACAAAAAGTAAAAGCTGAGCACTGCCACAACCAAGGTCTAAGGAGAGAAGAGAATTTCATTATCACTTGGTGCACTTCTATGATTTTCATATATATTTCAAGAAAATAATGCAGCTTGTGTCATTGAATGCACATCGCCAGAAGATCTGAAATAAATCTAAAAAACATAAGCACCAGTGTCAAGTCTAAGACTTAAACTTTAGTGAACTGGGGAAAGCATTGCCCGCCTAACTATCGAACCACATGTTGGTTCGCTGGCTGAGTATATAATTGGAAACTGGAGAATATGTCTTAACCATAGAAATGTGATTCACCAATGTCTGATTGACTCCTTCAACATACAATTTGATCAATTTTTTGGTGTGCGCGGATAATGATATAATAGCTGCTACTCCAGTTATAAAGTAATATATACGGTGAGATTCAGGTGGTCCTCGGTCCATCATTGGGATTTGAGGCCACACAGCCCAACCACCTTGGAGGTTGCCTTTATTAGAGAAGCTAATAACATGAGTTGGTACATACTTCCTTCGTCTTGGTTTATTGGTCTTCTTCGTATTTAGTATAAAAAATTTGACTATAAATTTAACTAACAAAATGTCAATGAATGTCATAAAAATTATATCATTGAAAACTATGCTCAAATACGAATCCAAGAATATAATTTTTGGTGACATGCATTAATATTTTGCTAGTTAAATCTACGATCAGAATTTGACACAAAATATGAAGGGGACTAATAAATCAGGACGGAGGTAGTACTACTGTTTTGTGTTTTTTAATAAATTTGGTGTGTTTGCTGGCACATACTACAATTTATTGATTACCTGGTTGGTAGATACTCCCTCCATGTAAATATATAGTGCATACCTACTTTTGCCCCGAATCAAACTTTGTAAACTTTGAAAAAGGTTATTAAAAATTTATCGACATCTACAATACCGATGAAATATATTGCCATGCCTCTTACCGATTTGGTATTATAGATATTCATATTTTTTTCCTATAAAACTTGAAAAATATCTAATAGGTACTGTATATTGAAAAAAGGGTGTGTAAAATTCCTAACCTGAAAGGTGTGATTATTACATGGCCCTCACTAGCCAAATATATTTCTCACAAAGGCTAATGAGCAATAAAGAAATACAAAAGCCAAGCATAAAGAATACTACCATGCAGAGCTGGACGAAGATAACAAAAAGTAAAAGCTGAGCACTGACATAACCAAGGTCTAAGGAGGGTAGAGAATTTCATTTATCACTTGGTGCACTTCTATGATTTTCAAGAAACTAATGCAGCTTGTGTTTTGATCCTTGCATTTTTACTGTACACCAGGTGACCTATTTCAAGTGTGGAGGTGTCTCCCTCGGTGTTGCCACACAACACCATGTCGCTGATGGCATGTCCGGCTTGCATTTTATTAACTCATGGTCCAACCTCTGCCGTGGAGCTCAAATTGCAGTCATGCCCTTCATCGACCGCACCCTCATCCGCGCTCGAGACCCTCCGACTCCATGTTACCCACATGTTGAGTACCATCCATCCCCAGCCATGTTGTCATCCAAGCCCCATGATCTCTCTTCTAATTCTAAGCGAACATCACCTGACACTGCTGTTGACATCTTCAAGCTCACCAGCTCAGACATTGGCCGCTTACGCTCGCAGATTCCCACCGGCGATGACATGCCACGGTTGAGCACGTACACATTGCTGTCTGCGCATGTCTGGCGTTGTGTCTCTCTTTCACGTGGCTTGCCATCTGATCAGCCCACCAAGTTGTATTGTGCCATTGATGGGAGGAAACGGCTGAAGCCGCCGCTACCGGATGGTTTCTTAGGCAACGTTTTGTTCACGGCCACGCCGATCGTCGAGGCAGGCAAGGTGACCAGAGGGCTGGTAGATGCAGCAAAGATAATCCAGATGGAGCTAGATAGGATGAACGATGACTACTGCCGCTCAGCATTGGACTACCTTGAGCTGCAACCTGATTTATCGGCCTTGGTCCGAGGAGCACAAACCTACCGTTGCCCTAACCTCGGAATCACCAGCTGGGTGAACCTGCCCGTCCACAACGCAGATTTCGGATGGGGCCGGCCGGTGTTCATGGGTCCTGGCGGCGTCGCATTTGAGGGGCTCGCCTACGTCCTCCCAAGCGCAGACAATGACGGGAGCTTGTCCATCGCCATCTCTTTACAAGCCGACCACATGAAGAAGTTCCGACAGTTGATCTTCGTACTGTAAGCTAATTGGCATTACTTAACACATGCCAAAATTAGTTGCATGCATGACAAGAAATTTGATTTTGGATCTGTAATCTATTATTTTGAGCTTCCCTTTTGCTAGGCCAAATCTATTACTCCTGATTTCCTGCACAATAAAACACCCATTTGGACCTTGTTTTGAGCAGTTCCCCAACACGCACTGGTAGCTACAAATAATGTGAATATTCCGCTGGTAGCTATCAATCTCTTATATTTACTAATTGAAGGCCCCATATGAGCCTCCACATCATTAAAAATATCTTAACCGTTCGATCTACGTAGTTGATCTATCCTAACACCATAATTTGTGTTACTGTTGCATGAAAAAAACAACCAACCTGGCCCAAACTGCACGTAAACCTGACCCAACCTAGACGTAATTAGCAGTGGACACAATTCATCACCAGCGTTCAGATCTTATATCTAATCAGAGAAAAATAAAAAATAGAAACCATCTATTTTGAGGAACTCCCCATGTTCTCTAACCTAACTGCCACCGTTTCTCTGCTGATTCTTGGATGCTAATCAAGTCTAGCCATCGCCCGTCCTCTCCTAATCCCGACGTGGCAAAGGCCGGATGCCAGAAACTCTGGCGTTTAGGTCCGAAACGTAAGGGTACACAACAAGTGTCGTGCCACTGTTACAAACCAGCAAGATCACTCGGTATTACGTGGAAGTGTTGCATGCACGCAACCAGAAGTTTGTTAGTCAGGTAGTTAACCATGGTAATACCGAGTGATCTCGCTGGTTTGGCAACAACAGTGGCACAACACTTGTTGTTTACCCATACGTTTCGGGCCTAAACGCCAGAGTTTCTGGCGTCTGGCCTTTGCCATGTTGGGACCAGCCAGGAGGTGGGCAATGGCCAGACGCCGCAGACCATGGCGTCTCCCGTGTCAGCAAGACACCATGGTTACTAACGTCTCAAAATGGGTCAGATCTGGAAAAAGTTTCCAATAAGGGCCAAATCGTACTAATATTTTGTGGATGGGCCAAAACAGTAAAAAAATCCTCTTGCGGTGACCTGCACAACATGCATGGTTGTGTTCGGCGGACACGAGCACGTGAAGGCGGTGAAAGACATGGGACACAGGGGACATGGGGACCTGCAGCTGCAGACTCGCACATCCTAAAACAAGAACGGCAGCAAGTCCCAGGCTCTCTCAGCGATTTGGCACATCCGCCGCCGGATCGAGCCACCGCAGGATCTGGGCCGCCGGATCATTACCGAAGCATTGTAGGAATGAATAGTTACCTCTCAAGTGTGCCACCGCGTGTAATTATGGTGCCCCGTTGAGGGCATTCTCGTCATTTCACGCACATGCTTATAAAAGGCAGCACGCCTGTGATGAAACCCTAGCCGCCTCTCTCCCGCACTCGCAACCCCCTCTCCTCTTCCTCCCGCCTCACCTCTCTCTCTCTTCCTCCAAACCCTAACCCGCGCGCGCCTCCCCGTCCCGCCGTCGTCATCCCCTTTGTACGGCTGGCCGCTTCCGCACCGCACAAGGTGGGATGCGACCCATGCCCCCGCCGTCTCCTCGGCTTAGCCGACCACCCCTCCTCTGCATTCCTTCTTGTCTCACTGCTGTCGGACGAGGAGGAGTGGATTGGCCGTTGCTGGCGGTGACGCGGAAGGAACGGACTGTCCTCCGTCGAGGAGCGAGGAGCGCCCATCGTAGGCTCTCCCATCTGATACTTCTTTTCACCAGGAGGGGCACAACCGGCCACTCAAGCCGCCATTGCGGGTTCCCCTCTCTCTACCTCTCTCTCTCTCTCTCTCTCTCTCTCTCTCTCTCTCTCTCTCTCTCTCTCTCTCTCCACTAGTAGAAAACAGGGCTATCGTTCGGGCCTGGCCAGCCCATTAGTCCCAGTTCTTCAAGAACCAGGACCCTTGGGGGGTATTAGACCCGGTTCGTGAGCCCAGGGGGCCGGCCGGGGCCTCGTGGGCATTGGTCCCAGTTCGTGTGGAACCATTTGTCCCGGTTCAAGCCACGAACCGGGACCAATGGTCCTCGCTCCTGGCCCACAACCATTGGTCCCGGTTCATGGCTTGAACCGGGACAGAAGGGGGGCATTTAGTCCCGGTTCATGCCACGAACCGGGACAAATAACTTGCCTATATATACCCACCGCCGCGGCAGAGCACTCCACAGTGCTCTGTTTTTTCAATCTGGCGAGGAGAAGGCATTTGGGTGTCTCTAGTTCACCTCCTATGCACATGAGGTGTTCGATGAAATGCCCGAGCCACACTAGTTAAGCTTTCTCCTCTCGAAGCTCGACCTCGGAGCTCCATTTTTTCCGAGATTTGTCTAGATTTAACGGTCCGTCACGCCCCGTCCCCATTTTCACCGCCGTTGATTGCCCGCGCCGATCTCGTCGCCGGCACCACTGTGGTGAGCCTCTTTTTCTTATCTTCTTTCTAATACTTGTCTGATTTTCTTACTTTAGATAGATATTTGTCTGATTTTCTTACTTTTGACACACATAATTATATATAATGCACGCAGATGAACCGGCAATGGATGTATGGTGACAGACACACCTCTGAGTACATTAATGGCGTGCATAATTTTCTCGAAGTGGCTGAGGCAAAAAAGCAGAATGGTTTTATGTGTTGTCCATGCACTAAATGTGGGAATACAATGTCTTACTCTGACCGGAAAATCCTTCACACCCCCCTGCTTTACAAGGGTTTCATGCCACACTATAATGTTTAGACGAGGCACGGAGAAATAGGGGCTATGATGGAAGACGGCGAAGAAGAAGAGGACGATGACAACTATGTGCCCCCTGAATACGGTGATGCTGCAATGGGGGGAGCTGCTGAAGATCAAGAGGAACTAGACAATGTGCCCGATGATGAACGGGGAAGCTGCTGAAGATCAAGAGGAACCAGACGATGTGCCCGATGATGATCTCCGCCGGGTCATTGTCGATGCAAGGACGCAATGCGGAAGTCAAAAGGAGAAGCTGAAGTTCGATCGCATGTTAGAGGATCACAAAAAATGGTTGTACCCCAATTGCGAAGATGGCAACACAAAGTTGGGCACCGTACTGGAATTGCTGCAGTGGAAGGCAGAGAATGCTGTGCCTCACAAAGGATTTGAGAAGCTACTAAAAATATTGAAGAAGAAGCTTCCAAAGGATAATGAATTGCCCGACAGTACGTACGCAACAAAGAAGGTCATATGCCCTCTAGGATTGGAGGTGCAGAAGATACATGCATGCCCTAATGACTGCATCCTCTACCGTGGTGCGTACCAGGATTTGAACGCATGCCCGGTATGCGGTGCATTGCGGTATAAGATCAGACGAGATGACCTTGGTGATGTTGACGGCGAGCCCCGTAGGAAGAGAGTTCCTGCGAAGGTGATGTGGTATGCTCCTATAATACCACGGTTGAAACGACTGTTCAGAAACAAAGAGCATGCCAAGTTGATGTGATGGCACAGTGAGGACCGTAAGAAAGATGGGAAGTTGAGAGCACCCGCTGACGGGTCGCAGTGGGGAAAAATCAAGAGAGAGTAATGTGCTGAGTTTGCACATGACCCAAGGAACGTATGGTTTGGTTTAAGCGCGGATGGCATTAATCCTTTCAGGGAGCAGAGTAGCAATCACAGCACCTGGCCCGTGACTCTATGTATGTATAACCTTCCTCCTTGGATGTGCATGAAGCGGAAGTTCATTATGATGCCAGTTCTCATCCAAGGCCCTAAGCAACCCGGCAACGACATTGATGTGTACCTAAGGCCATTAGTTGAAGAACTTTTACAACTATGGAATGGAAACGATGTACGTGTGTGGGATGAGCACAGATAGGAGGAATTTAACCTGCACGCGAAGCTGTTTGTAACCATCAACGATTGGCCCGCTCTCAGTAACCTTTCAGGACAGACAAACAAGGGATACCACGCATGCACGCACTGTTTAGCTGACACCAAAAGTATATACCTGGGAAGCTGCAGGAAGAATGTGTACCTGGGCCATCATCAATTTCTTCCGACCAACCATCAATGTTGAAAGAAAGGCAAGCATTTCAAAGGCAAGGCAGATCACCGGAAGAAGCCTACCATGCGTACCGGTGATCACGTACTTGCTATGGTCAATGATTTACACGTAATATTTGGAAAGGGTCCCGGCGGACTAGCTGTTCTGAATGACGTTGAGGGACACACACCCATGTGGAAGAAGAAATCTATATTTTGGGACCTACACTACTGGAAAGACCTAGAGGTCCGCTCTTCGATCAACGTGATGCACGTGACGAAGAACCTTTGCGTGAACCTGCTAGGCTTCTTGGGCGTGTATGGGAAGACAAAAGATACAACTGAGGCACGGGAGGACCTGCAACTTTTGCACGAAAAAGACGGCATGCCTCCAAAGCAGTATGAAGGTCCTGCCAGCTACGCTCTTACCAAAGAAGAGAAGGAAATCTTCTTTGAATGCCTGCTTAGTATGAAGGTCCCGACTGGCTTCTCATCGAATATAGAGGGAATAATAAATATGGCAGAGAAAAAGTTTCAGAACCTAAAGTCTCATGACTGCCACGTGATTATGACGCAACTGCTTCCGGTTGCATTGAGGGGCCTTCTACCGGAAAACGCCCGATTAGCCATTGTGAAGCTATGTGCATTCCTCAATGCAATCTCTCAGAAGGTGATCGATCCAGAAATCATACCAAGGCTAAGGAGTGATGTGGTGCAGTGTCTTGTCAGTTTCGAGCTGGTGTTCCCACCATCCTTCTTCAATATCATGACGCACGTCCTAGTTCATCTAGTTGATGAGATTGTCATTCTGAGCCCCGTATTTCTACACAATATGTACCCCTTTGAGAGGTTCATGGGAGTCCTAAAGAAATATATCCGTAACCGTGCTAGGCCAGAAGGAAGCATCTCCATGGGCCATCAAACAGAGGATGTCATTGGGTTTTGTGTTGACTTCATTCCTGGCCTTAAGAAGATAGGTCTTCCTAAATCGCGGTATGAGGGGAGACTGACTGGAAAAGGCACGCTTGGAGGGGAGACAATAATATCTAGGGACGGATATTCTTGGTCTCAAGCACACTACACAGTTCTACAGAACTCTACCTTGGTGACCCCTTATGTCGATGAACACAAGAACAGCCTGCGCTCCAAACACCCGGAGCAGTGCGGCGACTGGATTACATGTGAACACATCAGGACGTTCAGCAGTTGTTGGAAACACGTCTCAGAGGTGAAAACACTGTTTGTGAGGAGTTGTACTCGTTGTTCAGGGGAGCATCTTCGACTGTAATGATTTGGAAAGGATACGAGATAAATGGGAATACATTTTACACGATCGCCCAAGATCAAAAGAGCACCAACCAAAACAGCGGTGTCCGCTTTGATGCAGCCACCGAGAGGGGAAAGGACACATATTATGGTTACATAGTGGACATACGGGAACTTGACTACGGAGTAGATTTTAAGTTCCCTTTGTTTAAATGCAACTGGGTCAATCTGTCAGGAGGCGGGGTACAGGTAGACCCACAGTACGGAATGACAACAGTGGATCTGAACAATCTTGGGTACACTGACGAACCGTTCGTCCTAGCCAATGATGTGGCACAGGTTATCTATGTGAAGGACATGTCTACCAAACCGAGAAAAAGAAAAAAAATAAGGAAGCGAATACATCATACGATGAGCCAAAGCGCCACATAGTTCTTTCAGGAAAAAGGGACATCATGGGAGTGGAGGGCAAGACAGACATGTCCGAAGATTATGAAAAGTTTCATGAAATTCCTCCCTTCAAAGTCAAGGCTGTCCCAAGCATCCTGATAAATGATGAAGATTATCCATGGTCACGGCGCAATAAGAAAATGACACAAGCGAAGAAAAAGTGAAGACTTTGTCCACAACTATTATGATGATACCATGCCAACTTTCAACCTTTTCGTAGTTCATTTGAAATGCCTATTGTAACAAACAAGTTTTCGTATGAAATCCTGATACTTCGAAAGAGATTGTCCGTTTTGTACATGAAGTGCATCCAGTTTTTTTGTAACCCACTCAACTTTCTTGCATAGGCTATGTATGAAATGATGATACCATGCCAACTTCCAACCTTTTCAGAGTTCATTTGAAATGCTTTTCAATTTCAGGGTCTTATAGCTCAAAATAATCAGTAAATGCATGAAAAATAACAAATGAAGTCAGAAAGGGTTGAAAATTGATGATGTGGCTTTGAATGGTGCAGTTTGAACACACAAAAAGTTAGCAGTTCAAATAAGTTTAAAAAAATGAAATTCCTGTGTAACAGATGAGTTTCCGTATGAAACCCTGATACATCGAAAGAGATTGTCCATTTTGTACAGGAAGTGTATCTAGTTTTTCCCATAAACCTCTCAACTTTTTAGAACATGCTATGTAGGTGAAATGATGATACCATGCCAACTTTCAACCTTTTCAAAGTTCATTTGAAATGCTTTTCAATTTCAAGGTCTTATAGCTCAAAAAAACCAGTAAATGCTTTTATAAAACTCTAATAGCAAAAGGAATCAACTAAAAAGCTTTTATAAACCTCTAGTATTTTTTAAACTAAAATTATATAAAATTTATGTAACTAAAATTATCAAAGTATTTTCTGTTCAAAACATGAAAAGCAGAAATAATTATCATAAAGAATTTTTTTGTTAGAAACTTTAGTAGCAAAAAGAATTGTCATAAAGATTATAATTATTCTAAGCTAAAAGAAAAAACAATAAAAAATAAATCAAAAATCAAAAGAAAATAAATAATTCAAAAAACAAAAAATATTGGAAAAAATTAAAAAAAATGCCGCCTAATGGGCCACACGGCCTGCATACGACTAGAAACCCATATGTACATGGGCCACGATGCAGGCCCGCAGGCCCAATAAGCCCAACACGGCAGTGACAAGGGTAGGCAACTAATGCCTGCATATTAGAGAGGAGCTCAGCACCTGAGCTGCAACGCAGCTTATAAACAGGTTCTGAGCTCTCTCAGCTAGCGAGGTGGGACTAAACTTCCCACCGCACCGCGCTGTGCGAGGCCTTTAGTCCCGGTTGGTGGCACCAACCGGGACTAAAGGGGTGCATTGGTCCAGGTCGGTGGCACAAACCGGTACCAATGCCCCCCCCCCCCTTTAGTCCCGGTTGGTGCCACCAACTGGGACCAAAGGCCTCTGCTTCCCGCCCTTTGGGCTGCTGAAAAGAGGCCTTTGGTCCCGGTTGGTGGCACCAACCGGGACTAAAGGTCGCATTAGTCCCGGTTTGTCTAACGAACTGGGGCCAATGCGTCGTCTATATAACAGGCACTCGTCAAAATCCCGTTCAGTTCGTTCTTCAAGCCCCGACGCCGCCAGGCTACCCGTCTTCACCTCGTCGTCGCCGTCGTCGCCCCGCGCCGTCCCGAGCCGCCCCGACGCCGTCGCCGCCACCCGCCCCGCTCCCCGTCCCCCGCGACGCCGCCGGCCCCTACCCGTCGCCGCCCCGCCCCGCGCCGCCCCTCACCGTCGACCGTCGCTGCGCCGCCCCTCACGCACCGTCGCCGTCACCGTCCCCTGCCCGTCGCCCTCGCCGTGCCCCTCATTCCGTCGCCATCCCGTGAGGTTGAATTTTGCTAATTTAATTTGATGTGTAGTTAATTGAGATGTATAGTAATTTAGATGTGTACTTAATTGAGTTAGATTTTGTTAGATTTTTTTGTAGTTCATAGATTTTTTTGTTAGATTTTTGTTCATATTGTGTTAGATTTTTTTTCTGTTAATAGATTTTTTTGGTGATATTATTGTTTAATATGCATGTTTGTATGTTCATATATATGCAAAGATCGAATATGTCAATTTTTTATGATTTTTTTCTGTTCATAGAATTTTTATGATTTTTTTTTCTATTGTAATTTTGTTCATAGAATTTTAATGATTTTTTTGTTCATAGAATTTTTTTTGTCAATATATGTATATGTTCATATTGTGTATGTAAAGGAAAACTGTGTATGATCAAAGTCATTTATGAATATGTTCATATTTAGAAGAAAGGAAAAAGGAAAATAAGAAGAGAAAGTGCTTAATGTAATTAGTTAGAAAAATAATAGAACTATAGTTAAACTAGTTTATTTTTAGTAAGTACTACTTTATTTTATTTATAGTAAGTGCTTAATATATAGTTGAACTAGCTGGTTGATTTAATAAACTACTTTATTTTACTATAGAAGTAGTTTATTTTTAGTAAGTACTACTTTACTTATTTATAGTAAGTGCTTAGTAGTTGAACTAGTTGATTTAATTAATAAAACTACTTTATTTTACTATATATAGAAGTAGTTCCCGCATCGACGTCGATGATGCCTATCCCGCATCCTCGTCGTCGACTCGGCGGTGGAGGCCTGCTTGATCAGGGCCATGTCCGGGACTGGGCTCCGCCGGGCTGGTATTGGGAGGTGCTACCTTCCGGGGGGCGTAGGTTGGTGAGGAGCCAGCCCGTTGTTGACCCGATCCTTGTTTGGTGGCGGTCGCGTGGGCCAGTGACTGTGCCGAGGCTTCCGGACACCGCGGAGGTGGTACGTCACCGTGTCAGTGAGGAGGACGAGCACGTCCGTCGCTACATGGTTGCGTTGGAGGGCAGGTTCGACAATACCTGGCAGGTTCTACAAGGATCTCACTGGAGCTATGATCCTGTGATGGTTCCTTATCTTTGGGTGTCCACCGCCCGCGACGATAACCGTCAGGCGCTACGGTTCTAGCTGTATTAGCGATGCTATATGTATGATAGTATTTCAGGAGTATTAGTGATAATATTCGATGATGTACGGACACAAGAGATGATGTACTTTTGCTTATAATTGAATGCATGCTAATTTGAATACTACTTTATTTTACGATTTGGTTTTGCTTATTGAATGCTCATATTGGAAAAGTACTCCTACTATGAATGCTAAAATTGGAGAGCACTCTATGCAGAAATCTAGGTGCCCCCTCCATCGTCCACGCCGTCGTGGAGGTAGCTTCTCCTTCATTCCCGTGTGCTAGACAATTTGGTGTAATAATGCACTCGGGAATGAAAGGAGGAGCTACCATCACCGATATTCAACCCGTGATTAATAATAATGATCTAATTTAGGTTTTTTAGTACATATATTTAATTGTACAAGTTTAATATTTGAATTATGAACATAGGCCGGAAATGTCGTACTCGGACGACGAAAACCGCCCGGGGGAGCGCGACTGGTGCCACGATGACCGCGGTATATGCGACAGATTCCTTGAGTTGGACGAAGATCGGTGCTTCAGCATTAAGTTCGAGGAGATCTTCGATGTTCATCCGGTACGCAACGATGACAATATTTTTTTCGTAATTAAGCACAACTTCAACTATTTTAACGTGTATTTTTCATCTTTTCCAATTCGACTAGTTTATCCCATGCTATGCAAGACGCTATGTCTTGGAGGGGATGGGTTTTGAAGACCATGAAAGTATGGAAACCAAGAAAATTCACCTAAGGACCCATCATGGTGTGGATTTTGAAGTAAAGTTGTACAATGTTGAGAGTGTAACCCATTTTGGTTGCAAATTGGAAAGCACTTTGCAAGATATATAGTTTTGGTGAGGGTATGCTTGTCACCATGGATCTTGGTGATCCTACAATCGAGCAAGACAATATGGACATTTGGGTCCTTGTAGATACACTTCCAATTCTTCCCCCATGTGAGCTTCTCAAACATAGTTATTAAGTAATTTATATTGTTCATTTCAAAATAGTTGACAACTTATTTCCATTGACAGCTTATTTTCTTTCTTCAAAGAATGTGCGGAAGATGGTAGACAAAACCCACTACACCGATGGCTCTGAATTAACTTATAAGGAGAAAAATCATCTGATCGCATTTTGTACTGATCTTGAGAATTACAATATCTACAATCGAACTCCTCAACATTATGGTCAATACGTGCCACTAGTGCACGTGTTGAACTGTGGTAACTACCATGGAGATATCCTGGTAAGATTTTTACTATTACGACATCTGTGCATCTTTTTGCATACTTTTAAAACTAGTACATCATTGCTAACTACGAAGTTATTACTATGTTTTTCAACAGATAATCCCGAATGATTGTGTGCCTCATCTGATGTATACTCACGTTTGCATTGATGTTTTGAACATACAATCAGGTCGTCCTACAAATCTCAACTGTCCATACCGGATTTCTAAAAGAAGTGAAGACATGAAAATCAAAGAATGGAAAAAAATGTATGGACAGTCGTAAGGAGCTTCTTGGAAGAAAAATGAAGTGAAGCGCAAGAATTGGAGACAGGATGATCTCCATTCTTCATAATGGAGAGTCAGGGTCTATATTGTTTTATGCTATTTTACCTTAAGGGTGTTTAGGTCCTACCTGATACTGATGATCATGTGCTAAGAACAATTATGTAGGGTTGGGTTCGATGACTATGAGGATGATGATCGTATGACTTGTTATTAATAACGAGTAGAAGTTGTATGATGATGCATGATTAGTAGGACTTGTTATTATATATGATGATGTATGATGCGAGCATGAGTTATTATATATCAGCGGGTGAAATGAACATAGCAGTAGCGTTGGTAAACCAAGGACGAAGATATAAGAGATGACACTTCTCTCTATTAGCTAGCTAATAACAACCTAAATTAACCCCCAAAACCCAAACCAGCCACTTTAAAAAAACCTCAGCTCCAGCCAACTGCTGACGCGTGGAAGCCTTTTGGTCCCGGTTTATGTCACCAACTGGGACCAAAGGCCCCCTTGCCTGGGCTGCCCGCAGTGGCCACGTGGAGGCCCATCTGTCCCGGTTCGTGTAAGAACCAGGACTAAAGGGGGAGGGCATTAGTACCGACCTTTTAGTCCCAGTTCTTAAACCGGGACAAAAGGCCCTTACGAACCGGGACAAATGCCATGTTTTCTACTAGTGCTCCCCCTCCCTCTCTCCCCCCCCCCCCCCCTCTCTCTCTCTCATGGTCTTGCCTTTCCTTGCAGGTTGACGCAGTCGTGCAGCCGTGGACGTGATCTCCGACCATCCCTCTGAAGGAAATATGCCCTAGAGGCAATAATAAAGTTATTATTTATTTCCTCATATCATGATAAATGTTTATTATTCATGCTAGAATTGTATTAACCGGAAACATAATACATGTGTGAATATATAGACAAACAGAGTGTCACTAGTATGCCTCTACTTGACTAGCTTGTTAATCAAAGATGGTTATGTTTCCTAACCATGAACAAGGAGTTGTTATTTGATTAACAAGGTCACATCATTAGTTGAATGATCTGATTGACATGACCCATTCCGTTAGCTTAGCACACGATCGTTTAGTATGTTGCTATTGCTTCCTTCATGACTTATACATGTTCCTATGACTATGAGATTATTCAACTCCCGTTTACCGGAGGAACACTTTGTGTGCTACCAAACGTCACAACATAACTGGGTGATTATAAAGGTGCTCTACAGGTGTCTCTGAAGGTACTTGTTGAGTTGGCGTATTTCGAGATTAGGATTTGTCACTCCGAATGTCGGAGAGGTATCTTTGGGCCCTCTCGGTAATACACATCACTTAAGCCTTGCAAGCATTTCAACTAATGAGTTAGTTGTGAGATGATGTATTACGGAACGAGTAAAGAGACTTGCCGGTAACGAGATTGAACTAGGTATTGGATACCGACGATCGAATCTCGGGCAAGTAACATACCGATGACAAAGGGAACAACGTATGTTGTTGTGCGGTTTGACCGATAAAGATCTTCGTAGAATATGTAGGAACCAAAAATGTCTCGGTCATGTCTACATTGTTCTCGAACCGTGGGGTCCGCACGCTTAAGGTTTCGATGACAGTTATATTATGAGTTTATGTATTTTGATGTACCGAAGGTTGTTCGGAGTCCCGGATATGATCACGGACATGACGAGGAGTCTCGAAATGGTCGAGACATAAAGATTGATATATTGGACGGATATATTTGGACACCGGAAAGGTTCCGGAGAAGTTTGGAGCTCTGGGAGGTTACCGGAACCCCCCGGGAGGTATATGGGCCTTATTGGGCCCATGTAGGAGGAAGAGAGAAGGAGCAAGGGAGGGGGGCGCGCCCCCCCCCAAGCCCAATCCGAATTGGGGAGGGGGGCCAGCCCCCCCTTTCCTTTCTCCTTCCCCCTCTCTTCCTTCCTACTACTAGTACTACTTCCTAATACTAGTACTCCTTCCTTCCCCCTCCAAATAAGATAAGGAAAAGAGAGGGAAACCTACTTGGAGTAGGTTTCCCCCTCCCTATGGCGCGCCCCCCTTGAGGCCGGCCACCTCCTCCCTCCCTCCTTTATATACGGGGGTAGGGGGGCACCCTAGGACACACAAGTTGATCATTGATCGTTCCTTAGCCGTGTGCGGTGCCCCCCTCCACGATATTACACCTCGATCATATTGTAGCGGTGCTTAGGCGAAGCCCTGCGACAGGAGAACATCAAGATCGTCACCACGCCGTCGTGCTGACGGAACTCCCCCTCGGAGCCTCTACTGGATTGGAGATCGAGGGTGCGTCATCGAGCTGTACGCGTGTCAAGAACTCGGAGGTGCCGGAGTAACGGTGCTTGGATCGGTTGGACCGGGAGGACGTACGACTACTTCCTCTACGTTGCGTCAACGCTTCCGCTTCGGTCTACGAGGGTACGTAGACAACACTCTCCCCTCTCGTTGCTATGCATCACCATGATCTTGCGTGTGCGTAGGAATTTTTTTTGAAATTACTACGTTCCCCAACAGTGGTATCAGAGCCAGGTTTTTATGGTTTGATGTTATATGCACGAGTAGAACACAAGTGAGTTGTGGGCGATATAAGTCATACTGCTTACCAGCATGTCATACTTTGGTTCGGCGGTATTGTTGGATGAAGCGGCCCGGACCGACATTACGCGTACGCTTACGGGAGACTGGTTTTACCGCCGTGCTTTGCACACAGGTGACTAGCGGGTGTCAGTTTCTCCAACTTTAGTTGAACCGAGTGTGGCTACACCCGGTCCTTGCGAAGGTTAAAACAGCATCAACTTGACAAACTATCGTTGTGGTTTTGATGCGTAGGTGAGATTGGTTCTTGCTTAAGCCCGTAGCAGCCACGTAAAACTTGCAACAACAAAGTAGAGGACGTCTAACTTGTTTTTGCAGGGCATGTTGTGATGTGATATGGCCAAGACATGATGCTATATTTTATTGTATGAGATGATCATGTTTTGTAACCGAAGTTATCGGCAACTGGCAGGAGCCATATGGTTGTCGCTTTATTGTATGAAATGCAAACGCCCTGTAATTGCTTTACTTTATCACTAAGCGGTAGCGATAGTCGTAGAAGCAATAGATGGCGTAAACGACAACGATGCTACGATGGAGATCAAGGTGTCGCGCCGGTGACGATGGTGATCATGATGGTGCTTCGGAGATGGAGATCACAAGCACAAGAAGATGATGGCCATATCATATCACTTATATTGATTGCATGTGATGTTTATCCTTTATGCATCTTATCTTGCTTTGATTGACGGTAGCATTTTAAGATGATCTCTCACTAAAAATTATCAAGTAGTGTTCTCCCTGAGTATGCACCGTTGCCAAAGTTTGTCGTGCCCAGACACCACGTGATGATCGGGTGTGATAAGCTCTACGTCCATCTACAACGGGTGCAAGCCAGTTTTGCACACGCAGAATACTCAGGTTAAACTTGACGAGCCTAGCATATGCAGATATGGCCTCGGAACACGGAGACCGAAAGGTCGAGCGTGAATCATATAGTAGATATGATCAACATAAGATGTTCACCATTGAAAACTACTCCATCTCACGTGATGATCGGTTATGGTTTAGTTGATTTGGATCACGTGATCACTTAGATGACTAGAGAGATGTCTGTCTAAGTGGGAGTTCTTAAGTAATATGATTAATTGAACTAAAATTTATCATGAACTTAGTACCTGATAGTATCTTGCTTGTCTATGTTGTTTGTAGATAGATGGCCCGTGCTGTTGTTCCGTTGAATTTTAATGCGTTCCTTGAGAAAGCTAAGTTGAAAGATGATGGTAGCAACTACACGGACTGGGTCCGTAACTTGAGGATTATCCTCATTGCTGCACAGAAAAATTACGTCCTGGAAGCACCGCTGGGTGCCAGGCCTGCTGCTGATACAACTGACGACGTTAAGAATGTCTGGCAGAGCAAAGCTGATGACTACTCGATAGTTCAATGTGCCATGCTTTACGGCTTAGAACCGGGACTTCAACGACGTTTTGAACGTCATGGAGCATATGAGATGTTTCAGGAGTTGAAGTTGATATTCCAGAAGAATGCCCGGATTGAGAGATATGAAGTCTCCAATAACTTCTATAGCTGCAAGATGGAGGAGAATAGTTCTGTCAGTGAGCACATACTCAAGATGTCTGGGTATTGTAATCACTTGATTCAACTGGGAGTTACTCTTCCGGATGATAGCGTCATTGACAAAATTCTCCAATCACTTCCACCAAGCTACAGGAGCTTCGTGATGAGCTATAATATGCAAGGGATGGATAACACGATTCCCGAGCTCTTCGCAATGCTAAAGGCTGCGGAGGTAGAAATCAAGAAGGAGCATCAAGTGTTGATGGTTAACAAGACCACTAGTTTCAAGAAAAAGGGCAAAGGGAAGAAGAAGGGGAACTTCAAGAAGAACAGCAAACAAGTTGCTGCTCAAGAGAAGAAACCCAAGTCTGGACCTAAGCCTGAAACTGAGTGCTTCTACTGCAAGCAGACTGGTCACTGGAAGCGGAACTGCCCCAAGTATTTGGCGGATAAGAAGGATGGCAAAGTGAACAAAGGTATATGTGATATACATGTTATTGATGTGTACCTTACTAGAGCTCGCAGTAGCACCTGGGTATTTGATACTGGTTCTGTTGCTAATATTTGCAACTCGAAACAGGGACTACGGATTAAGCGAACACTGGCAAAGGACGAGGTGACGATGCGCGTGGGAAATGGTTCCAAAGTCGATGTGATCGCGGTCGGCACGCTACCTCTACATCTACCTTCGGGATTAGTATTAGACCAAAATAATTGTTATTTGGTGCCAACGTTGAGCATGAACATTATATCTGGATCTTGTTTGATGCGAGACGGTTATTCATTTAAATCAGAGAATAATGGTTGTTCTATTTATATGAGTAATATCTTTTATGGTCATGCACCCCTGAAGAGTGGTCATTTTTGATGAATCTCGATAGTAGTGATACACATATTCATAGTGTTGAAGCCAAAAGATGCAAAGTTGATAATGATAGTGTAACTTATTTGTGGCACTGCCGTTTGGGTCATATCGGTATAAAGCGCATGAAGAAACTCCATACTGATGGACTTTTGGAACCACTTGATTATGAATCACTTGGTACTTGTGAACCGTGCCTCATGGGCAAGATGACCAAAACGCCGTTCTCCGGTACTATGGAGAGAGCAACAGATTTGTTGGAAATCATACATACAGATGTATGTGGTCCAATGAATCTTGAGGCTCGTGGCGGATATCGTTATTTTATCACCTTCACAGATGATTTAAGCAGATATGGGTATATCTACTTAATGAAACATAAGTCTGAAACATTTGAAAAGTTCAAAGAATTTCAGAGTGAAGTTGATAATCATCGTAACAAGAAAATAAAGTTTCTACGATCTGATCGTGGAGGAGAATATTTGAGTTACGAGTTTGGTTTACACTTAAAACAATGTGGAATAGTTTCACAACTCATGCCACCCGGAACACCATAGCGTAATGGTGTGTCCGAACGTTAATCGTACTTTACTTGATATGGTGCGGTCTATGATGTCTCTTACAGATTTACCGCTATCATTTTGGGGTTATGCTCTAGAGACAGCCACATTCACGTTAAATAGGGCACCGTCGAAATCCGTTGAGACGACACCTTATGAACTATGGTTTGGCAAGAAACCAAAGTTGTCGTTTCTTAAAGTTTGGGGTTGCGATGCTTATGTGAAAAAGCTTCAACCTGATAAGCTCGAACCCAAATCGGAGAAATGTGTCTTCATAGGATACCCAAAGGAGACAGTTGGGTACACCTTCTATCACAGATCCGAAGGCAAGACATTCGTTGCTAAGAATGGATCCTTTCTAGAGAAGGAGTTTCTCTCGAAAGAAGTGAGTGGGAGGAAAGTAGAACTTGATGAGGTAACTGTACCTACTCCCTTGTTGGAAAATAATACATCACAGGAACCGGTTTCTGTGACGTCAAAACCAACTAGTGAGGAAGTTGATGATAATGATCATAGAACTTCAGATCAAGTTAATACAGAACCACGTAGGTCGAACAGAGTAAGATCCGCACCAGAGTGGTACGATAATCCTGTTCTGGAAGTCATGCTACGAGATCATGATGAACCTACGAACTATGAAGAAGCGATGGTGATCCCAGATTCCGCAAAATGGCTTGAAGCCATGAAATCTGAGATGGGATCCATGTATGAGAACAAAGTATGGACTTTGGTTGACTTGCCCGATGGTCGGCAAGAAATTGAGAATAAATGGATCTTCAAGAAGAAGACTGACGCTGACGGTAATGTTACTGTCTACAAAGCTCGACTTGTTGCAAAAGGTTTTCGACAAGTTCAAGGGGTTGACTACGATGAGACCTTCTCACCCGTAGCGATGCTTAAGTCTGTCCGAATCATGTTAGCAATTGCCGCATTTTATGATTATGAAATTTGGCAAATGGATGTAAAAACTGCATTCCTAAATGGATTTCTGGAAGAAGAGTTGTATATGATGCAACCAGAAGGTTTTATCGATCCAAAGGGAGCTAACAAAGTGTGCAAGCTCCAACGTTCCATTTATGGACTGGTGCAAGCCTCTCGGAGTTTGAATAAATGTTTTGATAGTGTGATCAAAGCATTTGGTTTTATACAGACTTTTGGAGAAGCCTGTATTTACAACAAAGTGAGTGGGAGCTCTGTAGCATTTCTAATATTATATGTGGATGACATATTATTGATTGGAAATGATATAGAATTTCTGGATAGCATAAAGGGATACTTGAATAAAAGTTTTTCAATGAAAGACCTCGGTGAAGCTGCTTACATATTGGGCATTAAGATCTATAGAGATAGATCAAGATGCTTAATTGGACTTTCACAAAGCACATACCTTGACAAAGTTTTGAAGAAGTTCAAACTGGATCAAGCAAAGAAAGGGTTCTTGCCTGTATTGCAAGGTGTGAAGTTGAGTAAGACTCAAAGCCCGACCACTGCAGAAGATAGAGAGAAAATGAAAAGTGTTCCCTATGCTTCAGCCATAGGCTCTATCATGTATGCAATGCTGTGTACCAGACCTGATGTGTGCCTTGCTATAAGTCTAGCAGGGAGGTACCAAAGTAATCCAGGAGTGGATCACTGGACAGCGGTCAAGAACATCCTAAAATACCTGAAAAGGACTAAGGATATGTTTCTCGTATATGAAGGTGACAAAGAGCTCATCGTAAATGGTTACGTTGATGCAAGCTTTAACACTGATCCGGACGATTCTAAATCGCAAACCGGATACGTGTTTACATTAAACGGTGGAGCTGTCAGTTGGTACAGTTCAAAGCAAAGCGTCATGGCGGGATCTATATGTGAAGCGGAATACATAGCTGCTTCGGAAGCAGCCAATGAAGGAGTCTGGATGAAGGAGTTCATATCCGATCTAGGTGTCATACTTAGTGCATCGGGTCCAATGGAAATCTTTTGTGACAATACTGGAGCGATTGCCTTAGTGAAGGAATCCAGATTTCACAAGAGAACCAAGCACATCAAGAGACGCTTCAATTCCATCCGGGATCTAGTCCAGGTGGGAGACATAGAGATTTGCAAGATACATGCGGATCTGAATGTTGCAGACCCGTTGACTAAGCCTCTTCCACGAGCAAAACATGATCAACACCAAGACTCCATGGGTGTTAGAATCATTACTGTGTAATCTAGATTATTGACTCTAGTGCAAGTGGGAGACTGAAGGAAATATGCCCTAGAGGCAATAATAAAGTTATTATTTATTTCCTCATATCATGATAAATGTTTATTATTCATGCTAGAATTGTATTAACCGGAAACATAATACATGTGTGAATATATAGACAAACAGAGTGTCACTAGTATGCCTCTACTTGACTAGCTTGTTAATCAAAGATGGTTATGTTTCCTAACCATGAACAAGGAGTTGTTATTTGATTAACAAGGTCACATCATTAGTTGAATGATCTGATTGACATGACCCATTCCGTTAGCTTAGCACACGATCTTTTAGTATGTTGCTATTGCTTCCTTTGACTTATACATGTTCCTATGACTATGAGATTATGCAACTCCCGTTTACCGGAGGAACACTTTGTGTGCTACCAAACGTCACAACGTAACTGGGTGATTATAAAGGTGCTCTACAGGTGTCTCTGAAGGTACTTGTTGAGTTGGCGTATTTCGAGATTAGGATTTGTCACTCCGAATGTCGGAGAGGTATCTCTGGGCCCTCTCGGTAATACACATCACTTAAGCTTTGCAAGCATTTCAACTAATGAGTTAGTTGTGAGATGATGTATTACGGAACGAGTAAAGAGACTTTTTTTTTGCGGGTGAACGAGTAAAGAGACTTGCCGGTAACGAGATTGAACTAGGTATTGGATACCGACGATCGAATCTCGGGCAAGTAACATACCGATGACAAAGGGAACAACGTTTGTTGTTGTGCGGTTTGACCGATAAAGATCTTCGTAGAATATGTAGGAACCAATATGGGCATCCAGGTCCCGCTATTGGTTATTGACCGGAAACATGTCTCGGTCATGTCTACATTGTTCTCGAACCGTGGGGTCCGCACGCTTAAGGTTTCGATGACAGTTATATTATGAGTTTATGTATTTTGATGTACCGAAGGTTGTTCGGAGTCCCGGATATGATCACGGACATGACGAGGAGTCTCGAAATGGTCGAGACATAAAGATTGATATATTGGACGGATATATTTGGACACCGGAAAGGTTCCGGAGAAGTTTGGAGCTCTGGGAGGTTACCGGAACCCCCCGGGAGGTATATGGGCCTTATTGGGCCCATGTAGGAGGAAGAGAGAAGGAGCAAGGGAGGGGGGCGCGCCCCCCCAAGCCCAATCCGAATTGGGGAGGGGGGCCAGCCCCCCCTTTCCTTTCTCCTTCCCCCTCTCTTCCTTCCTACTACTAGTACTACTTCCTAATACTAGTACTCCTTCCTTCCCCCTCCAAATAAGATAAGGAAAAGAGAGGGAAACCTACTTGGAGTAGGTTTCCCCCTCCCTATGGCGCGCCCCCCTTGAGGCCGGCCACCTCCTCCCTCCCTCCTTTATATACGGGGGTAGGGGGGCACCCTAGGACACACAAGTTGATCATTGATCGTTCCTTAGCCGTGTGCGGTGCCCCCTCCACGATATTACACCTCGATCATATTGTAGCGGTGCTTAGGCGAAGCCCTGCGACAGGAGAACATCAAGATCGTCACCACGCCGTCGTGCTGACGGAACTCCCCCTCGGAGCCTCTACTGGATTGGAGATCGAGGGTGCGTCATCGAGCTGTACGCGTGTCAAGAACTCGGAGGTGCCGGAGTAACGGTGCTTGGATCGGTTGGACCGGGAGGACGTACGACTACTTCCTCTACGTTGCGTCAACGCTTCCGCTTCGGTCTACGAGGGTACGTAGACAACACTCTCCCCTCTCGTTGCTATGCATCACCATGATCTTGCGTGTGCGTAGGAAATTTTTTTGAAATTACTACGTTCCCCAACACCCTCATCATAGCTTGCAGTCCAGGTAGATGCCAAATTCGAGTTCCACAGGCATTTTTGTGCTGCAACTGCAGGTTCGTGCTCTTGGGGAAAATCTTTGTTTGTTTGTTATATGGTGATGTGGGTGAGTTGATTCTGCCAGATTTGTGCCTTTTCATCTTGGTCTGTTTAGCATTAGAACCCTTGAAGCATTTGAATGGAGCACATATAGGCATGCTCTGGTTCATCTTAGATGGGTGTGAAGCTCTAGCATCCTTCACAATGTTGAAGTGTGATTCCGTAGCATTAGGCTTGCAATTTAAGAGATCTCCCGATACATTTTTTTCTGGATTTTGGGGATGTGTATAGTGTAGAACCTATTACATATAAAAAGTATTTGACGGGTTAACCAGAAAAAAAAAAAGAAATAGCATAGAAAATCCTATATTAATTAGAAATATCCGACCATCTAAAAAAGAGAAATAGCATAGAAAATCCCATATTAATTAGAAATATCCATCTATTATACAGTGGGTCCCTGTCATGAAATCTGAGATTTATTAACCCGATGTACGTGTACAAGTCAACCTTTCACGTTAATATTCAAAGCGTTCATGTTACCTTATCTCCAGGAAAATAAAGCCTTTCACGTTGACATTCAATGACCCTTTCACGTTTCCCCCAAAAGAAACTTTCACGTTTCATCTTGTCAAAAAAAAAAAAAAAAACTGGCCGGTCACCAGCCTTCGACTTAGAAAAAACTGCCCACGCTACCAATCATGAAAATATTTGCAGTTTCAATTTTTATTCACAATTTCGTAAAAAGTTATGAATTACAAAAATATGTTCCTACTTTCAAAAAAAAAATTCTATTTTTTTGTCATGCCAAAATATGTCCAAATTTTAAAAATATTCTCATTCTTAATAAAATGTTCATATTTTTCACAAAAAAATCAATATTTAAATAAATGCATTTAAAAAATGTTCCAAATTCGAAAAATATTCTTGTTTTAGATATAGGTTTAAAATTTGAAAAGAATGTTTGCATTAAAGAAACACATTTTCTAAAATTCTTCTGTATGTTTAACACATGTTCCCATTTTAAAAAATTGTTCACAACGTAAAAATATTCATATTTTTATAAGAATGTTCAGGTCTTTAAGAAATGTATGCGAATTTCAGGAAATGTTCTGTTCAAATTTTTTGCTCTTGCTTTTTTCAAAAATGTATGTAAGTTTCAAAAAATTGTTCAAATTTTGGAAAATTGTTCACGTTGCCAAGTATATTTCGTAGTTCATATTATGAATTCCAAAATTCCGTTCCTATTTAAGAAATGTTTGTAATTTTAAATTTTCATCATTCTGATTTTTTCAGAATTTTTAAAATTATTACCTTTTAAAAAATGTTTGGGTTTTTCCAAATTTGTGGAAGATTTAAAAATGTTACAAATTTGAAAATATTCTTGTTTTAGTGATATGTTCAAAAATTGAAAATAAATTTTGCATTAAAAGACACATTTTCTAAATTTCTTCCATATGTTCAAAACATGTTTCCGTCGCCAAAAAATGTTCGCAACTTAAAAAAATCGTATTTTATAAAACGTTCATGCTTTTAAGAAATGTTTGTGAATTTCAACAAATGTTCCATTCAAATTTTTTGTTTGTCGTTTTTAAAAATGTATAGAATTTTAAAAAAAATGTAATTTGGAAAACTGTTCACGTTGCCAAGTATATTTGGCCTTTCATAGTTATTAGTTTTTGAAAAGTCCAAAAAAAGTTTTGAATCTGATGTTGCATTAGATTCTTTAATATTAACGCTAACCATTGGATAGCAGAACGCATTTGTTTGAGTGGCTAGCAACATGTGGTCGGGTCTTTGAGGTCGTGAGTTCGATCACTCCCATACTGGGCCTGGTCCGCATCCGGCGCATCAAGCTAAGTCGGCTTGTTTAGAATAAGGGACACCATAAATTATTGACAGTGGTAGCTTCCAGTCGTCAATAAAAGAGAATATGCCGGTTAATTATAATTGAAACAAATTATAGGCACGTGCCAAAAAAAAGAATATATTGGTTTGGCTCTATTTAAAGGGTGCCATGTTGAACTAGAGAATACGGACATGTGGGGGTCTTGATCCATTCTTATATTAAGCTAGAGGCATGTAATTTTATCCTCTCGTTGCAACGCACGGGCATGTGTGCTAGTTGTACATAATAAAAAGAAAGAAAGAAAATACCAATCTTGCATCCAGGTACATGTAGATAATGTATCTTAGTCATCACTTTCTGTTATCTCTTTCAACTATCATGAGCTTATTAAAATTAGTATGACCTATTAAAGGTCATCTTTTGATAGAAAATAATGGTTATAGGAAGAAGTAGGAAATAACATGTCAGTTCCTTTGTCCGGTGACTGTAAGTGTCCCAACTTCTCTGTTTACTTGGACAAACATCAGCTACAACCCTAACAACAGTAAGTTATGATTTAGTTTCCAAGAAAACACCAGTTGGTAGATCATGTGACTTCCTCACTGCCATTGATTCCAAGCAACACCAGCACCCTTATCCCATACAAACTGGAATCGACCACCAAGAGCCAAGGAAGAAGGCCATGTTGCAATCCAGTGGTAAATGTACAATGATAAGCATTAGCCGATTTGTAATTTTAGGAGCCTAAATGGAGTACATAAGATATGTAGATAATGAATAGCAAGAAAGTTATCCCTTAGGGAAGAAGCTGGTAGAATCCGTGGGATTTGTAAGGTAAGTCAATTGCATAGTTGAACCTCTCTTTTTTGCAGCATATTGCAGTCAGTTGGTCGGTACATTGAGCAATTGATTGAAATTTTCTCACATACGAAATCGGAAGAACAAAGTTTACTCCCAAGATAAAATAAGAAATTCAAGAAGTGGGACAATTTTATTACCGGTTCCGCACAAGGTTATCATGTATAATGCATGCCTTTAGACAGAGGATACATTTGAATAGGTTGTTACATTCTGGTAAATTAGTTTGAATTATTTGACCTTGGCATACTTTGCCAGATCATACCTACAACTCTGGGAAACTCTTTAACTTGATGTTCAATCATAGCCTTGATATTCAGTTCAGCTCCTCCAATTTCTTTAGCGGACTTCATTTTAAACAAAGTGTATTTTTTTTTAATGTTTTATGTACTTTGGGATTATTTTATAGTCCTTTGTTAGTTGATGTTTCTTTGAGTCAGGCATTAATAGTTACTTGTAGCTAAGTATGCACAGAATTCCATTAGTTGGGTGCATGGTTTATTATTGTCTTATTTGCTACTTACAATTGAATTGTTTGAATCATTCATGCACATCAAGGTAAGAACACGATAATAACTGTATAGGAACAACTTGTATAAAAGCATAGATTAGTACTCCCAATAATATGATTAGTACCAAACCTCAGCAAATTTCACTGAAATGATATTTTTTTTATGATCACCGGGGTTGACTGAACTGAACTGAAGCCTGGGGCTCAATGATATTGTCTTTATGTTGTTGTTTCTTTAACTTTAAAGAACTTTAGACCAAATTCTTAGTAATCCACTAATATAAATAGTCAACGTACTAATCAAAATTTGTTGGCCTATTAGCATACAACCAACTGGTCGCGGGCTTTTGCTTGATATCAATCTTTGCTTCACTTTAGGAGTAGAATTTGCTGCCATTTTATTTTGACTTCCTCACCCCTGGCACATTTGTAGGTCTAACCTGCCATGGTAACAAATTATTTGTTTATCCGGATCAGCTAGATCGACAATCCAATTGGGGAAGAGCCTAGGCTAGAGTGAAGGGAAATTAACTCTAATAGGGAAGAGTGTGATAGGTGATGCTCTTACCTGATCCTTACTTAGTACATAATAAACAATTTCTTTGTTAGTGATTAGATAGGTTTTAGAATAGTTCACTAGTAGAAAAGGGGGCAATGGTCCAGGCCGGTCCAGCCCATTAGTCCCGGTTCACTCCAGAACCGGGACCAATGGGGCCATCGGACCCGGTTCATGAGCCCCGGGGGCCGGCCGGGCCACGTGGGCCATTGGTCCCGGTTCGTCTGGACCTTTTGGTCCCGGTTGGTGGGATGAACCGGGACCAATGGGCCTCGCTCCTGGCCCACCACCATTGGTCCCGGTTCGGGCGGCCAACCGGAACCAAAGGCCAACCTTTAGTCCCGGTTCATGCCACCAACAGGGACCAATGGTGGTGCCTATATATACCCCCTCGCGCAAGAGCAGAGCACACTGCTCTGTTTTTTCTGGCCGAGGGGGAGAGGGCTTGGTGGTGCTCTAGCTCACCTCATATGCACACAAGGTGTTCGATGGAATGCCCGAGCCACACTACTTAAGGTTTCTCCTCTCCAAGCTCGACCGCCAAGCTCCATTTTCCTCCATATTTGTCTAGGTTTAGCGGTCCGTCACGCCCCGTCCCCGTCTTCAACATCGTCGATCACCCGCACCGATCTCATCGCCGGCACCACCGTGGTGAGCCTCTTGTTCTTATCTTCTTTCCGAAAGGAAAAATATTCTTATTTGTATGTTTAGATAGATATATACTTGTATAATTTTCTTACTTTTATTATTGCATCTTATATAGTGCGATGGTTTTGGTATCCGCCCCCGTCGGCCCTCGTCCTGTCTATGATTCGGATGTGGTATATATTATCTTTTCATAACTATTGGTTCATTTATTGTTTATGACAATTATGCCGACCAACGTGACATAGATTTTATTCATCTAGGAGGTTGTTGAACCGGAAATTCCAACCGACCCTATTGTCGAGAGGTTAAATTTAGTTGAAGAAGAAAACAATTTGTTGAAGGAAAAAATTAGAAAAATTGAGGAGGAGAAGATGATATTGGAGTTGCATGTTGCGGATGTCGTCGATGATCACAAGATCAAGATGGATGCAATGCGCTTGAAGATTAGAAAGATTAGAAAATATGCCATTCATACCGAGGCTTGGTATCATTATGCCGTTGGATCAGTTGTTACATTGGTTGCGATTATGATCGCATTTGTTTTCGCATTGAAATGTTTTACATAGTTTCAGTGTATGGTTTAATTAATTTAGATGCTCTGCAGAGCTTTATGTTGTTAGATGAGAACTATGTATGTACTTTGGTTTTAATGTGATGATGAACTTCTATTAATTTGGTCACTTAATTAATTATCTATTCATGATGTTCTCTAATGATTTTTGACACACTTAATTATATATAATGCACACAGATGAACCGGCAATGGATGTACGGTTCAAGACACACCTCCGAGTACATTAAGGGCGTGCATAATTTTCTCGAAGTGGCTGAGGCAAACAAGCAGAATGGTTTTATGTGTTGTCCATGCCCTATATGTGGGAATACGAAGTCTTACTCTGACCGGAAAATCCTCCACACCCACCTGCTTTACAAGGGTTTCATGCCACACTATAATGTTTGGACGAGGCACGGAGAAATAGGGGTTATGATGGAAGACGGCGAAGAAGAGTACGATGACAACTATGTGCCCCCTGAATACGGTGATGCTCCAGAAGATCAAGAGGAACCAGACGATGTGCACGATGATGCTGCAATGGGAGAAGCTGCTGAAGATCAAGAGGAACCAGACGATGTGCCCGATGATGATGATCTCAGCCGGGTAATTGTCGATGCAAGGACGCAATGCGAAAGTCAAAAGGAGAAGCTGAAGTTCGATCGCATGCTAGAGGACCACAAAAAAGGGTTGTACCCCCATTGCGAAGATGGCAACACAAAGCTCGGTACCGTACTTGAATTGCTGCAGTGGAAGGCAGAGAATGCTGTGCCTGATAAAGGATTTGAGAAGCTACTTAAAATATTGAAGAAGAAGCTTCCAAAGGATAACGAATTGCCCGACAGTACATACGCAGCAAATAAGGTCGTATGCCCTCTAGGATTGGAGGTGCAGAAGATACATGCATGCCCTAATGACTGCATCCTCTACCGCGGTGCGTATAAGGATCTGAACGCATGCCCGGTATGCGGTGCATTACGGTATAAGATCAGACGAGATGACCCTGGTGATGTTGACGGCGAGCCCCCCAGGAAGAGGGTTCCTGCAAAGGTGATGTGGTATGCTCCTATAATACCACGGTTGAAACGTCTGTTCAGAAATGGAGAGCATGCCAAGTTGATGCGATGGCACAGTGAGGACCGTAAGAAAGACGGGAAGTTGAGAGCACCCGCTGACGGGTCGCAGTGGAGAAAAATCGAGAGAAAGTACTGGGATGAGTTTGCAAGTGAGCCAAGGAACGTATGGTTTGCTTTAAGCGCGGATGGCATTAATCCTTTCGGGGAGCAGAGCAGCAATCACAGCACCTGGCCCGTGACTCTATGTATGTATAACCTTCCTCCTTGGATGTGCATGAAGCGGAAGTTCATTATGATGCCAGTTCTCATCCAAGGCCCTAAGCAACCCGGCAATGACATTGATGTGTACCTAAGGCCATTAGTTGAAGAACTTTTACAGCTGTGGAATGGAAACGGTGTACGTACGTGGGATGAGCACAAATAGGAGGAATTTAACCTAAAGGCGTTGCTGTTCGTGACCATCAACGATTGGTCCGCTCTCAGTAACCTTTCAGGACAGACAAACAAGGGATACCACGCATGCACGCACTATTTACTTGACACCGATAGTATATACCTGGCAAGCTGCAGGAAGAATGTGTACCTGGGCCATCGTCGATTTCTTCCGACCAACCATCAATGTCGAAAGAAAGGCAAGCATTTCAAAGGCGAGCAGATCACCGGAAGAAGCCCGCCATGCGTACCGGTGATCACGTACTTGCTATGGTCAATGATTTACACATAATCTTTGGAAAGGGTCCCGGCGGACTAGCTGTTCCGAGTGATGCTGAGGGACACGCACCCATGTGGAAGAAGAAATCAATATTTTGGGACCTACCCTACTAGAAAGACCTAGAGGTCCGCTTTTCGATCGACGTGATGCACGTGACGAAGAACCTTTGCGTGAACCTGCTAGGCTTCTTGGGCGTGTATGGGAAGACAAAAGATACAGCTGAGGCATGAGAGGACCTGCAACGTTTGCACGAAAAAGACGGCATGCCTCCAAAGCAGTATGAAGGTCCTGCCAGCTATGCTCTTACCAAAGAAGAGAAGGAAATCGTCTTTGAATGCATGCTTAGTATGAAGGTCCCGACTGGCTTCTCGTCGAATATAAAAGGAATAATAAATATGGCAGAGAAAAATTTTCAGAACCTAAAGTCTCATGACTGTCACGTGATTATGACGCAACTGCTTCCGGTTGCATTGAGGGGGCTTCTACCGGAAAACGTCCGATTAGCCATTGTGAAGCTATGTGCATTCCTCAATGCAATATCTCAGAAGGTGATCGATCCAGAAACCATACCAAGGCTAAGGAGTGATGTGGTGCAATGTCTTGTCAGTTTCGAGCTGGTGTTCCCACCATCCTTCTTCAATATCATGACGCACGTTCTAGTTCATCTAGTTGACGAGATTGTCATTCTGGGCCCCGTATTTCTACACAATATGTAACCCTTTGAGAGGTTCATGGGAGTCCTAAAGAAATATGTCCGTAACCGCGCTAGGCCAGAAGGAAGCATTTCCATGGGCCATCAAACAGAGGATGTCATCGGGTTTTGTGTTGACTTCATTCCTGGCCTTAAGAAGATAGGTCTCCCTAAATCGCGGTATGAGGGGAGACTGACTGGAAAAGGCACGCTTGGAAAGGACTCAATAATATGCAGGGACGGATATTCTTGGTCTCAAGCCCACTACACAGTTCTACAGAACTCTACCTTGGTGACCCCGTATGTCGATGAACACAAGAACAGTCTGCGCTTCAAACACCCGGAGCAGTGCGACGACTGGATTACATGTGAACACATTAGGACTTTCAGCAGTTGGTTGGAAGCACGTATCAGCGGTGACAGCACTGTTTGTGAGGAGCTGTACTTGTTATCCAGGGGACCATCTTTGACTGTATTGATTTGGAAAGGATACGAGATAAATGGGAATACATTTTACACGATTGACCAAGATCAAAAGAGCACCAACCAAAACAGCAGTGTCCGCTTTGATGCAACAACCAAGAGGGGAAAGGACACATATTATGGTTACATAGTGGACATATGGGAACTTGACTACGGACATGATTTTAAGGTCCCTTTGTTTAAGTGCAAATGGGTCAATCTGTCAGGAGGCGGGGTACAGGTAGACCCACAGTACGGAATGACAACAGTGGATCTGAAAAATCTTGGATACACTGACGAACCGTTCGTCCTAGCCAATGATGTGGCACAGGTTATCTATGTGAAGGACATGTCCAGTAGACCGAGAAAGAGAAAAGATAAGGAAGCAAATACATCATACGATGAGCCCAAGCGCCACATAGTTCTTTCAGGAAAAAGGGACATCGTGGGAGTGGAGGACAAGACAGACATGTCTGAAGATTATGAAAAGTTTCATGAAATTCCTCCCTTTAAAGTCAAGGCTGACCCCAGCATCCTGATAAACGATGAAGATTATCCATGGTTACGGCGCAATAAGCAAATGACACAAGCGAAGAAAAAGTGAAGACTTTCTCCCGCAACTATTATGATGATATATACCATGCCAACTTTGTAACTGACGAGTATGATACCATTGTTCGTTTTGTACATGCACATGCTATGTGTGGGTCAATTTATGATACCATGCCAACTTTCAACTTTTTCAGAGTTCATTTGAAATGTCTTATGGTTCGGCCCTCGTAATAATTAAAAATAGCAACAGTAAGTATTTTGTTGTAAGTAGAAACAAAATAAAATAAATAAAGCAAGAAAGAAAACAAAAAAAAGTGTTTTCAAATTTGAAAAGTAATGGCACTAACAGAAAGTTTATAACTTTCCTAAAACTAAAAGCAAAAAGAATTAAAAAATAAAGCAAAAAACAAAAGAAAATAAATAATGCAGAAAACAAAACAAAAAAACAACAATAAGTATTTTGTTGTAAGTAGAAACAAAATAAAATCAATAAAGCAAGAAAGAAAACAAAAAAAAGTGTTTTCAAATTTGAAAAGTAATGGCACTAACAGAAAGTTTATAATTTTCCTAAAACTAGAAGCAAAAAGAATTATAAAATAAAGCAAAAAACAAAAGAAAATAAATAATGCAGAAAACAAAACAAAAAAACAACAATAAGTATTTTGTTGTAAGTAGAAACAAAATAAAATAAATAAAGGAAGAAAGAAAACAAAAAAAAAGTGTTTTCAAATTTGAAAAGTAATGGCACTAACAGAAAGTTTATAATTTTCCTAAAACTAGAAGCAAAAAGAATTAAAAAATAAAGCAGAAAACAAAAGAAAATAAATAATGCAGAAAACAAAACAAAAAAACAACAATAAGTATTTTGTTGTAAGTAGAAACAAAATAAAATAAATAAAGGAAGAAAAAAAAGTGCCACCTACTGGGCCCCCACGGCCTGAATACGACTTGTATTCCTAATTTGGGCCAGGATTCAGGCCCGCAGAAGGCCCAGAAGGCCCAACAGGCAAAGCAGTAGCAAGTAGGCCCATAAGCCTGCAGTAGGAAGGAGTTCAAGAGGGGAGCGGCAGTGGGGCTTATAAACCACTGTGCTCCCCTCTCAACTAGCGAGGTGGGACTAAACTTTGGCCCCGACGCGGGCAGCGCAGGGGCCTTTGGTCCCGGTTGGTGGCACCAACCGGGACTAAAGGGGGGGGCTTTAGTCCCGGTTGGTGCCACCAACCGGGACCAAAGGCCGCAGCTTCCCGCCCTTTGGGCTGCCGAAAAAGATGCCTTTGGTCCCGGTTGGTGGCTCCAACCGGGACTAAAGGGGGCATTAGTCCCGGTTGGTGCCACCAACCGGGACCAATGCTCCTTGTATATAAGTAGCACTTCGCAGTTTTTGCAGTTCATCGCCACCAGTTGCCCCCCCCCCCCCCCCCCGGCGACGCCGTACACATCGACGCCGCCAGGCTGCCCCGACGCCGCCCGCCGACCCCACCGTCGCCGTCGCCGTCGCCCGCGCCCGCGCCCGTCATCGTCGCCGTCCTCCCCGAGCCCGCGCTCGCCGTCGTCGCCGCCAGGCTCTGCCGCGTCGCCGCCAGGCTCCGCCGCGTCGCCGCCGCCCGCGCGCCCCCGCGCCCCGCGCCCCGCGCCCCGTCGCAGTCGCCGTCGCCCGCCCCCGCGCGCCGCCACCGCTGTGAGCCGCCGCGCCGCACCGGCTCTTTTTTTTCTTTCATTTTTATTAGTTTTATTTTTTTGTTCAATGTATATATATATATATATATATATATATATATATATATATATATGTGTGTGTGTGTGTGTGTGTGTGTGTGTGTGTGTGTGTGTGTATGTATATATGTGGCTATATATATATATGCGGCTCTGTTTTTTTTCATTTTTATTAGTTTAGTTTTTATGTTTATATATATATATATATATATATATATATATATATATATATATATATATATATATATATATAATGTATATGTGTATGTATGTGGCTATGTGTATGTAATGTTTAAAAATTGTTCAGATTATGTTTTTGTTGATATATGTATTTATTGTTCATATGTGTATTAATGTTTTCATATATGCAAAAGATAGATTTTTAGAAAAGTTCGGTTTTTTTTCTGTTCATAGATTTTTTTTGTTGATATTAATTATTGTAGAATATGCAAATGTTTGTATATTCATATGAACAATGCATTAGGCAAAACCTTTGTTTTTTTTTGAAATTTTCTATTTGAACATTTTTTTTGAAACAAGCAATACTAAAAGAATGAGAGGAAAAAGGAAAATAAGAAGAGGAAGAAAGGAGAAAAAGAGGAGAGGAAGAAGAGGAGAAATAAATAAGAAGAGGAAAAAAGAAGAATAAGAAGAGGAGAAGAAGAAAGGAATAGAGGAGAAAGGAGAAATTCTATTTTTTTCTTCTTCTCCTCTATTCCTTTCTTCTTCTCCTCTTTTTTTTCTTCTTTTACTTCTTCTTCTTCTTCCTTCTTCCTTCTTCCTCTTTTCTTCCTTTTCCTTAATTATTTTCCTTTCTCGAGGGAGAAGAAGAAAAAGAAGAGGAGAAGAAGAAAGAAAGGAAAGGAGAAAGAAGAAACTTCAACACGAGGGGTGGTACCTATACCCCCTCCCCGATAACATTATTTTCCCATGTATATGTATGTCGCGTCGTTGTCGATATAACCCCCTCTAGATACAACTGCAGCACCCCCCTCGGCCCTCTCGCTCGACCAAAACTCTCGAGGACACCCAAACCCTAGAGAGAAAACGATGTTGCAGGTCTCCTACGTACCCCCTCCCGCCGCGCTCCTACCCGACAAATTAACTCTCTCGAGGCCACCCAAATTTATCAAATTAAAAGAGCGTTATCGTCGAGGCCACCCCAAACCCTTGAAGCTTTGTGTCGAGGCGACCCCAAACCCTAGAGAAGCAGCGTCGAGGCCACTAACATGATTCCTTATTGTGATTAGCTAGCTAGTTCTACGTTTGCCACTATGTACCATGTTCGAATAATAATTGACATGTTGTCAATATTTGCAGAAACTATGGAGCACTCCCGAGACGAAGAAACAGAAGCGATGTTGGGGGAAATAATCACAAATGGAAGTGATGATGTTGCGTCATTTCTCATCGACACCGTTGGTCAGATGGATGAAGAAGAGGGCTATGATTATGATGGCTTCGACCCATTAATGCCGGTACAAGAGGAGGACTATGTTCATGATGGCTCCGGTGACACAATGGAGGTACAAGACGAAGGAGACCGTGCCGAGCCGAGTCACCAAACCGAGTCCGGCCAGGTATATATATATTAGTTAAGCCCGTGCTGACAAGTTAATTGATGCATCCATTGTTTTGGTATATGTACACATATTAAGTACTGTCGTCTTTCTTCCTTATAATTTCTAGCCCTCCGGATCGAGCACAACTTCGGTAAGGAGACGAGGCCCGAAGAAAAAGTTGAGCTCGGATGAAAAGTTTGAGATCATAGAAATCGCGCCCGACGGCGAACCGATTGAACCCATCCGGACAAAAAAGGCATTTTCTGCTCAGTGTGGGGTTCTTGTTAGGGACAGGATCCCGATCAGCATCCAGCAATGGTATAAGCCTGCTAAGGATGAAGACGCTGAGGTGTCTTATGTCAATGATATGCAGAAAAAAGATCTTTGGAATGAGCTGAAGGCAAATTTCACCCTACCGCCAGAGGAGGATCCGGAGAAGCCAGTTATAGAGCAATTAATCAAGTCTTGTGCTCTTAAGAAGATGGCTGGCCAAATGAGGAGGTGGAGGAAAGAGCTGAACCAGTTTGTCAAGAAAAAAGAGACACCAGAATTCATCGGCAAATATGAGAAGATCAAAGATCACTGGCCCGCCTTTGTGGCCCACAAGACATCAGAAAAGAGTAAGAAGATGTCGGAGACAAACAAGAAAAATGCTGCGAAGAAGAAGCTTCACCATCGCACGGGGTCAGGTGGCTACCTCAAAGCCCGGCCTAAGTGGTCCAAGGCTGAGCATGATCTGCTTGAAAAAGGGATCGAACCAGAGACAATGCGCTAGCCAGACCGTTGCCGGACTTGGTTCTTCGGGGCTGGCGGAACCTTGGACCCTGTAACAGGGCAGTGTCAGTGGACGGACGAGCAACTGCAAACACCAGTCAAGAAACTTCGACACTATATCGATGCAGCGCAGCGAGGGACGTTCCTTCCAAACAGGGAGAAGGACGAGCTCACAATGGCCCTTGGGAATCCCGAGCACCCTGGACGGACACGAGGCACGCCAGGCTCCCTTCCGTGGAAGGTTGGTTTTCCGGACGCAGGGGGTTACAAAACCCACGAGAGGAGGAAGAAACTGGAGCAGGACCAAATGCAGGCGCTGCTTGGAAGGGTAATGGGGCTAGAGGATCGAGAAGAGGAACGAGAAGCAGCAGATCGCAACAAACGACATGCCGAAGCTTCCCCCGAAGCTACCCCGCCATCTCAGCGGAGAAGCAGCGTTGCTTCCACCGAGCTGCTTCAGCCGGAGCATGTCTTGACGGCTCCTGCCAGCTATCCCGTGGATGGTATCACGGAGTCTCAAAATTGCCACATTATGGCGCGATGCATGAATTTGAAGGTCAAGGCGGCTGTTGGCCAAGTTTATCCTAGTGGACCCGGCACAACTTATCACTGCCAGCCGATTCCAGAAGGATTTTCTAAGGTGATGGTTGATGAAATAACGGAGGGATTTGAGGACCTCGCGCTTGAGCACCCCACCGGTGAAGGGGAGACTAGGCTGGGTTCTGCTCTGAAGACTCCATGCCTATGGCGGAAGGAGCTCATCGACCTTCTGAACTGGACGCCTCCGCCTCCTCCTCCTCCTCCGACGAGTCAGGGCACTCCGCCTCCTCCACCGCCTCCTCCTCCGGCGAGTGACGATCAGGGCACGCGTGGCGGCACTCCGCCTCCTTCTCCGGCGCGTGGCGGCACTCCGCCTCCTTCTCCGGCGCGTGTCGGCACTGCGCCTCCTCCTTCTCCGCCTCGCCAGCAAGGGCGGAAGAGACCCGCCGCCGCCCCGGCTGCTCCGACGCGTCGTAGTCCTTCTCCTCCGCCCCGTAAGCAAGCACGAAAGAAGACAGACGCCGCAGCCGCTCCGTCTGCTCCGGCGTCTAGCAGCACAAGAAGAGAGAGGCAATACAGATACGGTCCACCTCTAAAGCATGTAGAGAAGTTACCGTACGAGAGGACCAAGGAGGAAACCGATACGATCATGCAGACCCAAGTGAAGGAGTTCTTTGAAGGGGTGAAAGCAAAGATACATCCACCTCCGGAGGAGAAGGTAGATCCGGTGAAAGCAAAGCGCACTCTCGATGCCCTGAGGAAACCACCAAAGTCTCCGCCGAGAACCAACTATGAGCGCATTACTGAGCAGACATATCTCCAAGCCAAGCGGTCGGGAACTACTGTCAGTGATAAAAGGTCAAAAGAACAACGAGCAAAGGGGAAAAAAATTGCCCAGCTCGGCGAACAAGCACAGCAATCGTGCCCCCCGCTCAATGTGTCTAATCCTCCGGGGACGGTGGCCGGTTATGGCAATCTTGGAGATTACCTGCCTGACGATGCACTTCCTGATTTCATGGAGGTGGACTTATTCAGATACGAGTACGGGAAGCCTCTCGTCAAAGATGAAAAGTCTCTGACAACAATGATGCGAAGATTCCATAGTTGGTACATGAAAACCTGCAGAGAGTCTGAGGGGACGAACACTTTGTATCTGAAAATTAAAGAGGAGCACGACCTCGTTTCAAATGATCTGTTGTCTATTCCATTTGAGGAGTTCTTCGAGTTCTTCAATCAAAAGGCCCTCGATAAATTAATGGTCTTTTGCTACTGCCTGTAAGTACTATTTCTGTCATTAGTCTGTATATATAGCTCGGCTCTTTCATTGCATGTATTTATAATTAATTATCCTCAATATATTATGCAGATTGAAGATCGTCGAGTGCAAAAAAAATGAAATCTATGATATTGGGTTCATTAACACAAATATCATAGATGTTTTTCTGGTTGAAAAGCGCGCCAAAGAGGCCGAGGACAACTTGCTACAATCATTGATCAAAAATCAAAACAAAGATACCATACTCTTTCCTTACCACGGCCCGTGAGTATTACTGTCGTGTGCATATTCGGTTTTCCTTATTACTCGGGCGAGGTTAATGTAATTGATGAGTTATGCATGTGTGCAGGTTCCACTATATTCTTCTGGAGATTAAGCTTGAGCGTGGACTAGTAACCGTCTTAGACTCCAGACGGAAAGATCCCAGCACCTATGCGGACATGACTGAAATGCTCAGCAAGTAAGTTCAATCGATCATTATCGCACCATATCGGCAACTTTTTGTTCATTTCGTGATATCTCAAGTAATAACAAATATTTTCTTTGTCTTGCAGGGTTTGGAAACAGTTCACCGCACAAGCTCCGGGACTGCCGAAGGAGCTGCGATATACATACCCGAAAGTAAGTACTACTGGCGCGCACCTCCCGTTGATTCTATAGCTATACTTTCATCAATGCCATTTATATAATGCTTCATTATCAGTTTGATTGACCTCTATTTCTCATAAAGTGCTTGTGGCAGGAGGAAGTGAATGATTTCTGTGGATACTACGTGCGCGAGTTCATCCACAACGCGACTTTGAAAAACAAGCGGGCTTACTCTAGAAGACAATATGAAGTGCGTAAGCAATAATATTCACAATTTCATTTTATTACACCATCATTTCTGTTGAGTTTCATTCATATATATGTATTAATTAACCCCCTTCTTCAAATTAATTAGACGTGGCAGATGCGGGATGAACTCCTACCACCAGATCGCATTAAAGCAATTCAAGAGGAATTGGCGGGATTCTTTCTTGAACACGTCATCAGTAAAGCCGGAGAATACCATGTGGAACTTGAATTCAAATGCTAGTGGTTTGTAATTAAGAGATCTTATATAGATTGTACATGTATGTAGCCAGTAAAACTTGTTGTTCGACCAATCTCTCGGAGAAGGAGAGGTCGATCGATCACTTCTCTCGGTATGCATGACGAACTTCTATACTGAATGGTTCTCTCGATCACTTATGTATATATACTACGTGGCATCGAGCAAGCACGGACATAAGAGAGGACACTTCTCTGTATTAATTAGCTAGCTAACACAATATACGAAACACCTAAATTAACCCCCCAAAATCCCCCAACCCCCCTCCTTTCAAAAAAAAAACCCTAGCCACTGGAATGCAGACACGTGGATGCCTTTTGGTCCCGGTTGGAGCCACCAACCGGGACCAAAGGCCCCCTGACTGGGCTCGGCGCACAGGGCCACGTGGAGGCACATTGGTCCCGGTTCGTGTTTGAACCGGGACTAATGGGTTGAGGTATTAGTAACGACCCATTAGTCCCGGTTCCCGAACCGGGACTAAAGGCCCTTACGAACCGGGACTAATTGGTGGTTTTCTACTAGTGGTTGCGGCAGAACCACCCCATATACATAATTCAAAAAGGAATATTTTCCGCACAAACGAATAGAAAATATATTATTTTTTTACTTGGCCCGATGTCCACGTAATTTTTCAGGGTCGTTAGTGGATGACTTTTTTAAAACTAAAATAGCACCTAAAGTTTGTTCAGAATAGCTATATGTTTTTCTTTTCTTTTCTTATTATTTGAACAAAATAAATTGCATGGCATTTTAGGTTGCAATCTTGATCTTTTGCAGCTATATTGAACATTCTAGACATAGAAAGGATATGCTTGGCTTATATATCTTCTCTTCTCCTAAGACATTTTGGTCATCTCTTGACATCCATAACTCATCATAGATGGTTCAAAAATTTATTATTCTATTTTTGTTTCCTTTAAGTTATGTCTTTGTTTGCATTACTTTGTAATGCAATCAGTGAGCTTAGCATTGTCATTGCCTCCTGAAAATAAATCATGCATGCTATTTTGCACATATCCTTTGACTTTTTTCAGAGTGATATGGATGACGCGAGGCATGAAAGTAACAGCAGACCGCCCTCAGAATATCGTCAGTCCTTGATTCATTTCACTAGTTGTTTCTCATTTTCAACTATGTAACCAATTATCGTGCAGGGTGCCCTAGCTTCGTGACCAACTAACCATGTTATGTACCTGGCTAGCTTTTTCTCTCGATTCACAACTTCTTCATTCATATATCTCTGTCCACCACATCTCTCACATGAAAATAACAACCGGATGGTCGACAAATAATTCAATAATGGGCGAGGTGTGACGCCGTGCTTCTGCACTGATAGTACATATTAAAAAGAAAAAAAAGAAGAACCAATCTATACCATGCGGACACGTACATGTATATCATGTATCCCAATATTTGTGCATAATAAAAAGAAAGAAAGAAAATACCAATCTTGCGTACACGTACATGTAAATAATATATCTTACTCATTACTTTCTGTTATCTCTTTCAACTATCATGAGCTTATTAAAATTAGTATGAGCTATTAATGGTCATCTTTCGATAGAAAACAATGGCTATCGGAAGGAGTAGGAAATAACATGTCCGTTCCTTTGTCCGGTGACCGTAAGCGCCCCCACTCCTCTATTTACTTGGACAAACATGAGCTACAACCCTAACAACAGTAAGTATCGTATTAGATTCGAAGAAAGTATCTGCTGGCAACATATCATTTGACTTTCTCGCTGCCATTGATTCCAAGCAACACCAGCACCCTTATCTCATACAAACTGGAATCGACTACCAAGAGCCAAGAAAGAAGGCCATGTTGCAATCCAGCGGTAATGTGCAATGACAAGGATTAACCGATTTGTTATTTTAGGAACCTAAATGGAGGACATATGATCTGTTGATACTGAATAGCAAGAAATTTATGTATTAGGGAAGAGGCTGGTAGAATTTGTGGGATTCATAAATAGTATTGCGGCATTAGCTTCCTCAATTGGTTGTGTGAATTACGTCAAGTTAGTATCATGTTGCCTCCCTTTATCAAATAGTCTTTCTTCAAAACTATGGATCTTGCAGTGGCTTGAAAAATTATGGTTGCAACATGATGCAAATGGCTATGATTCTGAAGCACCTGATGGAGTTAAGGAAGATACTATCAAAGTTTGTTGGTGCGGACGAGTAGGAGTATATTGGGAAACAAAGTTTTAAAAATCTGTGTGAAGCTTGTTAAAAACATACATGAATGATCGATATATGAGATGGAGTGATCACTCATAAGTAATATATCATTAGTAGTATATCGATCAGTCATGTATGTTTTTAAACTACTTGCTGCTGTAACTACGAGAAGCAAGTAGTATATCATAAGTAATACTATATCACAGACTCGACTGATAGTATATGATATAGTATTTCTTTTTGATTTGAGAAGAATAATCACCGGGCCTCACAGAAGTGAAGCCCGGCTATAAAAGGTCGACCACCTGCAGGTAGCTTGGCTCCATCACAAACAAGAGCCATCCATCCACCATGTCCATCGTCTACCTGCTACCCCTCTTCTCCTTGCTCTGCTATGTGGCTCTGCCTCCGTCCGTTCACTCGGCGCAGCCCACATCCCAGCCCCAGCCGGAGACCGATGTGTACATCATCCACACCGATTGTGTGCAGCCCTATTCTAGGATGCTCGCAGTCGCAGCTAGCCAAAGAATCATCCACACCTACGAAACCGTCCTGACTGGGTTCGCCTGCCGGCTGACCGCCGAGGAGGCCAGCCACATGTCCACCCTCCCCGGCGCCAGAGCCGTCTACCGGAGCAGGGTCTTACACACGCAGACCACCAGGTCTCCTGCCTTCTTCGGCCTCCAGGAGGAGTCCGGGGCCTGGCCGGAGTCGGACTTCGGCGACGGCGTCATAATCGGCCACGTGGAAACTGGCATCACGCCGGCCCACCCAAGCTTCGACGACGCCGGCCTGGGCCCCGTCCGCGCTTCCTGGAAGGGGATGTGCGTGCAAGGCGACGGCTTCGACGACAGCTCCTGCAACAACTAGCTCGTCGCCGCCGGAGCATTCCTCAACGAGCTGGTTGACGGCGAGCGCGAGTTCACTCCCATCGATAGGGTCGGCCAGGGCACCCACGTTGCCGCCACGGCCGCTGGCTCACCAGTGCGTGGCGCGAACAGCTGAACTTCTCGCGCGGCGACGCGCTGGGCACGGCCCCGAAAGCGAAGCTAGCCATTTATAAAGTCTGTCTGTCTATGTGTGATGCCATGCTAGCAGCCTTGCATTGGACTTGGAGGCCTGAACTGCTGCTTGTGTGACCTGCCTTGCCAGCATCTATTTAGCGAAGGCTATAAAATTTCCTATCCAAACCCTTACATTATTTTTTTGAAAATAAGTTTATTGCTGGGGAGGGGGCATTGGCCCCCTCATCTTAACACACATAGCTCTTCCTAAATATACCACCCTGGTCGAAAATCCTGGCTACACCACTGACCTTAACTACCCGTCGTGCGCATGATCCGCAGGACGCTCACGTCAGTCTCCTGGACATAAGAGACTTATGAGGTCACGATGACCGCGCGGATGGGATCGCGGTCACCGTCACCCCGATGCAGCTCACATTCAGCAACTACATAGAGCATAACAAGTACATCGTCGACTTCATCAGGACTGAGGCGGTGAAGCAGGCCGTGACATGGTAGTCTAGCGAGATCGTCTGGAAGGGCAAGAAGCACCACTCCAGAAGCCCGTTGGCGTTCGGCTATTGATGCATGCGAGCGAGCCAGCCGGCCAGCAACCTTGGCCTTCGAATCAAAGTGATCGATTTCTCTCTCTAGTAGTATGTCTAGTATGTCTGTGTATGTGTGATGCCATGCTAGCAGTCTTGCATTGGACTTGGAGGCTTGAACTGCTGCTATGTGTGACCTGATCAACTGTTATGCCTTGCCAGCAGCTATTTAGCGAAGGCTACAAAATTTCCTAACCAAGTCCTTACATTATTTTTTTGAAAATAAGTTTAATGCCAGGGGAGGGGGGGCATTGGCCCCCTCATATTAACACACATAGCTCTTCCGAAGTATATTGATATATCATATTTTTAATATAAATATTGTATATATCAATTAGACCACCCTGGCCGAAAATCCTGGCTACGCCACTGACCTTAACTACCCGTCAATGGTGGTCCTCTTCGACGGCAGCGTCGTGACGCACAGGATCCGCAGGACGCTCACGTCGGTCTCCCGGACATAAGAGACTTACGAGGTCACGGTGACCATGCCGGACGGGCTCGCGGTCACCGTCACCCCGATGCAGCTCACGTTCAACAACTACATGGAGAATAACATGTACATCGTCGACTACATTAGGACTGAGGCGGTGAAGCGGGCCGGGACGTGGGAGTCTGACGAGATTGTCTGGAAGGGCAAGAAGCACCACGTCAAAGGCCCGATGGCATTCGGCTATATATTGATGCATGCGAGCCAGCCAGCCGGCCAGCGGCCTTGGCCTTCCAATCAAAGTGATTGATTTCTCTCTCTAGTAGTATGTCTAGTATGTCTGTCTATGTGTGATGCTGTGCCAGCGGCCTTGCATTGGACTTGGAGGCTTGAACTGCTTCTATGTGTGACCTGATCGACTGTGATGCCTTTCCAGCAGCTAGCCTTGGAGGCTTGAACTGCTATGACTTGTGTGACTAGAGTGATGCCATTGCCAGTATCCATGAACATCGATTCCCTCCCTTAAATAATTTGAAATTGTTTGTGATTTTGCTTTGCATTCTTCTTCCTCTTCCTCCTTTGTTTCTGTTTCTGTTGCACAACCCAACCCAACGCATGCTCAAGCTGAAGCTGCTCAGCAGAGTGGTGAGGCAGAGCAACTTGCACATGACTCATTTTGATTGCTGAGGAAACCAAGGATCTGACAAATCTCAAAACACAATAATGATTCTCAAAAATCAAATTGAGAGCGTTTTCTCCTTCCACAATCCAAATCCAGACACACTAATTAAATGTAAGCCGACATGGCAGGTTTCTTTGAAATCAAAAAACCTGCGCCAACACAACCACCCTCTGCATTATTCTTCCTCTTCCTCCTCTATTTCTGTTGCACAGCACAACCAGAGTGGTGAAGCAGAGCAACTTGCACATGACGCAGAGTCACATCATACTATTTTTATTTGTTGTTTGTATGCTTGATTCTCCTTCTTTTTCCGTTTCTTTCTGCTCCCGCCACCCCCTTCCTCCCTCATTTTCAACCTCCATATCCACTTCAATAAAAACACTAATCTCTCCCACAATCCATTAACGTGTTTCTTGACCTTCTATACAAATATATGCTCACATTGTTCCTCGGTTGATCAGCCAAGCATTGTGGGTAACCCTAGATACTTCTCGGTTAGAGCTTCCGATGGAATTCCCGTCCCATGATGCACCACTTCCTTCATCTCACCATTGTTGTTGAAGCGCTGCTATACAATTATCGGTTGCACGTCGTGCACATAACATCATGTGTACATCAATTCCGTTGCAATTGTCGCTAATGAACACCGCGGACTTTGATTTATTAACAAGCTCACCATGCCCTACTTGACGCGCTTCTAGTATACCTTCAATCTCAGTGCTCTCTCCGAAGGTGCTTGTGAATAGATAAACAATCGTATGCAGAAAGAAGGTGACGATACATGAACGCGGACACATACACCTTTTGCCAATTGCATCAGGCCACTAAACTTCAACATGTTGCTTAAACACCCACACACACAAAAAAAAGGAGAAAATGGTGCTTGTGAATAGATAAACAATCGTATGCAGAAAGAAGGTGACGTTACATGAACGCGGACACACACACCTTTTGCCAATTGCATCGGGCCACTAAACTTCAACATGTTGCGTAAACACCCCACACACAAAAAAAGGGAGAAAATGGTGCTTGGAAATTACTGGTATTATTGGGCTTTAGCCCATTTGTTATATCCTATAATTCCTAGGAAAATCCCATAGGCCCGCGTGACACGTTCATATGCATGACAAGAAAGAAGAAGCTGAAAAGTTTTGCCCTAGAAGAAAACTAAACCAAATGGTTGTGAATGTTTCCGTTTCGTTGCTCCATTAGTATTTGGTTACGCTTCCCTCATTCCATGTGTGTTGCCATCCTTTTGCCATTCAAGAAAGAAGTTGGAAAGCTTTTATACTGATGGAAAATGAAACTGAATGTTGTGAATGTTCTCATTCATCTGTCCGTTGATGTCATTAATGTTTCAGTGTCATCTTCCAATTAGTGTTTCGGTTTCGCTTCCGCTTCCTAGAGTCTATAAGAGAGGCCCCTCCTCTTCTGTAGAAATATGTTACTTTGTCTCTCCTACGTGACTGACTTCCTGTTCCAAGCGTTGCGCCGCCTAATTATACATCTCAAAGGTACCTATAATTTTTTATTGTTTCATGTTATTATAATATTACATTTGAATAATTTTTATATTAAATTTTATTATTTTTTGGACTAACCTATTAATTCCATGCCCAAAGCCAATTGATGTTTTTTCGCATGTTTTTGAATTTTTCAAAAAAAATCCATATTTATGGAGCACAAAAAACAAAGATTTTGTACGATTTTTTCCATGTGCAGACGATTCCAGAAAGTGTCAGCACTACAGGAATTAGGAAATTTGTCTGTCTATGATGCTCTTTGTTGTCAGCTTTTCATCGGGGCAGACAGCAAAGACCTAATCATCCTGCCAGCTGCTGACCGCAAAGAACAACTGACATCAAAGAGGTGCATGAGATGATGGCAAAGAGGTGTATCAGTTAATGGCAAATAACCACTGACGTCATAGGAGGGCCACATGTCAACTCACACAAAAATGAAACGGTGAGGGGGGTTTGCCGTTAGCCAAAAGCTAACTGTCGGCAAACATTGTTGAGGAAATCGTTAACTGGTAGCTGCTCGGTTGGCTGGCGAGTAGGGGATTAATAGGCTAATCGGCAAGTTAATCGGCCATTTAATCAATTAATCGGACGATTTATCAGTTTATCGGCTACTCGGTGACCCTACGAGTAGGGATTGATCGGCAAGTTAACTGGTTAATCGGACGAATTCTTGAACAGGGTCGGCAAACAAGGGGGCTCTGCCGTCTACATCCAGCCAACTGATGGCAAAGAGGAAACTAGCCCTCTCCCTTTACCCACCCGCGATCAAGGCATTTGAAAAACAGCCCTTATCCCCCAGCCTCGAGCGCCATCGGGATTTCAATCCGCCGCACCCCCTCCGCCGGACCATCCTCCACTGCACACCCACTGTACCCCCACCATGCCAACACCCTCCCGTCCTCCGCCGATCCCGGAGTGGCTGGGGACGGGGACGAAGCCGCCACTCCTGGCCCCCCTCCTTGCTTCGAACCGCATCCACCATTAGGCCCACTGCGTCGTTGCCCGCCTTCAGCCACCAAACGCAACCCCTAGCCCTTCCCTCCACCCCTCCACTGCCCGTCCCCACCACTGGTTGGCCTCCTACATCGTTGCCGTGTAGTCCTCCCTCCCTCTGTGTGTATGTGTGTGTGTGTGTGTGTGTGTGTGTGTGTGTGTGTGTGTGTGTGTGTGTGTGTGTGTGTGTGTTCTCCATTAGTATAGGGAATTTCATAATTGTTATAGAATTTTTGTAAAATTCTTATAGAATTATGTTAGTACAGAATTTACATTGTTATCAAGGTGGTGTTATGTATGTGAACCATTATGTATGTGATGGTATCTATATTGATGTTCAATGATGCAAATTGAGATTCTGCTAAATTGTTATCAAAATGTTGTTGAAATGGGCTGACAAAATGTAGTGAAATGTTGTTAAAATGATGTTGAAATGTTGCTATGTTGTTGTTGAATGATGCAAATTGAGATGATATTGAATTGGATTGTTGAGATGATGTTGAATTGGATGATATTTATTGTTGATACATGTATGCATGATGATGCTTTAGATGAGGTGGAAAAAATAGTGAGAACATAGAGACAAAACTTTCATAAGTAGCGTGATAAGTGAAATATGGTGCTTATGTTGGTTGTGTTGGTGCTTTTCATGTGCAAGATCTTCTCTTCAGCTCCAGGAGCACAATCGGTTCCGTTGTTGTTGCCTTCGTCATTCGACTACTTCCTCAACTATCTAGCATTCACATTGACATTTACCTATTCTTTACCTTTCATGAGAGAGATGAGTTCATTAGTCTTAGCGGTCAACTCCATGTTCTTGTCTTCAACCCGTAGCCCGTGCATTGCAACGGGAGAACAAACCACGTAAAGCTTGTGTGGACATGGTAGCGATCTCAAGGAATGATAGACCCTACTTTACCTATATTGATAAATCATACACCTCGCCTTTATCCATCCCAATACATGGTTTGTTCCATGATCTTAAATGGCGAAACCAGACCAGACATAACTGTGCATCATTATGAATTAAATAATACTCCTCTCAAGCAACATGAACTCGGTCTTAACAGGGATCCAACATTATTGGAGGAGCGTCAAGGACAACCCCTACTTTACACCAGACTTCGATTCCCCCTCATGAGTCGGTGACGGGTGCTAAATATATATGGGCTTCTCCATGTTAGCACGGCACGTCGCCTACCTATGATTCCACCCTTGTTTTATTTTTGATCTTTTAATCGATAAATTCCATACCTTCCACTAACTTGCATATTTTATAATGTTTGCCTTATTTGTTTTACATTTGCATTACATCATGACATTAAATAATTCACACAAAATTTAAAAATGTGAACATTTCCAAAAAAAACATTTGAGCCTTCCTTCTATTTTATACAATTGCTCTTCCAAATTCCTTTTGAGCCATTCCAAAAATCCCATGCTTTTTTCTACTTCAAGGTTAGTCCCCAAACTTTACCAATAATTTTTGGACACATCTAAAACCTAGTCCTAGTTCAAACCCATTTGAATTGAATCCAAATGAGTTTGAATTTAAACCTTGCATTGATCACTTCTAATTTTCTTAGAACAAGCACATTTTCGCAAGTCCAGGAAAAATAACACCTTTCCAGAATACCATTCATATACCTCTATCATGTTTACTCTTTCTCTATTTATATTTAATAAACATAAAAAGAGGAGAATTAGGAGATGGAGACAGAGAGAGCAGCCTAGCAACTAACCCGGCCGGCCCATTTGGCCTAAGGCCCGGCCCAGCCGCACCCAAACCTAGCCCGATCGAACCTCGCTCCTCTCTCCCGATCTCTTCGCCCCCCTTGCGCCGCCAGGGGAGGCGCAGCAGGCGCACGCTAGACTCGCGCCGCTCGCGGCGCCTGCCCTCCCGCGCGCCACGCCGCCTCTGCTACTGCTGTAGGCCACGGCCGCGTCCGCGCCTCGCCCGTGCCGCTCCGCCAAGCCGAGCCCGCGGCTGCCCCTCCGCCCGCGCGCCGTCTCCGGCCGCCGCGACCTGCGCCTGCCCTGGCCGGCGCCCTGTCGTGCCCACTGCCGCGCCTCTGCGCGCGCGGCCTGGGACGCAGGCTGGCTCCGCCCGACCCCGGTGAGGCTGCATCGCCCTCAGCCTCGCTCTTCCTCGCCTCACCGTTGTGCTCCTTCTCTCCTGCTGCATCGCGCCTCCCTGCCCGAGCCGCTCTGCCTCCGTCCCCATGATGCTGTGGCCACCACCGCCGCGACGGCCCTGCACCGCGCCACCGCACTTCCTCATCGTCACCGGTGACCGCCGACTCGCCGCCCGCGTCTGGATCCGCCCCCCAACCCCTGCCACGCATGGATCGGGCCTTGCAAGGTCCTGCCCTGCAGCTCTTCTCTAGTGTGGGTTGATCACTCGGAAAATGCAGGGTCTTATTTGTAAGAACGAAACGTTTTTAGCCACTTAAGATAGAACTGCGGGTTGAATTCCTGTGAACCGAGGGGCTTTTTTGAAAACAACCATGACGAACGAGTAGCTGGTTTATATACAATGGGTCCGTGTTATGAAATCTGAGATTTATTAACCCGATGTACGTGTACAAGTCAACCTTTCACGTTAATATTCAAAGCGTTCATGTTACCTTATCTCCAGGAAAATAAAGCCTTTCACGTTGCCATTCAATGACCCTTTCACATTTCTCCCAAAAGAAACTTTCACGTTTCATCTTGTCAAAAAAAAAAAAAAACTGGCCGGTCACCAGCCTTCGACTTAGAAAAAACTGCCCACGCTACCAATCAATTGTACTTCCATGTTTCATGTTGTCAAAAGAAAAAACTGCCCGGTCACCAGCCTTAGAATTTTTTTTTCAAAAAGAAAGAAAAAAGGCTGGTCGGTCAGAATCAATTAACCAGCTGTGTAGATGTGTTTGTTGCTAATTGGTCAGTGACCGAGTTAGTTTTTTTATTCAAGTTAGCTTTATGTATAACTGTATCACATAGGAATCAAAGCCAACTTGCTATGTCGACTCGCTGGCCGACTGGCTTCATCAGTCGGACGGGTGGACGTACCGTAGATAGAGTCCACGTGCATCTCCACTACACGGTTTCTTCGTCAGTCAGTCGGCCGGGCAGATGTACCGTAGATAGACTCCACAAGTCTCATGCATGAGGCATCTCCACTACATGGTTGTCTTCGATGAGACCGGCAATGCTTTAAAAATATACTCCCTCTGTAAACTAATATAAGAGCGTTTAGATTACTATTTTAGTAATGTAAACGCTCTTACATTAGTTTATGGAGGGAGTACATATATAAGATTGATTTGATCATGTATATCGTTGGGCACATTAGATTGCTACATTTTCATCCAATCTTATAGGCCATGCATGGCACCAAATCTCTTTAGCAATGCATGGAGTGAACAGCCACCTGGATCTGCACAATACCGTGTCGTCGCAAGCATACCAGGTGAACATCCAGAGTGGCGCAGATAACTGATCCCACCGCCCACAGACCAAGGAAGTGGCGGAGGGGTGGTGGAACACAAGTGACATGTACCCAAACACACTAGTAGAAAAGAGGGCAATGGTCCAGGCCGGTCCAGCCCATTAGTCCCGGTTCAATCAAGAACCGGGACCAATGGGGGGCATTGGACCCAGTTCGTGAGCCCCGGGGGCCGGCCGGGCCACGTGGGCCATTGGTCCCGGTTCGTCTGGACCTTTTGGTCCCGGTTGGTGTGACAAACCGGGACCAATGGGCCTCGCTCCTGGCCCACCACCATTGGTCCCGGTTGGTGGCTTGAACCGGGACCAAAGGCTGCCCTTTAGTCCCGGTTTGTGCCACCAACCGGGACCAATTAGTTGCCTATATATACCCCTCGCCCGCGAGCAGAGCACTCCCAGTGCTCTGTTTTTCGTGGCCGGCGAGGGGAGAGCTTTGTGGTGCTCTAGCTCACCTCCTATGCACACGAGGTGTTCGATGGAATGCCCGAGCCACACTACTTAAGCTTTCTCCTCTCCAAGCTCGACCTCCAAACTCCATTTTCCTCAATATTTGTCTAGGTTTAGCGGTCCGTCACGTCCCGTCCCTGTCTTCACCGCCGTCGATCGCCCGCGCCGATCTCGTCGCCGGCACCACCGTGGTGAGCCTTTTGTTCTTATCTTCTTTCTGAAAGGAAAAAAATTCTTACTTGTATGTTTATATAGATACTTGTATAATTTTCTTACTTTTATTATTGCATCTTATATAGTGCGATGGCTTTGGTATCCGCCCCCGTCGGCCCTCGTCCTGTCTATGATTCGGATGTAGTATATATTATCTTTTCATAACTATTGGTTGATTTATTGTTTATGATAATTATGTCGACCAACGTGACCACTAGTAGAAAAGGGGGCAATGGTCCAGCCCATTAGTCCCGGTTCAATCCAGAACCGGGACCAATGGGGGCATTTGACCCGGTTCGTGAGCCCCGGGGGCCGGCCGGGCCACGTGGGCCATTAGTCCCAGTTCATCTGGACCTTTTGGTCCCGGTTGGCGGGGCGAACCGGGACCAATGGGCCGCACTCCTGGCCCACCACCATTGGTCCCGGTTGGTGGCATGAACCGGGACCAAAGGCAACCCTTTAGTCCCGGTTCGTGCGACCAACCGGGACCAATGGTGGTGCCTATATATACCCCGTCGGGCAAGAGCAGAGCACACTGCTCTGTTTTTTCTGGCCGAGGGGGAGAGGGCTTGGTGGTGCTCTAGCTCACCTCCTATGCACACAAGGTGTTCGATGGAATGCCCGAGCCACACTACTTAAGGTTTCTCCTCTCCAAGCTCGACCGCCAAGCTCCATTTTCCTCAATATTTGTCTAGGTTTAGCGGTCCGTCACGCCCCGTCCCCGTCTTCAACATCGTCGATCACCCGCACCGATCTCATCGTCGGCACCACCGTGGTGAGCCTCTTGTTCTTATCTTCTTTCTGAAAGGAAAAATATTCTTATTTGTATGTTTAGATAGATACTTGTATAATTTTCTTACTTTTATTATTGCATCTTATATAGTGCGATGGTTTTGGTATCCGCCCCCGTCGGCCCTCGTCCTGTCTATGATTCGGATGTGGTATATATTATCTTTTCATAACTATTGGTTCATTTATTGTTTATGACAATAATGTCGACCAACGTGACATAGATTTTATTCATCTAGGAGGTTGTTGAACCGGAAATTCCAACCGATCCTATTGTCGAGAGGTTAAATTTAGTTGAAGAAGAAAACAATTTGTTAAAGGAAAAAATTAGAAAAATTGAGGAGGAGAAGATGATATTGGAGTTGCATGTTGCGGATGTCGTCGGTGATCACAAGATCAAGATGGATGCAATGCGCTTGAAGATTAGAAAGATTAGAAAATATGCCATTCATACCGAGGCTTGGTATCATTATGCCGTTGGATCAGTTGTTACATTGGTTGCGATTATGATCGCATTTGTTTTCGCATTGAAATGTTTTACATAGTTTCAGTGTATGGTTTAATTAATTTAGATGCTCTGCAGAGCTTTATGTTGTTAGATGAGAACTATGTATGTACTTTGGTTTTAATGTGATGATGAACTTCTATTAATTTGGTCACTTAATTATCTATTCATGATGTTCTGTAATGATTTTCGACACACTTAATTATATATAATGCACACAGATGAACCGGCAATGGATGTACGGTTCAAGACACACCTCCGAGTACATTAAGGGCGTGCATAATTTTCTCGAAGTGGCTGAGGCAAACAAGCAGAATGGTTTTATGTGTTGTCCATGCCCTATATGTGGGAATACGAAGTCTTACTCTGACCGGAAAATCCTCCACACCCACCTGCTTTACAAGGGTTTCATGCCACACTATAATGTTTGGACGAGGCACGGAGAAATAGGGGTTATGATGGAAGACGGCGAAGAAGAAGAGTACGATGACAACTATGTGCCCCCTGAATACGGTGATGCTCCAGAAGATCAAGAGGAACCAGATGATGTGCACGATGATGCTGCAACGGGCGAAGCTGCTGAAGATCAAGAGGAACCAGACGATGTGCCCGTTGATGATGATCTCCGCCGGGTCATTGTCGATGCAAGGACGCAATGCGAAAGTCAAAAGGAGAAGCTGAAGTTCGATCGCATGCTAGAGGACCACAAAAAAGGGTTGTACCCCAATTGCGAAGATGGCAACACAAAGCTCGGTACCGTACTGGAATTGCTGCAGTGGAAGGCAGAGAATGCTGTGCCTGACAAAGGATTTGAGAAGCTACTTAAAATATTGAAGAAGAAGCTTCCAAAGGATAACGAATTGCCCGACAGTACATACGCAGCAAAGAAGGTCGTATGCCCTCTAGGATTGGAGGTGCAGAAGATACATGCATGCCCTAATGACTGCATCCTCTACCGCGGTGCGTACAAGGATCTGAACGCATGCCCGGTATGCGGCGCATTACGGTGTAAGATCAAACGAGATGACCCTGGTGATGTTGACGGCGAGCCCCCCAGGAAGAGGGTTCCTGCGAAGGTGATGTGGTATGCTCCTATAATACCACGGTTGAAACGTCTGTTCAGAAACGGAGCATGCCAAGTTGATGCGATGGCATAGTGAGGACCGTATGAAAGACGGGAAGTTGAGAGCACCCGCTGACGGGTCGCAGTGGAGAAAAATCGAGAGAAAGTACTGGGATGAGTTTGCAAGTGAGCCAAGGAACGTATGGTTTGCTTTAAGCGCGGATGGCATTAATCCTTTGGGGGAGCAGAGCAGCAATCACAGCACCTGGCCCGTGACTCTATGTATGTATAACCTTCCTCCTTGGATGTGCATGAAGCGGAAGTTCATTATGATGCCAGTTCTCATCCAAGGCCCTAAGCAACCCGGCAATGACATTGATGTGTACCTAAGGCCATTAGTTGAAGAACTTTTACAGCTCTGGAATGGAAACGGTGTACGTACGTGGGATGAGCACAAACAGGAGGAATTTAACCTAAAGGCGTTGTTGTTCGTGACCATCAACGATTGGCCCGCTCTTAGTAACCTTTCAGGACAGACAAACAAGGGATACCACGCATGCACGCATTGTTTACTTGACACCGATAGTATATACCTGGCAAGCTGCAGGAAGAATGTGTACCTGGGCCATCGTCGATTTCTTCCGACCAACCATCAATGTCGAAAGAAAGGCAAGCATTTCAAAGGCGAGGCAGATCACCGGAAGAAGCCCGCCATGCGTACCGGTGATCACGTACTTGCTATGGTCAATGATTTACACGTAATCTTTGAAAAGGGTCCCGGCGGACTAGCTGTTCCGAGTGACGCTGGGGGACACGCACCCATGTGGAAGAAGAAATCTATATTTTGGGACCTACCCTACTGGAAAGACCTAGAGGTACGCTCTTCGATCGACGTGATGCACGTGACGAAGAACCTTTGCGTGAACCTGCTAGGCTTCTTGGGCGTGTATGGGAAGACAAAAGATACAACTAAGGCACGGGAGGACCTGCAATGTTTGCACGAAAAAGACGGCATGCCTCCAAAGCAGTATGAAGGTCCTGCCAGCTATGCTCTTACCAAAGAAGAGAAGGAAATCTTCTTTGAATGCCTGCTTAGTATGAAGGTCCCAACTGGCTTCTCGTCGAATATAAAAGGAATAATAAATATGGCAGAGAAAAATTTTCAAAACCTAAAGTCTCATGACTGCCACGTGATTATGACGCAACTGCTTCCGGTTGCATTGAGGGGGCTTCTACCGGAAAACGTCCGATTAGCCATTGTGAAGCTATGTGCATTCCTCAATGCAATATCTCAGAAGGTGATCGATCCAGAAATCATACCAAGGCTAAGGAGTGATGTGGTGCAATGTCTTGTCAGTTTCGAGCTGGTGTTCCCACCATCCTTCTTCAATATCATGACGCACGTCCTAGTTCATCTAGTTGACGAGATTGTCATTCTGGGCCCCGTATTTCTACACAATATGTACCCCTTTGAGGGGTTCATGGGAGTCCTAAAGAAATATGTCCGTAACCGCGCTAGGCCAGAAGGAAGCATCTCCATGGGCCATCAAACAGAGCATGTCATCGGGTTTTGTGTTGACTTCATTCCTGGCCTTAAGAAGATAGGTCTCCCTAAATCGCGGTATGGGGGGAGACTGACTGGAAAAGGCACGCTTGGAAAGGAATCAATAATATGCAGGGACGGATATTCTTGGTCTCAAGCCCACTACACAGTTCTACAGAACTCTACCTTGGTGACCCCGTATGTCGATGAACACAAGAACAGTCTGCGCTCCAAACACCCGGAGTAGTGCGACGACTGGATTACATGTGAACACATCAGGACTTTCAGCAGTTGGTTGGAAGCACGTATCAGAGGTGACAACACCGTTTGTGATGAGCTGTACTTGTTATCCAGGGGACCATCTTTGACTGTATTGATTTGGAAAGAATACGAGATAAATGGGAATACATTTTACACGATTGACCAAGATCAAAAGAGCACCAACCAAAACAGCGATGTCCGCTTTGATGCAACAACCGAGAGGGGAAAGGACACATATTATGGTTACATAGTGGACATACGGGAACTTGACTACGGACATGATTTTAAGGTCCCTTTGTTTAAGTGCAAATGGGTCAATCTGTCAGGAGGCGGGGTACAGGTAGACCCACAGTACGGAATGACAACAGTGGATCTGAAAAATCTTGGGTACACTGACGAACCGTTCGTCCTAGCCAATGATGTGGCACATGTTATCTATGTGAAGGACATGTCTACCAGACCGAGAAAGAGAAAAGATAAGGAAGCGGATACATCATACGATGAGCCAAATCGCCACATAGTTCTTTCAGGAAAAAGGGACATCGTGGGAGTGGAGGACAAGACAGACATGTCTGAAGATTATGAAAAGTTTCATGAAATTCCTCCCTTTAAAGTCAAGGCTGACCCCAACATCCTGATAAACGATGAAGATTATCCATGGTTACGGCGCAATAAGCAAATGACACAAGCGAAGAAAAAGTGAAGACTTTCTCTCGCAACTATTATGATGATACCATGCCAACTTTGTAACTGACGAGTATGATACCATTGTTCGTTTTGTACATGCACATGCTATGTGTGGGTCAATTTATGATACCATGCCAACTTTCAACTTTTTCAGAGTTCATTTGAAATGCTTTAATGTCTTATGGTTCGGCCCTCCTAATAATTAAAAATAGCAACAATAAGTATTTTGTTGTAAGTAGAAACAAAATTAAATAAATAAAGCAAGAAAAAAACAAAAAAACAAAAAAAGTGGAAATTTATAATTTTCCCAAAACTAAAAGCAAAAAGAATTAAAAAATAAAGCAAAAAACAAAAGAAAATAAATAATGCAGAAAACAAAACAAAAAAACAACAATAAGTATTTTGTTGTAAGTAGAAACAAAATAAAATAAATAAAGCAAGAAAGAAAACAAAAAAAAGTGTTTCCAAATTTGAAAAGTAATGGCACTAACAGAAAGTTTATAACTTTCCTAAAACTAAAAGCAAAAAGAATTAAAAAATAAAGCAAAAAACAAAAGAAAATAAATAATGCAGAAAACAAAACAAAAAAATGGAAAAATTAAAAATAGCAACAATAAGTAAAGAAAACAAAAAAACAAAAAAAGTGCCCCCTACTGGGCCCCCACGGCCTCAATACGACTTGAATCCCTACTTTGGGCCAGGATTCAAGCCCGCAGAAGGCCCAGAAGGCCCATCGGGCAAAGCAGTAGCAAGTAGGCCCATAAGCCTGCAGTGGAGAGGAGTTCAAGAGGGGTGCCGCAGTGGGGCTTATAAACCACTGCGCGCCCCTCTCAACTAGCGAGGTGGGACTAAACTTTGGCCCCGATGCGGGCAGCACAGGGGCCTTTGGTCCCGGTTGGTGGCATCAACCGGGACTAAAGGGGGGGGCATTGGTCCCGGTTGGTGCCAGCAACCGGGACTAAAGGCCGCAGCTTCCCGCCCTTTGGGCTGCCGAAAAAGAGGCCTTTGGTCCCGGTTGGTGGATCCAACCGGGACTAAAGGGGGCATTAGTCCCGGTTGGTGCCACCAACCAGGACCAATGCTCCTTGTATATAAGTAGCACTTCGCAGTTTTGCAGAGTTCATCGCCACCAGTTTCCCCCCGACGACGCCGAGCACATCGACGCCGCCAGGCTGCCCCGACGCCGCCCGCCGTCCCCGTCGTCGCCGTCGCCGTCGCCCGCGCCCGTCGTCGTCGCCGGCCTCCCCGAGCCCGCGCCCGCCGTCGTCGCCGCCAGGCTGCGCCCCGTCACCGTCGACGCCCGCCCCCGCGCCCCGCGCTCCGAGCCCCTGCCCCTTCGCCGTCGTCCGCCCCCGCGCGCTGCCACCGCTGTGAGCCGCCGCCGCACCGGCTCTATTTTTTTTCATTTTTATTAGTTTAATTTTTCTGTTCAATGTATATATATGTGTGTATGTATGTGGCTATATATATATATGCGGCTCTGTTTTTTTTCATTTTTATTAGTTTAGTTTTTTTGTTCATATATATATATATATATATATATATATATATATATATATATATATATATATATATATATATATATATTGTATATGTGTATGTATGTGGCTATGTGTGTATGTAATGTTCAAAAATTGTTCAGAGCATGTTTTTGTTCATATATGTATTTATTGTTCATATGTGTATTAATGTTTTCATATATGCAAAAGATAGATTTTTAGAAAAGTTAGGTTTTTTTTCTGTTCATAGATTTTTTTGGTGATATTAATTATTGTAGAATATGCAAATGTTTGTATATTCATATGAACAATGCATTAGGCAAAACCTTTGTTTTTTTCGAAATTTTCTATTTGAACATTTTTTTAAAAGAAGCAATACTAAAAGAATGAGAGGAAAAAGGAAAATAAGAAGAGGAAGAAAGGAGAAAAAGAGGAGAGGAAGAAGAGGAGAAATAAATAAGAAGAGGAAAAAAGAAGAAAAAGAAGAGGAGAAGAAGAAAGGAATAGAGGAGAAAGAAGAAATTCTATTTTTTCTTCTTCTCCTCTATTTCTTTCTTCTTCTCCTCTTTTTTTTCTTCTTTTACTTCTTCTTCTTCTTCCTTCTTCCTTCTTCCTTCTTCCTCTTTTCTTCCTTTTCCTTAATTATTTTCCTTTCTCGAGGGAGAAGAAGATAAAGAAGAGGAGAAGAAGAAAGAAAGGAAAGGAGAAAGAAGAAACTTCAACACGAGGGGGTGGTACCGATACCCCCTCCCCGATAACATTATTTTCCCATGTATATGTATGTCGCGTCGTTGTCGATATATATAACCCCCTCTAGATACAACTGCAGCACCCCCCTCGGCCCTCTCGCTCGACCAAAACTCTCGAGGACACCCAAACCCTAGAGAGAAAACGATGTTGCAGGTCTCCTACCCCCTCCCGCTGCGCCCCTACCCGACAAATTAACTCTCTCGAGGCCACCCAATTTATCAAGTTAAAAGAGCGTTATCGTCGAGGCCACCCCAAACCCTTGAAGCTTTGTGTCGAGGCGACCCCAAACCCTAGAGAAGCAGCGTCGAGGCCACTAACATGATTCCTTATTGTGATTAGCTAGCTAGTTCTACGTTTGCCACTATGTACCATGTTTGAACAATAATTGACATGTTGTCAATATTTGCAGAAACTATGGAGCACTCCCGAGACGAAGAAACAGAAGCGATGTTGGGGGACATAATCGCAAATGGAAGTGATGATGTTGCGTCATTTCTCATCGACACCGTTGGTCAGCTGGATGAAGAAGAGGGCTATGTTTATGATGGCTTCGACCCATTAATGCCGGTACAAGAGGAGGACTATGTTCATGATGGCTCCGGTGACACAATGGAGGTACAAGACGAAGGAGACCGTGCTGACTGCTCCGGTCACCGAACCGAGTCCGGCCAGGTAAATATATATTAGTTAAGCTCGTGCTGACAAGTTAATTGATGCATCCATTGTTTTGGTATATGTACACATATTAATTACAGTCGTCTTTCTTCCTTATAATTTCTAGCCCTCCGGATCGAGCACAACTTCGGTAAGGAGACGAGGCCCGAAGAAAAAGTTGAGCTCGGATGAAAAGTTTGAGATCATAGAAATCGCGCCCGACGGCGAACCGATTGAACCCATCCGGACAAAGAAGGCATTTTCTGCTCAGTGCGGGGTTCTTGTTAGGGACAAGATCCCGATCAGCATCCAGCAATGGTATAAGCCTGCTAAGGATGAAGACGCTGAGGTGTCTTATGTCAATGATATGCAGAAAGAAGATCTTTGGAATGAGCTAAAGGCTGGGTTCTGCTCTGAAGACTCCATGCCTATGGCAGAAGGAGCTCATCGACCTTCTGAACTGGACGCCTCCGCCTCCTCCTCCTCCTCCGACGAGTCAGGGCACTCCGCCTCCTCCACCGCCTCCTCCTCCGGCGAGTGACGATCAGGGCACGCGTGGCGGCACTCCGCCTCCTCCTCCGGCGAGTGACAATCAGGGCATGCGTGGCGGCACTCCGCCTCCTTCTCCGGCGCGTGGCGGCACTTCGCCTCCTCCTTCTCCGCCTCGCCAGCAAGGGCGGAAGAGACCCGCCGCTGCCCCGGCTGCTCCGGCGCGTCGTAGTCCTTCTCCTCCGCCTCGTAAGCAAGCACGAAAGAAGACAGACGCCGCAGCCGCTCCGTCTGCTCCGGCGTCTAGCAGCAAAAGAAGAGAGAGGCAATACAGATACGGTTCACCTCTAAAGCCTGTAGAGAAGTTACCGTACGAGAGGACCAAGGAGGAAAACAATACGATCATGCAGGCCCAAGTGAAGGAGTTCTTTGAAGGGGTGAAAGCAAAGATACATCCACCTCCGGAGGAGAAGGTAGATCCGGTGAAAGCAAAGCGCACTCTCGATGCCCTGAGGAAACCACCAAAGTCTCCGCCGAGAACCAACTATGAGCGCATTACTGAACAGACATATCTCCAAGCCAAGCGGTCGGGAACTACTGTCAGTGATAAAAGGTCAAAAGAACAATGAGCAAAGGGGAAAAAATTGCCCAGCCCGGCGAACAAGCACAGCAATCGTGCCCCCCGCTCAATGTGTCTAATCCTCCGGGGATGGTAGCCGGTTATGGCAATCTTGAAGATTACCTGCCTGACGATGCACTTCCTGATTTCATGGAGGTGGACGTATTCAGATACGAGTACGGGAAGCCTCTCGTCAAAGATGAAAAGTCTCTGACAACAATGATGCGAAGATTCCATAGTTGGTACATGAAAACCTGCAGAGGGTCTGAGGGGACGAACACTTTGTATCTGAAAATTAAAGAGGAGCACGACCTCGTTTCAAATGATGTGTTGGCTATTCCATTTGAGGAGTTCTTCGAGTTCTTCAATCAAAAGGCCCTCGACAAATTAATGGTCTTTTGCTACTGCCTGTAAGTACTATTTCTGTCATTAGTCTCTATATATAGCTCGGCTCTTTCATTGCATGTATTTATAATTAATTATCCTCAATATATTATGCAGATTGAAGATCGTCGAGTGCAAAAAAAAAATGAAATCTATGATATTGGGTTCATTAACACAAATATCATAGATGTATTTCTGGTTGAAAAGAACGTCGAAGAGGCCGAGGACAACTTGCTACAATCGTTAATCAAAAATCAAAACAAAGATACCATACTCTTTCCTTACAACGGCCCGTGAGTGTTACTGTCGTGTGCATATTCGGTTTCCCTTATTACTCGAGCGAGGTTAATGTAACTGATGAGTTATGCATGCGTGTGCAGGTACCACTATATTCTTCTGGAGATTAAGCTTGAGCGTGGACTAGTAACCATCTTAGACTCCAGACGGAAAGATCCAGCACCTATGCGGACATGACTGAAATGCTCAGCAAGTAAGTTCAATCGATCATTATCGCACCATATCGGCAACTTTTTGTTCATTTCCTGATATCTCAAGTAATAATAATTATTTTCTTTGTCTTGCAGGGTTTGGAAACAGTTCACCGCACAAGCTCCGGGACTGCCGAAGGAGCTGCAATATGTATACCCGAAAGTAAGTACTACTGGCGCGCATCTCCCGTTGATTCTATAGCTATACTTTAAATTTCATCAATGCCATTTATATAATGCTTCATTATCAGTTTGATTGACCTTTATTTCTCGTAAAGTGCTTGTGGCAGGAGGAAGGGAATGATTTCTGTGGATACTACGTGTGCGAGTTCATCCACAACGCGACTTTGAGAAACAAGCGGGGCTACTCTAGAAGACAATATGAAGTGCGTAAGCAATAATATTCACAATTTCATTTTATTACACCATCATTTCTGTTGAGTTTCATTCATATATATGTATTAATTAACCCCTTCTTCAAATTAATTAGACGTGGCAGATGCGGGATGAACTCCTACCACCAGATCGCATGAAAGCAATTCAAGAGGAGTTGGCGGGATTCTTTCTTGAACACGTCATCAGTAAAGCCGGAGAATACCATGTGGAACTTCATTTCAAATGCTAGTGGTTTGTAATTAAGAGATCTTATACATGTATGTAGCCAGTAAAAAACTTGTTGTTCGACCAATCTCTCGGAGAAGGAGAGGTCGATCGATCTTCTCTCGGTATGCATGACGAACTTCTGTACTGAATGGTTCTCTCGATCACTTATGTATATATACTACGTAGCGTCGACCAAGCACGGACATAAGAGAGGACACTTCTCTCTATTAATTAGCTAGCTAACACAATATACGAAACACCTAAATTAAACCCCCAACCCGGCCCCCTCCTTTCAAAAAAAAACCCAGCCACTGGAATGCAGACGCGTGGATGCCTTTTGGTCCCGGTTGGAGCCACCAACCGGGACCAAAGGCCCCCTGACTGGGCTCGGCGCATAGGGCCACGTGGAGGCTCATTGGTCCCGGTTCGCGTTTGAACCGGGACTAATGGGTGGAAGCATTAGTAACGACCCATTAGTCCCGGTTCATGAACCGGGACTAAAGGCCCTTACGAACCGGGTCTAATGGGTGGTTTTCTACTAGTGGACATAGATTTTATTTATCTAGAGGGTTGTTGAACCGAAAATTCCAACCGACCCTATTGTCGAGAGGTTAAATTTAGTTGAAGAAGAAAACAATTTGTTGAAGGAAAAAATTAAAAAAATTGAGGAGGAGAAGATGATATTGGAGTTGCATGTTGCGGATGTCGTCGATGATCACAAGATCAAGATGGATGCAATGCGCTTGAAGATTAGAAAGATTAGAAAATATGCCATTCATACCGAGGCTTGGTATCATTATGCCGTTGGATCAGTTGTTACATTGGTTGCGATTATGATCGCATTTGTTTTCGCATTGAAATGTTTTACATAGTTTCAGTGTATGGTTTAATTAATTTAGATGCTCTGCAGAGCTTTATGTTGTTAGATGAGAACTATGTATGTACTTTGGTTTTAATGTGATGATGAACTTCTATTAATTTGGTCACTTAATTATCTATTCATGATGTTCTGTAATGATTTTTGACACACTTAATTATATATAATGCACACAGATGAACCGGCAATGGATGTACGGTTCAAGACACACCTCCGAGTACATTAAGGGCGTGCATAATTTTCTCGAAGTGGCTGAGGCAAACAAGCAGAATGGTTTTATGTGTTGTCCATGCCCTATATGTGGGAATACGAAGTCTTACTCTGACCGGAAAATCCTCCACACCCACCTGCTTTACAAGGGTTTCATGCCACACTATAATGTTTGGACGAGGCACGGAGAAATAGGGGTTATGATGGAAGACGGCGAAGAAGAAGAGTACGATGACAACTATGTGCCCCCTGAATACGGTGATGCTCCAGAAGATCAAGAGGAACCAGATGATGTGCACGATGATGCTGCAACGGGCGAAGCTGCTGAAGATCAAGAGGAACCAGACGATGTGCCCGATGATGATGATCTCCACGGGTCATTGTCGATGCAAGGACGCAATGCGAAAGTCAAAAGGAGAAGCTGAAGTTCGATCGCATGTTAGAGGACCACAAAAAAGGGTTGTACCCCAATTGCGAAGATGGCAAAGATTCCATAGTTGGTACATGAAAACCTGCAGAGAGTCTGGGGGGACGAATACTTTGTATCTCCACATTAAAGAGGAGCACGACCTCGTTGGAAATGATCTGCTGCCTGTTCCATTTGAGGAGTTCTTCGCGTTCTTCAATCAAAAGGCCCTCGATAAATTAACGATCTTTTGCTACTGCCTGTAAGTACTATTTCTGTCATTAAGTCTCTATATATAGCTCGGCTCTTTCATTGCATGTATTTATAATTAATTATCCTCAATATATTATGCAGATTGAAGATCATCGAGTGCAAAAAAAATGAAATCTATGATATTGGGTTCATTAACACAAATATCATAGATGTATTTCTGATTGAAAAGGACGTCAAAGAGGTCGAGGACAACTTGCTACAATCGTTGATCAAAAATCAAAACAAAGATACCATACTCTTTCCTTACAACGGCAAGTGAGTGTTACTAATCGTTTGCATATTCGGTTTCCCTTATTACTCGAGCGAGGTTATAGTAATGTAATTGATGAGTTATGCATGCGTGGGCAGGTACCACTATATTCTTCTGGAGATTAAGCTTGAGCGTGGACTAGTAACCGTCTTAGACTCGAGACGGAAAGATCCCAGCACCTATGTGGACATGACTGAAATGCTCAGCAAGTAAGTTCAATCGATCATTATCGCACCATATCGGAAACTTTTTGTTCATTTCCTGATATCTCAAGTAATAATAATTATTTTCTTTGTCTTGCAGGGTTTGGAAACAGTTCACCTCACAAGCTCCGGGGCTGCCGAAGGAGCTGCGATATACATACCCGAAAGTAAGTACTACTGGCTAGCTAGTTGTGCGCATCTCCCGTTGATTCTATAGCTATACTTTCATCCATGCCATTTATAATGCTTCATTATCAGTTTGATTGACCTCTATTTCTCTTGTGGCAGGAACACGGGAATGATTTCTGTGGATACTACGTGTGCGAGTTCATCCACACCGCGACTTTGAAAAACAAGCGGGGCTACTCTCAAAGACAATATGAAGTGCGCAAGCAATTAATAATATATATGTATTAATTAACCCCCTTCTTCAAATTAGACATGGCAGATGCGGAATGAACTCCTAAAACCAGATCGCATGAAAGCAATTCAAGAGGAATTGGCGGGATTTTTTCTTGACCACGTCATCAATAAAGCCGGAGAATACCATGTGGAACTTGATTTCAAATGCTAGGGCACTGTAATTGAGAGATCTTATATATTGTACATGTATGTAGCCAGTAGCGTCGGACGTACGTGATACGAAAACTTGTTGTTCGACCAATCTCTTGGAGAAGGAGAGGTCGATCAATCATTTCTCTCGGTATGCATGACGAATTTTTGTACTCGAAGGTTCCCTTCATTTTCTTACTAGCTAGTGTGTCAAGGGCTATATGTATATAGTACGTAGCGTCGACCAAGCACGGACATAAGAGAGGACACTTCTCTCTATTAATTAGCTAGCTAACACAATATATGAAACAACTAAATTAACCCCCAAAGCCCCCAACCCCCCCCCCCCCCCCCTTTCAAAAAAAACAAAAACCCCAGCCACTGGAATGCTGACGCGTGGATGCCTTTTGGTCCCGGTTGGTGCCACCAACCGGGACCAAAGGCCCCCCTGCCTGGGCTCGGCGCACCGGCCACATGGAGGACCATCTATCCCGGTTCGTTTTAGAACCGGGACTAAAGGGGGGAGGTATTAGTAATGACCTATTAGTCCCGATTCATGAACCGGGACTAAAGGCCCTTACGAACCGGGTCTAATAGGTGTTTTTCTACTAGTGACAGGTTGCAGCGGGAGGAGCGATGGAACCTCCTCGACTTTTCACTCACTAGAAGCAATCTTCACATCATGCGATTTAACATTGTATTCAAAAGCCGCCACACGCCGCAAAATGTCCACTGACAGGAAAGGAACCAAGAAAGTATTGTCCCCACGCGGCACTGCTTCTCATCCACTTGGTGTTGGGGACACACATAACATGTAGGTCCATAAAGGGTTAAAATATCACAAAGCATGGGGTCCACACATGAGGTGGGTCCAGATAAATCTCATTCATACATACTATCCACTCGGACGTATCGACATACCATCCACTCGGATGGCAGGCAACTACTCGGCAGTATGATTCATATGCGAAGACCAACAGTCGGCAAGACAGTTGAAGCATCATACTAGTAGTAGGCTAACATTATGACATTCATGCTCCACCATGTAACATAAGAAGTGAGGAGGTGGCGCACTCTATATAAGCCGCCACCCCACCACTAGACTTCGGGGTAGGCCCTCATTCTTCTCCTCTAACTCTCATCTCTCTCACCACTAGCCTCGGGACTTAGCTCAGGCATGGGGATCCGTTCTCCTCTCTCTCACACATTGTAATATCCGGATACATACTCAGATAAAACAAAGCCTCTCCAGAGCACGAGACGTAGGGCTATTATCTCCACCGCGGGAGGCCCGAACTCACTAAAACCACTGTGTCACCCATAGGCATCTCGATAGATCATGCTCCTTTACCCTATCCCTTATTATTGTCGGAATCGTTCCCACAACAGTTGACGCTCACCATGGGGCATGGCATCTATTGAGCCGTGATGCAAATGTTTTTTTCTTGAATCTTCGGCAGCGGATCAACGACCATCGCCAGAGAAATCGGCCACTGGATGTCTAGCCATTGCGCCATTCGAACAAACAAAATGGATCAGGGAAGTACCCATTCGATCTAATCTTTTTACAACAAATCATCTAAATGAGTTTGTCTTTTGCTCCCGTAGGATCAGACACACCCATGCATGATCGATCATGAAGCAGAGAAAAAGAGAAAAGGACAAGTCGTTCCCCATATTTCTTACCTTCTCACAGGATCATCATCAATGGCAACCACCAAACACGACCACCGGCGAGCGGTCCGCCGTGTCGTCTCCGGCCTCATCTACGATGCTGTCGGCGAGCTCGTACGAACGCCCTCCAGCGCGGTCCGCCGCGTTGTCTCCGGCCTCATCTATGACACCGTCGGCGAGCTCGTACAAACGCCCTCCAGCGCGGTCCGCCGCGTCGTCTCTGGCCTCGTCTACGACGCCCCCACACACGGCCACCTCCTCTCGCCGGCGTCAATCTCTTGGCGGCTGGGCTTGCGTTTGGCACGCATGCATGCATACTCCTCTAATCGCATATCCCACTTGCATGCACGTTACAGAAGGAGAAAGGAAATTACTTTGATTGACAAATCAATGACAATTAGTGCGCGGCCAACAGAAGAAAACTGCCATTGCATGCAGCAGGCGTTGGTGTTAACTAGCAAAAAGTGCCCGTGCATTGCAACAGGAGAAAATTTTATCGCATGTGTTCTTTAATTTCCCTCTAAAAAGAAATATATTTCCCTGACTATATCATAAAAATGTCAATGATAGACCGAGTAAAATAGTTTTGAAAACTGATCTGCTTACAAGAAAGTCAATATAGTGGGAGGGATAGTTGGGGCGTCATAAACTTATCATGACTAGTAGAATGCCCATGCGTTGCTACGGGCTACAATGCATACATATAGATATTAACCTGCACAACTCAATAGGTATATACTCCCTATACAGCTGAACATGCCCTGCACAACTCCTTGCTGTGCTCTCAGAGGCAGCCATAGAAAAATAAAAACATGTCCATGAATTCATTCATGGAGTTGGATAGTCAAAGATACATAATGAACCAAAAAGAATCAGTAGCAAATCATGACTAATGCAGACGGCAAAGCTATTGGGAACGGTTCATCACATGGACCAACATCAATAAAACATGGAGAGAGATAAATTTTCACAATGAATCACTGTGTTGATTGTATAGACATCATCAATTATAATGGACGGGACAATTTATGTGATTTAATCCTTGCAAGTAAAGGTTTTTGCAGTATATAGATTTTCTATGACTGCCTCTTGCATGTTCGATTTTAAATGCAAAAGATAGGCAGCATGAATGTACCAAATATTCGTTAGAGATTTATTCCCTCTGTATTGAAGACAACTATAGGAGTTCTATTATATTAAAATATATTTGCCTGTGGTAATAGGATAAACTTAATTGACACAAATACTATAGGCTAACTTGGAATCGAGCCTAACTTACATACTTACTCCCTCCGTTTTTTCTTTAGTCTGCATATAAGATTTGGTCAAAGTCAAAATATGTAAAGTTTGACCAAGTTTGTTGGAAAAAATATCAACATCTACAATACAAAAGCTATATGGTATGAAAATTAATTTCATGATGCATCTAACAATATTGATTTCATATTGTGAATCTTGATTTTTTTCTATAAACTTAGTCGAAGTTGATAAAGTTTGACTTTGACCAAATCTTATATGCAGACTAAAAAGAAACGGAGGGAGTACATACTTACATATGTAGGTCACTGAAAGGATTAGCCAGCCACCTCTGTAGGTATTAGGTAGGTACTATTTTTTCAAGCTCATAGTCCAGTGCAGCAGCACATGACTTTTAACCATCAAATTTTTTTTTCCAGAGATTTATGGTCAAAGTATGAAGTTAAATAATCAAATTATACCTTTGGTAGTAGAGATTTTAGAATGTCGAGAGTACGGTTTACCTGAGAAAACCAAACTAAATACCTCGCTTCGCAGTACATGCGTTGGACCTAAATATCTAAGCTAAATTCTCCTAAGAAGGGAGTGTTAAATAATCTAGGTGGACAAGTTATGAACGGCTCTAGTAATGCATGGAGCATCATTATCTAGTTATTCTATTTAACCAGTTCATTGCTGCTACAATCAAGCAGGCACTAGAAAGGAGAAACTTTTAGTACGTACAATTTGATATCATGAAATTTTATAATCTAAGAGACAGTAATCTTATAATTTAAGAGGCTGCAGCATGTGTGTGTTGTAGTATGAACTATGACATAAAAGGGAATCAAGCAACCTCTTGTTCCAACATCATCGCTTCTCTGTTTTAAAGCATCTGGAAAGGGAACAACATGAACGTATTTCATGACATTCACAGCCAGACAAATCCACCGCGGTGTCTAAGCTTCACCTCTGGGATAATTGTGCTAAGGATTCCCAAAAGCCACACTGCAACAACAGAGTATAAAATTCTACTCTGCCTTCTAATTTAGGCATTTCTCCCTTGTCCACAAATATAAAACTTCAATTATTCGCTGTCCAGGTCAGCAAAATACCTGTTGTAGTTCCTCTAAAGAAAATTTGGAATGGGTGACTGTAGTTACATCAATGTTGTCCTTGAGATCAATACTGGCTATATAAATAAACCTATACTGTAAAAATTAAACAGTGATACATACCGACAATAACTCTTTAGTCCATGTGAGAGCCTGAGTGCAACTTAATGTTAGTAGCTGTGAAGAGTTGCATGTATTACTGCAGTGCTCCTTGCCAAATAGATGAAACTCTTCTAGTTGAACATTCAGACAAACGGGACAAGCTATAGATGGCACATGCCAGTCGTTTGTACATTTCTGGACAACATAAACAAAAATCACAAACTGGGAGACTGAATAATGTATAATTTCCAAAATACTTTTTCAGCATCTGCATTCGTACTTGCATTTTATTACGTGCACATAATGATAGTTGTGCTTCTAAAATCATTTAAGCAAGAATCATCTAGGATAAGATTTGTTACTAATAATTTTGTTTAAAGAGCGGTAATCAAGCCGAGATTGGACTTCCAACTAACATGTAGCATGATTGCATAGCCTCATAAAAGCCCTTTGCTTCTTCACACATGAAGACTACTTTGCTGCACATATATGTAACGCATTTACAAGAGAAAATGCATGGTTGTAGCACATATGTGTATGGAAGATAGCAAGGGAAGATGCATGTACATCAGAATAGAATAAGAGAAACAACCTTAAATAAATTCAGAGATAGCAGTTGTTTCTGCCTGTTTCTGAATCAAACAATGGAGAAGTGCCACTGTACTAGGGTGTGTTGAGTTTGACACGAGGATGCTCTGTCATTCTTGTTTCTCCTTACTACATACGAGAGCTGCTATTTGTTTCAGAAGCAAATAATGTGGATGCATCAGGGTCTGTTGAGATTGATGCAAGTCTTCCAAGTTCCTCCGCCGCCGCCTATTCCTCCGCCAAATCCAACGCACCTGCCCGCGCCGGCGACGCGCCTCCATCTTGTGTCACGTCACCATGGTCACCACGGCCGCCAAAGCCGGCGAGGCGACCCCGCCCAGGGACCCCTGTTCGTCCCTCGTATCCGTCCGTTCCTCCTCATCGTCCTCTGAATGTCGCTGCGCCATGTCGAGTCGTTTCCGCACTCTCCAAGAGCGAGCCACTGGACCTTCGCTCGCGACATCCACGTGGCTAGGAGGGACTGGCAAGTTACGTCGATGAGGTTTCATGGCGCGTCTCTTTCCTTACTCACAAAAGCAATCCCCTCGTCAGATAGGTTTCATCGCGCGTCTCTCCCGTGTAGGCGTCCACGGCACCCACGCCGCCGCCTCCTTCCTGCCCCCCGACACAGCTAGCCCACGCGGCGGCGCCGCCACAAACCCAGCCAGGGTCCACTCCACGGGCCATGATTCCAAGTGCTTACTCGCGTCCAGTGGCGAATCTAGGACGTAATTGCAGGGCAGGCTCAACTTCAAGGATTCTAACTTTTTGGTGTTGGGAGCGATTTTTTTTCAAAAAGGGGGACTCCCCGGCCTCTGCATCAGATCGATGCATACGGTCACTTTTATTAAAAAGTAGAAATGTCTCAACAAGGTCTTAACGTCTTCAAACAAAGGCAACAGCTAGCTCACCTAGAACATCAGCTGCAAAACAAAAAACCCAAAAGTCACAACCAGCTGGCACAATGAAAGATAGGTAAACTAAATGCCTATCCTATTACATGATCGCCATCCAAACCGGTTGAAGATATCCCGCGCTACCGTCTCCCACCGGACAGATCCAGTAACCAAACGCTCCCTGGCCTCCGTCGGAGTGAGTAAGGACCACATACGGATCAGTGATGTAGCCCGGAATAACACCTGCAAAAAATGAATATTTGTTGTTCTGTTAAAAACCAAATCATTTCTGCAATTCCAAATTGCCCATAACAACGCGCATACTCCTACACGAATGTGTCTGGCTGTTTCGGACTCTATCCCAACAAGCCACGCCCCAAATAAAGTGTTGACCGAAGTCGGAGGAGTAATGTTAAAGGCAATCTGCACGGAGCGCCACAGCCCTCGTGCCAACGGACAGTCAAAAAATAAATGCTTGATAGTCTCATCCCGATCACAGAAACTACACCTAGTAGAACCTGTCCAGTTGCGCTTAACTAGATTGTCCTTTGTTAAAATTACTTGTTTATGCACAAACCACATAAACACTTTAATTTTCAAACACTACTAGAAAAAAGCCTTCTAATGGCGCACCGGTTTTGCCTACTAATGGCGCACTACCGGTGCGCCATTAGCATCACGCCACTAGAATTTTTTTCTAATGGCGCACCAGTGGTGCGCCATTAGAATCTGGTATTCTAATGGGGCACCGCTGGTGCGCCATAAGTATGGCCCACGGTGCGCCATTAGTATCTGGTATACTAATGGCGCACCACATAGGAGTGCGCCATTAGTAACAATTTTTTTTCAAATTTTTTTTGCAGAATTTATTTTTAAAATTTTTTTTCAAAATTTCCAAATTTTTTTGTTTTTTTCTTAATCTCAGGTCACTATGGCTTAATCTCAAGTCAATATGCTTAATCTCAGGTCAAATCGCACTCCATGGTCAAACTTCCCGAAAGGTCACCCATCCTCACACTACTCCAGCCCAAGCACGCTTAACTTCAGAGTTCTATCCAACCCCAGCAACAGCTCACTTCACAAGCACTTGTTGATATATCTAGCATATCAATCCTATTATACCTTGTTGATGTCTAGGACTTTGTTCATGTTCATGACTATGATGAAAATTTTGAAAAATATTTCAAACTTCCGGGTCATACTACATATCATTTTTTGAAAAAAAAACCAAAATTTTTTTGAAATTTTTTTGCCTCTAGATCTTGAAAGCCCCGTAACTTTTTTTCTGTTAGGTTTTTGGGGATTTTGAAAATGTTTAACGGGGTTCCGGATGTAACTTTTCGAGTAGATGATTTTTCATATATAAAACTTTTTAATCCGAGTTCGTATGCAAAAGTTATGCCCATTTTACAAATTTTCAGAGAGATTTTACAAATAAAGTCGAAATTTATATTTGTAAATTTTCCCAACAACTAGACCACATATCACATGGGAAACTTATTTTCTTTTATTTTTTTGACATTTTTATCATTTTTTTTAATTTTTTTTAAACTGAAAAGGCGGTCCAGGGGGTGCATTCGGTGGAAGCTGGGCAAACTACTAATGGCGCACCGTGGGATGGTGCGCCATTAGTAGTTAAACTAGTAATGGCGCACCACAACCACGGTGCGCCATTACTAGTTTTGAAAAAAAAAAATATAATTTTTTTTTGAAATTTTGTTTGAAATTTTTTGAAAAAAACTTAGTAATGGCGCACCAGTGGACGGTGCGCCATTACTAATTAAAACTAGTAATGGCGCACTGTCCACCGGTGCGCTATTACTAACAAAAATTTTATAAATTTTTTTATAATTTTTTTACTTCTTTTTTCAAAACTTCTAATGGCGCACGGTGGGTGTGGTGCGCCATTACTAGTTAAAACTAGTAATGGCGCACCACACCCATGGTGCGCCATTAGAAGTTTTGAAAAAATTAAAAAACAAATTTTTTTAACTAATGGCGCACCGACACATGGTGCGCCATTAGTATTTACTAATGGCGCACCACATGTACAGTGCGCGATTAGTGTCCATCCCATCTATAGCCCTTTTTCTAGTAGTGAAAGGTACCTTAACTTTCCAAACCTCTTTGGAACTAGGGATCACAGTATGGTTAATGATATCTATATACATCGATTTAACTGTGAACACCCCAGATCTAGTCAGCTTCCAACATAACTGATCGGACTGAGGAGTTAGCTGAACCTCCATCAGCCTACGGACCAAGTGAAGCCATGCTTCCCATCGATCCCCTACAAGCACCCTCCTGAACTGAATGTTGAGAGGAATAGACTGCATAACCGTGGCAACAAGAGCCTCCCGACGCTGAACAATACGATACAGGGACGGATATTGGGTCGCCAACGGCGCGTCACCAAGCCACGTATCCTCCCAGAATCGCGTATTAGCACCATTACCGACAATACATCTCGTTCTGTTAAAGAAAGCGGCTTTGATCCTCATGAGCCCTTTCCAAAACGGCGAATCCGTAGGTCTCAGAGTAACCTGGGATAATGTCTTTGACTGCAGATATTTACTACGTAAAATCTGCGCCCACGTTGCCTCTGTCTCAGAAGACAACTTAAACAGCCACTTACGGCATCTGTTCTTGACTTCAAGATTTTCAATACCAAGGCCCCCTTGGTCCTTTGGTCGACAAATAATATCCCATTTGGCCAGTCTGTACTTCCTCTTAAGCTCATCACTCTGCCAAAAGAATCGAGATCGATAGAAGTCCAGCCTTTTCCTAACCCCAACTGGGACCTCAAAGAAGGATAAGAGAAACATAGGTAAACTCGTGAGCACCGAGTTGATAAGAATCAACCTGCCTCCATGAGTTTTCCTTTCCAGCAACTCAGTTTCTTCTCAAACCGATCCTCGATGCACTTCCACTCACCATTTGTTAGCTTACGATGGTGAATGGGAATACCAAGATACGTGAAAGGTAAAGCCCCAACTTCACAACCAAACAATTGTGTATAAGCCTCTTGTTCGTCTTTGGCTCTACCAAAGCAGAACAACTCGCTTTTATGGAAATTAATCTTCAACCCCGACAATTGTTCAAACAGGCATAACACTAACTTCATGCGTTGCACCTAACTACTGGTGTGCTGATCATTGGTGGTGTTTTTTTGTGTGGCAAATTTTGAGGTAGGCTAGAGCCTATTGAAGCCTGTTGAGTAGAATCGGCACTGCTCGCGTCGAAACCTTCATCGTCCCGGCCGGGTCAGGGAGCAACGCTGTAGGGGTCGCCGCAAGGACAAACTCGGCAACGACATCCTCGTTGAGGAGTGGCTCAAGACGCATGGCCCCAACAGCCTCATGCTCACACCCAGGGACTCAAGGTATGTTCAGATTCAGACGGCCATGGTCATTCTGAAGCCTTCACAAAGTTATATCTATGCAAGCAAAGATGAAGCTGATGGATCACCCCAGGCCCAGAGCAACTTGCTGAAATCGTGTGAATGTTGCAGGGTGATGTGGAGTCCGACAAGACCCTCCCGTGTGCACGCATCTTGGCTATGTGGTGCTGTGGAACGCCGCCGAGAACAAGTTCCTCTGCCCCTGCCATGGATCCCAGTACAACAACCAGGGCAAGGTTGTCCGTGGACCTGCACGAAAACAAAGATGCCCTCCTATCTCAACTGAACCTTTCTGAGGAATACATTTCTGCTTACTGAACTGAACTAAGCTGACCTGATCTGCATTTCTCTTCTGAAACAGTCACTGGCCCTTGTTCACGCCGACGACGGCAAGGTCGTCTTTGTGCCATGGGTGGAGGGCGACATAAGCTCCAGCAGCAATGCTCACTTGTGTGTTAAGCCTCCTGCCAGTCCTAAGAATGCTGCTATAAGAGTACTCCTGCTATAAATGCACCTGTTTCTTGTATCCAGTTATATGTATAGAGTCTATGAAAGAAGAGAAACCTTTTCATTGCATATATATAGTATATTACATTTTGAGGGCTCTCAATCTGGTACGCTGTAGACTCTTTTCTATAGCAGATCAAACCTGAAACATAGTATCTCCTGAATCTAGACATCTACTCCTAGATAGCAATTGAATAGTTAAAGAGATAAGATGGCATATCTGCAGCATTGTTTCAAAAGGGCAATGCAGAGTCAATCTGTTATGGAAATGACACAAGCCACTGTCTCTAGAGGATATTCTATCAAGTATTTAACATAGCTTCTCTGCTCAGAAATGACACTTTCCTCTTGAATCAAGTCAACAGTGGAACACTCTTTTCGCAGATATTGCAGCATTTACTAGATCATCGACAAAATGATTGTCTCTTTCTTCATTTGGCAGCTAGATCGTTTCATGGTTATTTTTTCTGTAATTGTATGTTGAGTGGATGACCCGATGCTGTGGCGCGCCATATATTAAGTACTGTGGTGAATTCGCACATGATCGAGCTGATCTGATGCAGGTGAATTAATTTAGCTCTGTTTCGGTGGCTAGAAATAGTATTAAACTACTGATATGTTATTAGGAGCTAGAACAAGGCATGTGTTGTCTGTTCCCTTTGGATTGGGTGATTTCTGTGAACCTTTTCCTCTATGTGTTTTTCACAGGTTTACAAAACGAGTGCTAACCAGTAGTGGAATAAGGTGGAGTGGCATGGGGACCAGTTCAAGACGTGCATCTGGTTTAGTGAAACGAAGGACAATAAGGTCAGCTCTAATCTGTGCAACCGTGACATAGTTTTAATTTTTTATGTATAGTGCATGGAAGTGCTCCTGATGCATGCTCTTCTTTTTGCTACGAGTTGAACAATATACATTGTTACAGTACCATGATCTACCACTTGACTACGAGCAATGCTGGACGAGGACGGCTCCCTCAAGCTCGCCGTCGGCCGTCAAATCGTCCTCAAGCTACCGCAGCCTCCATCTTCACCACCACTTCAATATCTAAATACTACTTCCTCAGTTTTATTTCTTATTTTCTTTTTCAGTGCTTTTCTTTATCGGTTTTCATTATTATTATTTTTGGATTTTTAAACAAGAACAAAGTTTTATATAACATGAACATTTGTTATTGTGTGGACAACTTTTAAAAATTCAGTAAAGTAATTTATGAAAGACATAAATTTAAAAGATACATAAAAATACTAAGTAGCATACATGATTTTTTTAGAGAGAAACGTACATGTTGAAGTGTGTACACATAGCTGTGCGTGCTGATACGCACCGCGCTGGCCTGGCCCATTATGGAGGAATCTTGAAGCGACATGACCTTTCGTGTCACTTTAAGCGAGACCGACCAGGCCTTCTTTATTTTGTGGATGAACGGCAGGGGACCTCCTATATGTGCAGGGCGGGATTGTCTCATAAAAATGTGCAGGGCGGGATTAATGTTGACTAGATAAGTGGTGCGCCTTGCCGCGCGTTGCCCGCCTCACGGCGAGCAACTCACATGGAAAAACCATTTGCACCAGAACATAACCAAAACAAAACAATCACAAGGAAACATGTTTGTACACTTGGTTCTACAGCCAACATATCCACAAGGTAGCTCTGTAGTCCTAAGCTATACTACACTACCTCTGATTCTTAGAAGCTTCGTCATTCTGCTCCATCAAAAAAGCCTACATGGTGAATCACATTGGTTTGGTTCATCTTTTTGCTGCCAAGCAGGTCCAAGGTGTAAGTCTGCATCCAGAACAATACAGATTAAGCATGACAAACAATATTGAAAAAACAAATTTGAACATATGAAATACCATTTGAATATATGAATATGAATAGGCATCTCGTCTTTTCGAGACTAACTTCAGAAAACAGATGGCAATAAAAAGACTCTGAGCTACACCATTTCACCATCATAACACCTATTCCCAGACAATCTCTAAGGGAAAAACAAAATGTTTAGAAGCAAAATCACATAGCGACCATGGCATTTATCAGAGTTTACACATACGATGAAAATATTTGCACAAAAACCAGAAGTTTGTGTCATGCTAGCTGAAACATTTACTGCTATAGTCTGCATCTACTTAAACTTCCAAAGTCACATTCGGTGTTGTCTTTTACATAAACTTAAACAATAGTACTGCGACCACAAGCTCGGAGCTATGTATAGCCCAAATGTTACAGCCCAAATGTTTACCCAACTCATGTATGATGGATCTTGCAATACTGAAAGCAATGGAAAAAATATCCTAAAAGATATATACGGGAAGTAGCTCCATAAATATCCATAAGCAATAAGGGAAAGAAAAACTTCTCAATATAATGTTTGGAGAATCACATGTTGGGAAACTAAAACGTGAGTGAGAGAGAAAGATAGAGGAGCACCTAATTCAGATTGCCTTGGGGTAGCCATATCTTCACGAAAAATTGTTTATCCAGAACTACAAAAGAAACCCCCTCGGTGGTACAGGACCGGCGCCATCCCCAGGCAGCCCATGCTCTACGTTAGAGCACACAAAACTATTGTTAGAGAACGCATATATTAGCAAATTTAAACGTAGCTGGCAGCAATGATTTTACAAGTGCACATACACATCATCACAAACTATATCATCAAAATGCAAGAAAAGGTTGAAATGAGGGAGAAAAATCAGTTTGATCTTTTTCACCTCTTTAGCTAAATTCTTCTTCTCTTCAACTCAGATCTGTCTATATGTCGCTTGCCTAAGGAACATACATCCAAACCACCCTAGATGGGGAACTCTCACAACCTAGAAACGATAGAAACTATACATATCTGTAATGTTCTTTTGAAACTATACATATCTATACCAGTTGACCATGACTGCACAAATCTACACGACAACATGTTTTCGAAAGATAAAGGACAATTTATATAGCTCCTCCTTTTAGTTTAAAACTATGAGAAACAACACGAATGAAAAAAATGAGGCAGCATTTCAGAACTACTCTAATAAAATGGCACTCAAAATCTTCCAATATATAGATATCCCTTGTTACTTCTATTTCTTGTTGTTTGACACATCGATTTTAGTTGTATATACCAGAGGTCAATGCATTTAAAAAATGAGGAGAAATGAAGGAGATCGTGAGTACTGACGAATATGGCCAAGGCCTAAAGATACTAATCACAATCACAATTCCCTCTGGAGGATAACTGATTACCACAGACATATGGGGAAGAAGGTCGCAGCTCACCTACTAAATAGAGCTGGCATAAAAAGAAGTAGGAGCTCATCATTTTCCATACTTGAACATGCCACTACCAGCCAATTAACATTCGATTACTCCTGAAAAATTGTAAAGCAAGCAAAAATTAATGCTCTGTGATTGACCATCAAGAATTAGAAAACAAATTCTTATAACCGAAGGTGCTGCATAAAAACTAATGCTTTATTACTCCTGTGTGTGATTTTTTTCCAGCCAATACACACTCCACTTCTTTTTATTCTTATACACACAGCATGTATAAGAATTTGTTTGTATGCAGCACCCTCTGTGCATAAAACAAATGCTTCTACCAGCCAATTAACATTACACTTGTATCTTCAATAACCATGACGCTAATTGCAGAATGACACAAAGCATCAATAATCCATCCGATGATATATATCAGTAAAAATGAGAAAAACGTATCTATATGAATAATCAGAAGGAGTTGATGGGAGGGAGAAGCATACCTAGCAGAAATTCGCACCGCCATGTTATGTTTGGTTGAGACGGACAATGATTGAGCACCGGAATAAATGTACACGGACCTGCAAGCACAATGGAGTACAATCTCACAACCAAATCGAAATACACAGGAGGAGCACGGGAGGGAAGCAAGGGAATGGAAGAAGGAGCTCACGGGAAAGATGCAACCATAAAGTGAAGAGGGAGTCCGGCGGTGTATCCTCATCTCCTCCCCTGCTGCTCCTCGATGGTGCACCCCCTCCCACGACGAAGCCCGACGGAAGTGGCCGGTGGGCATCAGCGGCAGGGCGAAGAACCTTGGAGCCGCCCAACCTCGTCCGCCAGCCAGGTTCCTCAGGTGGCCGCCCTCACGTCGTCGGGGAGGACGACACATGGGGATCCAGGCCGGGGCGCGCGGACTGCCGTGGTCGGCGGAGCCCCCAGCTATCGCGCGCGTGGTGCTGGCGGTGCACGCCGGGTCGGCCTTGTGCAGCGGCGATGCGCCCTAGCCGTCAATGTTGTAGATCCCAGAGAAGTTTACGGGAGGGGGAGGAAGTTGCGGGCGCCGTGGTGCGAGGAAGACGAGGAGTGAGGTCAGCAGTCGGAGGCCGAGGTCGGACGACGGCGCCGCCATGGCCGCCGTCTGACGCGCTTGCCCTCCCTCTTCTCTTCCCCCCCTTCTGTTGACGGGAGGGAGGAGTTTGCGGGCGCCGTGGTGCGAGGAAGACAAGGAGAGAGGTCCACGGTGGCGAGGTCTGAGGGGCGTCGGTGGTGGCGATGTGGGTGGGGCGGCGAGGTCAGGGAGAGGGCTGGGCGAGCGGAGGTGTGTGTGGGGCGGCGAGATCGGGGAGAGGGCTGGACGAGGGAGGCGGCGCGACCGCGCAAGGGGAGGAAGCGGCTAGATTTCCAGTCGCTGCTGCTTCGGTTTTATAGGGGTACGCGAAATGTCCAAAATACCCTCGGCGGCCTTCCAGTTTTACAGGCGGTGGCATGAATACTTCTACACTAAATAACGCACAGACCACGCTCGCAGACACAGTCGCTGACCGGCGCGGCCCACCAGGGATCGACCCCGCACGTCAGCGAGGTAAGGCAGTAATTTCAGAGTAAGAAAAATCAGTAAGAAAAATGGAATGGAGGCTACTATTCATCACTATTATTGTAGCAGTGATCCGGCTTGATCCAACGGTCGAGATCTCTCCCGAGCGAGATCGTACGGTCCAGAATGCATCAAAGGAAGGATCCGACGGCCAGGAATCCCGAGCGGGAAGAAGCCTAGGTGTCCACTGCTATGCTTGTTTCTGGATGCTTCCATACCCCGTCATGGTGAGCAAGTAGTCTATCCGGCGGTTTGCCGTCATGATATGGGTAACTATCTGGGAGTTTCAGTTACTTTTTATGCAAGCCTAACTGACCCGGAGATACTCGAGGCACACGCTTGTTGTGAAGGGCGGTCTTTGGCTACAGACTTATACATCTTTTTTTTCTTTTTGAAAGATCCAGCATCGCTGGCATTCATTGATAATAACAGGAAGCAATGGAAAACAACAAGGTGGTGAAGGTTCTAGGACCAGAAGATCCGAAGATCAACGACAAAAAGGAAAAATAGCAGCCCTAATAGTGAAGGAAATATGCCCTAGAGGCAATAATAAAGTTGTTATTCATATTTCCTTATATCATGATAAATGTTTGTTCTTCATGAACCGGATCACAGCATTAGAGAATGATGTGATGGACTTGACACATCCGTTAGCTTAGCACTATGATCGTTTAGTTTATTGCTATTGCTTTCTTCATAACTTATACATGTTCCTGTCACTATGAGATTATGCAACTCCCGAATACCGCAGGAACACTTAGTGTGCTATCAAACGTCACAACGTAACATAACTGGGTGATTATAAAGATGCTCTACAGGTGTCTCCGATGGTGTTTGTTGAGTTGGCGTAGATCGAGATTACGATTTGTCACTCTAATTGTCGGAGAGGTATCTCTGGGCCCTCTCGGTAATGCACATCACTATAAGCCTTGCAAGCAAGGTGACTAATGAGTTAGTTACGGGATGATGCATTACGGAACGAGTAAAGAGACTTGCCGGTAACGAGATTGAACTAGGTATTGAGATATCGACGATCGAATCACGGGCAAGTAATATACCGTTGAAAAAGGGAACAACATATGTTGTTATGCGGTTTGGCCGATAAAGATCTTCATAGAATATGTAGGAACCAATATGAGCATCCAGGCTCCGCTATTGGTTATTGACCGGAGATGAGTCTCGGTCATGTCTACATAGTTCTCGAACCCATAGGGTCCGCACGCTTAATGTTCGATGACGATCGGTATTATGAGTTTATGTATTTTGATGTACTGAAGGTAGTTCGGAGTCCCGGATGTGATCACGGACATGACGAGGAGTCTCGAAATTGTCAAGACATGAAGATTGATATATTAGAAGGTTATATTTGGACACCGGAAATGTTTCGAATGAGTTCGGGCATATACCGGAGTACCGCGGGGTTACCGGAACCCCCCGGGGTTATATGGGCCTACATGGGCTTTAGTGGGAAAGAGAGGAGGCGGCAAAGAGGTGGTGCCCCCCCCCCCCCCAAGCCCAATCCGAATTGGGAGGGGGGCGGCCCCCCTTTTCTTCCTCTCCTCTTCCCCTTCCTTCCCCCTCCTATTAGGACTAGGAAAGATGGGAAACCTACTCCTAGTAGGAGTAGGAATCCCCCCTTGGGGTGCATCATGAGGGCCGGCCGGCCCCCTCCTCCCCTCCTTTATATATGGGGGAGGGGGGACCCCATAGACACACAAGTTGACAGTTGTCTTAGCCGTGTGCGGTGCCCCCTCCACAGATTTCCACCTCGGTCATATCGTTGCAGTGCTTAGGCGAAGCCCTGCGCGGGTAACTTCATCATCACCATCACCACGCCGTCGTGCTGACGAAACTCTCCCTCAACCTTAACTGGATCTAGAGTTCGCGGGACGTCACCGAGCTGAATGTGTGCAGATCGCGGAGGTGTCGTACCTTCGGTGCTAGGATCGGTCGATCGTGAAGACATACGACTACGTCAACCGCGTTGTCATAACGCTTCAGCTTTTGGTCTACGAGGGTAAGTGTACCACACTCTCCCCTCTCATTGCTATGCATCACCTAGATGGATATTGCGTGTGCGTAGGGATTTTTTTTGAAATTACTACATTCCCCAATAGTGGCATCCGAGCCAGGTTTATGCGTAGATGTTATATGCACGAGTAGAACACAAAGAGTTGTGGGCGATAATAGTCATACTGCTTACTAGCATGTCATACGAACACAAAGAGTTGTGGGCGATAATAGTCATACTGCTTACTAGCATGTCATACTTTGATTCGGCGGTATTGTTGGATGAAGCGGCTCAGACCGACATTACGCGTACGCTTACGCGAGATGGTTTTACCGACGTGCTTCGCACACAGGTGGCTAGTGGGTGTCTGTTTCTCCAACTTTAGTTGAATCGAGTGTGACTACGCCCGGTCCTTGTTGAAGGTTAAAACAGCAAACTTGACGAAAAATCTTTGTGCTTTTGATGTGTAGGTAAGAACGGTTCTAGCTAAGCCCATAGCAGCCACGTAAAACTTGCAACAACAAAGTAGAGGACGTCTAACTTGTTTTTGCAGGGCATGTTGTGATGTGATATTGTCAAGACGTGATTATATAAATTGTTGTATGAGATGATCATGTTTTGTAACACGGTTATCGGCAACTGGCAGGAGCCATATGGTTGTCGCTTTATTGTATGAAATGCAATCGCCATGTAATTGCTTTAATTTATCACTAAGCAGTAGTGATAGTCGTAGAAGCAATAGTTGGCGAGACGACAATGATGCTTCGATGGAGATCAAGGTATCAAGCCGGTGATGATGGTGATCATGATGGTGCTTTGGAGATGGAGATCAAAGGCACAAGATGATGATGGTCATATCTGAAGGAAATATGCCCTAGAGGCAATAATAAAGTTATTATTTATTTCCTCATATCATGATAAATGTTTATTATTCATGCTAGAATTGTATTAACCGGAAAGATGATACATGTGTGAATACATAGACAAACATAGTGTCACTAGTATGCCTCTACTTGACTAGCTCATTGATCAAAGATGGTTATGTTTCCTGACCATAGGCATGTGTTGTCATTTGATTAATGGGATCACATCATTAGGAGAATGATGTGATTGACTTGACCCATTCCGTTAGCTTAGCACTTGATCGTTTAGTATGTTGCTATTGCTTTCTTCATGACTTATACAAAGTTCCTGCAACTATGAGACTGTGCAACTCCCGTTTACCGGAGGAACACTTTGTGTGCTACCAAACGTCACAATGTAACTGGGTGATTATAAAGGTGCTCTACAGGTGTCTCCGAAGGTACATGTTGAGTTGGCATAATTCGAGATTAGGTTTTGTCACTCCGATTGTCGGAGAGGTATCTCTGGGCCTTCTCGGTAATACTCATCACCTAAGCCTTGCAAGCATTGTAACTAATGAGTTAGTTATGAAATGATGTATTATGGAACGAGTAAAGAGACTTGCCGGTAACGAGATTGAACTAGGTATTGGATACCGACGATCGAATCTCGGACAAGTAACATATCGATGACAAAGGGAACAACGTATGTTGTTATGCGGTTTGACCGATAAAGATCTTCGTAGAATATGTAGGAACCAATATGAACATCCAGGTTCCACTATTGGTTATTGACCGAGAATAGTTCTAGGTCATGTCTACATAGTTCTCGAACCCGTAGGGTCCGCACGCTTAACGTTACGATGACAGTTTTATTATGAGTTTATAAGTTTTGATGTACCGAAGGTTGTTCGGAGTCCCGGATATGATCACGGACATGACGAGGAGTCTCGAAATGGTCGAGACATAAAGATTGATATATTGGACGGATATATTTGGACACCGGAAAGGTTCCGGATGAGATTGGGACTATACCGGAGTTCCGGGAGGTTACCGGAACCCCCCCCCCCCCCCCCGGTAAGTATATGGGCCTTATTGGGCCCTAGTGGAAAGGAGGGAGAAGGAGCAAAGGAGGGGGCGCCCCCCCCCCAAGCCCAATCCGAATTGAGAGGGGGGCCGGGCCCCCCTTTCCTTCTTCCCTCCCCTCTCTTCCCTTCCCTCTCCTACTCCTAATAGGAAAGGGGGGCCAAACCTACTTGGAGTAGGTTTGCCCCCCCTAGGGCGCGCCTCCCCTCTTGGCCGGCCCCCCTCCTCCTCTCCCCCTTTATATACGGGGAGGGGGGCACCCCATAGACACACAAGTTGATCTACGGATCGTTCCTTAGCCGTGTGCGGTGCCCCCCTCCACCATATTCCACCTCAGTCATATCGTCGCGGAGTTTAGGCGAAGCCCTGCGCCGGTAGAACATCATCATCGTCACCACGCCGTCGTGCTGAAGCAACTCATCCCCGACGCTTCGCTGGATTGGAGCCCGGGGGACGTCATCGAGCTGGACGTGTGCTGAACACGGAGGTGCCGTACGTTCGGTGCTTGGATCGCTCGAATCGTGAAGACGTACGACTACATCAACCGCGTTGTCATAACGCTTCCGCTTAACGGTCTACAAGGGTACATAGACAACACTCTCCCCTCTCGTTGCTATGCCATCACCATGATCTTGCGTGTGCGTAGGAAATTTTTTGAAATTACTACGTTCCCCAATAATATCATATCACTTATATTGATTGCATGTGATGTGTATCCTTTATGCATCTTATTTTGCTTAGTTCGGCGGTAGCATTATAAGATGATCTCTCACTAAATTCCAAGGTATAAGTGTTCTCCTTGAGTATGCACCGTTGCGACAGTTCGTCGTGCCGAGACACCATGTGATGATCGGGTGTGATAAGCTCTGCGTTGACATACAACGAGTGCAAGCCAGTTTTGCACATGCAGAATACTTGGGTTAAACTTGACGAGCCTGGCATATGCAGATATGGCCTCGGAACACTGAGACCAAAAGGTTGAGCATGAATCATATAGTAGATATGATCAACATAGTGATGTTCACCATTGAAAACTACTCCATCTCACGTGATGATTGGACATGGTTTAGTTGATATGGATCACGTGGTCACTTAGATGATTAGAGAGATGTCTATCTAAGTGGGAGTTCTTAAGTAATATAATTAATTGAAATTTAATTTATCATGAACTTAGTACCTGATAGTATTTTTGCATGTCTATGTTGTTGTAGATAAATGCCCCATGCTGTTGTTCCGTTGAATTTTAATGCATTCCTAGAGAAAGCTAATTTGAAATATGATGGTAGCAATTACACGGACTGGGTCCATAATTTGAGGATTATCCTCATTGCTGCACAGAAGAATTACGTTCTGAAAACACCGGATGTTATGAACGTCTGGCAGAGCAAAGCTGATGACTACTCGATAGTTCAGTGTGCCATGCTTTACGGCTTAGAACCGGGACTTCAACGACGTTTTGAACATCATGGAGCATATGAGATGTTCCAGAAGTTGAAGTTAATATTTCAAGCAAATGCCCGGATTGAGAGATATGAAGTCTCCAATAAGTTCTATAGCTGCAAAATGGTGGAGAATAGTTCTGTCAGTGAACATATACTCAGAATGTCTAGGTACTGAAGGAAATATGCCCTAGAGGCAATAATAAAGTTGTTATTTATATTTCCATATATCATGATAAATGTTTATTATTCATGCTAGAATTTTATTAACCGGAAACTTAGTACATGTGTGAATACATAGACAAACTGATTGTCACTAGTATGCCTCTACGTGACTAGCTCGTTGATCAAAGATGGTTAAGTTTCCTAGCCATGGACATGAGTTGTCATTTGATGAACGTGATCACATCATTAGAGAATGATGTGATTGACTTGACCCATCCGTTAGCTTAGCACGATGATCGTTTAGTTTGTTGGTATTGCTTTCTTCATAACTTATACATGTTCCTATGACTATGAGATTATGCAACTCCCGAATACCGGAGGAACACTTAGTGTGCTATCAAACATCACAAAGTAACTGGGTGATTATATAGATGCTCTACAGGTGTCTCCGATGGTGTTTCTTGAGTTGGCATAGATCGATATTAAGATTTGTCACTTCGATTGTCGGAGAGGTATCTCTGGGACCTCTCGGTAATGCACATCACTATAAGCCTTGCAAGCAATGTGACTAATGAGTTAGTACGGGATGATGCATTATGGAACGAGTAAAGAGACTTGCCGGTAACGAGATTGAACTAGGTATTGAGATACCGACGATCGAATCTCGGGCAAGTAACATACCGATGATAAAGGGAACAACGTATGTTGTTATGCGGTTTGGCCGATAAAGATCTTCGTAGAATATGTAGGAACCAATATGAGCATCCAGGTTCCGCTATTGGTTATTGACCGGAGATGAGTCTTGGTCATGTCTACATAGTTTTCGAACCCGTATGGTCCGCACGCTTAACGTTCGATGACGATCGGTATTATGTGTTTATGTGTTTTGATGTACCGAAGGTAATTCGAAGTCCCGGATGTGATCACGGACATGACGAGGAGTCTCTAAATGGTTGAGACATGAAGATTGATATATTGGAAGGTTATGTTTGGACACCCGAAATGTTTCGGATGAGTTCGGGCATATACCGGAGTACCGGGGGGTTACCGGAACCCCCCGGGGGCTATATGGGCCTACATGGGCTTTTGTGGGAGAGAGAGGAGGCGGCCAAGAGGTGGGCCCCCCCCCCCCCCCCAAGCCCAATCCGAATTGGCAGGGGGGCCGCCCCCCCTTTCCTTCCTCTCCTCTTCCCCTACCTTCCCGCTCCTATTAGGACTAGGAAAGGGGGAAACCTACTCCCCTTGGGGCGCACCATGAGGGCCGTCCGGCCCCCTCCTCCCCTCCTTTATATTCGGGGGAGGGGGCACCCCATAGACACACAAGTTGACAGTTGTCTTAGCCGTGTGCGGTGCCCCCCTCCACAGATTTCCACCTCGGTCATATCGTTGCAGTGCTTAGGCGAAGCCCTGCGCCGGTAACTTCATCACCACCGTCACCACGCCGTCGTGCTGACGAAACTCTTCCTCGACCTCAGGTGGATCTAGAGTTCGCGGGACGTCACCGAGCTGAACGTGTGCAGATCGCGGAGGTGTCGTACCTTCGGTGCTAGGATCGGTCGGATCGTGAAGACGTACGACTACATCAACCGCGTTGTCATAACGCTTCCGCTTTCGGTCTACAAGGGTACGTGGACAACACTCTCCCCTCTCGTTGTTATGCATCACCTAGATGGATATTGCGTGTGTGTGTGTAGGATTTTTTTTTTTTTGAAATTACTACGTTCCCCAACAAATAGCTGTAGCACGATACTCCATACAATCCATACTAGGGAGCACAGCTCTGACTCCGACAGTGAACTACTAAGGAAACTAGGCAGGGGTGGCGTCACAGAGGATCACCGAACGAACCACTTCTCACGCACCATCGTATACCACCAGCCCCCCACCGCGATAGCAACAGACAGTCGAGGCACTGCCATGGATACGCCGGAGAAGAAGAGCCGACTACCACAACCAAGGCCACGCCTCCGAAAGACTTATACATCCAACGAGTCAGAATTGCTACTGATTGCACATCTACTGTCAAACATCTTGTGCATGATTATCTGGGACAGTCAGCGATTATTATTACAGGCTTACAGGCATACGAGCAAGACAACTACAGTTCCAGCTAGCTGAAGTGATACATGAACGAAGGGAGTCCAATACTGAAGCTCATGATCTTGCGAAGGCAGCAACGTTCCTAGCTGCTGGCAGATATACTTGGTTGAACACCACACCAGATTTTTTTCCCCTGTAATAGACACTATAATTTCTTGAAACAAAGTGGTGGAACCCCTCAAAACAAATATGTGCAGGGCGGGAAGCCCCTTTCTGTTTTTTCGGGTTTTTTTTCCTTTTTTAGAATAATTCGCGAATTAAAAAATTCATGATTTGAATAATGTTCGCAAAATGATAAATGCTCACGAATTCAAATAAGGTTGGTGATTTCAAAAAAGAAGTTCGTGATTCCAATTATCAAAAATGTTCACGAATTTTTTAAATGTTCAACATAATCAGAAAATGTTTGAGAATATAGAAAAATGTTAACAAAATTAAAAAAATGCTCACAGTATCAAAATATTCCAGAACTTGAAACAATGTTCCTAAAAAAATGTTCCTGAATTTCAAAACTTGTTCTCAAATATCAGAAATATTTGCTGGTTCTAAAAAATGTACGTATTGCAAAAAACAATTCGTCGATTTGAAAAATGCTCACGATTTAGAAAAATGTTCATGAATTGGTGCAAAATTATCTCAATTTAAATAATTCATTTTATAATAGAATCATGAACAAAATATTCACAATTTAAAAAAAATCATCCATTTGAAATAGTTTTGCAAATTGAAAAACTAGTAGGGGGTGCTTGGCCGGCCCATGTAAGGTGCGCCCTTGGTTCCCCTCCCCCCCCCCCCCCCCCCCCCCCTGCTCGAGCAGCCGACCGGTCGCCCAGTTCCGAGTCAACGGTGGACTTTTTTTGAAAAATAAAAGGTCGCAAAAATATAAAAAATAGTTAATTCAAAATAGTTCACGGTCTGAAAAAAAGTGCACAAACTTCAAAAAAGATAACGAAATTGAAAAACAAGTTCACCTATTTGACAAAAGTTTATCAACATTTAAAAAAGTTCATCCAATTTGAAAAAAATCATCAAATTTAAAAAAAAAAGTCATTGATTTAGAAAAATAGTTCATCGAATTAGAAAAAAGTTCATTGAATTTGAAAGAAAGTTCATCAATTTCGAAAAAAGTTGACAAAAAATGATAAAAGTTCATCAGGTTGAAGAAAAGTTCGTTGTTTTTTTTTAAAAAAATAACCAATAAAACTAAAGAAAATAAAAACATAAAAAATATTTAATTTAAAAAGTTCACGGTTTGAAAAAAAATCACAAACTTCAAAAAAGTTAACGAAATTGAAAAAAGTTCACCTATTTAGAAAAAAGTTCATCGAAATAGAAAAAAGTTCATCAAAATTTTTAAAAAGTTCATCCAATTTGAAAAAAATCATCGAATTTGAAAAAAAGTTCATTGATTTAGAAAAATAGTTCATGTAATTAGAAAAAAGTTCATTGAATTTCAAAGAAAGTTCATCAATTTCGAAAAAAATTCACAAAAAATGATAAAAGTTCATCAAGTTTAATAAAATAACCAATAAAAGTAAAGAAAAGAAAAAGGAAATAAAAAACCAAACGAAACCACAGCAGAAAAAGAATCGAAAACAAAAAAACGGCTTCAGCGAACTGAAGAATTAGAGGGGAAAAACAAGGAATGTTGACACAACGGGTGAAGTAGTCCAAGTGGTTACTGCCTTAGGGCAACTCTAGCAGACCCCGCATCCCGCCGGCTCGCAAAACGCGTTTGCAGTTCGTGCATAATGGCCTTTGCGGGCCGGCGCGGACGGCCACATATGCAGACTCCTCAAACGGACCCGTAAAAAAGCATATTCGCAGAGTATGCTTTTTTACGGGTCGGCTTTGCGGGGTCTGCTCTTTGCGCCGCTACATCCCGCATCTCATCAGCCCGCAAATATCAAATCCAACATAATACAACAATTGAAAGAAAAACTAAATTACTCAAATCAAACATAATACAATAATCATCCACATTACAAATAATTATTCAAATCACCGTAGCAAACTTAAATAATGCAATACAAAACTTGTCATGAATATAAATACAAATGAATACAAAAATTAGTCACTGTCCAGCCCTTTGCCAATGATGCTCAATGAGATCCTCTTGAAGTTGAAAGTGTGTGTTTGCATTTTCAATCTCTTTGTATGTCTGAAGAAAAGCTCTAATGCGGTTAGGGTCTCTAGCTGGTTTGACACAGCTACCCACATTGTCTTAGAAGATTTCGAAGTTCATTCCTCTCTCATCTTCAAGAATCATATTGTGCAGGATAACACAACACATCATGATATTTTTCAAGGTTTTCTTATCCCAAAAACGAGCAGGACCACGGACAATGGCAAACCTAGATTGCAAAACACAGAATGCTCTTTCAATGTCTTTTCGGGCTGCCTCTTGCACCCTTGCAAATTCACATTGTTTTTTAGTGTTGGGTTTTGATGCTCTTGACAAATGCCAACCTCTCCTCTCATTAGATGCCATAAATTTCTTTGTGTCATCTTCGTTGGGTGCCCGAAGATACTCAGGACCAAAGACACGGATGATCACCTTTGCAAATCTACGCACAGACTCAATTGTAGTATCTTCACCAATGCGAAGGTACTCATCGGCATAGTCAGCCGGAACACTATACGCAATCACCCGCATTGCCGCGGAGATTTTTTGATAGGCACTAAATCCCTTTAAGCCCGCAGCATTTCTTCTTTGAGTAAAATACCGGCAATTTGCCTTGCAAGCTTCAACAATTTTGATAAAGAGGGGTCGGCGCAGTCGGTACCTTCTCCGGAAGAGGTGCGGTGGATATGTAGGATAATCCGTGAAGTAGTCTTGCATCAACATCTCGTTCCCAAGGTGACGATTCCAAGGAATGCAAAGACGCCCCACGGTCGATCCTCGCCTCCTCTTTCGGTTCTCGTCTTCGTGCTCCTTCACGGCAAGTGCCATGACCAATGTCTGCTGCCGAAAGTTTGCAAGCATGGTCTCAACATCCGAGTCGTCCGAATTGGACGAATCGGAGAGCAAGAACTTCTCGCACGGGCTCAACTCCATCTAGATGCGTACTGACGCGTCAATCAACTATACCGCTCGCAAAAATCACAAAAATACGCACTAACCGATGGTGGACGCGGGCGGGTGATCCCAGGCGGCGACGAGGAGGCGGTCTCGATGGTGGTCGATCCCCGGCGGCGTGAGCGACGAGGGCGGCTCTTCTCGCCAGATCCGGGGGGTCAATGCAGCGTCTCGGCGCAGGAGAGTGTGGGGCGGCCCCGCGGAGCAATTCCACCCACAGATTTGGCTGGAATCGGCGGCGGCGGGCGGCCGGAAGCAAGGGCGGTCGGCGGCGAAAGGAGAGGGGAAGGCGCGCGGGCTGAAATGTCCCTCCCGCCAACTGCTTCTCTGTGATGCAGGGCACCGCAGCTGCGAGGGGGAAACCCGCGTATTCCCGGGTTGGGGGCGGGATTTTGCCGCGCCCCCCAAAATTTTATGCGGGCCGGGGCGGGATGCGGGGTCTGATCGGGCAGGTTTTTTCACCCCGACCCGCATTTTGACGGTTATTTTGCAGGTCGAGGCGGGATGCGGGGTCTGCTAGAGTTGCTCTTAGTAGCGGAAGTAAGAGGTCTCTATTTCGAATCTTCATGTCGCACGTTTTTGGAAATTAAATAGAAAAAGACGAAACATGTAGAAATTGGCTGGCCCACGAAGCAGGGAGGGGTGTGCCCTATCGTATTCTTATTGCCAACACAAGTGTTATATCAGGCACGACTATATCTCACGTATAGTGTGAAGTAGCGCAACTTTCCCTCAAGCAGTGTCAGAAGGGGCCAGCCAAGCAAGGACCGCAGCCCTTGTGATTTTTTATTTCGTTTTTCTACATTTCTCCTTTATTTTATATTTATTTTTTTACCTTTTCTTAAATTTCTTAATATACTAAATACATAATAATAAAAAACTCTTTAAATAAAAATTTAAAAAATATGAACCATGCATTTGAAAATATTGCAGATCATGCATTGCATTTGCTTGTGAGAGAATTTCTGATTTTGGAGAGCCCCCTCCACCATATATTTACAGGAGGAGCAAGGGGTGAAAAGACCAAAAGGGGTTTGGATATTTCACCATGCCACATAAGGAGGGCTTGTTCTTATCCAACAAAATGGTGGAAGGAAGCCCCATGGGGGCCCCTCCAAGCCCATGGACGAAATTGGTTGCCTGCTTGAGGGGGTGGGGGGGGGCACCACCTTTACATCCACCTTATCCTCTCTGTTGACAGTTGCATGGCGATCCCATGCACGTACGTGCTCTCCCACGTACATGCACACGATCTACCCCCCACTGCGCACGTCGCCCAATCTCTCCTCTCTCTTCTCGAGCGCCATTGCGCCTCTGTACATTGTACTATATATTGCTGTCTATGGAATGAGAGCACCGAAGGTGCATTTTCTCTCCCGCATACTACTCTACATGGTATCAGTTACCAGGCCTCTCTAGACACCTCCTTTCCGCTGCCGTCTGCTCGCGGCCATGGCGCATCCTCCTCCACTGCCGCCGCCTCCTCCTCCACCCCCGTCTACTCGCGGCGGTGCTTCGAGCCCGATCCGCACCATGCCCCTTCTCACACCTGATGCACTTGCCCAGGGTGCGCTGCTCGCCCACCACGACACTGAGTCGAGCTCCTCTGCCGCACCGCCCAACCAGTCGCCGCTCGTTGGCGTATTCATCAACCAGCATGTCCCCATCGTGCTCAGCCTCAACCCCCCCAACTTCTCCCAGTGGCGTACGCTCTTCGAGGTTCAGTTTCAGAAGTCCGGCGTCACCGACCACCTCACCGGCTCCCCACGCCGCCCTGACGCCACCTGGCTCCAGGACGACGCCCACGTCCTCTCCTGGCTCTACAACCGGGTGAGCCTGGAGATCTTCGGCCTGGTGCACCGGCGCGGCGCCACTGCTGCCGAAGTCTGGGACGCCATCTGCTCCATCTTCCTGGAGAACCGCGAGCACCAGCTTGTCCTGCTCGCCATCGAGTTTCGCCGCATCGACCAAGGCTCGTCCTCCATCCTCTCCTACTTTGCCCGCCTCAAGGACTGTGATGACCGGCTGGCGGACCTCGGCGAACACGTCGGTGACTGCGACCAGGTCCTTAACATGATCCGTGGTCTCCATCCTCGCTTTCCCTATGCTGTGCCCATCCTGACCATGCAGTCGCCCTTCCCCACCTTCCTGCGCTGCCGCGCCTTCCTCCTCCTGGAGGAGAGCCGCCAAGCTGAAGAGGCCCCCCATCGCGCTCCACGCCGGGCGGGTCGCCCAAAACCCAGGCGGGGGCGGCGACCACAACAACCGCTCCGGCGGGGGCGGCCGTGGCGGTGGCGGCCACGGCAGAGGAAAGGGCAGGGGCTCCGTGCGGGGGCTCGACGTCTACACCGCGCGCGCCAGCACCTACTCCAGCGCCCTGGACGGGCATGGTCCACGCATGGCCCATGCCCTGGCGGCCCCATGCCCCTGGTGCGGGCATCCTCGGGCCCCATCCCGATGGCCCGGCGCCTTTCGCCGGCATTGCAGCACAGTACGTTGTCCTCCCCCACCTGCATCGGCTCCCCCGGCACACTGGCAGATGGGTGCGGTCCCTCCGCATCCCGTCTACGGCATCAACCATGGTGCGCCTGCCGCTGCCCCACAGCCGGCCTGGGATCAGGCCGCACTTGTTCAGGCGCTCAATGCCATGAGCATGCAGCAAGGGCAGGCACCGCCGAACTCCGGCGGGGACTGGGTGTTGGACTCTGGCACGACCTCACACATGGCTTCCTCCTCTGGTATGCTCTCGTCATCTCGCCCTAGTTTTTCTCCTGATATCGTAGTTGGTGATGGATCAACCCTCGCAGTCACACACATCGGCCAACACACCATTCCCACTTCCTCTTATCCTCTCTCTCTCCGCAACATTCTTGTCTCTCCTCACTTAATCAAGAATCTCATTTCTGTTAAAGCCCTCGCACGCGATAACCCAGTTAATGTAGAATTTGATGACTGTGGTTTTTCTTTCAAGGATCGAAGAACGAAGGCGGTGATCCTCCGCTCTGACTCGCCGGACGAGCTCTACCCACTCCACCCATCACACCCGTCTCAAGTGCCCCACGCCTTCACTGCAGTCACCCATGACACATGGCATCGTCGCCTTGGCCATCTTGGTGATGATGGCCTGGATTCCACTCTTCGCCGTGCCTCCATCGCCGCTCCACGCTCCACCGGCGAAGCCTGCACCGCCTGCCAACTAGGAAAAAGCCATCGTTTACCTTTTAGTTCTTCAGATCATGTATCTTACTTTCCGTTTCAGCTTATCCATTGTGATGTATGGACCTCGCCAGTACTTAGCTTGTCTGGTTTTCAGTACTACTTAGTCGTTGTTGATGATTACAGTCATTTCATGTGGACGTTTCCCCTTAAGCTGGAATCTGATGTGTTCCCCACATTGCGCGCGTTTGTTCACATGGTTTGCACCCACTTTAACCTTCCTGTCCTCACCGTTCAAACAGATAACGGGCGTGAGTTTGAAAACTTCGCCGCCCGTCAGTTCTTCTCTTTGCTCGGTATAGTTCTGCGCATGTCGTGCCCATACACATCGCCACAAAATGGGCGCGTCGAACGTGCTCTCCGCACACTCAATGACATCACACGATCCCTTCTCATCCATGCCTCCATGCCCTACTCCTACTGGGCCGAAGCACTCCAGACCGCCACCTTCCTGCTCAACCGCCGACCGTGTCGCCCGCGCCACCAGCACACGCCATTCTTCCTGTTGTACGGGGTACATCCCGACTACTCTGCCATGCGCGTGTTTGGCTGCCGCTGCTTCCCCAACATCACAGCCACATCCCCTCACAAACTGGCCCCCCGATCGGTCCCTTGTGTTTTCCTTGGCTACTCCCAAGACCACAAGGGCTATCGATGCCTCAACACTGCGACCGGCCGCGTCCTCATCTCTAGGCATGTTGTGTTCAACGAATCCAGCTTCCCTTTTCAACACAAACACGCCACGCCTGACCAGGACTGCCACCCTGACCTAACCGAGCTCATACCACCACTTACCGTCCCACGCCAAGCCCGCACGACCCCGCGTGCACAAAACCCTACGCCTCCCGTCACCGCCCAGAACCCTACCACCCCTCCCATCGCCGCTTCCACATGCGATAACCCATCGTTAGACACACCCTCACCAGCGTCTACACCCGCCTCGCCCACCGCAGATCACACCTCCCCCTTCCCTACGCCCACTCCAGCCACTCCTAGTACCGTTCCTCACCCTCCTCAACACACGATCCCCATCGCTCCAACGCACACGATGATCACACGTGCTCAGGCAGGCAAGTTCTTCCCAAACCCTAAATATCACCAAAACCTGCTCAGCACTGTCGCTTCCTCGATCTCTCCACTACCCAAATCCGTGCGTACTGCTTTGCGCAATCCAAACTGGCTAGCTGCGATGCAGGATGAATACTCGGTGTTGATGCAGAACCAAACATGGAGCCTTGTTCCCCGTCCTCCTGGAGCAAATATTGTGTCTGGCAAATGGCTTTTTCGGCACAAGTTCAAGTCTGATGGGAGTCTCGAACGCTACAAGGCCAGATGGGTGGTGCGTGGCTTCTCGTAGCGACCGGGCGTCGACTTCGACGAGACCTTCTCGCCCGTGGTCAAGGCGTCCACGATCCGCGTCGTCCTCACGATGGCAGCTTCTCAGGAGTGGCCCGTTCACCAAATGGACGTGAGCAACGCGTTTCTTCACGGCCACCTCTCCGAGCGCGTGTACTAACAGCAACCGGCCGGCTTCGTCGACGTGTCCAACCCCGACCACGTCTGCCTCCTCGACAAGTCACTCTACGGCCTCAAGCAAGCGCCACGCCTGGTTCGCCAGGTTCGATGCGTTCATCCGCACCCTCGGCTTCCTGGACTCACGCTCGGATCTGTCCCTGTTCGTGCTCCACAACGACATTGGGACGGCCTACCTTCTCCTCTACGTCGACGACATTATCCTCGATGTGTCGTCACCAGCTCTCCTTCGACGACTCCAGCAGCAACTCTCAGCGGAGTTCTCCATGAAGGATCTCGGAGCCCTCCACTATTTTCTGGGCATCGCAGTCACCAGGTTTGACGCCGGCTTCTTCCTCTCCCAGCGCGCCTACATCGAGGACCTGCTGGACCGTGCCAATATGGTGGACTGCAAGCCAGTCTCCACGCCGGTCGACACGCACTCAAAGCTGTCTGCCACGGACGGTGCGCCGGTGCCTGACGCCTTCGAGTACCGCAGCCTGGTTGGCGCGCTCCAGTACTTGACAATGACGCGCCCGGACACTGCCCACGCCGTTCACCAGTGCTGCCTCGTCATGCATGATCCACGCGCAACTCATCTCACTCTGGTGAAGCGCATCCTGCGCTACCTTCGCGGCTCGACGGACCTCGGTCTCCACATCCACCGCTCCGCCAGCCTCGACCTCATGGCGTACTCTAACGCCGACTGGGCCGGGTGTCCCGACACACGGAGGTCCACCTCAGGCTATGCGGTGTTCCTCGGCGATGCACTTGTGTCCTGGTCGAGCAAGCGCCAAGCCACGGTCTCCCGTTCGAGCGCAAAAGCCGAATACCGCGCCGTCGCCAACGCAGTGGCCGAGTGCTGCTGGCTCCGACAACTCCTCAGCGAGCTCCACGTCCCCCTCCCCAAGGCAACCGTGGTGTTCTGCGACAACATATCCTCTGTCTACATGGCGGCGAACCCCGTTCACCATCGGCGCACGAAACATATCGAGCTGGACATCCACTTCGTCCGGGAGAAGGTTGCCCTCGGCGAGTTTCATGTCTTGCACGTCCCGACCACGCAGCAGTTCGCGGATGTGCTCACCAAAGGGCTGCCTTCACCAGCCTTTTGCGACTTCCGATCCAGCTTATGCATCCGGCCACCAGATGCTGCAGTTGCGGCGGGGTGTTGACAGTTGCATGGCGATCCGATGCACGTACGTGCTCTCCCACGTACATGCACACGATCTGCCCCCCACTGCGCACGTCGCCCACTCTCTCCTCTCTCTTCTCGAGCGCCATTGCGCCTCTGTACATTGTACTATATATTACTGCCTATGGAATGAGAGCACCCAAGGTGCATTTTCTCTCCCGCATACTACTCTACACTCTCTCTCCCCTAAAAAAAACCTTATCCTCTCTCCATAAATAGGGAATTCCATCTAGAAGAAAATCTCATTAAAAACAAGAAAAAACTGAACAAAATAGGTGAATAAACCTAGAAAACTGAAAGATAAAACAAATGAAAACGGAAAACATAGAAAACTGGACCTAATCACGATGTCAATCGACCAAGCGACAACCAGCAAACGAGTGAACCCGTTACACGGGCCGGGGCAAAATGACGTGCGAGGAAAATAGCTTCACGCGCGCGGAGCGCACATCTTAAGGGAGTATAGCTCTATCGGTGTTACACTGTCCAGATCGCTGGTAAATGGACTGTAATAGATGCGGCCCATTGAAAATTATATAAATTTCCTTTATTTTTAAATAGTTGATCAATTAATAAATTCGAAAAAATATAAGCGTTATATATAAAATTATTTGGAAAAAAATACATATTGAATATAATTATTTGATTTTGATAATCTGTTATTTAATACCTTTGTTCGTATATTATAATTTTTTTATTATGAAAATTGTTCATGTTTTTCAATTATAAACTTCAGATTTTTACAAAAACTATTTTTCTAACTATGCATATTTTAATCACTCTTTTTTGATAAAGTACCCATATCATTTTAGAAAATATTAATGTAAATCAAAAAGTAGTCACATCTTAAAATATATACTTGTCGTTTCAAGAGGTCCTCTTTCAAGATAAAAACATGTAACTAAAAAGTTTTGAACTATTTTAAAATATATCCATGCCATTTTAAAAAGTTTTAAATTCCTTGAAAAATGTTAGTGTTGTTATTAAAAGAAGTCATGAATTTATCAAAAAATGAACTTGTTTTACTGAATATTTTGCTCAACAAATTTGAAAATAATACTATCAAAAAAAGTTTTGTAAATGCTGAAATGAATATTCCAAGAAAATATCCACATACATGCACATATATGTTAATGCATATGAAATAAAATATTCATCACTTAAAAAAATTGTTCAAAGCATGTATGTGAAATTTTCATATATTTCTTTTGAAGTTCGTAGTTTTCGTCAAAATTGATCCATACATGTGTGAATATTTTTACTATATTGTGGACACATATTCAAGATTTAAATAAAATAAAATAAAAAAACACAAATAAATTGCGAAAAGTATAGCAAAACGACAAAAGAGGAGTTGGAAACATAAAAGAAATTGAAAATGTGTAGAGAAGTAAACACAAAAGAAAAAAGAAAGTAGGAACAACAGTGAAAACAAAAATGAGCAAGAATAATGGCGCGAGGTACGCATTTGTTTGTTTGTATGATGCTTTCGGCGTCAGTAGGACTTCCCACCACGAGGTGGCATTACTGACCGAAGCGGAGCAAAATACCGTCGACATAAAGTTAGAGGAGTGCGATCAGGACAGAGGTGGAGTGCAGCATGACAATGGCTTCCCTTGAGCTACATCTGGATGACCAGGACTTCATTGTTGAATACGGGGTCTATTGGCGTCATAGAGATTATGGTGAGGATGAACCCCTTTGGAGTTGGCGTAGATCGCCAAGCTTGTTGTTTTCCAAGACTGATTCATGACCACGCTAATTTGGCTGACCATGTGCAATGCATGGGCTTGTTATAGAGCCAATATGTAGTAGTGTTTTGAACCGGGCTTGCTCCTTTCATTTAAAAATACATGAAAAAAATAGATGTTGTTGTTGTTGTTGTTGTTCTTGTTGTTGTTCCCCATCTCTCAATAAAAATTCCAGACAAATTTCGTCTATCGTATCGCACTCTCCTATAAAAAAAATCCAAATTATACTTTTGACATTGTAACTAGTCATTTTTTGTTATGAAAAAGTCATAAGTTTTAAGTTTACAAATAAGTATTCATATTACTCTAATTGACAGTAAAATGGAGTATGATGTTCAATTGTATACTCTCCGGTTTCTAATCGTCGCTCAAATCATCCACTATCCATCATCGACCGCCCCCTAAAACAGACATCTGCATTGGGACACATCGCACCACATCCCGAGCCCATGAATGCAACTCTATATAGTAAAGTATCGCCTGCGAGTTCAGGCCGACAATAAACTCTTTTCAAAACTGGAATACTTATAAAATCCTATTTATACTATAAAATTTGATTCATCTCTTCAAGGAAATCTTAATCAATATTTTCTATTATACACAGCAACTGTTTCAATATTTTAATTATACAATTTCGACTATGTTACCATGGGAAATATATTTGCGCCGTAGTTAATCCATACTTTTTGTAGTGAAGAGGTATTAGTTTTTCTTTATGGGTTCACCCTTGAAACTGCATGTAGTTAAATCGAATTGCTATAGATTAGAGAAAAATATAAAAGAACCAAATACTTAACCGTTTGGATTAATTTGTGCTACTTATATGAATTGTGTGTGTGTGTGTGTGTTTGCCTGCGTGCGTGCATGCGCCCTCGCGCGTGTATGTGTGTGTGTGTTTGTGTGCCAATATTACTAACCAAAGCTCGGATCCTAACAAATAACTTGGTAAAGGTTTCAAGACTGTGTGATTGCCTACGAACTGACAACTAAGTGTAAGAGCAATAAGTTTGTTCATAAAGGGACTTGTCCTGACTGTCAATTTCTTGGTGAAAATCTTAAGAGTAAGAAACACTTGCAACATGCAAATAGGTCAGTATTTCTGTATAACATCAATATCTACAACCCTTGGTTTTAGGGTGATGGTACAATAAATGCTCCTACTGATATCGACTATCTCTCCACAAAACAGAAAATTGCAATGGCTAGCTACTTGATAAAATTCAATAGGAAATCCATGAGGACATTCAACCAATGCCCTTTTTGCATGTCATCAAGAACATCTATAATTTGCTACTCCTCAGAATATCTGCCTAGTTGGATTTTTATCCTCCTTTGTGAGTTTTCATTTATCTTGACAAGCATCATCATTGAGTACGTATTAAAACCAGGTGCATGATCAAACATGTTGTTGAAACTGTCAGCAACATGCTTCAATAAATTAGCTCTACCCTGGATCACTTCATCCCCTTGTTGGGGAGAAAAGATCTATCCCCCCACCCCACACACACATTCTAATCAAGTTTGGGTTGCAAACCACCCACGAAATAAAGTTGTGTTATTCTTAACAAGGTTTTTTGACCTTGTAACTAATCATTTTTGTGTCACATAAAAGTCATAAGTTACCTGTTCAAAAAAAAATACTTTTACTCTAATTGTTGGTAAAATCAAGTGTTGAGATATGTTGAAAAAGTGGAAGACGTATCATGTACGTACTACATACATAGTACCACATATGTGAAGATTGCACAGCGTACCCCTTGTCGAGAATCATACATGTTGATGAAAATCAAATGCCAGCTATATACGGTCATGGAATATGACTGGCTTTTCATGACCAAGTTGTTTCTTTCTTTAATTTTTTCCCGCTCTGACAGCCACTACCCCTTCATTAGAAGCGAAGATACGGCGCAAGTTGGCGTAGTGGTGCAACCCACGTCGTCCCACAACCACTGCTACGTACCCCTCGATCGCACCCAACCACCTCCTCCACGTCCGACTCCTCTTCTTCTAGGTGGTCTCCATCGGGTCTCCCACCTCCCCTCCCTCCGTCCCATCGTGTACGCTACGTACGAGAAACCACCAGCCAATACCGCGTCCTCTCCTCTCCTCATTGCTGCCACCTCAACTGGCAGGAGACCGGACGGGTCAGATCATCAAGATGGATATCGGCGGCAGCAGCGGCGGCGGCGGCGAGGAGGAGGAGGTGGACCGGGCCGCCGGCGCCGGCAGCAGCCAGCCGCAGCGGATGAAGATCGGCTGGCCCACGGACGTGCGCCACGTCGCGCACGTCACCTTCGACCGCTTCCACGGCTTCCGCGGCGTCCCCGCCGAGCTCCAGCCCGAGCCCGCCCTTGCCAAGGCCCCCAGCGCCAGGTACACGCATCCTCCTCCCTCCTCTCGCCGTCTGTCCCAATCCATCTTCCTCCTCGGCATTCAATCATCGATGATCGTCTCCGTGTCCGGCGTGCGTGCGTGCAGCAAGACGGCGTTCGGCGTGTCGACGGAGTCGATGCAGTGCGCGCACGACGCGCGGGGGAACAGCGTGCCCACCATCCTGCTCCTCCTGCAGCGCCGCCTCTACGAGCAGGGCGGGCTCAAGACGGAGGGCATCTTCCGCGTGGCCGCCGACGGCGTGCAGGAGCAGCGCGTCAGGGACCAGCTCGACCTCGCCGCCTCCGTGCCGGACGACGCCGACGTGCACTGCCTCGCGGGGCTCATCAAGGCCTGGTTCAGGGAGCTGCCGGGGGGCCTCCTAGACGCGCTGCCGGAGGAGGAGGTTGCGCGCTGCGCCACGGAGGACGCGGCGGCTAGGTTGATCGGCAAGCTGCCGGCGGCCAAGGCGGCGCTGCTCGACTGGGCGGTGCAGCTCATGGCGGACGTGGCGAGCGAGGAGGCGCGGAACCGGATGGGCACCCGCAACGTCGCCATGGTCTTCGCGCCCAACATGACGGAGGTAATTAGTAATGCAGACTACGAGCTTAATTTTGATCATCTCTTCTTTTGAGTATCTAATTTTGATCATTTTACTTTACGAACATCTAGAACCATTTACATTTGAACGCCCAAGCAATATTCTTATTTCCCAATGATGAAATCTCACCAAAAAATGTGGGAAAATTTCAGTCATTTTACTTGGTATACTGTACACAGACATCTTGCATTCAAATGTGAGTGAATCGGGATTCAAATTTCTTCAAACTTACTGTATATTGGGGTCCATTCAAATTCAAGTGAAATCTCTACTGGAAAACAAGCATCTGCTTTCCAATCAAATCCACCAAAACATGTTGAACATTGCAGACGTTTCAATTATTTGTCAAAATATCCGGTATTTCGATCAAAACATTTGTCAGACTTCAAAACTTTTGTCAAGTTCAGACATGCATACTGTACTTCAAAACTTTTGTCAAAAATTTCATATGCTGGATAGTTCGATTTTCAGCCAAATTCTAGTGAAGATATCCACCCTCTGACCGAATTTAAACCTGGAGTTTCCTCTGACTGATCGACGTGATCGATGTAACTTATTTGATCCGGTTGCATGTGTTTTGCAGGAGGTGGATCCTCTGACGGCGCTCAAGTACGCGGTGCAGGTGATGAACTTCCTCAACCTGCTCATCGAGCGGGCGCTCCGGCAAAGGCAGCAAGACCAGAAGAAGAAGCAGCCTAAATAGTTAATTAATGGTCTGATTGACGCTTTGGTTAATTCGATTAGTCCCGTGGTTAGATAATTTCGTTCAGTTGGGTGTCCATCGACTAAGCTGACTTTGTATGTACCTGAGCCTAGCTAGGACCCAGCAAATCAGCTAGATGTGTGTGTGCGTAATCATGTCTGGTTTCTCCTTCGGATATTTGTGCTCGTTGAATGGTTAATTCGGCTTTACTTTCTGTTGTGTATGTGTCATCGCTCCCATTTTTCTTTGGATCGTATTGACCGTTCGATTTCGCCACTTAGGGCTGAGATCGAGCGATGTCTCACCATAAGAGCATCTCCAACAGCCGCGCTTCGCGCCGCGCGCAAAAAACTAGTTTGCCGCGCGAGCTTCGGCTGGTTTAGCGCGGCCGCCAGCGCTGGCTCCAACAGCCGCGCTAAAATGCAGCGCGCGCGACTCGCCGGGGCATTGTATATATGGCATTTTGGACACAAAATGAATTTGAAACATTCAAATTGCAATAAACATGACATATAAAATTTCACACAAACAAGTTGATGAATAAAAGTTCATGCCCACAAGTTCAAAATCATGCCCACAAGTTCATCCAACCAAGTTCAAAATGCAAACCAAGTTCAAGACACAAATGAAAGACACATCAATCCTCTTCCTCGTCTTCGTCCTCATCTTCCGAAGACGATTCTTCCGCCTTCGAAGATGAATCTTTCTCCCTCTCCTCATCACGCACCGCATCACGTGAAGCTCCGACGGTGTTGACAAGATCTTCAACGGCATCTTCATGGGAATGTGTGTGAGGAGGCACATCGAAAGACATTACACCCATGGCGGCCGGAGGTGCACCCATGCCTCCCACGAGAGAAGCAAAACTCATGCCTCCCATGGCGGCCATAGCATCGGGGGGTGCTCCAAAGCCACCCATGCCTCCCATGGCGGCCGGAGGTGCACCCATGCCTCCCATGGCACCTAAACCGCTCATGGTACCTCCGAAGCCACCCATGCCATCCATGGCACCAAGGCCACCGCCACCCATGCCACCAAGGCCACCGCCAATTCCACCGCCAAGGCCACCGCCACCCATGCCGCCAAGGCCACTGCCAAGGCCACCGCCACCCATTGCGCGAATCATGGCTCTTTTTTGGATCAACACTTCTTCACGGGCAAGATTGACATACTCCTTTTGCGCCTCATTGAGGTTAGATGTTTCCAAGAAGAACAAGTGCTTCTCCCATTCCAAAAACTTGGCTCGCTCCTCCATGGCCAACTTCCTCTCATCCAATGCCACTTTCCTCTCCTCGGCGGCCACCCTCCTCTCCTCGACCGCCAACCTCCTCTCCTCGGCCGCGGCATCTTGGTTCCTTGCCATTTTCCTCACCTCGTTGGCTTCTTTTCTTGCCTTCACAATAGCTTCCATAGCATTTTTGAGATCATCATCTCCTTTCCTCTTCTTCTTTTCGGTTTTGTCTTTCTTGCACCCATCCGGTCGTTTTGGCTTCGAGTATGAAACCGAGTTGGGTGTGGGGCTTCTCTTGCCGTCATCACTTGATGCGTCATCCTCCTCCTCATCATCATCATCATTCAACTCAATTGTTCGCTTGCGTTTGTTGCTCAAATGCAAATCATCCAAATCTTCACGCTTCTTCCATTTCTCATCATCCTTCAACAATTTGTAGCAATGAGGCAAGGTAAAGACCCTTCCTTTCTTGATCTTCCCCTTCTTGGTTTTCCTCTCCTCTTCTTTGAACAAGTTTTGTGCAATGTTGTACTACATGAAAACAAAACAAGTTAACACTTCGAACACCAAAAACAAGTATGATGAACATGTATGAAATGCCACTTACTCTATTGTCCTCATTTGTGCCACTTGGGTTCAAATGCCACTTACTCTATTGTCCTCATTTGTGCCACTTGGGTTCAACTTGTCAACCGCCTTTTGTGCGGCCGCCCACTTTTGACAATCTGAGTTGATTGTCGACCATCGGGACCGAAGTGATCTCTCGGAGCGGTCAATTCCACTCGCGTTGTGAGCATCAAAGTGTTCTTTCATCCGCCCCCAATAAGCATCTCTACTTTGATCACCTCCAACGGATGGATCCCTCGACACTTGCAATCAAGTATTGCATAGTAAGATGTCATATTTGTTGGTGTAATTGCCCGCTCTTCCTTCCGGCGCGTCGACAATGCCCTCACCCTCCTCGTCCACCTCGAACTCATGGTCTTCGAAATGGATGTCATTGGTTTGAGACCAATGCGAATTGTTGGAGCCAACACCCATAGTTGACATGTATGCATCATCGTTGAGACTACAAAGTTTTTTGAACAATGCAAATAAGCTATCTATATGAATGCATTGAAAAAATAACAAGAAAAGAAAGGTTGGAAAAAAAACTCTACCTTGGGGGAATTCGTCAAACACGTGGTGCGCGTCGGCGGCCGGCTCAACGAGTGAGCTTGTCGGCGCTTCGGTAGCCGCCGCGCCCGTCAAACGCCCTGCAAGCTTCTTTCCCCTCGCCTTCGAGCTGCTAGAGCCGTCCGCCGCCTTGTTCTTCTTCACGGGTGTCTTGCCCTTCTTCGGACGCACCGCATTGGGGAGCTTCGAGGGGGCGGCGGCGGCACGAGCCGGCGCCGGCGCGACGCACCCGTCGCCGTGGTCATCCGCGGCAGCAAGAAGAGGCTGTGCGCGAGGCCGATGCTCGCCGGAGCTCCGGCGGTGGCGAGGCCAACGCTCCCCCCGCTAGGGTTTCCGGCGGCGACGGCGGGGGAGGGGTCACGGCTGTAGGATGGGATGAGCGGGGTGCCGGCGCGTGCGTCCATAGGTGCAGTCGTCGGCGCCGGCGCGCGCGGGGCGTAGGAGGCGGAGATGAGAGAGTGCGGCGCGAGCGCTCGAGTGTGCCGCGTGCGGAAGCGGGCGCCCCAAATACACCGCGCGAGATAGCGAATCCGACCGCGCGCCCAACTCCTTATAGCGTGCGCGGTTATTGCGCGCCCACTGGAGCCACCCGCCGGGTTGCGTGCGCGCTAAAATGGCCAAATTTGCGGCACGGCGCTTGTTTAGCGCGGCTGTTGGAGATGCTCTAAGATTGTTCCATGGCCCTCCGCAGAAAAAAAAAGATGTTCCACAGAAAGATGTGTCGTTCTCTCCTAGAAATTTGAACAGGTATTTTCATTTTGTCGGAACAATGAAGTAATTGATCTTGTAGAAGTAATGTTGGTATATTGTTGCTTTTTTCATCCATGCGAGCCCATGGTTTTGTTGCCCGTATTTGAAAATGAAAATCTAACTTGCACAGTGACTCGTACATAAGAGCGCGTGAAAAAGCGTGGGTCACTCGAGTATAGAGGAGGTTCAATAGATGAATGTCGTTGGTCAAGAGTTGAGCAGAGATCTAGAGAGTTTTTGACAGCTGAAGTGAGACGATAAGATCAACAAATGTCAACTTAGCAAGTTTAATGCTGGATAGAAGTGTCGACATGAGTTCGAAACAAAAGCTATAACCAAGGACGCATGAATATCCGATGAATCGGTAAGACAAGACAGTTGCCAAGGGAGAGCATCACCTGAAGACGATGCAGAATTTAATAAAATGTGTGTGGGGGACAATGTGCAATGGGAAAAAATGGCACATTTCATTGCATGTCGGATCTCACGTATCGTCATTTCTCCTTGCTCATCGTCATATGGCTTCCACTCCGCTCTGGGCCAACATCCACTAGGCCATGTCTCACAAGATCAAAGACTCTGCTAGAATCTTGTATGGGGCGGGGACCGCCAACCACATTTACAACTATACAACACCAATCGGAAGCCAACACCATGATGCTACACTGCCAAAGGGTACTGCACCACCATAACTACCTCCTCGATTGTCTCTAACGCTAGCACACATGCGGCTCCTACAATCTGCGCCGCCTGAGCGGCATATCGAAATCAGCCGCACCTAGCACCAACATGCATATGTCCCACAATGTCCCGAGCTAGAGCCGAAGAAGTCCATCTCTCGTTCCTCCCATCTCACCCTCTATCTATTAGCCTTACGCCCTTACCTCCACACCTTGTGAAGGGTTAGAGTAATTACAACCTTTTAGCAATGACTAAAGGACGAGGAGGTGTTGGATTCAAATTGTTCTAAACAACATTTACGAAGAACAACCAATCTTTTGGCACAAAAGATCTAAAGGTGACTTCTCAAAGATCCAAATAACATATAACACAATTGTTGTTCATAGGGTTGTTAGTGAGGCAAAATATATAATATTTTCTCTGAAACAAGGGGATGAAGTGATCGAGTGTAGTAATGACTTAATGAAGCATGTCCTCATATGCATAAGAAAATTTTGATGCTACACTTGACTTCCAATGCATACTCGGGGATGACATTTTTGCTAGAGGATGAGAACTCAGGTAGAGAAACCTTTTTGAGGGGGATTATTACTCACATACCAAAAGTTGCAGATGTCGGTGCTATACATAAATAAGAGCATATTGACTTGCTTGTGTTGCTGAAAACTTTCTATCACACACGCTCGAAACCTCTGGCAAGATATTTGTTGGAATGTGATATTTGTATAGTAATATTTAGTTATTTACACGAAGACACACATATAAGTCAACTACATAGCAGAAATTAATAAAAAAAATGTAATAATTTTGTTCTATTCTATTTTTCTCTAATATAGGACATGTGGTTTAACCATAGATTTTCAACATCAATCAATCTCATAAAGGAAACAACTAACATCACTTCATCACAAAACATGGTTTAACCATCATGCCATTATATTTTTCCATGACATATAGAAGAAACGTGAGTATTGCAACTTTTGCAATATGTAATTAAAAATGGCTTAAGATGTTTGTGAAGAGATGACTTATAAATAAGTCAAAAAGTTTAGTACAATTAATTGTTTTATAACATTATAGTTTCCAATAGAAGAGAGAAAAATATACATGGTGTGTGTTAGTTGGCGATGTGTGTGCATATGACCATTGGATTGCAAGTGTGATTTAACTTTATTTTATTCCAATCTTCGGCAAACAATTTGTCTAAAATTATTATTTTATGTAAGCGAATAGAGGAAACATCTGTTTTGGTAGTTCTTTTAAGTCAGCATTAAGCACCACAAATTCAGACAATATAATCCATCGGGAAACCAGTGGAAAATATAATATCAATAACAAAATATTTGCAACTACATTTATTCAAACAAAAAACTTGTAAGATTACTCACAATGAGCATCAATAAATTTCCTATAATTGGCTGTGCACCACCTTGCTTTCAATTATTTGATACCTTATATCAAGAAATCAACACTATAGTAGCATGATTAACTCAGTTATCCCCGCATGTTGAATTTGTCAATAACGATTTTTAAAAATCCTTAATTTTGTGGATGTTGATGGCCTAAATGATGAAAGGGTGTTTATAAAAGTAGTGTATTACCATTGAGTATAAAGCGCTTTTAGGAATATCTTGGTCTTACAATTGTGGTTATCCGCTCGAAGGAAAGATGTTTCAAACATATTGGCTTAGGTCAAGAGCTGGAAAGGTCAAGGTTGTTGAAAGGAGTGAAGTCCTTGTCAAATATGTCCTTTAAGCTACTCCAACCTAGTCTATGTGTCGCTACAAAAATTCCCAAGAAATTATGCCGGAACCAGAGTTCTATCTCATCTAAATTTTGGTGGGGAGCAACATAATGGAGAACGCAAGGTCTACTAGATATCGTGGGACAAGATGTCCTTGTCGAAGAGAGCGCACATATTAGGGCTAGGAGATTTTAAGCCTTCAACCAGGCGTTGTTGGCTAATCAAGCCTTTAGTACACTCACAATGCAGTATTCTGTATGCACCTAAGTCCTCAAAACCAGGTATTTCAAGGACACAACATTTATTAGACACTTGCCCTAGGAGGGAGGGTCATTGACGTGGAGAAGTATCTGACATGAGTTGATATGAAGAATAGGTGATGACACTCAAGTCGATGTGTGGGAAGATAACCGGATCCCACATGCAAGTGCTATGAAGCCTATTGGTGTTTTGAATCCAAGAAAAGCATTCAGGGTCTCTTATCTCCTTGATGACCATGGTATGAACCGGAATGAGGAGTGACTAAATTAGTTTTTCCTTAATAGTGATACGTATGATATGAAGAAAACACACCTGGATGGAGTTGGACAGGACGATAATATTGACTAGAACTTTACCTGGAATGAAGTCTTTACTGTCTTCTCAACATAGCACCTTAAGATGTCACTAAAGAAGCTTCAAACGGACGCCACATAGTGCTCTTCCTTAGTTGCAACCCACAAGGGTTGGCTCGTGATATTGAGAACAGACATACCAAAGAAGGTTAATAGTGCACACTTCATGTTTGCTAAAGAACATGCTTGCTATGGGAGTTCACAAGCGACAAACTAAACCTAGAGTTTGGGAAACCTAAAGCGGCCTAAGCCACCATGCTTATGGCGGTGCCACCATGCTCCACGAGTTTGGGAAAACCTTAAGGGATGCTACCATGTTGCGCAAGTTTGGGAAAGCTTAAGTGGTGTCACCATGCTGCATAAGTTTGGGAAAGCCTAAAGCTCACTTAGGGCCTCTAGTATCTATCATCGCCTCCCTTCTTTGTTGTGGCGCAGAAGTTGCACAAGTGGTTGTTGGGTTGGATCGGGCAGGCAAAGTCACAAGATAAAGAGTTGGTTATGATGGGTATTTTCCAAACATGGTTAGTAAGGAAAGTTGCCAGGGATGGTAAAAGGACCGAGGAACCCAAACACAATTGCTGAAAAGGCATGCCACTTACTTGAGGGATATCACAACTGTAAGGAGGCACATAGTTTCCCCTACTCAGCAGGGGGAGCACTGGCGACTTCTAGACGAGGGATGGACGAAAGCAAATGTCAATGGTGCTAAACTCAGTATGGGCCTGAGTCCAAAAGGCCAAGTACTTCAAGGGCTTCAACATTTTATCTGACACTTGCCCTAGGAGAGAATCGTTGATGTGGAAAAGTATTTGCTACGAGTGCGATCTTCTCAAAGATGAGTTGATACGGAGAATAGGCGATTACACTTAAGTCAGTGTGTGGTAAGATAATTGGATCCCGCGGGCATGTGCTATGAAGCCTATTGGTGTTTCGAATCCAGGATAAAAACATTTGTAATCTTATCTCCTTGATGACCATGGCATGAGATGGAATGAGGAGAAACGGAGGAGCTGGTCGGGACAATTACATTACCTCAAACTTCATGCAGAATTACATCTTCACTGTCTGCTCGAGATGTCACCAAAGAATATTTGAACGGAGCCACAAAGGGCTCTTCCTCGGTTGCAAATTAACCACAGGGGATGGCTCGTGTTGTTGAGCATAGACGTACCAAAAAAGATTAAAGTGCACACCTGATGTTTGTTAAAATACATGCCGGCCTACCCGCAAAAAGAAATAAATACATGTTGGCCATGGGAGTCGAGCTTCACAAGCGGCCAATTGATACGAGAGTGTTTGTGTTGCCTACCGGAGGAAGGAGACGACCCTGCACCGCTTATGTTGATGTCAACATGTTGTGCATGTTTGGGAAAGCCTAAAGCTGGCTTAGGGCATGTAATCTCAATGACCGCCTCCCTTTGTCGTTGTGACGCCGAAGTTGCACAATTGGTTCCTAGACTTGATCGGGCAAGCAAGTTCATCAAAGAAAGAGTTAGTTATGATGGGTGTTTTTCCAGTGGTGAATCGTGATTAAGAATGAAGATCTTCAGGGACGGTAAAAGGATGAGGACCCAACACAATTGCTAAAAAAGCATGAAACGTACTTGAGAATTAAGACAATGTTAAGGAGCCATACATAGTTGCCCCTACTTGGTCGTGGAAGTATTGGCGACCACACGAGGGATAGACGAAAGCAAGGGATTTGCTAGCTTGCCAGTGTGTGTGGCGGAATTGACAACTGAACTAAGCATCCCGAAGTTCATATTAAAGACATACAATTAGGAGATAATGCACTGAATAGATGGTTCCACCGATTGAAAAGGCCAAGAAGGAGCTAAGTTCCATGAAGGAATACAAAGTGCTTCGGCCGCTGCATTCTGCAACCAGTGGAGTGCATATTCTGGTGAAAAAAAAGTGGCGTGTTAACAAACTCTGTAAAACATGGTCGCATGTAATCTGATTGCATCTCGAACACAAACGCTGTAATATCAGAATATTCTGGCGAAAAAGTGGCGTGGTAATAAACTCTGCAAAATATGGTCGCATGTAATCTGATTGCATCTCTAGCATGGACACTATAATATCATAATATTTCAGGGCTAATTAGATAAATATCACTTCAATTATGGCGATTCAGAAAAATGCCACTGCAATTTATAAACTCCAGAAAATGCCAGATCACTATAATTGAAGTCAGATTTATCTAATTAACATAACATTTTAAAGGAAAGCCTTATTTTTTTACATGGTAATACGTGTCTCATTCATATCATAAAGAACAAAATACAAGTCACGCAAGAACCGACATGACAAAACTGAAAAGATAGCAGAACATCTCTGAGCTTGACACTAACATCCGTCACCTGCCTCCGGCACCATCACAACAACCACCGAAGAAAAGAATGACAGATCACCTCCTTACCCGAGCTCGACGCGGCTCCATCGCCGATATGCAGCTTTGCGGACCTCCAAGGTGGCTCACCAAAAGTCAAGCCATTGCCGTTGAACGAATCAGACCGTGGCAACACCCCGGACACGCCATCGAACTCCAGATCTGGCATCCCACCACGAACAAGACGTCGAAGGAGGAAACCATACCTGCCATCCACGAACCACGAACCCAGCACACATTACGTCTTCCAGATGTCGTTGATGCAGACCATAATCTGCATCCGCTCCTGGACTGCCTCCCAAGCTCCATGCCGACGCTGGAGCAAACGACGTCGCAACGGCGGAGCCCGAGGACACATGTCCACCACGAGGATGCCGCCGCCGCCACGCCATACTTGCTTGAACAGACTGATTTCCAAATCCATCTCCAACCACAAGACCAATGGCCTCATCAGGGAAGGATCCGAAGAATATTTATTCAACGCCGCCATCGTTGCCGCCGAAGCGAAGACAATGAACAACCTAAAAATCTAAACTACAGAAGTAAAAACGATTCACGCGCGTGGATCCGGCAACCCCCCTCACTACCAACGACCGAGGTCGCCGGCGGAGGGAAGCCACCGAAGGACGGCGCTGAAAGATGGCCGCTCCTGGCGGCGGCTAGGGTTCCAGCCGCCAGGGAGCAGGGAGAGAGAAAAACGCTTCGCACGATACACCTTGACGGATGAGTCTGATTGGTCTAAAGGAAAACCCTTCTGGTAGTTGTATATCTCTGTCTCTACTACAAAAGAAACGGAGCGTTCGGTTTCTCCTCTTACGTCGCTCGCGATCGTCGTGCCTTGTTCGCTCGCCCCGTCTAGACGCATATGGGCCGAGCCCCGCAAAAGCCCACATCGATCTGGCTAGGTAGGTTAGCGTCAGCTCCAACCCACCTCTCCCAAGTCCCAATCGCTCCTCAACCGCCGCTCGTCTTTCTGCCGCTCGACCCCCTTCACCGCTGCCCGCCCTCCTCGGCCCGACCACACCGCCGCACTTGCCGCCGCGGCTGCTGGTCCGCCGAGGCCTACCGCCCCTAGCCCACATCGTGTTGATCTCTCCGATCTGGCGGTTGTGCCCATACCAGCCTTGCCGGCGTCGCGGCCGTTATCCACGTCGACCTCACCTCCCAAAAGCGGCGGCGTGTCCTTCTCGTTGCTCCAGCGACAATTGCTCCATCACGGTGCGCAAGATCGGCGAGTTGTGGCTGGGACTACATGAGGCGCCCGCGAAGAAGCAACGGAACTGGTTGGAGATGCGGCACCGGCCGAACAAGACCCATGGGTAATTGATTAATTAGTAACTGATATAATCAGATGATTTCTTGGCAATTGGTTGGGAGGCTGCATGGTGTTTCTTAGATGCCTTTTTTCCCTGTCATCAAAAGAATAGAGTGCCATATCATGATACAAATTCATTCAAACTCTTGTGTTTGCACTCAATTTGATTTCTATTTATGCATGATTAATCGTTACTATTATGTTTGGTCATGCAGATTGCACGGAGAAACTCATGCAGATTGCTAGCTAGGAAACCATGGCAGTCATGAAAGCGAGGAAAGCAATCAAGAGATCAACTTCCACCGACGCCGGAGCCGGAGCCAGCAGCTCCATGCCCATGGCGCCTCCGCCCAGTCCCGGCGGGTTTAACGAACTCAAGCAGCCATCGCCGCTGCCTCCCGACGTCTACTTCAACCCGACAAATGCGGATAGTATGGGGTTCCTCAACCGGTGGATCGCCAGCGACGACAAGATGCCGGACACGCGGGGGTTCATCTTCCACGCCGACATGTACGCCAATGGTCCCTACGCGTTGCAGCAGCTTCACCTGCCGGCCAGCGCCCGCGCGGGCTAGCACACTTGGTGGTTCCTCGGCGAGTCCAAGTTCCAGAGCCCGTGCACGGCGACCAAGAACAAGCGCGCCGACCGCAGCGTCCAGACCGGCGGGTACTGGCGGCTGGAGCATACCAAGGAGGAGCTTCCCGAAGAGCGAGGGCTTAAGAATAGCTTCGGGCTCTACTGCGTCCCATCCCCATCCTAGAAGCGCAAGACGCCATGGCTCATGTAGGAGTTCACCAGCGACAGGGATAGGGGCACCGGCAGGAAGTGCGTGCCTGCGCTCCACAAGATATACGTCACGCCGCGCACCACTGACGAGGGCCTGAGGGGAGTCTACGGGGAGGACGGCGTGACGGCGGGCATCAAGAAGCCTGTCCCGGCAGACTATTTCGCCGCTACCGCCACATTGCTGCCCCCGCGGTGTGTCCGTGTTCTCCGGCAAGAGCAAGATGAGCTGGCACAGGCATCGAATCTGCCGCCTTCGCTCCCCGCCTCTTCCTCATTACGGCCGCGCGCGACGGCCAAAACTTCATGAAGGTATTTGAATGTGGTATGGATCAATGGCATAACCATGTGTCTTATATAGCATATTGCTTAGATGTGAGGGGCAGTAGCAGTAAGGGCCTTCGTTGCCTTACCTCCTCCCTTTCCTCTAGCCTCGTCGAGTCCATCGGCTGGAGTCCACATGACCAGCTTCCCCCCTTCGTGTAGGTGAGGCAAGGAGATAAACAAATCCGGCAAGCGCTTGCAGAGAACGAGGCCAACGTTGTCGCTGCCAGCGGAGTCCACGCCATCGTCTACCTCATCTTGTCTTTCTGCGGTACGGCAAAACAAATCACACTCAGTTCATTTCTGTACACATGCTTTTGTTCCAGTCATTTTTGGTTCCCAGGTTGATTCACTTTCCTATAGCTTCTACATTTGTATCATTTATTTCTGAAGTAATAGAGTAGGTTTGAGATTATGTTTTTCTAATGAATTTCAGTATATGAATGGGTTGTATAGTATCTGTAGTTAATACTGTCCACCATAATTTACACTTCTCATTTGATAATGGAAATAATTGTAGGGAATAGCAAAGCATAAGCTCAAATGGTTTGGTTATTTAACTGGGTTTTCAGTTTTCTCATAGACATCTACAGATTTGGACCAACAAGACATGATGCTCGGCGGGTTATTTAACTATGGTCTTTCTTCTTCATTATCAATTCGTCAGCTCTGCTGCTGGGAGACGCAGACCTCATTGGAAAGGAAATAACTTGTAGAGGGCGTATAAGGAGATGCCAATAGAAAATAGATGAGTTGAGTTTGTGTTTGGAGATCTCAATGAAAAAGAAATGGAGAGTGTAGAGTGGTAAGAGGAGGAATCGAGCCAGTCCTATTTTATTTTATTTTGAGCTTGGAGCCAGTCCTATATTTGTCACAAGACGCGATGGACATTTGCTTGATGCCCATCCCCAAAAGGAAAATAAAAAATATTCGATTGTTGCATTCAGTTTTTTTATGGGGCTGAAAGAGTCTTGTTAGGGTGCACGTTCATTATAATAGAGGTGGAATTTTAATATAATCACCACAAAGCTATATTATTATCCAGTGTAACTTTTCTCAATATATTTTGTATCCCGTAGTGCGGACGGGTATTCACCTATAATAATATTAGAAAGTCAAGAATGTCAGCATATACCCCGTTACAATGCACGGGTAACTAAATCATGGGTACAAACTGATAAACATTTGTATTCATATTCATATGAACATGCAATAACAAACTAATATACTTCTAGAATATTTATATCCCGTTGCAACGCACGGGCATTGTAATGAAAAAAAGGAAATTCGTTTCGATACCGACGTATTATTACGCGAAGCAAAAAGGAACCGACGTTGGTGCTAAGCGCAACGAATAAACGGACAAAAGAGCAGGGGGCTTCCCGCAAAACGCAACCCCCGTCCCGCCCCGTCCCTCCTCTTCCTCCTCAGACAGGCCCTCCCCCTCGCCGCCGCCGCCGCCGCTCCGGTTCGCCGCCGCCACCGCCCCGCAGGTAACAGCGGCTCCCGGCCCTTCTCCCCCGCGCCCCGAAAACATCGAGATTAACTGTTCCGCACTTCTCGATCTGTGACCCGCCGCCCGGCGAGTAGCCGCTGAAATCTAGGGTTCCTCCTCCGCCCTCCACCCTCCCCGCGCGGGTAGTCTAGCTGTTCCGGGCAAGGGGGCTGCCACAGTTCGTCCAGTCACCCCGGGCTCTTGCTGCACGGGTCTCTAACAGAGACTTAGGGTTGCTGCTGATTTGGTTTGTTTCCCTTCCGCAGCTCGCCGCTGGTTTCGCTTCGCGTCGATGGCGGAAGAAGCAGCTGCCAATGTAAGCATCCATCCCGCGCTCGCAATTTCTCCTTACTTTTATCTCTGGGTGTATGGATGTCTTGACTAGTGACTGACATGTTCTGTTTGCGGCGGCAGGTGAAGAAGGAGGAGGAGGAGTTCAGCACCGGGCCCCTGTCCCTGCTCCTCATGAGCGTCAAGAACAATACCCAGGTGAGCATGCCGAGTTCCTGCTTGTATCGTCACCCCAGCTTTGCCAAGGGCTGGGATTTCCCTTTTTTTTCTGTACATGTCTGTCTGCACCTGTTTGAATTGAACACTCGCTTGGGTCCTAGTTGTGTGATATTGTGCCTGAAAATCCAATCGACTTAGTTGCTTGTGATGAATCCTGCTGTGGAAGTGAACATTGGTTTCGTCAATCGTGTTTGCTAATAGTGCTGCCCTCCCAGTGCTGTGAAGCTGAATGCCCTGGTGCGCAATATATGCGAGTAATCAATTTAGTTCCTGTGCAGCGTATAGTCCTAGTGTTATTGCAGCATAAAATAGGTCGTTTTAATAACTGAAACAAATGCAGCTCTGTAATCCGAAAGTTAATTGCATTCAGTTTGGCTGAATCATAGTTTTCTGTAACCTGAAACTTAGCACAACTCTGTACATATTGTTGCAAATGAACTGTAGTTCCGTGGATTGCCTTTGCTAATAATGATGTGCTCTTTGCCCTGCAAAATTAAATGCCCCGGTGCATAATGTGTGAGCAATCAACATGGTTTCTGTGCAGCATTTGTCCTAGTGCTATTGGTGCATATAGGATACACCCTTTTTTATGAAGTGAAACAAATGCAACTATTTGATTTCGACAATTGTATTTGCTAATAGCGCTGCCCTCTCAGTGCTGCGAAGTTAAATGCCCTGGTGCGTAATATGCGAGTAATCAATTCAGTTTGGGTGAATCATAGTTTTCTCTAACCTGAAATTTAGCACAACTCTGTACACATTGTTGCAAATGAACTGTAGTTTCATGGATTGCCTTTGCTAAAAATGATGTGCTCTTTGCCCTGCAAAATTCAATGCCCCAGTGCGTACCGTGCGAGTAATCAACATGGTTTCTGTGCAGCATGTTTCTGTGCAGCATTTGTCCAAGTGCTATTGATGCATATAGGATACACCCTTTTTATGAAGTTAAACAAATGCAACTATTTAACCTGAAAGCTCTCTTTTGCAATGTATTGATGCTGCTGCGCAAATGAACCGTGCCTTTCTTAAATTGTGTTTGCTAATAGTTCCTGCGTATCATAGGCCCTTTTATTAGCCAAAAGAAATGCAACTCCGTTACCTGAAAATTATCTTTTATCAAAGTTCATCTCTTGTCTGAAATTTGAAGGTGAATCAAATGCAATGGTCCTCACCTGATAGTATTGCGTTGTATTTTGACAAGTGTAATTCTGTATTGGTCATATTGCTGTGTGTTTCTTGCATGTACCACTGCTATGGTATTATATGGTTACTAAATTGAAAATATCTTGAATTGGAATTGTTGTTGTCGGTTGTGTTGTCATATACTTAACTAGGTCGGTCTGTTTAGTAGTAGCTACTGTAAAATTGGCTGCAAGATTAGTTACTGACTGTTTAATGAAGCCTCAATGTTTGAAATGTGTAGCCAGTTATGAACCCTTGGGTGAGCCCAATGCACACCATGAACCTTGATTTGTACATGTATATTGATGCAAACAAAAAAAGTGCTATTAGCTGATCCGCTTGATAGCTGCTACAAGTCTTATTGTGTATATGTCTGCGTGCTTGATATGATTCTGTACTTCTGTAGGCAGGCTGTTTTACGTAAATGTTTCATGTGTGTAACCTTACACCTTTGCTTGCTGCAAAAACGCATGTTACACTCTTCTACGCAGTATAATAAATAATGAAGAAGTAGATCTCTAGGTGACTGCATGTCTACACTTGCATTGACTACAGATGATGTTTCCCACATTAGCCGTTGTACTGACATTGTATGGTCTCTTCTGCCTCAGGTGCTTATCAACTGCCGGAACAACAAGAAGCTACTGGGTCGTGTGAGGGCATTTGACCGTCATTGCAACATGGTTCTTGAGAATGTTCGGGAGATGTGGACTGAGGTATGTGCACATTACCCCAACTTCCACGCTGCTTCCTTATCTACGAGCTTATTGTTGTGACTGTTCGCTAACATCCCCTGCTCTCGTTACAGGTTCCAAAGACTGGCAAAGGCAAGAAGAAGGCCCTTCCAGTGAACAAGGACAGGTTCATCAGCAAGATGTTCCTCCGCGGCGACTCGGTCATCATTGTTCTCAGGAACCCGAAATGAGTTAGACGATGATGACGACACATCGTACGCCCAGAAGAGTCTCTTTGCTATGTAGTAACAGCTTGTAATACTGAATACTCCAAAACAGTGAGTGCTTAAGAGATGATATCAAGCCGAGATTAGCAGCATCGATTACCGGTCCAGTGTTGTAGTTTGGGATGTTCTGAGTTTTGCCTGTCCTGTATCTAAATTGCACTCGTTGTTTCTACTCGGATCATCAATATATCGGCAGAACACAATTTAAGTTTGAGAAATGTTTGATTTGCCGTTGATTCCGAGTTCAGTGAAATTTGTGATTGCCCATCTTAACTTGCACCGGCGGTTTTCTATTTGGATCATCTATATATCAGCTGAAGGCAGTTTAAAATATCAAATATGTTTGATTTGCCATTGGTTTCAGTTCGCGAATTTGTAATTTTTTGCTCTTTGTACAGGGCTTTGTCGTTTGCTCGTCGTTTTAATCACTTTATACACATGATTTTTTAAATATTTAGCGAGAGAACCAAAAGAAACCAGTCTAAAAAGCAAAAGCACGGACTAAAGGATTAGTATGTTAACTGTTCTGTTTAAGCATAACAGGGTCCATAGCTCAGTGGTAGAGCAATTGACTGCAGATCAATAGGTCACCGGTTCGAACCCGGTTGGGCCCTCCCTTGGTTTTTTTTTTTGAATTAATTTTTGCCTCAGCCATGCAATACTTCTGTCCTTATTGCATCTTCATTTTATATCCCTTGGTTCTAAAAATAATTTGAACTCTGGGAATGAGCATCAATCTCTCAGCTATGTGCGAAATCAAACGGGACGCCTATACAAAAGGCACAGAGGTGACAGCATGAGGTCTTCTTTTTGGAGGGTTAGCATGAGCTCAACTTACAAGAAAATTTAGATACAAGTGAATTCATAGTAGTGAAATAGGATATCACAAGACAATTTAGATAAAATCAAGATTTGTTCTTACACTTTTGTTTTGCAGTCCTTGAGATATAATAATCCAGAAGTTGGGAATGGGGATAGTGGTCTTATCTTAAGTACTAGGAAATCATTTAAAAAAAATCTTAATTAAAAATAGAAAGGCAGTTCGTTTTATTCTCTCTTTCTCAACCACGACACAGAAAAGGGCATGTTGGTGACAGTGGCGGAGCCAGAAAATTTGTATTAGGGGGCCCGAGGGATGTAGAGGCAGGTTAGAGAGGGCCAAATCATATAAAGACATGCTTTTAGCAGCAAATAACCATGAATTCTGCACTGTTCATCAGTAAATTAACTGCAAATCCTTGATGTTAGGGGGGGCCAGGGCCCCTGCTGGTCCCCCCCCCCCCCCCCCCCCGTCTCCGCCACTGGTTGGTGACCTGAAGCATCGAAACACAATCATCTGCGACGGCGCCCAACTGAACTTAGCTCACCTTCTTGGCCTTATCGTGTCGGAAGCTAGTTGATGTGTGCTGACAGGCGAGAAAGGGACCGACCACTCGGCCCCCCGGCAGTGATGGAGGCTAGCGGCTAGGGATGTCGGGTTGTAATCTATGGGTGTGGCCCATCGTTGGGTTTGTATAAACTCTTTTTCTATCAATGCATCGAAACACAAGGCTCTTTACGTTTCTTGCGGAAAAAAGTGTCTCTCTTCCAACCTAACAAAAATCATAGTGCGAGCAAAACTCACACACTACACATTCTCTTACATTTTTTTTTGAACCGGGCTTTACCCCTTTCCATTGCCAAGAACGGAAATACAACCAGTTCGAGCGAGAATGTCAGGAGGAGGGAAAGAAGTAAAGCGAGTTCAAGCACTACCAGGAAACCCACCATACTCGCTCGCCATCGAAACGAGTATCATGGGGCAAAAACCTGGTAGCACATCATAACATCTAACCTATTACAATCACAAAAGCTCAAGAACAAGTATCAGAACCCAGCAGCAAAGTCTAGCATTTATATGGTAATCTCGCCAAGAGAATCCAGCATCGGGGTTGTGCGCCTGACTCCTTTCTTCAAGCGCCCTGGATTGGTTGCTTGATAGCGCCGCACACCTTCATCAGCTTCATCGTGCCAGTTCTGATCATCTCGGCTCCGGAGCGAAGATCCTTGGCGTCCTCCCCTTGCTGAAGCCCTGCCCAGTAAAGAAGAAAGGAACACAAAGAAAACACAATCTCAAAAGGAGTCTTGATTTGTTTCTTTTCAAAGGTAGCTCGGTTGCGCGCCAACCAAATCGCCCAACACACAGCAGCCAGACCTACTGTGTAAAACTTCTGTCTCCCAGGAAGGAATTTGTTGCACCACACAAAGTACTGCCAGTAACTCGACGGACATCTATCAGTACCAAGAGCAACTCCAATCGACCGCCATACAATTCTAGCCACAGGGCAATTGAAGAATAAGTGTTGCATCGTTTCAACCTGTTTGCAGAAGGAGCAACAGGGGTTCCCTGGCCATTTCTTTTTCCTCATGACATGCCTAGTGAGAATAGCGTTTTGCGACATCTGCCATAGGAAGATTTTGATTTTAAGAGGGATTTTGGCTTTCCAAATCCATCTATAATGGCAACCACTAAGAGGTTCCTCCAGCATCTTATACACCGATTTCGTGGTGAACTTGCCATTCTGGTTAAGGCCCCAGAATACACGATCGCTCCTCTCGACGAGGGGGATACTGCAAACTGCAGCACGCATATCCTCCCATTGCTTGGACAACTCAGGAGTAAGCCTACGTCTGAACACGTGGTGTCCTCGAGCCTATATTTTTTATTCAGGGTCCACGTAGGGTAGTTGCATATCTCAAACAGATGAGGGTATTGGTCCTGAAACGGGGTCAGCCCATTGATTGGATCTTTCCACAACCTTATCAGGTTTCCAGCACCAGTTTCGATCTTCCTGCCCATCATATAAATGTTTTTGATTTTGAGTAGGGCCTTCCAACAAGGCGAGTCAGAGAATTTGGGGGAAACTTCAGCAACAGATGTGTTTTGAAGATATCTGGCACGGACTATATCCTGCCAGATTCCTTTTTGTGTCTCTAATTTCCACCACCACTTGACCATGAGACTGATGTTTTGTTTTCTAAGGTCTTTAATGCCCAAACCCCCTTTATTTTTGGATCTACATATCTTGTTCCACTTGACAAGATAGTATCTCCTCTTTTTGTTACATCCTTGCCAAAAGAATCTGCGCCTGTGTTTATCCAGCCTCTCGATGAAGGTCTTGTTCATAAGCCACATAGACATATGATATAGCGAGAGCTGGGTGACAACAGAATCAAGCAGAGTGTGTCTCCCTCCCATTGAGGCAGCGTTTCCAATCCAGGCATCGATTTTTTTAGGTACTTATCAACAATGAACTCCCAGTCCGAAGTTTTAAGATTGGCATAACTCACAGGCATCCCCAAATACTTAAGTGGGAAACTGCCAACCTCACAGTTAAAGATTTTTGAATATTTTTCTACCACATTATCATCTCCTCCCACAGTTAGGATCTCGCTTTTCTGGAAATTAACTTTCAATCCGGACATCATTTCGAACATATATAACAGCAACTTCAGGTTGACTGCCTTCTCCACATCATCCTCGATACATATGATTGTATCGTCCGCATATTGTAGAATTGCCACCCCATCAGGAATCAAGTCGGCCGCCAGACCAACAATCAGTTTACTTTTCTGGGCATTTTTAATCATTTTAGCGAGACATTCAACAGCTAAGTTGAACAGAAAGGGGGAGTGCGGGTCGCCCTGCCTCACCCCTTTTTTGCTTTGAAAGTATGGCCCAACACTACCATTTAGTTTAATGCTGACTGTCCCATTACGCAGGATTTGTTCAATCCAATTGCACCACTTATCATCAAAACCTCGCATCTTGTGGCACTCCAGAAGAAAGTCCCAGTTTACCTTGTCATATGCTTTCTCAAAGTCCAGTTTAAGCACAATTCCTACTCTCTTCTTAACATATGTGTAGTTAAGAAGCTCATGTAAGGACAAGACACCATCCATGATATTTCTCCCTTTAATGAAGGCGTTTTGAGTAGGACTAATGAGTTTGTTTGCATAAATAGCAACTCTACGATCAAGGACTTTCGTGATTAACTTGTATGGGCATCTCAATAAGCATATAGGTCTATATTGCTGAATCTTCTCAGCCCCAGAAATTTTGGGGAGAAGAGTGATCACCCCATAGTTCAACCTTTGAACATCCAACGTTCCTTGGTGGAAAGCTCTAAACAGGGCCATAATATCATCTTTAACTATGTCCCAGCACACCTGATAAAATTCAGCAGGAATGTTATCAGGCCCGGGGGCCCTATTGGGAGCCATATCAAACAGAGCCTCCTTAACCTCTTGCTCTGTAAACTCTCTACATAGATCCTTATTGTCTTTGTTATCCAATCTCTCCTCAGGGGACCAGATTCCCGGGTCCAGATGTATCTGGTTACTGGGAGCTGGCCCAAATAACTCTTTGTAGAACTCAGTGGCACGGGCAACCAGGTTGTCCGTGCCTTCAATCAAGGTCTCCCCTACCTTGAGTGAATGTATAGTATTTTTCCGTTTCCTCCCATTGGCAATTTTGTGATAATAGTCAGTATTCAGGTCCCCTTTGAGCAGCCAGCGCTCATGGGACTGTTGAAGCCAAAAAATTTCCTCGTTAACTAGGATCTCGTAAAGCTCGGCGTTGATATCCATCTTTCTACTATATAAGTCAGGAGGCAACATATCTTCTTCTTCCATTTCCTCAAGCATGGCAAGTTCCATACGTAGGTCCTCCTTCCTTTTCTTATCATGACCATACTTATCAGAGCCCCATCCTTTAAAGTATGTTTTAGATCTCTTCAGTTTGATATTTAGAATATCAATGGGATCAGAGGATGTAACCTTCCTCGCCCAAATCCTACTCACAGTAGGCAGAAACTTTTCATCTTTAATCCAGGACAGGTTGAAACGAAATTCACGCGGTTTCGGAGCTTCGCGCCCTTCTTCCCCAGAGGATAACAAAAGAGGATTATGATCAGAGATCTCACGAACTAATTTCTTTACAGATACCAGGGGAAAAATATCCTCCCAGCATTCTGACATGAGAATTCGATCAAGTTTCTCCAGTGTGGGGTGATTCTGGTTATTGGTCCATGTATACTTCCCCCCACTGATGTGAATTTCCCTAAGAGCTAGTGTATTGATGATGGAATTGAACAAGTCAGTGGCTTTATTGTTTGACATCTTCTTATTCTTCTCTCCCGAATGTCGTAGGATATTAAAATCCCCTCCTACTATGTAGGGTACGGTCATGCCACTGCAACAGGAAGCTAGTTCAACTAGGAATTCATTCTTGAATTCATCATGCGTCGATCCATAAGCTACCAGCAAACCCCACTGGATCTTTTTTTGTATGTCATACAACACTAGTTGCATTATGTATTTGCCCTTAGTACAAGAGACTATATCAAACTTATCCCTCCGCGTACCGCATAGGATGCCTCCAGATTTGCCTGTGGAAGGCACCCAATTCCACTGGAAAATGTCAAAGGGATCGATTCTCCTTAGGCATTTAGGAGTAAACTCTTTCTTCATAGTTTCTTGCAAACCCAGGAAATCAAGGGAATGGTCACTGATCATGTCTGAGAGGCAGGTGGCCATTCCTTTCTTGCCCACCCCTCGACAGTTCCAAATGAGACCTCTCATTTGGAACGTTTTTTGTGGAATTTGGTCCGAGTAACCCTACCAGGGGACGGGGCAGGGTTACACTTTAACTCCTCGTCATTACTCTCCCTTTTCTGACTCCTAGTCACAGGCCTAGGAATCTTAACATTAGATTTACTATGTTTCTTCTTTTTAGGCTTAGCAGAAGATATGCGCTCATAGATGTGTTCTTCCTGGTCTAACCAATCTAAATTCACAGTTTCCTTACCCAAACCATTAGTTACAATCAGAACATCTTGCTCATTGTCAGTATTATTGATTAAGTTTTTGTCATTTAATTCCTTTCGTGCACATTCAAGCTCTCTAATAATGTCAACGACAGCAAAATCATCATTAGGAATTTCCACCCCTATCAAATTTGCTCTACTGATCAACTCATCATTGGAAAGTGCATCGAAAGAATTTTTGAAAGTAGGGGCATTGTTACCTTCCAGGTTTTTCTTGCTGGCCATTTTCTTAGCCCTGTCCTCCACCTTGTCCTGCATTCCAGAGATGTTACGCTTGCTGAACCTCAGCGGGGCTTCAGGTGCTAGTGGGGGGGGGGGGGGGTGAGAATGATCTCTTCAGTGCTTTCAGGAGATGGGAGTTGTACCACATAACTGCATGAAGTCTTCATCCCAGGATCCACCTCACCAGTGACCTCCACAATCTGAGAAGGATTAGAAGCAGTCTGACAAGGAGTAACAGGTATGTTATGTGTGTCTTTATTCACCTGAATATCTTGCGCAACATCCTCCATGATATCAGGATTCCTGGGAACCATCCAACGAGAGGAATCAACCACCCCTTCCCTCATTTTCTCCTCAATCTCTCTCTGCATTGTTTCAATAAGCAGGGAACCATCCCCATCACTTTCAGTAGAGGGAGACTCCTCGTTGTCATCGCATAGCAGGCGACAGGCCTTGCCACCACGATAGGAGCCCCTAGTATTGCCATGTCCAGCAGACTCAGGCTGCTGCACCCCTCTCTCATGTTCAATACGTTTCCTCTTAGGAGTCTGATCTGCCTTGGTTCCATCCACATGGATGGGATCCTCCTCTTCTGCATTTCCAGGGTTCTTGACCAAAACCTCCTCAACCTCATAAGTAAACCTGTAGAAGCGTCCTGCCAGCACTCCTTCAGCAGTAGCAGGAAGTTGAGCTATCGACCTACACCCAATCTTAGCTCTGACAGAAGAAGGGCGATTTATAGTTGACATATCGACTTCCAGAGTAATCCCAACTAACGCTCCCACATAAGCTATAGTCTTATCACATCTCTTGTTAGGCGGAATTTTACCAATCTTGACCCAAGCAATTTCAAGCAGTCCCTCAGAATCAATATCTTCAGACCAGGGAGAGAATTTAACACTAACCCCACACTTTTTCAGCTTAATATGTTCAACAAAAAGAGCTCTCTCAACCTCTCTAGGGTTCGGCATTCTCATAACAAATTTTTGTGGAGCAAAGAATCTAGCAGAGCAGCGCCACCCCTGACCAACATACACGCTCAGCTCGTGTTCAATATCCTTGGTCAGAGCCGAGCCATCAGTGATGGTGACAACAATATTGAAAATACTATCCCTATTCTGTCTATCCACACTAAAATCAGGGATGTAAAAGAAACCCTGACCCTTAGTTTGAAACGCACACATCACAGGTGTGTGATCCCAGGGGAAGAACTCACTGCAGACAAAAGACAGATGACCCCTCTTTTTGCATCTCTCACAGAACGCCTGAGGGCATCTAACAGTAAAGTGCCCAAGCGAATGGCAGATCTGACAAGCATCACAGGGAGGAACAACAGTACCAGAGGAGGAGTACTCGCGGTTACCAGCAGACGGATTGTTCTTGTCGACGGTGTGGTGATCTTTTTCACTTCTGGAGTCCCCACCTCGGATCTCTTGGCGGTGGGGGAGAGCAGCCTGTTGCCCTCCGGCCGCAACCGGCTCCTGAGTGTCCTGCAGGTCACCGCCCTCCCCATCCCACCTGGATTGGCGGTTTCGGTTCGCCTACAGGTTGCCGGCCGCCTCCTCCCACTTGTCGTTGGTGGTGGAGGAGCTCCCCGCATCCGTCTTGCGCTTCCAGACGTGGGTATCGAATCCACGGCCGCGACCGCGGTCGAACCGCCCGGCGCCACGCCCCTGGCGGCCCGCACCGAACCCATCCCCTCTCATCTCAACAGGAGGCTTCTCTTTGGATCTAGCAACAGGATTCGCAAGCAATCTATCCGGTGGTTTCTCTCTGGCTCTAGCAGGAGGGTTTGTGGGGGATCGAGATGCAACTACTTGGGCAAAGGAACGCAAATCGCCATGTATTTTGCCTTCCCACCACTCGAAATTGGGACGAACCCTAGATCTGATGGGAGGCGGAGCGCTCCAGAAGTGGGCGAGCCCCTCGTCGAGATCCAAAATGGAGGAAGGGGTGGCTGCCGTGTGTTTTATACCCGCGGCGCCCCCAGAAACCCTAACTCCGCTGCTTCCATGGCGGTCAGATCCGCTCTCGCCTACGTGTCGCCCATCCGCGCCATGGTGGACCGGTCCGCGCCCCAGGATCCCGGGCCCATCCGTCAGACGTGGTGTTCGGCGGTGTGCGCCCCGATCGACACGGCCGCTCCCGTGTACCGCCCGCCCATGTAGCGGGCCATGCGGCGGCGTGGTCTCACCGGAATTTCCGCCGATCGCCGGCGCTCTGTCGCAAACCCTAGCAAAGTGGCAGGGAAAAGCAACGATATCGCCGATATCAATCCACTCACCAGGGCGAAGGTATCGAGCGTCCACCGCGTGTCCCCTTGCGTCGAGCAACACGATCCGGAGGGCGTCCCCACGCAGCCATAGCTCGCCGTCGTCGAGCGTGACGCGGCGCACGGTCATCAGATCCGCCACAAATCGAACTCTCCATCGTGCGTCATCGGACGTGGCCGTAGCTGCCGTGGAGGAGGAGGAGCCGCCGTGCATCCTTCCAAAACCGAACTGCACTTGTCGTCGAGGACGGCCAGGTGTATGCCTGTTTCTACACATTCTCTTACATCATTTGATTCTATTTGTATCGATGAATAGTTGCATACGTGCCACGGTAGTTTATCTAAAACCTGTCCAAATTACATCTTCTTTAAGGAGAAAATTCAAGTTTCCATCTCCCGTCGATCTACCTCATCTCTGGTGGCGCGTTCATTCACGGGACCTGCTCATGAAGACAGTCGGTGGCGGCTCACTAACGATGGAATTAATAACGTTCTACCTGACTAGCGTCCGTTCTGGTGATGTGTCTAGCGTAGTCGAAAGGCGTTTGAAGGTGTGCCTTCAGCGGATCTTGTGGGATTCGGTGGATCTGTTTGGATCCAGTTTTTGTTCGTGCGTTTATAGGTTGGATCCTTTTGATCTATACTTCTCTTCATCGGTGAAGGTTGCTATTCTTGTGCACTGGTCTTGTAGGACCTTAGCACGACGACTTTTACTACAATAAGTTTGGCCTAACTTCGATGAGGGGGGAAGGTGACGGCGGCACGCTTCGGCTCGCTCCAGTGCTTGCAGTCGTTGCTAGCTAGGTGGTCTACAAACATGGATGTAATTTTTGTTAGTTCTGTATTCTTTGTATTGCCATTGCATGATGAATAGTTTGAAGTTTCCTCGCAATAATTAAATAAATCAAACTTCTGTATGTTTGACTGTCTTTTTTTTTTGGAACAGTCTGCTTGACTGTTCCCATCCAGTCCTATCCATGAGGCCGAAGGTTGTCTGGGTCGGGAGCCCGGGAACAAGTCAGATTCGGGCCCGCCCAAACCTTCCAGCCCAGATATAGGGCATCTCCAGCCGGCCCCCCAAGAAGCCTCCCCAAGCCACTTTTTGGGCGTCGGCGGACAAAAAATGGCTCAGTCAGGCACTCAGAGACCTGATTTTCGCCGGTTTTGACGATATTTACGGCCGGCGCTATCACCCTAGACCCAGCCCCCCGGGGGGCAGCTGGGGACGCCGGCAGTTGCTTTTTCAACGCACAGGCCCACTGCCAGCCCCTCTCTCCCCCTCTCTCTCCTCTTTCCTCTCTTTTCTCTATCCTCTCTCCTCTCCCTTTCCTTTCACACCTACCGCACACATCGCGCATGGCCGGGGCGGCGCTTGCGCTCGCGCGGTCAAAGCCGCCTCCCCCGTAGCTCCGGCGGCCCAAAGCCTGCGGGGTCCGAGGCGGTGGCCGGAGACACGACCTCGGTGAGCTCCGGTGAGTCCTCTGTGCCCAGCGTGCAGTGCTGCCTGCTCCGCGTCGGCCCTGCTCCGGCCCTGGTCCGCGTCGCCATCCGGCCTCCTCCGCTCTGCCCCGCGCCGGCCCTGCTCCGCGTCGCCGTCCGGCCCCCTCCGCTCCGCGCCGGCCCCGCTCGCCGCCTCGCGCCTACCGGTTTCCCGCTCACCGGCTGGTCGGCTGCCGCCTCGGGCACCCAGACGGCCAGACCGCGCTGTCGCTGCCGCCTCAGTTGCCTGGACTGCGCCGGGCCGGCTCCGCCTCGCCTCAAGCTCGCCATCGGCCTTGCTGGGAACGCGTCGAGAGCGCTGACGCCGCGAGCCTGTCCGGGAACGCGTTGCGCGGCGTTGCCGTCAGCCGCGACGCCTTCCCCCCGCGGGCCTTGCGCCTGGGCAGCTCCCTCGCCAGCGCGTCGTAGTGCTCCGCCGGCCCGCTGCGCTCCAGGAAGAGGTCCACGTCGTCGAGCCGCGCGCGGCCGAACGGGCGGCACACGCCCCTGCGCCTGCCCCGGAGGTAGGAGAACCAGAGGTGGTCGGCGAGGTCGAGCGCGGACCGGTTGGTCGGGAGCGCGTAGTCGTCGCCGAAGCCGCCGATGGAGAGGGAGACGGTGACGCCCACGGACTGGCAGTGCCTGATGTCTCCCCCGATGCCGGCGAGCGGGTGGCCAGAGAGGTCGAGGCGGTACTTGCCATGGCCGTAGATGTTGAGAAGGACATGATTGCCGCCGTGTAGAGGCCGGCGTCGCAGGATTCCCCAAGAGAGCCCTCGTCCTTGTTCCGGCCCCAGAAGACGGTGAGCTGGCCGGTCTTCCCCGTGGCGGCGGCCGTAACGGAGACGGAGCGCCAGCCGGTTCGGCGGTTCGCGTCGTGGTGATGGCAGGGATACGTGCGTGGGAGGCGGAACGAGTGGATATTATTTTGATCGCAGGCAAAAAAATTCGCCGGCAGCCCCCCATGGGGCGATAAAAATGCCTCCTGGGGGGCTCTACGGCTGGAGATGCCCTAAGACCCACTGGAGCCCGAGCCCGCTTCCCCACGCCTCCCCACCACAGCCGGAGCGCCGCCGCCCGCTGCGAGGGCCCGCGGCCAAGGAGGTCCTGCTTCTCTCCACCCCTCCGGCTTCTCCGCGGAGCAGCAGTACGACATCCCCCTATCTTCTCCCCCACACATCGTGCAAGCTACTGAATTTGTCAGGATTGGATGTTACATAAGCAGTTTTGATTCATTAGTGTTGCCAGGAGGCCACTTGGAAAGAAAAGAAAAATCAAGTGCAAATTCATTAGTTTGATTCGGCAATATCCGTATTATTCCGGCCTGCTAGATCGTACCAAATCCGAAACAAATTTTCTGTTGATTAGCTGGGATGGCTGGGTTTCAGAGTGCCATTTGTGCCTGGATGCTTTATCTGAAGATAATTGAGGTCATGTAAATTCTAAATTTACTGCTGAGGTATCCGTTTCATGTGCCAGAGGCGCACACACCCTAGATAGTCCGGCTGATAGTGTACTGGACTAAAACCATAAGAGCAAATTTTGCGCTTCAGGAAATGTGAATTTGTATTGTCTGTGTCAGTTCATCCATCTGATTTTTATGTTTGTTTGCTGAATTAGGACGGGTGAACATGGGACCGCGAAAGAACAGGTAAGACCGACCAGCAATTCCGTGCATGCAGCGGAGGATGTTTTGAAGGAGAATGTTAGAGCATGTACAATGGTTGATAAAACAGTTTTATCTTAAGTCTTGCATGTAATTTAGAGATGACAAAAAAATATATCTACAATGGGTTATATTTTAGCCTTATCTTCAATAACTAGTCATTTCTTAAAACATGGCGAGACAAATTGTGCTAAGAGATCATCTCTTGTCTTATCTTAAATAAGAAGACAAGCTTTTTTTTATGAGTTCTCTCTCCTCCACCTCATCATTTATCCTACGTGACATTTTAAGATAGCACCATTGTAGATGCCCTTAGTCCAATTAATGAGTCTAGTGAGCTTGAAGACAATGGGTACGTAATTGGAGACACAAGCTTCGACTCATTATCATATTTAAGCGCCTTCTGTATTTTGCCTTGTATGCTCCTTATATATTAATTCGCCGAGTCCCTTTTATTTTCTCATTGGACAGATGCAGGATGGATTTTGCTGGCTTCGACTTAACTGTAATATGCTGCATACTATGAAACGAGTAAAACAATGGTGCAACATATCAAGGAGCAAAGCAACATCTTGCTGGGCAGAGAAGCAACCGAACATTTGAGGTGAGATCACCAACAACAGCTGCAGTACTACTGAACCAGGCCCCTATGTTGACAGATGTACATAAACATTACACAGTGTCCGCCCCCCTTGATATTATCGTGGCGGTTTCTCCAGCTTCACAACAAGGTTTGTGATTTTTGTTGCTTGAGTGTTCAGCAAAGCTGGCAACCGCCATTCTTTGCTGAGTACTTGGACATTGAAACCTTAGTTACGCAAGAATTCCTTGAGTTCAGAAAGATGCTCCAATCCAGAAAACTGAAATGAAGACACATCGGGGCAGTCGACCTTGAACAGCTCAAGTTTTTTCATTGCTTTGCATCCAAAATTCACATGAAAGCTATTGGAACTGGTGTTTTAAGCAATTTCTAGGACCTCAACCTTTTGATAACAGTGTTCTTCTTCTCCATTCACAAGGACATGGAAATGGAGCTCGGGATCTTGAAGCTGCTTGATGCGAAGAATACGTAGTTGTGGTAGCTTGCCAAGGAACTTTATGTCACCTTCCATTAAAGTGGTCATCTCTAAATCCAATTTTGTGAGCTTGCTAAGCCGGTCACTTCCCCATTCTGGCAATTTATCATTAAGCCCGTGCAGTTTAAGGCTCCGCAGATTCTTCAAATGCAGGGGAACGCCATCTAAGGAACAACCTTGATTGTTATCCTTGTTGAGGCGCACTGACAGGGATTCAAAATGACCATGATCTGAGATTGCAGAGAAGAACTGCTTGTTGTTATGCCTGTTGATGCCGGACACTCCGAGCTTGCGCAATTGGGTGAGCTTCTTGAGGTCTGGCAAGAAGGCCTTCGCCCCTGAAGCGGAAACGTTAATGACACCGAGTGTCTGCAGTGGCGTCAGTTTTCCAGTCGCTTTGGGTACCTCAACACCGACTAGGTGACGACGACGTCTACACACATCACGCAACCAAGAGGAAATAGGTGGTGGCGTCGATGCTGCTGAATAAACAGTGCTGCCAGCACGAAAATACTGCAACTTGTTTAGATTGCTGATGCTTTTTGGCATGGTGACAATGGATGTACCTCTGACGTCCAGAGTTTGCAGCTGCCTCAGCTTACCCACTGAATCGGGCAGGCGTGTGATGTGGATGCATCCTCGTAGTGAGAGGAACTGGAGGTGAGGTGGCAGCTTCCCCATCTCGTGTAGGTCATCGTCTGCTGGATCCATGGTGTCCTCAAGATCAAGCACCCGAAGCAGTCTCATATTGCAGCTGGAAGATATGAAGAATGACCTCCACTTCCCGAACACTGTCAAAGATCGCAGTCGTGACAAGTCCATGCTCTTGAACACAGTCTAACCTCTGTCCCAGCTGCTGCCTATGCTGAGGTGTCGTCCACCGCGGTGCGAGTCAAGGCTGTAATGCCCTTCAAGTGCAAACACAAGGTTATCCTCCATTGGCCGTGAGATGGTGTGTTCATGGAAGAAACCGCTGACTTGCCATGTGCCTCCGGGCTTGCTGCTTATGATTGGTGACTGCTGCTGAATTACGCTCAACTCCACGAGCTCTGAGAATAGCCTTTCTCGGTTCTCCTCTGCAGAAATACCTGCAGATGTGTCTGTAGAGTAACCTTCCGCGACCCACCGCCTGAACAAACGCCTCTTCCTAATGTTGTGATTTGTAGGGAAGACCGTCAGATAGAAGATGCATGGCTTGACTGAATCTGAGCAATCATCATAGTAGGACTGCATCCAAGAAAACAGACCCTTCAAGGTATGGAATTCTAGTCTGGTCTCCAAAATGTGCATGAAGTTGTCACTGAGACCCTCCAACAAGTCATCTGTGGCGAGTTCACCTATAGCAGCTATCACTGATGGAAGCCCGCCACACTTGGCTACGGTAAGCTTCATCATCTCATCGTCAAATTGCTTCATGTCACCACTAGCAATCTGCACATATATGTTCAGGAATTAATTCATTAAAATTCTAAGATATACACAGGCAAATTCTGAGATAGAGCACATGAATGCATTGCATGGCCAATTAATCAGTTAATGGCTTTGACAGTCTGTTTACCTCTTTGAATAGTTCACAGGCAGCGTCAGTTTGTAGACATTTGACGTTGATTACTCCGTCATCATTATTTTCTACACAATGTCTGGCGACGCTTCCTTCAATTGTAATGACTACAATACAACCTGTAGTAGGCCTGGAAAACAGTGCGGCCCTTATCAAGTTCCAGTCATCCTTGGACCGCAAACCTTTAATGCCAACGAAGCATTTGTATTCATGCACAAACCTACGACACTCTTAATTGGGTCCTGTCCTTTCATCATACCAACTGCTGCAATTTCCATTGCTTGGAAATCATCTGAATGGAAGTCCAGAAGTAAACGCCGACAGAAGTCATTCACATTAAAAGGTTGGGGCACATCCACCCAGCTGTAGACTCCAAAACTCATTTCAGAAAATTACTTTTTTTTCATTGCTACGGACCATCTCAAATTCTCGAACTCTAGCCATTAGGTCGTAGTAAATGTTTCTGACAAGAGCTGATTTCCCAACACTTGCAATTCCCCACACGGAGATCACACCAGGATGTGTTAGACTTTCTTTTGGCAGGGCAAGAGTAAGGTCGGGGGGGGGGGGGGGGGGGGGGGCAGTGCCTTGTGTCGTGGTTCTAAGTCTGACAGTAGAATGGGGGGTAGGTATGGAGAGGCAAGATCTTAGCTATGGAGCAGTTGTACAGACAAGGGATTTACGAGTTCAGGCCCTTCTCGGAGGAAGTAACAGCCCTACGTCTCGGAGCCCGGAGGCGGTCGACTGGATTATGTGTGTATAGATTACAGGGGTGCGAACCATTTACACTGAGGAGGCGGGTGGCTTATATAGTGTCTGCCGGACCCCTCCGGCCCTCAGTTATGCAGGGTTAAAAGTACATTAAGGCCTGGCGTTACTGGTAACGCCTTACATAAAGTGTCATCATGGCCATAAAGACTACTTAATTACAGACCGTTTGGATGCAGAGTGGCTTTTGACCTCCTGGTGGTCGAGTGAGTCTTCATGGTCGAGTCCTTCGAGTCCGTCGAGTGAAGTCTCTCTTGGTCGACTGGAAGGCAGCTTATTCTGAGGATGTCCTTGAAGGAAATATGCCCTAGAGGCAATAATAAAGTTATTATTTATTTCCTCATATCATGATAAATGTTTATTATTCATGCTAGAATTGTATTAACCGGAAACATGATACATGTGTGAATACATAGACAAACATAGTGTCACTAGTATGCCTCTACTTGAACTAGCTCATTGATCAAAGATGGTTATGTTTCCTAACCATAGGCATGTGTTGTCATTTGATTAATGGGATCACATCATTAGGAGAATGATGTGATTGACTTGACCCATTCCGTTAGCTTAGCACTAGATCGTTTAGTATGTTGCTATTGCTTTCTTCATGACTTATAATAAGTTCCTTTAACTATGAGATTATGCAACTCCCGTTTACCGGAGGAACACTTTGTGTGCTACCAAACGTCACAACGTAACTGGGTGATTATAAAGGTGCTCTACAGGTGTCTCCAAAGGTACATGTTGAGTTGGCATAATTCGAGATTAGGTTTTGTCACTCCGATTGTCAGAGAGGTATCTCTGTGCCCTCTCGGTAATACTCATCACCTAAGCCTTGCAAGCATTGTAACTAATGAGTTAGTTATGAAATGATGTATTACGAAACGAGTAAAGAGACTTGCCGGTAACGAGATTGAACTAGGTATTGGATACCGACGATCGAATCTCGGGCAAGTAACATACCGATGACAAAGGGAACAACATATGTTGTTATGTGGTTTGACCGATAAAGATCTTCGTAGAATATGTGGGAACCAATATGAACATCTAGGTTCCGCTATTGGTTATTGACCGAGAATAGTTCTAGGTCATGTCCACATACTTCTCGAACCCGTAGGGCCCGCACGCTTAACGTTACGATGACAGTTTTATTATGAGTTTATAAGTTTTGATGTACCGAAGGTTGTTCGGAGTCCCGGATGTGATCACGGACATGACGAGGAGTCTCGAAATGGTCGAGACATAAAGATTGATATATTGGATGACTATATTCGGACACCGAAAGTGTTCCGGGTGTTTTTGGAGAAAAACCGGAGTACCGGAGGGTTACCGGAACCCCCCGGGAAGTAATGGGCCTTGATGGGCCCTAGTGGAGAGAGAGAGGGGCCGGCCAGGGCAAGAGGCGCGCCCCCTCCCCTTGAGTCCGAATAGGACAAGGAAGGGGGGGGGGGGGCGGCGCCCCCCTTGCCTTCCCCCTCTCCCACTCCTTCCTTCCCCCTCCTTCTTGGAATAGGAAAGGGAGGGGGCAAACCTACTTGGAGTAGGTTTCCCCCTCCTAGGGCGCGCCTCCCCCTTGGCCGGCCCCTTCCTCCTCCCCCCTTTATATACGGGGGAAGGGGGCACCCCATAGACACACAAGTTGATCTACGGATCGTTCCTTAGCCGTGTGCGGTGCCCCCCTCCACCATATTCCACCTCAGTCATATCGTCGCGGAGTTTAGGCGAAGCCCTGCGCCGGTAGAACATCATCATCGTCACCACGCCATCGTGCTGACGGAACTCATCCCCGACGCTTCGCTGGATTGGAGTCCGGGGGACGTCATCGAGCTGGACGTGTGCTGAACACGGAGGTGCCGTACGTTCGGTGCTTGGATCGGTCGATTCGTGAAGACGTACGACTACATCAATCGCGTTGTCATAACGCTTCCGCTTAACGGTCTACGAGGGTACGTAGACAACACTCTCCCCTCTCGTTGCTATGCCATCACCATGATCTTATGTGTGCGTAGGAATTTTTTTGAAATTACTACGTTCCCCAACAGTGGCATCCAAGCCTAGGTTTTATGGTTTGATGTTATATGCACGAGTAGAACACAAGTGAGTTGTGGTCGATACAAGTCATACTGCTTACCAGCATGTCATACTTTGGTTCGGCGGTATTGTTGGATGAAGCGGCCCGGACCGACATTACACGTACGCTTACGCGAGACTGGTTTTACCGTCGTGCTTTGCACACAGGTGACTAGCGGGTGTCAGTTTCTCCAACTTTAGTTGAACCGTGTGTGGCTACGCCCGGTCCTTGCGAAGGTTAAAACAACACCAACTTGACGGACTATCGTTGTGGTTTTGATGCGTAGGTAAGAACGGTTCTTACTCAGCCCGTAGCAGCCACGTAAAACTTGCAACAACAAAGTAGAGGACGTCTAACTTGTTTTTACAGGGCATGTTGTGATGTGATATGGCCAAGACGTGATGCTATATTTTATTGTATGAGATGATCATGTTTTGTAACCGAAGCTATCGGCAACTGGCAGGAGCCATATGGTTGTCGCTTTATTCTATGAAATGCAAACGCCCTGTAATTGCTTTACTTTATCACTAAGCGGTAGCGATAGTCGTAGAAGCAATAGATGGCGTAAACGACAACGATGCTACGATGGAGATCAAGGTGTCGCGCCGGTGACGATGGTGATCATGACGGTGCTTCAGAGATGGAGATCACAAGCACAAGATGATGATGGCCATATCATATCACTTATATTGATTGCATGTGATGTTTATCCTTTATGCATCTTATCTTGCTTTGATTGACGGTAGCATTTTAAGATGATCTCTCACTAAAAAATTATCAAGAAGTGTTCTCCCTGAGTATGCACCGTTGCCAAAGTTCGTCGTGCCCAGACACCACGTGATGATCGGGTGTGATAAGCTCTACGTCCATCTACAACGGGTGCAAGCCAGTTTTTGCACACACAGAATACTCAGGTTAAACTTGACGAGCCTAGCATATGCAGATATGGCCTCGGAACACGGAGACCGAAAGGTCGAGCGTGAATCATATAGTAGATATGATCAACATAAAGATGTTCACCATTGAAAACTACTCCATCTCACGTGATGATCGGTTATGGTTTAGTTGATTTGGATCACGTGATCACTTAGATGACTAGAGAGATGTCTGTCTAAGTGGGAGTTCTTGAGTAATATGATTAATTGAACTTAAATTTATCATGAACTTAGTACCTGATAGTATTTTGCTTGTCTATGTTTGTTGTAGATAGATGGCTCGTGCTGTTGTTCCGTTGAATTTTAATGCGTTCCTTGAGAAAGCAAAGTTGAAAGATGATGGTAGCAATTACACGGACTGGATCCGTAACTTGAGGATTATCCTCATTGCTGCACAGAAGAATTACGTCCTGGAAGCACCACTGGGTGCCAGGCCTGCTGCAGGAGCAACACCAGATGTTATGAACGTCTGGCAGAGCAAAGCTGATGACTACTCTATATTCAGTGTGCCATGCTTTACGGCTTAGAACCGGGTCTTCAACGACATTTTGAACGTCATGGAGCATATGAGATGTTCCAGGAGTTGAAGTTAATATTTCAAGCAAATGCCCGGATTGAGAGATATGAAGTCTCCAATAAGTTCTACAGCTGCAAGATGGAGGAGAATAGTTCTGTCAGTGAGTATATACTCAAAATGTCTGGGTATAATAATCACTTGATTCAACTGGGAGTTAATCTTCCGGATGATAGCGTCATTGACAGAATTCTCCAATCACTGCCACCAAGCTACAAGAGCTTCGTGATGAACTATAATATGCAAGGGATGAACAAGACAATTCCCGAGCTCTTCGCAATGCTAAAGGCTGCGGAGGTAGAGATCAAGAAGGAGCATCAAGTGTTGATGGTCAACAAGACCACTAGTTTCAAGAAAAAGGGCAAAGGGAAGAAGAAGGGGAACTTCAAGAAGAACAGCAAGCAAGTTGCTTCTCAAGAGAAGAAACCCAAGTCTGGACCTAAGCCTGAAACTGAGTGCTTCTACTACAAGCAGACTGGTCACTGTAAGCGGAACTGCCCCAAGTATTTGGCGGATAAGAAGGATGGCAAAGTGAACAAAGGTATATGTGATATACATGTTATTGATGTGTACCTAACTAGAGCTCGTAGTAGCACCTGGGTATTTGATACTGGTTCTGTTGCTAATATTTGCAACTCGAAACAGGGACTACGGAATAAGCGAGCACTGGCCAATTACGAGGTGACGATGCGCGTGGGAAACGGTTCCAAAGTCGATGTGATCGCAGTCGGCAAACTACCTTTACATCTACCTTCGGGATTAGTTTTAGACCTGAATAATTGTTATTTGGTGCCAGCGTTGAGCATGAACATTATATCTGGGTCTTGTTTGATGCGAGACGGTTATTCATTTAAATCAGAGAATAATGGTTGTTCTATTTATATGAATAATATCTTTTATGGTCATGCACCCTTGAAGAGTGGTCTATTTTTATTGAATCTCGATAGTAGTGATACACATATTCATAATGTTGAAGCCAAAAGATGCAGAGTTGATAATGATACTGCAACTTATTTGTGGCACTGCCGTTTAGGTCATATCGGTGTAAAGCGCATGAAGAAACTCCATACTGATGGACTTTTGGAATCACTTGGTACTTGCGAACCGTGCCTCATGAGCAAGATGACTAAAGCACTGTTCTCCGGTACTATGGAGAGAGCAACATAATTGTTGGAAATCATACATACAGATGTATGTGGTCCGATGAATGTTGAAGCTCATGGCGGATATCGTTATTTTGTCACCTTCACAGATGATTTAAGCAGATATGGGTATATCTACTTAATGAAGCATAAGTCTGAAACATTTGAAAAGTTCAAAGAATTTCAGAGTGAAGTGGAAAATCATCGTAACAAGAAAATAAAGTTTCTACGATCTGATCGTGGAGGAGAATATTTGAGTTACGAGTTTGGTTTACATTTGAAACAATGCGGAATAGTTTCACAACTCACGCCACCTGGAACACCACAAAGAAATGGTGTGTCCGAACGTCGTAATCGTAGTTTACTAGATATGGTGCGATCTATGATGTCTCTTACTGATTTACCGCTATCGTTTTGGGGTCATGCTTTAGAGACGGCTGCATTCACAATAAATAGGGCACCATCTAAATCCGTTGAGACGACGCCTTATGAACTGTGGTTTGGCAAGAAACCAAAGTTGTCGTTTCTTAAAGTTTGGGGCTGCGATGCTTATGTGAAGAAACTTCAACCAGATAAGCTCGAACCCAAATCGGAGAAATGTTTCTTCATAGGATACCCAAAAGAGACTGTTGGGTACACCTTCTATCACAGATCCGAAGGCAAGACATTCGTTGCTAAGAATGGATCCTTTCTAGAGAAGGAGTTTCTCGCGAAAGAAGTGAGTGGGAGGAAAGTAGAACTTGATGAGGTAACTGTACCTGCTCCCTTATTGGAAAGTAGTTCATCACAGAAATCAGTTCCTGTGACAAATACACCAATTAGTGAGGAAGCTAATGATATTGATCATGAAACTTCAGATCAAGTGCCTACTGAGCCTCGTAGGTCTACCAGAGTAAGATCTGCACCAGAGTGGTATGGTAATCCTGTTCTGGAAGTCATGTTACTTGACCATGATGAACCTACAAACTATGAGGAAGCGATGATGAGCCCAGATTCCGCAAAATGGCTAGAGGCCATGAAATCTGAGATGGGATCCATGTATGAGAACAAAGTATGGACTTTGGTTGACTTGCCCGATGATCGGCAAGCCATTGAAAATAAATGGATTTTTAAGAAGAAGACTGGCGCTGATGGTAATGTAACTGTCTATAAAGCTCGACTTGTTGCAAGAGGTTTTCGACAAGTTCAAGGGGTTGACTACGATGAGACTTTCTCACCCGTAGCGATGCTTAAGTCTGTCCGAATCATGTTAGCGATTGCCGCATTTTATGATTATGAAATTTGGCAGATGGATGTCAAAACTGCATTCCTGAATGGATTTCTGGAAGAAGAGTTGTATATGATGCAACCAGAAGGTTTTGTTGATCCTAAAGGAGCTAACAAAGTGTGCAAGCTCCAGCGATCAATCTATGGTCTGGTGCAAGCATCTTGGAGTTGGAATAAATGCTTTGATAGTGTGATCAAAGCATATGGTTTTATACAGACTTTTGGAGAAGCCTGTATTTACAAGAAAGTGAGTGGGAGCTCTATAGCATTTCTAATATCATATGTGGATGACATATTGTTGATTGGAAATGATATAGAATTTCTGGATAGCATAAAAGGATACTTGAATAAAAGTTTTTCAATGAAAGACCTCGGTGAAGCTGCTTACATATTGGGCATTAAGATCTATATAGATAGATCAAAACGCTTGATTGGACTTTCACAAAGCACGTACCTTGATAAAGTATTGAAGAGGTTCAATATGGATCAGGCGAAGAAAGGGTTCTTGCCTGTATTACAAGGTATAAAGTTGAGTCAGACTCAATGCCCGACCACTGCAGAAGATAGAGAGAAAATGAAAGGAGTTCCCTATGCTTCAGCCATAGGCTCTATCATGTATGCAATGCTGTGTACCAGACCTGATGTGTGCCTTGCTATTAGTTTGGCAGGGAGGTACCAAAGTAATCCAGGAGTGGGTCACTGGACAGCGGTCAAGAACATCCTGAAATACCTGAAAAGGACTAAGGATATGTTTCTCGTATATGGAGGTGACAAAGAGCTAGTCATAAATGGTTACGTCGATGCAAGCTTTGACACTGATCCAGACGATTCTAAATCGCAAACCGGATACGTATTTTTATTAAACGGTGGAGCTGTAATTTGATGCAGTTCTAAACAAAGCGTCGTGGCGGGATCTACATGTGAAGCGGAGTACATAGCTGCTTCAGAAGCAGCAAATGGAGTCTGGATGAAGGAGTTCATTTCCGATCTAGGTGTTATACCTAGTGCATCGGGACCAATGAAGATCTTCTGTGACAATACTGGTGCAATTGCCTTGGCAAAGGAATCCAGATTTCACAAGAGGACCAAGCACATCAAGAGACGCTTCAATTCCATTCGGGACCAAGTCCAAGTGGGAGACATAGAGATTTTCAAGATACATACGGATCTGAATGTTGCAGACCCGTTGACTAAGCCTCTCTCACGAGCAAAACATGACAGCACCAAGACTCCATGGGTGTTAGAATCATTACTATGTAATCTAGATTATTGACTCTAGTGCAAGTGGGAGACTGAAGGAAATATGCCCTAGAGGCAATAATAAAGTTATTATTTATTTCCTCATATCATGATAAATGTTTATTATTCATGCTAGAATTGTATTAACCGGAAACATGATACATGTGTGAATACATAGACAAACATAGTGTCACTAGTATGCCTCTACTTGAACTAGCTCATTGACCAAAGATGGTTATGTTTCCTAACCATAGGCATGTGTTGTCATTTGATTAATGGGATCACATCATTAGGAGAATGATGTGATTGACTTGACCCATTCTGTTAGCTTAGCACTAGATCGTTTAGTATGTTGCTATTGCTTTCTTCATGACTTATAATAAGTTCCTTTAACTATGAGATTATGCAACTCCCGTTTACCGGAGGAACACTTTGTGTGCTACCAAACGTCACAACGTAACTGGGTGATTATAAAGGTGCTCTACAGGTGTCTCCAAAGGTACATGTTGAGTTGGCATAATTCGAGATTAGGTTTTGTCACTCCGATTGTCGGAGAGGTATCTCTGTGACCTCTCGGTAATACTCATCACCTAAGCCTTGCAAGCATTGTAACTAATGAGTTAGTTATGAAATGATGTATTACGAAACGAGTAAAGAGACTTGCCGGTAACGAGATTGAACTAGGTATTGGATACAGACGATCGAATCTCGGGCAAGTAACATACCGATGACAAAGGGAACAACATATGTTGTTATGTGGTTTGACCGATAAAGATCTTCGTAGAATATGTGGGAACCAATATGAACATCTAGGTTCCGCCATTGGTTATTGACCGAGAATAGTTCTAGGTCATGTCCGCATACTTCTCGAACCCGTAGGGCCCACACGCTTAATGTTATGATGACAGTTTTATTATGAGTTTATAAGTTTTGATGTACCGAAGGTTGTTTGGAGTCCCGGATGTGATCACGGACATGACGAGGAGTCTCGAAATGGTCGAGACATAAAGATTGATATATTGGATGACTATATTCGGACACCGAAAGTGTTCCGGGTGTTTTCGGAGAAAAACCGGAGTACCGGAGGGTTACCGGAACCCCCCCGAGAAGTAATGGGCCTTGATGGGCCCTAGTGGAGAGAGAGAGGGGCCGGCCAGGGCAAGAGGCGCGCCCCCTCCCCTTGAGTCCGAAGAGGACAAGGAAGGGGGGGGGGGCGGCGCCCCCCTTGCCTTCCCCCTGTCCCACTCCTTCCTTCCCCCTCCTTCTTGGAATAGGAAAGGGAGGGGGCAAACCTACTTGGAGTAGGTTTCCCCCTCCTAGGGCGCGCCTCCCCCTTGGCCGGCCCCCTCCTCCTCTCCCCCTTTATATACGGGGGAAGGGGGCACCCCATTGACACACAAGTTGATCTACGGATCGTTCCTTAGCCGTGTGCGGTGCCCCCCTCCACCATATTCCACCTCGGTCATATCGTCGCGGAGTTTAGGCGAAGCCCTACGCCGGTAGAACATCATCATCGTCACCACGCCATCGTGCTGACGGAACTCATCCCCGACGCTTCGCTGGATTGGAGTCCGGGGGACGTCATCGAGCTGGACGTGTGCTGAACACGGAGGTGCCGTACGTTCGGTGCTTGGATCGGTCGATTCGTGAAGACGTACGACTACATCAACCGCGTTGTCATAACGCTTCCGCTTAACGGTCTACGAGGGTACGTAGACAACACTCTCCCCTCTCGTTGCTATGCCATCACCATGATCTTATGTGTGTGTAGGAAATTTTTTGAAATTACTACGTTCCCCAACAGTCCTTGGGAAGGGTACTTAGGACAGGTCCGTGACCCTACCCTAGGTACATGACTTCATCATTAGCCCCCGAATGGATCGAGGTTTGAGTGAGGAAGGAGTTGATAATTTTTCCGACCTGTTTTTGTGTTCTGAACATGTTTCATTTTGGACCAATAATCTTTTTTGACGATGGTAGCAACTTTTCTTTCAGTCGCCTTGATCCATTCCTTTCTTCTGTCGTGTGAACTTTTGAACTTAGTAAACTTCCGAACGACGGATCGCAGGAAATCTTCCGTCTGACAGATTGATCTGCTGTTAGCGGATTTTGTGGGATCCGAATTTTGGGAAGCGCGCGAAGCGGGGCGGACCGCGGCGCTCGGATGGGATAAGGCGTAGACGCCTCGATTTCCACGCCACCTTTTTCGCCACGAATCACGCGTGTGCGACTGTTTCGGGATGTGATAGGATCGCCCGGGCCTACCTATCAGCCACTCGGAAGCGTCCTTATATAAGGTGCCGGGCGAGGGTTTTTGAACAGTGCTCCCTCATTCCCCCCGCTGCCCTCTTCATCTCCGCCTGCTGTGTTTGCTGTCGCCTCCGCCCACCCACTCCTCGCGTGCTTCGCCGGCGACAATGGTGAAGGAGAAGACGACGGCCTTGGAGCGCGCGAAGAAGGCGACGGCGACGACGAAAGCGAAGGGACGGGCGTCCAGTCGGGGCGGATCTTCGTCAAGGTCCCGGCTGCTGCAAGGTTGGGTCCAAGGGGATTGGATCCGCTCGACCATCACCGAGGCGGATCTCAATGACCTGGCCAACGAGGGTCTGATCTCCCATGGTCCAGCAAGGCTCCCAGGGACCGAGTGGCAACCGCAACCGCAGGAGGGTGAGTGCGTTCTCCTAGCTACTCATGTAGACCGTGGGTTCTCTCTGCCGCCGAGTGTTTTCTTCCGAGGGTTTCTGAAATTCTTCGGGGCTCAACTCCACCACTTCACCCCAAATTCCATTGCCTCTCTTGATGCCTTCGTGTCCATGTGTGAGAACTTCCTGGGTTGTCGACCACACTGGGGTCTCTTTAAGCACATATTCACCTGTCGCTCACAGACGGTGAAAAAGGCGAGTCCGGATGATGATAGGACTAAGGTTATTCAGATGTGCGGGGGTCTTGGGATTCAGATGAGGAGTAAGAGTACTTTCCCGACCATGACCCTTCCTGAGTCGGTCAGAGGATGGCAGTCGACCTGTTTCTACTACCAAGACGAGTCGACGCCGGGGCAGTCGACTGGTCTCCCTCCGTTCTCCATTTACCGAGTGAACAAACCCTCTTCTTTGAAAGTGCTTCCTGAGGAGAAAGCTCAGGTAAAAATGTTGATGGAGCGTGTAGTCCAGCTCATTCGGGACGGAGTGACGGGTATGGACCTTCTGGAGGTCTTCCTTAGACGACGCATCCAACCGCTTCAGTACCGAGGCCACCCGATGTGGTTGTACTGTGGAACCGAAGATGACACTCGGGTCCATCCAGAAGTAGTCAACGACGCCACACTGGAGAGGTGGATGACCGCAATCACTGGGAATAAGGACAACCCTCGAGGGGCTAGGAGGATCCCACCACTCGACCATACTTACACACCGGACACGGTATGCCCACTTATCCTCGATTGTAATCTTGCTTTATTCATTCTGCTTTGCTGCAAATTGGTCGATTGACCTTTGTTTTGTCTTGTTGTCTGTCAGGCCACCACTGAGTTATACTCGATGCCCAATGGCGCGCAGACGCCGACTGAGGAGGAGGAAGGAAGTGGGGCGAAAGCCCGGAGGAGTGGGATTCGGATGCTGATGACGATGATGAGGGTGATGACTCTAGTGAGGAGGAAGAGGAGGAGGAGGAGGAGGAAGTTGCACCTCCTCATTCGGAAAGACGCTCGAAGCTTGTCCATGATCCTGCAACCGAGCGTGGTAAGGGGGTCGCGACTGTCGCGCAGTCGACTAAGCGCCCTCGGACCACTTCTCCGGCGCCGACTGAGAAAGCTCCGAAGCAATCTCGAGTGGCACCGTCGAAGCCGGCGAAGGTCTTGCCAAAGATGAAGATGGTGATTCCCACTATATCAGGGTAATGGTGCTACTTGAGTCTTCTTGTTCCACATGAATTTATCCTTGGTCGACTCATGAGATGGAAGACGCTGCCACTTCTGATACTTCGGCCATGGCTGAAGATCATGAGATGGAAGACGATGCCACTTCTAAACCTGGTATGACCTTTATAGTTCCGTCTTCAGTCGATCGGCTCGTTGTCTCTAATTTTGACTCTTTCCTGCAGCTCCATCTAACGTCGTTATTGACCTTCCCGACGACGACGATGAGGAACCACTGAGGCAGAGGAGGAACATGAAAACGTCTGTTGGCAAGGCGACTCAAAACGTGCCAGCACCCGAGGCGCTGGTCGCGGAGGGAGAAAACGTCACTCGGCCTACCGTATCTTTTGCGGTGCCGTTGACGAGTGCTCGCCCCTCGTCGTCGAGTGCTGCACAGCCTTCACTTTTCTCGACCCACTACGTCCCGGAGGACCAAGCCAATGCTGCGAAAGAAGCAATACGCCAGGCGGGAGTCATGATGGAGCAAGTGAAGGCCATCCGAGAAGCCAGCCAGGCAGCCTATGACGCCAGTTCAGCTCTCCAGAGTAATGTTCAGGTTAGTCGGTCACCATTTGTTCTGTTAGGATATGATATCTGAAAATTCTTCTTTCTGAAATTCCTAGTGATTGTCCTACACCCACTGGGTGTGTCGATTGAAATTCCGGGTTAGTGGGGGCACGCTGAGTGCACCCACTGGGTGTAGTCCCCAAGGCTATGGTGGACTGCTGGCAGTCGACCATAGTCTTTATGTCTTAAATTTTTGCTTTATTCGACTAGGTCAAATGGATTGAGAAACCGGTGGGGGCACGCTGAGTGCACCCACTGGGTGTAGTCCCCGAGACTGTGGTCGACTGGTGGCAGTCGGCTACAGTCTGAAGAACACCTCCCTTTTTTTTGTGGTCGACTGGTCGACTCTAGCTGATAGAACTAGTGGGGGCACGCTGAGTGCACCCACTGGGTGTAGTCCCCGAAACTATGGTCGAATGTTTGTATTCGGCCGTAGTCTTAGAAACGCTATGATTTTTCCTTAGTCACTCGAAAGTGAATTGTCTTTGACATCCGTCGATTGGTTCTTCGCAGAAATCCTGCGACCTTGCGGCTCGTTATACTGAGTTGGAGAACAAACACATTCAGCTCGAGCTTGATCGAAAACTGGCCCAGGAGAACTTGACGAAGGCGAAGGAGGAAGCAAAAGGTATGTTTGGTGAGACTCTCGACGACTGCCTTTGTCTCTTGTCCGTTTCAAAGTCTGATCTCACTGTAATTTTGCAGATAAAGTGAGGGACGCTGTCACGCCCAATAGTGCACAGGAGAGGCGCAGGTGCTGCTCACCTAGCTGGGCTAGGCCCAGATCGGTGGAGGTGGGAGCTGGGCCGCAGTCAACGACGAAGGGGAGGTGGCCCAGGTGCATGCGGTCGATCTGGAGGCAACGATGCAGGCGAGCGGGATGCTGCTCTCGTTTGTGAAGAACACAAGCAGAGCAGCAGGACCATGGCGCGGTGGAGAGGAAGACGCAGCGGGGGTCCTGGTGATGGAATCGGCGGGAACCGGCCGGAACGAGCGGAACGGAGCGCGGGGAGGCGCCGGGATCCAAATCCGGCAAGGGAAGGCGCAGATCGGGGCTCGGGCGCGGGGCACAGCCATCCAAGGCAACAGGCGGTGGTCCTGCTTGAACACAGAGATACGAGCGACAGAGAGGTGAGAGCAGGAGAAGGAGTGCGAGGCAAAAGGAGAGGGAAGCGGCAGCACGGCTCACCGGAACGCACGGGCGGCAAGGAGGCGTCGGTGATGGCCGGATCCGAGGCCAGGGCGAGGGTGGAGCTCCGGGACGCCCTGGTTGCTCCTGTCCAACAGAGAAGACAGGGAGAGCAGAGGAGGTTAGAGAGACAGGAAAGAGGGGAAGGATGACGGAGAGGGCGCGACGGGGCCTGCCTGCTGGTTTGCTCCGGCGGCGAGGCGAGGTGAAGTGGTCCTGGACGAGGAGGAGGCTACGGCCTCAGACGCTCGTGGCGAAGGGGCGCGCGAAGCATGCGGCTGATGGAGGCCGGGGCGACGCTGGTTGGTCGAGGATGTAAAACGAGGAGGTGGACTTGGCGGGGCTTCGGGTCCATGAAGCAGAGGAAGCAGGGGAAGAAGACGTCGACGAGGAGGCCGATCCGTGGCTCGAATGAGTGCCTGCGAGGCCGAGGGAGACGCGGAAGGAGAAGGCTGGGCCGAGCTGATCAGGTCGAAGAGGAGCTCGGTCTCCTCTTGGTCATGGCGTCGGCGGGCGCGTGGGTGTCCTAACCTTGGCGGCGGCAAGGGCAGGAAAGGGGAGAATGGATAGAGGAGGAGGACTAGGGCACCGGGGCATGTTATATAGGGGCCTAGGGGGGGGGGTCTCCGGCCGTCAAATCACTCAGGAGGTCGACGTGGCGTGCGTGGATGTCCTGCCGTACAGGAGGTAGAAGAAGAACAGAAGAGGTCGGTTCTGGTGGCTAGTCGGGCTGGAAGAGGTAAGTGAGGTGGGCTGCGGCCTAGGAGAGGCCCAGGTAAGGAGAATGTAAGTCTCCCTTTACTTACATTTCTGTTTAATAAATAAACAGTCTCCAAAGGAAAATGTCCAAGAGGTTTGGGGAAGAATATGAATGAAATAGAAATATACTTGGACTCCTGGAATTATGCTCCATCTGATAAAATTGGTTTGGGCATTTTTAGCGAAAGAAAATTATCGCAAGTTTGAATTTAATTCAAACTTGAGGCAATTTTGATTCCAACCAAATCAAGTCCAAAGGAGCTGAAATTTGGCTGAGAGGGTGTAGGCAAGGTTTAAGATTAACAGAAAATAAATGAACATTTAGGAAGGGCTTCGAAAAGTGGGAAAAGAATTATAGGCAAGGTTAGAGAGTCAAAACTTGAAGAAGGAAAGGCCACGGGATTTAACATGCACGTGTGTTGTGGTAAATTCCAAATTAATGGAATATTATTTTATAGCTCCCTAAATATCGAGAGGATGTGTTTTAAAGAGAAACACCATGTGAATTCCCTCGACTTGAATGGATCAAAGATCCATGCCATTTATTTAGTTGAGTTGCAAAAGATTTATGAGATGATGGCATGATGACATCATGCAATGCAAATGATGCAATGATGAATGCAACGAACAAAACAAAATGCAAAACAAAAAAAAACAAAAACCAACCACGGAGGAAAAATAACATATCGCATCTCCGGAAAAGGCAAGAGTTGGAGTTACGAATATGGAACGTTGTATCCGGGGCGTTACAACACTCCACCACTATTAGAGGATCTCGTCCCGAGATCTAGGATGGCACCGGAGGGAAAAGGAAGAGGAAGATAAGAGGTAAACTAAGTTGCTTCTTTGACGAACGAGTGAAACCACGAACCATGAGAGGTTGAGCAATTTAAAAGAAAGAGTACAACAGAGATGAACGAGATTGCAAACAATCCGTTAGAAAAGATGAACAAGGAGTATTACGAGAACTTGAAGGTTGCAAATACATGAATCAAGAGTTTAATGGACAAGATAGAATTCGAAACCACTGCAGTTAAAACAAGATGGGAGAGGAAGAATTCGGGCAGCACTCCGGTTGAAAGAAGAAGGAAAACTTGATGAGATGAAAAGACATTGAAGAGATGATACAACACTCCGGTTAAATGGATAAGCAAGAAAAGAACACGATCCTCACAAAACAAGGTGATGGGTGAAGGGCACAACATCACAATACCTCCGTAACGAAAGAATAGAAGTTAGATCATTGGGATAAAGGGACGGAGAAGATAATGTCAACTTTTGCCACAAGTGAACTTGAAAAGCATCCTTCCAAGAAGGTTATAACGGAGTTGTTGGAAAACCAACAACGAAACGAACAAGTTTGTAGTGGGCTTATAGAAACATCTCAACACTTGAGGTGACAACCGACCACTAATGGAAACCATTGATTTGATTGAGAGCACCAAAAGATGAAAAAAAACTTCTTCCACCAAGATGATAGAGAGATAACTTGGATCATTGATAAACACCATAATAGCAACATTCCTTACGGAAGGCTTTAGGTGAAATATTTACCAAGATAACTCCAACGAAGAGATTGATGGATTTAAAATATCTCATTCTTGACAACATGTGAATCACAAAGCATGAATGGAAATTATCAAGAATGACATATCACCATCTCAAAAGATAAGGTAGAAAGAGTTGCACTTCGAAATGCAAGAAGAGGAATACTTGAACTCCTTAAAACAAAACATGTGTTGAGCACCATGTTTAATTTTGAGTATAGCTTGGTGGATCTTAACTCCGAGAGAAATCTTGAAGAACAATTGAAGAATGAAATAAATCCTTGACGAACCACCATGTAGAGTCTCCATGAAGAACTCCGGTAGTAAAAGGATGATAAAAAGAAAGAGAACTTGAAAACACAAGGTGAATGATGATTTAGAAGGAGCTTCGCGACGAGATAATGCGGAAAACTTGGAACTCCAAAAAAGAAAAGATGAAGCATCTCGAACCAAGAAATGTGACATGATGAACAACGATGGAAAGAAGAAACTAGATCACTTGGATGAAACAATAATAAGAATTACGTTCTGCGTACCCTTCACCAATTTAAATTGATGACAAGCTACGGATTTGGCATACTACTTATTCTCATAGAAAGGATTAAGAGAGATATAGCGCAAAATTGAGAAGGTCTTGATGGAACCACCGGTGGGATTGAAACAACGAAAGAATGAAATGATACGGTAGCAAAGGAAGAGGAATCATGAACGAACCACCATAAGATTTGAAAATGAAAGTAGCAAAGGCACAATTCACCGGGAAGAATTGGAAAACGAATGAAGATACTTGAGGGGATTTAGATACATGAGAACGAAGAGGCCATGAACTGATTAGAGGTTATTTGAACGATGCACCGGTAAGATTTGGAGAAGAGGGATGAAAGCTGGAATGAATAATTATGAGATGATGGGCTCCAGAGAATCAAACTGAAAAGACTCCTGAATTGCTCCGGATGGATGAAAAAAAAATCCCACAATCGAAAACAATTATGAGAGGATGGCATCAAACTTGAACTATGCATCTTTGGAAGAACGGGTAAGGATTTAAGAGGAACTCTTCTTCGGTCTTCAAAATTCAAGAATGACGACGAGAAACACCACCATGAATTGTTGATTTACTCCGGGAGAATTAAAAGAGGAAAGGTTGAGCCAAAGATGAAAAGAATTTGAAAGGGACCTTGGAGAAGGCATGTGACTGATGAAAATTCATTCTTACGTCAAACATGGAAATGAATTTGAGAATCGCTCCTGATAATTCGAAGAGTCAGGTAAGATCCTGGGAAAAGACCTGTGGGTTAGGGCCCACTCAAAAGAAAACACCATTGAACAATTTTAAAGAGAGGTTGCACGGGTTGAATTAAATGGCTTGAATGAGATAACAATCTCCAAATAGCTTGAACGGATTAAGAATGGAAACACAAATCTTCTGAGATATCTTCAACACTCTGAAACAAATGAATAGCAAGAGATGAGTGATTGAGAGGGGCACCGGCATGAGAAAGCATTTGACACGAGGAAAGGAATATGATCAACACTGAAAGCTTGAATTGGATCCACCGGAGAAGCAAAAAAAAACGGAGGATGATGAACTTGAAGCTCGTGAGCATCTTCACGAGGGATCACCGGATCAGAACATTGATTGAAAAGAGTGAAGTGACTTCACATGAATAAATGTATACTTGATTAAAATATATGAGTCCTTGAAGAAAAGGGGTGGGAGGGTGGGGAAAAACAAAGACAACTTGGGATGAACGAAGCAAACACTGTTGAGAAAACTTAGAATTGATCTTGCGGATGGGGAGAATGATGGGATCATCTCGAAGAGAAGCGCACCGGTTGGAAAAGAATTAACATGACAACCTCAATGATCAAAAAGGATTAGTATTCACATAACAATATGAGAACACCGTTTAGGAAAGTTATGGATTCAACATTTGACTTCGAAGCAACTCGAATACCACATATAACACAAAAAAAAGGATTTGGCTTGCAGAATAAGCCGGAACAAACATATGATAGAGATTTACCCAATCCCATATCATGCATCTGTCGGAAAGATATTCTAGGAGCTACTTGAATTCCCACCTATAAAACTCCCGAAACTTTCTGGTTATGCAATCAGGTGTTGGGGATAGAGGGGAAGCAATATATATATCACCCAAACTAACAATCCCTACGTCCAGCTGTATCCATCCATCAACACATAACCAAGAAAACTTCGGAAATCGTGTACCTCAACCTTCGAAAAGCATCCGTTATACGAGTTATGGCAATACTCCCGAACTCACCTCAGTACTGGGTTATCGGGATTATCTCACCAACAACTGTACAAAAGAGATTTTCGATGGCGGCAAAACTCAGGTATTCCAGAACTGCAACGATAAAATTATGACGACAACACCTCGGAGCTCAACTCCCCGGGACACTGCCACAACCCCTAAATGTCAGGAGGCACCAAGAACAATGTTCTCGTCATAAGAATATCGGAACGATCCCAAGATACCCGCGTGATCCTAAAAAAAATTAGTGAAATTTGAGGAGAGGAAAGACAAAACATCTACGTCAGGAGACCTCACCAGAGCGATGAAGGGACTGAGGAGTAAAAAGAATTCTACTCTCCGATATATATAATCCTAAGACTCAAAACATTTTTGTTCTAGACTCAACAACGCCAGCAAACAAGGGGGCTCCTATGGTCGGTCGAGGCTCTGATACCAACTTGTCACGCCCAATAGTGCACAGGAGAGGCGCGGGTGCTGCTCACCTAGCTGGGCTAGGCCCAGATCGGTGGAGGTGGGAGCTGGGCCGCAGTCAACGACGAAGGGGAGGTGGCCCAGGTGCGTGCGGTCGATCTGGAGGCAACGACGCGGGCGAGCGGGCTGCTGCTCTCGTTTCTGAAGAACACAAGCAGAGCAGCAGGACCATGGCGCGGTGGAGAGGAAGACGCAGCGGGGGTCCTGGTGATGGAATCGGCAGGAACCGGCCGGAACGAGCGGAACGGAGCGCGGGGAGGCGCCGGGATCCAAATCCGGCAAGGAGAGGCGCAGATCGCGGCTCGGGCGCGGGGCACAGCCATCCAAGGAAACAGGCGGTGGTCCTGCTTGAACACAGAGATACGAGCGACAGAGAGGTGAGAGCAGGAGAAGGAGTGCGAGGCAAAAGGACAGGGAAGCGGCGGCACGGCTCACCGGAACGCACGGGCGGCAAGGAGGCGTCGGTGATGGCCGGATCCGAGGCCAGGGCGAGGGTGGAGCTCCGGGACGCCCTGGTTGCTCCTGTCCAACAGAGAAGACAGGGAGAGCAGAAGAGGTTAGAGAGACAGGAAAGAGGGGAAGGATGATGGAGAGGGCGCGACGGGGCCTGCCTGCAGGTTTGCTCCGGCGGCGAGGCGAGGTGAAGTGGTCCTGGACGAGGAGGAGGTTGCGGCCTCAGACGCTCGTGGCGCAGGGGCGCGCAAAGCATGCGGCTGATGGCGGCCGGGGCGACGCTGGTTGGTCGGGGATGTAAAACGGGGAGGTGGACTTGGCGGGGCTTCGGGTCCATGAAGCAGGGGAAGCAGGGGAAGAAGACGTCGACGAGGAGGCCGATCCATGGCTCGAATGAGTGCCTGCGAGGCCGAGGGAGACGCAGAAGGAGAAGGCCGGGCCGAGCTGATCAGGTCGAAGAGGAGCTCGGTCTCCTCTTGGTCATGGCGTCGGCGGGCGCGTGGGTGTCCTAACCTTGGCGGCGGCGAGGGCAGGAAAGGGGAGAATGGATAGAGGAGGAGGACTAGGGCACCGGGGCATGTTATATAGGGGCCTAGGGGGGGGGGGTCTCCTGCCGTCAAATCACTCGGGAGGTCGACGTGGCGTGCGTGGATGTCTTGCCGTACAGGAGGTAGAAGAAGAACAGAAGAGGTCGGTTCTGGTGGCTAGTCGGGCTGGAAGAGGTAAGTGAGGTGGGCTGCGGCCTAGGAGAGGCCCGGGTAAGGAGAATGTAAGTCTCCCTTTACTTACATTTCTGTTTAATAAATAAACAGTCTCCAAAGGAAAATGTCCAGGAGGTTTGGGGAAGAATATGAATGAAATAGAGATATACTTGGACTCCTGGAATTATGCTCCATCTGATAAAATTGGTTTGGGCATTTTTAGAGAAAGAAAATTATCGCTAGTTTGAATTTAATTCAAACTTGAGGCAATTTTGATTCCAACAAAATCAAGTCCAAAGGAGCTGAAATTTGGCAGAGAGGGTGTAGGCAAGGTTTAAGATTAACAGAAAATAAATGAACATTTAGGAAGGGCTTCGAAAAGTGGGAAAAGAATTATAGGCAAGGTTAGAGAGTCAAACCTTGAAGAAGGAAAGGCCACGGGATTTAACATGCACGTGTGTTGTGGTAAATTCCAAATTAATGGAATATTATTTTATAGCTCCCTAAATATCGAGAGGATATGTTTTAAAGAGAAACACCATGTGAATTCCCTCGACTTGAATGGATCAAAGATCCATGCCATTTATTTAGTTGAGTTGCAAAAGATTTATGAGATGATGGCATGATGACATGATGCAATGATGAATGCAACGAACAAAACAAAGTGCAAAACAAAAAAAACAAAAACCCAACCACGGAGGAAAAATAACATATCGCATCTCCGGAAAAGGCAAGAGTTGGAGTTACGAATATGGAACGTTGTATCCAGGGCGTTACAGACGCCCAGAGGAAGAAAGACCTTGACTTGGCTGAGATGAAAAAAGCTGCTTTAGAGAAGACCAAGCTTGCAGATGAGAAGCTGGCTTCAGTCACCAAGCTTGAAGAAGAAAACATCAATCTGAAAGCTGCTCTTGATGCTGCCAACAAGGAGGTAAGTGATAAGATTGCTCTGAGTGACAAGGCCAGTGAGTTGGTGGGAAAGAAGAACGATTTGGAGGCTTATCTGGGCGGACTCGCCAAGAAGCTATTCCTCATGCTTGAAGGTAATCTTTTGTATCAAATAGACATTTTAACTGCGATCTTTCCATCTGACTGTTGTCTTGACTCGGTGGTTGCGCTTGCAGAATTTTGCTAGAACTTTGAAGAGGAGACTGGTTGACTGGAAATAAACCTGGATCCCATCAACTCTCCTGTGAAGGATGAAGTTGCCATGAATGTGCTTCGGCTCGAATCTCGCGCTGCTGCTGTCATTGACTACCTCGCAAGGCTGAAGGTTGCAACTTCCCGCATCGACACAACACTCTGGCCAAGAGACACGCTCCAGAATGACCTCGAGTCTCTGATGACTCGACTGAATGAGGTCCCAAGTCGAGTGCAGGAGTGGAAGAAGTCCTCTGCCAGGTGTGGTGCGGATGTTGCTCTGTCTCTGGTCCGTGTTCACTGCAAGGATGCACGAGAGGACAAGCTAGCGGCCCTTAGGGTGGCTAACACCAAGAAGTACGATTTCCGATCTTTCATTGAGACCTTCATCGCCGCTGCCACTCGGATTGCAGATGGAATTGACCTGGATGAGTTTGTTGCGCCTTCCAGCCCTCCACAGGAGGGGTAAAAAACTTCTGAACTTGATACTTTAAATTTGCCTCGGTATGCCGGGTGATTTTTGTAACCGTCAAACCTTAACAAGCTTAGCGCCTGAGCACTTTCGGTTCCGTTAGGTGTTATCTGAACTTGGATTCGACGTTGAATATGTTTGCATTTGATTTGTGGTGTCTTTTGCAGGTTAAAGCGAGGTGCTTATTGCAATCAACTTGTTCCCCAATACACTTAGGCAGGCACTGGGCTGCAGCTAAGCCCCCGAGTGGGAGGTCTGCTCTCCACTCGGTAGGATTTTCAAAACTTAGGCAAGCACTGGGCTGCAGCTAAGCCCCCGAGTGGGAGGTCTGCTCACCACTCGGTAGGATTTTCAAATCTTAGGCGAGCACTGGGCTGCAGCTAAGCCCCCGAGTGGGAGGTCTGCTCTCCACTCGGTAGGATTTTCAAAAACTTAGGCGAGCACTGGGCTGCAGCTAAGCCCCCGAGTGGGAGGTCTGCTCTCCACTCGGTAGGATTTTTACGGCGCCTCTGTGAAGGATAAGGCGTTAATCGACCTTGTCTTTCTTATGAAGAGCACATTATACTTGTGGCGTAGCTCGGAAGGAGAGGGCGGCGGTCGACCTGTACCTCGTCCTCCTTGCGGAGCGCATGTTGTACTTGTGGCATAGCTCGGAGGAAGAGGGTAGCAATCGACCTGCACCTCTTCCTCCTTGCGGAGCGCACGTTGTACTTGTGGTGTAGCTCGGAGGAGAGGGTAGCAGTCGACCCGCACTTCGTCCTCCTTGCGGAGCGCACGTTGTACTTGTGGCGTAGCTCGGAGGAAGAGGGTAGCAATCGACCTGCACCTCGTCCTCCTTGCGGAGCGCACGTTGAATTTGAACTTAGGCGAGTGTTTAGACTGCAGCTAAGCCTCCGAGTGGGAGGCTGGCTCAACACTCGGTAGGATTTTATCGAAACTTAGGCGAGTACTTGGACTGCAGCTAAGCCCCCGAGTGGGAGGCTGGCTCACCACTCGGTAGGATTTTATTGAAACTTAGGCGAGTACTTGGACTGCAGCTAAGCCCCCGAGTGGGAGGCTGGCTCACCACTCGGTAGGATTTTATTGAAACTTAGGCGAGTACTTGGATCGCAGCTAAGCCCCCGAGTGGGAGGCTGGCTCACCACTCGGTAGGATTTTATTGAAACTTAGGCGAAACGGATTCGCAGCTAAGCCCCCGAGTGGGAGGCTGGCTCTCCACTCGGTAGGATTTTATTGAAACTTAGGCGAAACGGATTCGCAGCTAAGCCCCCGAGTGGGAGGCTGGCTCTCCACTCGGCAAGGTTTTTTTTACAAACTTAGGCGAAACGGATTCGCAGCTAAGCCACCCACTGAGGGGGAATTTTATTGAACAAATAAAAGTGACAAAAATCATTGGGGAAGTTATGACACTATTATCTTGTGAAACATGAACTACAGAAGTACTTTTATTACAACTCATCCGAGTGAATACTTAGGTGTAAAAGGGATGGAGCAACTCCGCATTCCAAGCTCGGGGCTCGTCGATGTTGTGCTCAACGTTGTAAAGACGGTACGCTCCGTTATGGAGAACCTTGGTGACGATGAAGGGACCTTCCCAAGAAGGAGCAAGCTTGTGTGGTTTCTGCTGATCCACTCGGAGAACCAAATCTCCTTCCTGGAAGGCTCGACTCTTCACGTTTTTGGCGTGGAAGCAACGCAAGTCTTGTTGGTAAATGGTCGATCGGATCAGAGCCATCTCCCTTTCTTCCTCTAAAAGGTCGACTGCATCCTGCCGTGCTTGTTCTGCTTCCGCTTCGGTGTAGAGCTCGACCCGAGGAGCATTGTGGAGCAGGTCACTCGGCAAGACCGCTTCAGCTCCGTAGACCAAGAAGAACGGAGTTCTCCCAGTCGACCGGTTAGGCGTGGTCCTTAACCCCCAAAGCACCGAGGGAAGTTCGTCGACCCATGCTCCAGCCGCATGCTTGAGATCACGCATCAGTCAGGGTTTCAACCCTTTGAGAATCAAGCCATTGGCCCGTTCTTCTTGTCCATTCGACTGAGGATGGGCGACCGAAGCATAGTCGACTCGTGTGCCCTGAGATGTGCAGAACGCCCTGAATTCCTTCGAATCGAAGTTTGACCCGTTGTCAGTGATGATGCTGTGCGGGACTCCATATCTGAATATCAATTCTCTGATGAAGCTGACAGCAGTACCGGCGTCAAGGTTCTTGATGGGTTTAGCTTTGATCCACTTGGTGAACTTGTCGACTGCTACCAGCACATGTGTGAAACCGCTTCGGCCTGTTCTCAAGGGCCCAACCATATCCAATCCCTATACTGCGAAGGGCCAGACGAGTGGTATGGTCTTCAGAGCTGATGCAGGCTTGTGCAACATGTTGGAGTGAAATTGACATCCCTCACACTTGTCGACTATCTCCTTTACCATTTCATTCGCTCTTGGCCAGTAAAATCTGGCTCGGTATGCTTTGGCCACGATGGTCCGAGAGGACGCATGATGGCCACAGGTCCCCGAGTGGATGTCATCAAGGATTATCCGACCTTCTTTTGGCGTTATGCACTTCTGACCAACTCCAGTCGTGCTTTCTCTGTACAGCTGCCCCTTGATCACAGTAAAGGCCTTGGATCGGCGGACGATCTGTCGAGCCTCTTCCTTGTCCTCCGGGAGCTCTTTTCTCAAGATATACGCGATATATGGCACTGTCCAATCGGGAGTGATCACTAAAGCCTCCATGACCAGGTCGACCACTGCTGGAACTTCAACCTCAGTCGGATTTGTGGCACTCTTGGGCTGCGGAGCTTCTTCGGTAAAAGGATCTTCTTTGACTGATGGAGTATGGATATGCTCCAAGAACACATCACTGGGAATGGCTTCTCTCTTGGAACCTATTTTTGCCAAATCATCAGCCGCTTGATTTTTCAGTCGGGGTATATGATGGAGCTCTAACCCTTCGAACTTCTTTTCAAGCTTCCTCACTGCATTGCAGTATCCAGTCATGGCTGGGCTTCTAATGTCCCACTCCTTCATCACCTGGTTGACCACCAAATCTGAGTCGCCATAAACCATAAGGCGACGGACGCCGAGTGAAATGGCCATGCGCAACCCATACAAAAGGGCCTCGTATTCTGCTTCATTGTTGGTGGAATCAAAGTGAATCTGGAGCACATATCTGAGCTTATCTCCTCGGGGGGAAACCAAAACTACCCCAGCACCGGAACCATTTAACATCTTAGAGCCATCAAAGAACATGGTCCAATGCTCCGAGTGAACTTGCATCGGCTGCTGCTGTTCAATCCACTCAGCAAGGAAATCTGCTATTGCTTGTGACTTAATGGCTTTCTTTGCCTCAAACTTGATATCAAGGGGAAGGAGTTCAATCGCCCATTTCACCACTCGACCAGTCGCATCTCTGTTGTGCAGAATCTCTGAAAGTGGGGCGTCGCTGACGACTATAATGGAATGATCAGAGAAATAATGAGCAACCTTCTTCGTGATCATGTAGATCCCATACACAAGCTTCTGATAATGAGGATATCTTTGCTTTGATGGAGTCAAAACTTCAGAAAGGTAATACACTGGGCGCTGAACTTTGAAGGCTTTCCCTTCTTCTTCCCGCTCGACCGTAAGTACTGTACTGACGACTTGTCCTGTGGCTGCAATATAAAGCAACAGAGGCTCTTTGCTGATTGGAGCAACAAGCACCGGCTGGGTGGAGAGCAGAGCTTTTAGCTCGGCAAACGCTGCATCAGCTTCTGGAGTCCACTCGAACTTGTCTGCCTTCTTCATCAGTCGGTAAAGAGGCAATGCCCTTTCACCGAGTCGAGAGATGAATCGACTTAACGCGGCCAAGCATCCAGTAAGCTTCTGGACATCGTGCACCCGCACAGGGCATTTCATTCGGAGTATAGTGCCAACTTTTTCTGGGTTAGCGTCGATTCCTCGTTCGGAAACGAGAAAACCGAGTAACTTTCCACCAGGAACTCCGAATGTGCACTTTGATGGATTGAGCTTGATATCATACCTCCTGAGATTGGCAAATGTTTCAGCGAGGTCAGTCAACAGGTTGGAACCCTTTCGCGATTTGACCACAATATCATCCATGTACGCTTCCACATTCCGACTGATTTGAGTGAGTAAACACTTCTGAATCATCCTCATGAACGTGGCTCCGGCATTCTTGAGGCCGAATGGCACGGTGACATAGCAGAAGCACCCGAATGGAGTGATGAAAGCTGTTTTGATCTCATCGGGTCCATACAGATGGATCTGATGGTATCCGGAATAGGCGTCTAAAAAAGACAATCTCTCACATCCACTATAGGAATCTGCTACTTTGCCATCTACCACGGCGGACGGCAAAGGCATGGATGGCGGACGGCAAAGAAGACGGACGGTAATAAATGCGCTGTTACTCCGTTAGGTGGTTAACAGCAGGCCTTTGCCGTCCGCTGCGGACGGCAAAGCCTTTGCCGTCCGCTGCGGACGGCAAAGCCTTTGCCGTCAGCCACTGTGGGCAAACTAACCAAATTGGTCAGCCTCCCAGGAAGCACAGTTGCCTGCCACGTGGCCTCGTTGCCGTCCGCTGCTGATGGCAAAGAGCCCTTTGCCGTCGGTGGCAGACGGCAAAGAGCCTGCATATTGTCTCTTTTTTTCTGTTTTTTAATCCAACAATTTTCACAGCAAATATATATGACATATATAGATATATTTAACAGCAAACATATCACATATCTAGCACATAATTCCATATACATATTACATAGCAAAGTTTCATCAACATAGCAAGTTCCATCAAGTTCCATCCATACACATTGTTCCATATACATATTACATAGCAAAGTTTCATCAACATAGCAAGTTCTATCATAGCAAGCTAGATACAATGCAAAGTTTTAGCAAAGAAAAAGCAAGCACTCCATCATAGCAAGCTAGTTTCCATGAAGTGAGTGAAATCTGCAAAATGGTAAATAAGAAAGTTAGAAATAGGTGAATAGAACAAGAAGAAGACTAGAATAAGAAGTATATGTCATTTATGAGCTAACTTAGGTGAGATGGATCATATATGAGCTAACTAAGTTGAAATGGGTTGTTCATGAGCTAACTTTGGTGAAATGGATCATTTATGAGCTAACTTAGTTGAAATGGGTCGTTTATGAGCTAACTAAGGTGAAGGGCATCGTTTTTGAGCTAAGTAAGGTGAAATGGATCGTTTTTGAGCTAACTTAGGTGAAATGGATCTTTTATGAGTTTTTATGAGCTAACTTAGTTGAAATGGGTCGTTTATGACCTAACTTAGGTGAAATGGATCATTTAAGAGCTAATTTAGGTGAAATGGATCGTTTTTAGCTAACTTAGGTGAAATTGATCGTTTAGGAGCAAATCTAGGTGAAATGGGTCATTTTGGAGCTAACCTACGTGAAATGGGTCATTTTGGAGCTAACCTAGGTCAAATGGGTCATTTTGGAGCTAACCTAGGTGAAATGGGTCATTTTAAAGCTAACGTAGGTAAAATGGATCATTTACGAGCTAATCTACTAAAATGGGTCATTTCAGAGCTAACTTGGACAAATTGGATCACTTGTAAGCTAACTAAGGTAAAATGAGTCATATTAGAGCTAACTTAGGTAAAATGGATCGTTTATGAGCTTACTAAGTTAATTATTCAATTTTTGACATAAGTAAGCTTATTAAGTCATTTTGAAGGAAAAGAAGCTAACTCTAGGTCATTATGGTAAGCATATTGGAGGAAATAAAGCTAAGTCTAAGTCTAGAGAAACTTACCGTGATCAGGGAGGTGTAGGAGCGGGCTTGCTCGTGCCGGTAGCTGGAGAAGGATCGTGCGATGCGTTTCTGGAGTTAAGCTGCACCAAAGATCATTTCCAATGTCTCGTTAGCATTATGACACTCAAATGTTAAGACTAGCAAGTAATGTCCATTCAAATTAAACTCACCGTGCTCCCAGGAGCAATCACTGGCATCGACGGAGCGGTCTGACCGGACTTCTCGCACACAGACTGCACATTTGGTTTTCACAATAGAGTCATACTAGTTAGTAATGAGACTCAAATGTTAAGACTAGCAAGTAATCTGCAGAAGAAACTTACCACAAGGAGCTCATACATGGCCCTTGCCTGCATGTCATTCCGTGCCCTCTCCTCCTCCAACATCTTTGTCGTCCTCTCCTCCAACTCCCGCTGCCTCTCCGCCGCCTCTGCCAGAAGTTTCTCCGTTCTATCTCTCTCACTCTGTATAGCAGCCCTTCTTCTTACCTCGTCCCCTGCTGGGCACCGCGGTCGACGAAGAAGGGCCCGACGGTGTCGCCATACTGTCCAGCAACGCTCGGCGGAGAGGTGCGTGTGGAATGGAAGACCTCACACTACGCGCCGACGAAGAAGGGGCGTCGGCGCGCTCCCGACCAGCGCCCACCATCTTTCAACACCTGCCATGACAAAGAATAAACGAAATTAGTACAACATGAAAAAAAGTACTGACATGAATAATATTATGTATATCACTGAAGTGTATCATCATCAAGTACAACATAAACAACTGCACATTTAAAACTACCCGATCAACACAATTATATATGATGTTTTTCATAACAAAATCGAAAAATATATGACTTAACTAATAATTCACAAATATATGACCCCGTCGGCCTCTGGAAGGCCAAAGAACACCTTTTCGGGAGGTGTCGGGGGTCGGGGTGTCGTGTCGGTGTCGGGGTGCCGTGTCGGGGTCGGGGTCGGGGTCTCGGGGTCGGAGTGTCGGGTCAGGGTGTCGTGTCGGTGTCGGGGTCGAGGTGTCGGTCAGGCTCGGGGCCGGGGTGTCGGTGTCGGGGTTGTGGTCGGGGTGTCGGGTCGGGGTGCCGGGTCGGCGTCGGGTTGTCGTGTCGGTGTCGGGGTCGGGGTGTCGGTGTCGGGGTCGGGGTGCCGTGTCGGTGTTGGGGTCGGGGTCGGGGTGTCGGGGTCGGGGTCTCGGGGTCGGGGTGTCGGGTCGGGGTGCCGGGTCGGGGTCGGGGTGCCGTGTCGGTGTCGGGGTCGGGGTGTCGGGTCAGGCTCGGGGTCGGGGTGTCGGTTTCAGGGTCGGGGTCGGGGTCGGGGTGTCGTGGTCGGGGTGTCGTGTCGGGGTGTCGTGTCGGGGTCGGGGTGCCGTGGCGGGTCGGGGTTTTTTCCTCTTTTTTCCTTTTCTTCTTCTTCCTCTTCTTCCTTTTCTTCCTTTTCTTCCTTTTTTTCCTTCTTCTTCTTCTTCTTCTTCTTCTTCTTCTTCTTCTTCTTCTTCTTCTTCTTCTTCTTCTTCTTCTTCCTCCTTTCCTTTTTCCTCTTCTTCTTGTCCTCCTCTCCTGTTTTTTTCTTCTTCTTCTTCCTCTTCTTCTTTTTTCTTCTCCTCCTCCTCTTCTTCTTCTTCCTTTCCTTTTTCCTCTTCTTCTTCTCCTCCTCTCCTGTTTTTTCTTCTTCTTCCTCTTCTTCTTTTTCTTCTCCTCCTCCTCTTCTTCTTCTTCCTTTCCTTTTTCCTCTTCTTCTTCTCCTCCTCTCCTGTTTTTTCTTCTTCTTCTTCCTCTTCTTCTTTTTTCTTCTCCTCCTCCTCTTCTTCTTCTTCCTTTCCTTTTTCCTCTTCTTCTTCTCCTCCTCTCCTGTTTTCTTCTTCTTCTTCTTCCTCTTCTTCTTTTTTCTTCTCCTCCTCCTCTTCTTCTTCTTCCTTTCCTTTTTCCTCTTCTTCTTCTCCTCCTCTCCTGTTTTTTTGTTCTTCTTCTTTTTCTTTCCTAAAACTGAACTAAACCTAAAACTAAATCTAAATATAATCTAAACATAAACTTAAAACTAAAAAAACAGAAAAAAGGAAAAAACTAAATCTAAACCTAAAACTAAACTAAAACTAAACCTAAAACTAAAACTAAACCTAAAACTAAAACTAAAACTAAATCTAAACTAAACATAAACCTAAAACTAAAAAAACAGAAGAAAAAAAAGGAAAAACAGAGGAGAGGTAGAGCTCACTTGGGCCGGTGGAGGAGGGGGGCGGGGCGGCCTGGGGAGGCGGCGCCGGTCCCAGGGCGGTGGGGCGAGGGGGGGCCGGGGCGCCGGGGGGTCGGGGCGCGGCGGCGCCAACACGGCAGGGCGGCGGGGGCGACCGGGCGGGCGGCCGGTGGAGCAACGGCGCCTGGCGGCGGTGGCGACGAGGCGGGGGCCGGTGGAGGAGGAGGGGCGGGGCGTCGGCGCCGGGCCTGGGGCGGTGGGGCGTGGGGGGGCCGGGTCGCCGGGGGGCCTGGGCGCGGCGGCCCCGAGACGGGGCAGGGGGCCGGGGCGACGGGGCGGGGGGGCGGTGGGGCGGCGGGGCGGTGGTGCGACCGGGCGGCGGCGAGTGGTGGGGGCGGTGGCGCGCGTGTGTTGGAGGGAAACAGAGAGAGAGGGGGGGTGGGGCACGCCGGCCGTTAGATACGTTTAATCTTTGCCGTCCACCACCTTTGCCGTCCGCTAGCGGACGGCAAAGAGGGGGGTCATTAAGTATTTTTTAACCAGCTCCTCAGTGGGGCCCCCCTCGCTCTTTGCCGTCCACTAGCGGACGGCAAAGATTCTTTGCCGTCTGCTAGCGGACGGCAAAGAACAGGCTGATGGCAAAGGCTTTCTTTGCCATCAGCCAGTTCTTTGCCGTCTGCTTTCAGGTAGCTGATGGCAAAGAGCTTCTCTGCCGTCCGCTAGCTGACGGCAAAGAGCTGGCAGATGGCAAAGTAGCTGATTCCAGTAGTGATCCCGCAGTCGAGTCGACAATTTGGTCGATGCGAGGGAGAGGAAAATGATCTTTCGGGCAGGCCCGATTGATGTGTTTGAAATCAATGCACATGCGGAGTGACTTTTCCTTCTTGGGAATCATGACGACATTGGCGAGCCACTCGGAGTGGTATATCTCTCGGATAAACTCTGCCGCCAACAGTCGAGCCACCTCCTCGCCAATGGCATTTCTCTTCTAGACGGCGGACCGTCGAATATGTTCTTTGACAGGTTTTGCTGTTGAGTCGACTCTAAGGCGATGCTCAGCCAGCCCCTTGGGAACACCCGGCATGTCAGCAGGCTTCCATGCAAAGATGTCCCAGTTCTCACGGAGGAACTGGATGAGCGATTCTTCCTATTTAGGGTCGAGTGTTGTGGAAATATGGGTCGGAGCTGCATTGGGGTCGGTCGGGTGAATGTGAACGGGCTTCGTCTCACCGGATGACTGAAACGCTGATTCTGTGGCAGGCTTCTTGGCTCGCAACAAATCACTCGGATCTGCATTTTTCTTGTACCCCTCCAGCTCTACCATTGTTATCTGGGAATCGGCAATTTTCGAGCCTTTCTGAAAACACTCTTCTGCCTTCTTCTGATTGCCAGTGATAGTGATCACGCCCTTGGGGCCGGGCATCTTGAGTTTGAGGTACACGTAACATGGTCGAGCCATGAACCGTGCGTAAGCCGGTCGTCCCAAAATAGTGTGGTAAGCGCTCTGAAAATCCACGACTTCAAATGTCAGCATCTCCTTGCGGAAATGCTTCGAGTCACCGAACACCACGTCCAGAGCTATTTGGCCGAGTGACTCAGCCTTCTTTCCAGGTAAAACTCCATGAAAACTCATGTTACTGGCGCTTAATCTGGACATCGGAATGCCCATTCCTTTCAGCGTCTCCGCATACAATATGTTCAGTCCGCTACCCCCATCCGTTAGCACCTTCGTCAGTCGAGTGCCCTCAACGACCGGATCGACCACCAAAGCTTGCCTCCCAGGGGTGGCTATGTGAGTCGGGTGATCGGACTGGTCGAATGTAATGGGAGTTTGGGACCATCTCAGATAACTTGGCGTCACCGGGGCAACCATATTAACCTCACGGTTGATAACCTTCAATCAGCTTTTGCTTTCCACATCAGCAAAGATCATCAAAGTGGAGTTAACATGAGGATATCCTCCATCACTGTCCTCCTTGTCCTCAGCTTTGTCCGACTTCTTTTCCTTGTCCTTGGGTTGTTTACCTTGGAACTGCTGGATCAAGAGCCGGCACTGGCGAGTGGTATGCTTCGGGTAGATGAAATTACCCTCTTCATCTTTCTTTGTGTGGATGTGACACGGCATATCCATCACGTCATTTCCTTCTTTATCTTTCACCTTCTTGGGGTTCCAGGATCCTTTGGGTTTCCCCTTGAACTTGCCCTGAGTCACGGCCAGAGCCTCCCCAGGAGCTGCAGGCTCGGCTTTACGCTTTTGCTTCTGACTGGAATTTCCTTTCTCCGACTGACTCGGCTTGTACTTGCCGCTCCAGAGTCGGTCCTCTTCTTCACCATTGGCATACTTGGTGGCGATTTCCATCATTCGACTCAGTGTCATATCTCCGGTCTGACCAAACTTCAGACTTAATTCTCTGTTCTTGACACCATCCTTGAAGGCACAGACTGCCTGATGATCAGACACGTTCTCCACGGTATGATGCAAAGTGATCCATCTCTGAATGTAATCTCTCAAGGTTTCATTCGACTTCTGCACGCAGACTTGCAGCTCTGTCAATCCAGCTGGTCGCTTGCAAGTTCCCTCGAATGTCCTGACGAACACTCGGGAAAGATCTTCCCAAGTGTAAATGCTGCTAGGAGCTAACTGATTCAACCACGCCCTGGCCGGACCTTCCAGCATGAGTGGTAAATGCTTCATAGCCACCTCATCATTCCCGCCGCCAATCTGTACCGCCACTCGGTAGTCTTCAAGCCAAGTTTCAGGCTTGGACTCACCGGTGAACTTACTTACTCCAGTCGCCAACCTGAAGTTGGGGGGAATCACCGTGGCTCTGATAGCCCTGCTGAAACATTCTGGACCTGAAACATGGACTCAGCTGCTAGTGGGCGCATCTCTGTCATGGCCACCTCGATGAGCTCTGTTCCGATCGACCAGACCTTGCACGATGATGGATCGCGCGTCAAAGCCTGGTTCCCTGGGGTCGACCGGAGCTCTTTGTCCCACACTGAGTTGGCGCCTGTCATCTAACTGCCGATGAGCGTAAGATCCACCCCTTGGAGGAGGAGTGGGCACTCGACGCCTATCATCACGATCGAATCGGTCACCATATTGGTCATGTCGACCCTCGCGTCCCTCACGCCACGGAGGCGATCTAGGGCTGTGAGCCGACTGAACTGTATTCGCAGCGAGGGATTGACTGTGAATCCTGTTGCGTGACTGTGACACTGCTGAATTCTGATCTCCCGCTGCTCGGAGCAAATCCCTGATCTGCATCAAGCCTCTGCCAGCCTCCGACTGAGAGGGCTGGATTGACTCTGCTATACGGGCTGCAGCTGCTAAATTCTGAATCGGGGTTCGATATACCTAAGTTGGTTGTGGAAAGAGTTGACGTCGACTGGAGTCAGGTACTCGTTGTCGCGCGCGCTCGACGAGTGCTCGCTGGAGGTTCTCCAGTCGAGTGCGTTCAGCCAAGTTGGCCAAACGCGCTTCTTCCAAGGCACGAGCCTTGGGAGTTGCTCCTGCAATGGGAGTATGCAGGGCATCCACGTTCCTGCGGCGAAGTTCTTCCCTTTGCAGGGAAGTAAGTGGCTCGGGTTGATATTCCTCATGGGCCTGAGCGGGGTCGCCTCCACTGTCCATCCCGTTGTCGCGGGGTAAGCCGGGAGGGCTACGAGGCCCATTGCCCATCAAGACCTCCGCCGCCGGATCACTACTGTCGCACTCGGATGCGGTCTCTACGGAGCCAGTCGACAGATCGAACAGACCGTAGAGAGATTCGTCGGGCTCGATTGCCGCGACTTGGGTGGTGGCCGGTTGGGGAGCCACTGCGTGCCTCACCCACCGCTGGAGCCTCGACCGACCAGAGCGCTTGCGCTGGCGGGAGATAGGGAGGGAGGACGACAGGGGAGTCGACCGATAAGGAGTCGATGGTTGCCGCAACAGAACGCCGCGGACACATGCCCGAAAATGCGTCGCACCGCGGACGGGGAGCGCGTCGATGTCGAGTGGAGCCTCCTGGAGCCAAGCAGAGTCGTCGGTGATGAAGGTGAGCGCGCCGAGACGGATCTCGCGACCCTCGACCAAAACTCCACCAGAAACCATGATGAAGGCAATCGGAACAATTGCAACTTCTCCAAAAATCGCTAAGACACCTGCCCCACGGTGGGCGCCAACTGTCATGGTTCTAAGTGTGACAGTAGAATGGGGGGTAGGTATGGAGAGGCAAGATCTTAGCTATGGAGCAGTTGTACAGACAAGGGATTTACAAGTTCAGGCCCTTCTCGGAGGAAGTAACAGCCCTACGTCTCGGAGCCCGGAGGCGGTCGACTGGATTATGTGTGTATAGATTACAGGGGTGCGAACCCTTTACACTGAGGAGGGGGGTGGCTTATATAGTGTCTGCCGGACCCCTCCGGCCCTCAGTTATGCAGGGTTAAAAGTACATTAAGGCCTGGCGTTACTGGTAACGCCTTACATAAAGTGTCATCATGGCCATAAAGACTACTTAATTACAGACCGTTTGGATGCAGAGTGGCTTTTGACCTCCTGGTGGTCGAGTGAGTCTTCATGGTCGAGTCCTTCGAGTCCGTCGAGTGAAGTCTCTCTTGGTCGACTGGAAGGCAGCTTCTTCTGAGGATGTCCTTGGGAAGGGTACTTAGGACAGGTCCGTGACCCTACCCTAGGTACATTACTTCATCACCTTGTGGCCTGGGACGAAGTTACACTGCCTCGTGCTAATGGGGGCTTGGGTGTCCGCAACCTACATGCCCACAACCAGGCTATGTTATGCAAGTTCGTCACCAAAGTTCTATAGTTCTCTAAGGTTCCCTTCTACCAATGGTTTGCTGCACAATACTGCAAAAATGTTGTACCTCACAACGTTAGTAGCAGAGACACAACTATGTGGAGAGGGTTCAAGGAGCACATTCCTTTGGTGATCAACTCGTCACGCTGTGTCTTGGGCTCTGGTGACCTAATTTCCTTTTGGCAAGATCAGTGGCTTCAGGCTGGCAGGCTGCGGCAGATGTTCCCGGTGTTATTTTCCTTCGCCAGAAGCCCATCCTGCTCTATTCGATCCCAATTCTGCCAAGGGTCCTGGGTGGTGCAGCTACACCCAAATCTAACCCAAACTGCCGCAACAGAGTTAACGGTCCTCACTCAGCTTCTTCAAGAGGTACGGTTTCCAACAGCGTAAATAAGGATGCTCGAATAACCTTGCACCTGGGTGCATTTCACATGTTTCATGTAACAAGTTACGCTCACAGGTTTTTCAGCATGTTTTGAAATATAAGGTTGGCCTTGAGCCACCTTCTTTTTCAAAAAAAATATAATAAAATAAATTGTATTTTTTTCAAGTAACTGGCAGGGCAGAGCTTTGGGAAGAGAATTTACCAGTTTATAGAAAACTAGTTGAAAGTTGATACATTTGCGACAAAAGCACACGCTAGCTAGCCCCAAGGTTGTTCATCAACCGAGTCAACAACACCATCACCTAAGTGGCAAGAGATGACACCCTACCACCAGACACTGGTTCCAGAGCAACCGCTCCGATGTCCACACCGACCAGAGGCCCCAACAATGAAAGCCAACATCCCCGCACGTGAGATCTCCGGAGTTGCTGCTTTAACTTCCACACCGGCCCCAAGGTCATGAACCAGCCTAGTCGATGACATTGCCACCAAAGCGACCAAAGCCAACACCACAAGGCCGTGGAAGACCCCACAGCCCACACCGGGCTAGTTGCAGTCGTTGTTTTGCACATGCAGTTAAAGTCGGGTTATAATCATTGCGGTTGCATGTCTAGTGGTGAACATGCAATTGGCTAGACTGCCCCTGTCGAACCTAGTTGCGGTCACTTTGTACCCATGCAATTGCAACCGGATAACAACACTTGCAATTGCATGCCTGTTGGTGGACATGCAACTGGCTCGACAACCCCAATCTCGACCCCCAGTTTGTAGTTGCTTTGTATCCGTTGCAGTTGCAGCTGGGTTACAACATTTGCAGTTGCATGTCTAGTTGTGGACAAGCACCTGGCCGAGAACCCTTCTCCCGACTCCAATTGCAGTCGGGTTACAACACATGCAATTTGGTCCGACCGCAACTCCTTCCGCCTCCAACTTGCAGTCGCTCTTGTGCACATTCAGTTGCAATTGAATTATAATGCTTGTAGTTGCATGTCTAGTGATGGACATGCAACTGGACCGACAACCCCTCCTCCTCCCGGCCCCAGTTCTTTGTGCCCATGCAGTTGTTGTTGGGTTACAATACTTGTTGTTGCAAGTCTAGTGCTTGACATGCAACTGACCGGCAATCCGTCCTGATCTATTTGTTGTTGCGTTGGGCAATACAATTGCAGTTGCATTTCTAGTGATGGACATGCAATTGGTCGACAACCCCCTCCCAGCCCGGTTGCAGTCACATCATTTGCCGAAAAGTTTGTAGCCAGGTTGCAACACTTGCAAGTAGTATGCCTAGTGGGTGGACATGAAACTAGATGACAAACCCTCCTACTTTTAGTTGCAGTCGCTTTGTGTCCAGTGTAGTTGCAGTCAGGTTGTGATTGCTAGAGAAGCGTCATGCACAACTCGGTAGTAGAATTAATAGAATCATTCAATAAGATAAAGAAATAGTAAAGCCGAACCTGGCGAGTTGCATGTATGTTGTGTGTCGGTTGCAATTTTTTATGATGTTCCGCACCTTTGAAAGTGTGAACCTTCCATACAAAAACAATGTACCCCATGAAATTTTCCTCCGTAAGGAACAATAGGTATAAGCGTTCAAACAAATGGAGCCTCACATGAGATGACAAACTCTGTGGCTTGGAACCCGTCGAGGAACGAAATCTTCTCGGTGTGGTCTGCCTACTATTAGGAGGGCCGGGAGGGGAAGAGCCAATGTGGTCAAAAGATGTGTTTCTTTACTTTGTTGAATTTATTAGTCTGGCTACGTTGTTAGGGTTAGGGTTTGGCGACTAGCGGGCAACCGTGCATAGCCACCTGATTCTTCGCGGGAGCGGTATGAGTCTATGGAATCGGATGGATTTGGGATTGGATTCGTCTACGTTTGTCTCCAAGATGATACATGCCAACCAGGGCAACCGAGTTGGGCAGGAGGAGGATTACCGGAAGAGTGATATAAGTAGCGCACCGCCGCCAGACGGGAAGCAACCTTGCAGAGCTTTTTTGAACCCACGCGTTGATCCCGGTCCAGGCATAGCTAAATCTCTACCGCGAAACCGTGCGATGTCGTTTGCGGGCGATGGGGGTGATCAAGGGGGGGCCGGTGAGGATCCTACCCATCCGAAATCGTTTGGCAGAGGCGCGCTGGTGGCCGCGAGGCGGAGGGAGTTCAGGACGGACGGAGAGGGTCGTCGGGAGGAACAGAGCAACTATCATGGGGTGTCTCCTCAGGGCCTAGCGGGACCAGAGGTGGATCTGGAAGGAGAGGTGGACATGGATGATGATGCTTTCCTGGAGCTTGACCCTGAGGAAGATGAAGTGCTTGCACCGCCGGCGGCACCGCCGTCGCCATGGCGCCTTCTGGAACGGTATGTGAACCAGAGAAGGCCCAATACGGAGGACCTGACGGACCACTTCCATGCAGTATGGCAGATTCGGTCTGGGCTGAACTTTGCCCCGATCAGGAAGAACTGGTATGTAATTACACTAGGATCTCAAGGTGACTTCGATTTTGTAGCAAGGGGAGGGCCATGGATATATCGCGGCAATGTACTTCTCGTTGCGCCTTTTAAAGGAAACGCAAGGCCATCTGAGTCTGTGCTTGAAGCAGTTCCAGTATGGGTGAGATTCTATAATGTTCCATGGGACAAACAAACAACAGCTTATGGCTGGAGAATTGGTAAACTACTAGGGAAAGTGCTTGAAGTGGATGCGGATGACTCGGGTATGAGCGTCAGAGAGTTCCTCAGGATTCGTATTGAGCTGCCGTTAAACCGTAGATTGCAGATGCAGGTTGCTGTTGGGATTAAAGGGAGTAATGAGGAGCCAGAAAAATATGAGCTGAGATATGAAAGAGTTCCACATTATTGCTTCTGGTGTGGATTCATCGGACATGATGATACTGAATGTGATAAAAAGAGGATGGGTATGCCAAAGAAAGGATATGATGATCGCTTGCGCTGCTCACCATTGAGGAAATATGCACAACGCTCGGCTAGTATTCCAGCTGGGGTCAAACCGGCGATGGCTCGGGGCATAGACTTCTCTACTACCAGCACGGGTTCTGCCAACCTTGGGAGTGCACCTCTTGGTAGGAGTAGTAGACGCCAATACAACTTGGGAAGCTGGGTGCCTGAAAGAGTTGACGCTAGAGATGGTTTTGAAGAGAAGGAGAATAATGGTGATTCTGAAATTGATGCGGAGTTGGCTAGGCAAGTGCGAGCTATGCAGATGCAGATCGTAACTAATAATGCAGAAGTAAGTACTGGCCGTGGTCGTGGCCGCCGGCAGCCAAAAGTAGTAGGGCGAGGACGAGATAGAATTCCTATGCCAACTCCGTTAGCTGTCAAACCGCCTCTCCCGGGCTTCATGCACTCGTCGGACATGATTCCAGCTATGCGTGGGTTCAACTCTTTGGTTATTCCTTTCGGGTCAGTTGATGCTGCTATGTCTGATGCGGATTCGGTGCTAGGGAAGAGGGCTGCTGAACAGAATAGGAATGAGAATGTGGAGTTGGAGGGTGCCATAATTGCTATAAGTCAAGCTAGTGCAGGAGATGGTGGTAAGGCTAAAAAAGGTAAAGTCAGGGGATTCCAGACAGACATACGTGGAGAACAGGGGGACATGGAGAAGGATGCAGGGATTGACACGGAGGCAACCAGCCTTGGGGCCGCTGGTAAACTGACGGGGCCATATGTGGTGCCCCGTCAGGAGCAATGAATTGCCTGAGTTGGAATTGTCGAGGAATCGGGGGCGCCTCGACAGTTCGTGATCTCATCGCCCTCGTCCAAACTCATCGTCCGCATATAGTCTTTTTGTGTGAAACTAGGCAGAAGTCTGATAAGGTCCGTCGTCTGTGTTCTCGTTTAGGCCTTCGTGGTTTTTCTGGTGTCGACAGTAATGGCCAAAGTGGTGGCCTAGCGTTGTTTTGGAATGATCAGTTGTCAGTGGAGATTAAAGATAAGAATGAAAGAATAATTGATGCTTATGTGCGTGCTTCTCCCTCTGATCCATTGTGGCATCTCACATGCGTGTATGGTGAACCCAGAACTGAAAATCGCCATCGTATGTGGTCTATTCTGTCCGACTTACGTTCTACCAGTGATCTTCCATGGATGCTCATGGGAGATTTTAACGAAGCACTTTGGCAGTGTGAGCACTTGTCGGTCACTCCGAGACCAGCTAGTCAAGTGGCAGCGTTCAGGGAAGTGGTACAAGACTGTGATCTCCATGACTTGGGGTTCTCGGGTGTGCCGTTTACATATGATAATAAGAGGATAGGCAGAACAAATGTCAAGGTCCGGCTCGATCGAGCCCTTGCAGATGACAGATGGAGAGATATTTTTTCTGATGCTAGTGTAGTCCACCTAGTATCCCCATGTTCTGACCATCTCCCCATCCTTGTGAAGCTACAGGAAGAGGAGTTCACGCCACTGAAGAAGAAGGCAAGGCAATATGAATTTTTTTGGGAACGGGCGGGTGAGCTACCGGAGCTTATTGAACAAGCATGGGTGGCGGCGAAAGTCAATGGTGACCTTGCCTCGATCACGACAGGTCTCAGCCATGTCATGAATGAGCTGCAAGGATGGAGTCGTAAGAAGTTCGGAAATGTTCTGCGGGAGGTCGAGCACACACGGAAAAAACTTGATCACCTGATGCGCACCAATGGCAACCAGCTAGAGATCCGTCGTCTCTCGGATAGTATGAACGAGTTACTGTATAAGGAAGAACTCTTATGGATGCAGCGGTCGAGGATTTCATGGCTGAAAGATGGAGACCGTAATACGAAGTTTTTCCATAGCAAATCTGTATGGCGAGCCCGTAAGAATAAAATCAAGAAACTAAAAGATGAGGATGGTACATGGCAGACAATACCCTCGGTTATGGAACTAATGGCCACCTCTTTCTTTAAGGATCTTTTTACTAGAGACCCGTCATTACAGGCTGATGAGATAATTAACCTTGTTGAGAGAAAAGTAACAAATGATATGAATGACGAGCTGTGTAAGGAATTTTTAGAGAAAGAAATATCAGACGCTTTGTTCCAGATTGGTCCCTTAAAGGCCCCAGGACCGGATGGTTTTCCGGCGCGCTTTTATCAAAGAAATTGGGCAGTTTTGAAGGAGAAAGTTGTGGCAGCGGTAAGGTTATTCTTTGCTACCGGAAATATGCCTGCTGAAACAAATTCTACTTCAATTGTTCTGATTCCAAAGTCTGATCAGCCGGAGTCCTTGAAAGACTTTAGACCCATAAGTTTGTGTTCAGTACTTTACAAAATCGTAGCTAAATGTCTGGTGAATAGATTGCGGCCAATTCTTGGTGATATCATATCGCTGAACCAAAGTGCGTTTGTTCCTGGACGTATGATTACGGATAATGCGCTCGTGGCATTTGAATGCTTCCATACTATTGAACATAGTAAGAAGGAGACGGAGACCTTCTGTGCTTACAAGCTAGACCTTTCAAAGGCGTATGACAGGGTTGACTGGGATTTTCTCAGAAGTACGATGCAGAGTTTGGGCTTCGCTCAACGGTGGATAGACTGGATAATGTCTTGTGTCACCTCGGTGAGCTATTCCGTGAAATTCAATGGAACCCTACTTGATTCGTTCACCCCAACCAGAGGTCTTCGCCAAGGTGATCCATTATCTCCGTTCCTTTTTTTATTTGTTGCTGACGGTCTTTCTTCCCTCCTGCAACGAGAAGCTCGCCATGGAACTGTTACACCAATCAAGGTCTGTAGAAGGGCGCCTGGTATATCACATTTACTATTCGCTGATGATTCATTGTTGTTTTTCAAAGCTGAGCCTGGCCAAGCAACTAGAGTTAAGCAGGTTTTGGAGATTTATGCAATGGGTACTGGGCAGTTTATCAATCCACAAAAGTGCTCAATCCTTTTTACCCCGGCGTGTCCAGCAGCGGTACAAGAGAATATTAAGGAAATTTTACACATATCCCAAGTTACATTTGAGGCAAGATATTTGGGCCTCCCAACTCCAGAAGGTCGTATGAGCAGAGGTAAACTGAAAACTTTGGAAGAGAAACTTGCAAAAGCGCTTATGGAGTGGGGCGAGAATCACTTGTCAATGGGTGGAAAGGAAAGTAAGATAAAAGCCATTGCTCAAGCTCTTCCGGTTTACATAATGAGTGTCTTTAAAGTCCCTGCCGGACTGTGTGATGACCTCACTAAAATGATACGTCGGTTCTGGTGGGGTGCTGAAAAAGGGAAACGAAAAACACACTGGATTGGATGGGATATCATGTTGCGTCCCAAGGCGAGAGGTGGTATGGGTTTCAAGGATCTTAGACTATTCAACCAAGCGCTTCTTGCACGTCAAGCCTGGCGTTTGATCCAATACCCGGACAGTTTATGCGCACAAGTTTTACGAGCCAAGTATTACCCTGAGGGTGTCATTACTGATACCGTGTTTACAGGTAACGGATCAACAACTTGGCAGGCTATTGAGCATGGACTCGAGCTGGTCAAACAAGGGTACATTTGGCGAGTAGGGAATGGGGCAAGTATCCGTGTTTGGAGAGATCCCTGGATCCCTAGAGGACCGACCTGTAGGCCGATCACTCCCAAGCGTAGATGCAGACTTAAATGGGTTGCAGATTTTTTGGTGGCTGATGGGGCATGGAATGTTCCATTACTCAGGCAACATTTTTTCCAGGTTGACGTCGATGAGATTCTGAAAGTCAAGGCCTCGAGAAGAATGAACGATGACTGTATTGCCTGGTACCCGGATAAGCACGGAATTTTCTCTGTCAAGTCGGCTTATAACATGGCTCGTGATAGAGTTATGGATGTGCAGGGTGTAGGTGAATCAAGTGTTCGACCAGATGGGTCAAGACCGGCGTGGAAAATGTTATGGAGTTGTGGTGCTCCTCCAAAGGTGTGTGTTTGCATGGAAGGAAGCAAGGGGAGCGTTGGCTACAAAGGAAAATAAACGACGTAGACAATTGGAGCATGATGGGATTTGTACTATATGCGGTCAGGAAATAGAGTCAAATTTTCATGCGCTGGTTCGATGCCCACATGCTCGTAACTTATGGACTGCCATGAGATCGGTATGGGACCTTCCAGCTGATGATCTTCTCAAAGGTACAGAACCAGAATGGTTGCTGTTGTGTATTCAGCAGCTCAATGAGACACAAAGGATGTTGTTCATCATGTTATTATGGCGGATATGGCATGTTCGTAATGAACTTACCCATAACAAGCCAATCATCCCGGTTGAGGCCTCGAAGAAATTCCTATGCAGCTATATGGAATCGTTGCTACTGATTAAACAACACCAGGAGGTGGATGTGTTGAAGGGTAAACAGGCTGTTATTTTCTCAGGCCAGGCAACTCATAAGGGAGCTAGGACGACGCCAGTGGAGATTGTAAACTGGATTCCCCCATCATGTGGTGTTGCCAAGCTAAACATCGATGGATCCTTCGTCCAAGCAGACGGAACGGCGGGCGCTGGTATGATACTCAGAGACCACAAAGGTACGGTAATTTATGCAGCTTGCAGGTCGCTCTTGAACTGCTCAGGTGCTCTTGAGGCTGAGCTTGCAGCGTGTGACGAGGGCCTACGACTGGCACTACACTGGACTCAACTACCGCTTCAGGTGGAAACGGATTGCTCCGAAATCATCAAGCTGCTTAACTCTAGTCCTACAGATCGCTCTAGTAACATGTATCAGGTGACTGAGATCGTTGAGATGGAGAAGGAACGACCTGTACATTTCCGGAAAATTTGTAGATCACAAAATAATGTTGCTCATGCTATGGCAGCTCTAGGTCGTAGTCACCAACGCACTGCTTGTTGGTTAGCAAACTCCCCAAAGGAGATTAGTATTATTATTTCAAACGATTGTAAGGCCCTGGTTGATTAAATGATATGCTTTCCCCCGCAAAAAAAAAATGTGGTCAAAAGATTCAGCCGAGTAGTACATCATCTACCCCTGGTGATACATGGGATTCAGTTTGGAAACTGCAATGTCCTGCTAAGATAAATATTTATTTGGAGAGCCCTTCATAGTGTTATACTGTGTCGTGCTATTTCAGCAGCAAAGCATATGAAAGTTAAAAACCCGATTGTCCGGCTTGCAACCAAGGGCTAGACAACCTCATGCACTTACTGTTTCAACGCCCTATGGTTGTGGAAGTTTGGAAGTTGTTGGGAATTTATGATATTGTTAAGAGGGCAGGACAAGTTGACTGGTCAGGAGAAGTAGTTCTTGAGCATCTTTTGTGCCTCCTAGATTGGGATGTACATATATTCGGCCTACCAAATCTGAGAGACTATTTGCAACCGCTGCATGCTACTTATGTTTTGAGCCAATGAAGCTTAACTATGACGAACAAACACAAAGTGCTTCCCAAATTCAGTTAGTAGAGGGAGATCATATTTTTGGTTCGTCGCACACCTTTTACAGAAAACCCTAACATTTATATGAATCAACAAGCGGTCCATTGAGAAAATAACGTTTCGGGCAACGCACGCCCTGTATTTTACCTCCATTGTGCTATCTGCTATGCGTCAAGTGTAAATAAATCGACACAACACGCCCCGAGCAATGTCCGCATGTCGCTCGCCTGGGTCAATTCAGTTGAACTAGCTAGAACTCATTTGGGACACGAGACCAAGTGGCATCTGTCGACCCACCCGGGCCTACATAAGCACACGATGGGAGGAAGCTGAGGGAGCTCAGGCAGGAGGTGTCAGCCTCCCCGCCCAGCTGGCTCGTGCCACCACAACGTCCACGGCAACGATGCCATCCGACAAGATGATGACCGCGAGCCGGCTAGTGGAGAGGAGTGCGGTTCCCGGGCAGTTGCGTTTTCTGCAGGAGCTTTAGTATCAGATGCCCCGTCAAGGTGTTGTTCCGTGACTTTTAGTCGGTGCAGCTCGCGGAAGGTGACCCCAAGCGGAGGGGGTCCAGCTCAGGAGACTCAACGGCGGCATGGCCGACATGTGGTTCTAATCTGATCAGCACTCAGCAGACGCTTCTGCAAGGAGATGGATTTGCATTGGTGGAACTCTAGTGGTGCCGATATCGAATTTTTTCCTATAGATTCCAAAGGAAATTGGTCAAGCAGATTTTGATTGAATTGCCTAAATTCAGAAGGAAATTGGTCAACCAGAATAAGAGAATTGATTGGCCGTGTCGGCAACATTGCCCCTATATATGTATGTATGTAGATCGCCTCGACTCTGACTGCTCGGCATGGCTTTTTGGGTAATGCAATCGCAAGTGCTGACGCGTTCTTGTTGTATATGCAATGTTCAAAAGGTTTGCTATGATAGGTGCAACTATGCAAGGAAGTCGTTTCACGTGAACCTGCTCCAGCCTCCAGCTTCCAGGTGCTCTACAAATGTTCGTTCTCAGCAACCATGGCGATAGCCATGACGTAAGAAGAGCCAGCAGACGACGAGAAGAAGTCGGCCCAGGTGAACGTGCACATAGGATAGCTGCACAGAAACGACGCAAGTAGCGCCGGTTGACCAGCGTGGTCGAGGTATATGCTACCGGTAGAGCAACTGCACTGTGGCGGTCGTCCTCTAGGATTACAACAGGGTCTGGTCAGAAGCTCGCTGTTCTCCATGCTCATATTCATGATGCATCGTCGTTAGAAGAGGTAGTCTCCATGACCGTGGTCAGATTGGTTAAGTGTGTGTGTTTTTTGAGCGATTTGCGCTGAGTGTGTGAGGCGCATGTAGTTATTTCTTTTTTTAGAAATTTGTGAGGCTGATGTAGCATTTTTTTTTTTTGAGAAATCTCGCCATCTTTATTCATTCAAAACAATCGACATAGGTACAAGGTTCGGGTCATGAGGATAGCCCAACCAAACATGTCTACCTAGGTCTAGAGTACAAGCAAACTTGGCGAGATTGTGAGCCTCATAATTATGGTTCCTACGCTCGTGAATAAAAGTGCAAGAAATAAAACTATTACAGTGACTCAATATTTCATGTACCAACGCAGCATTGGGGCCTCCAGTCCCTCTGTTGATATCATTCACCACTTCTTGACAGTCCGATGCAACACATATGTTCTGAACTGCAAGGTCTTCAGCTAGAGCCAGAGCTTCACGGCAAGCAAAAGTCTCCAAGGTCACTGGGTCATTGATGCCATGAAAGACAACCGCTGATGAACCCAGGTAAAAACCTCCCTGGTTTCTACACACTGCCGCGACGGCACCTCCCAGTCGGTATCTCATCACTGCACCATCGACATTAAGCTTCACATTGCCACTAGGGGGTGGCAACCACTTCTCCCGGGATGCAGACGCAGCCGCTTGTGTTCTCTGATGTTCCCTCGGAGCGCTCCCATAGCCGAGCTCGTCCATGTAATTGCTAACAAAACACGACGTCTGTTGCGGGCTCTGAAAGATAGATTCATATATCGCCTTTCGTCTGGCATACCAAATAGACCATAACGTAATCACCATTCTTGTGAAACTAGCCTGGTCCATCACCTCATTCAGCTCAAACAACCAGATCCTAGCGTTAGCTTCCAGGTTATCAGACATTTGTGAAACCATTGTTTCATCTGCCAATGCCCATACGCAGCGAGACATAGTGCATGCAACTAAAGCGTGTCTCCATGAATCCTGACATCCACATAACGGGCAAGCATCTTGTACTGCCATATTCCGCCTCTTCAAAATATCCGTTGTTGGTAGTGAATGATGGGCAAGTCTCCAAAGGAAGATCCTTACCTTCGACGGGATCTTAAGCTTCCATAGAGAACACCATGCTTTTTCGTCCTGCTCAGAACTAGATGATCCACCTCGTCCCTACAGCCACTCCTCCCGCTGCAGTTTCGTTTTAAGCAAAAAATTGTAAGGCGAGCTCACACTGAATCTGTCCTTTTTATCCGGGTGCCAAGCCCAGAAGTCATGAATGTTGCGCATACAGACCAGGATCCGTAATATGGCTTCAGCATCAATTGGCAGGAAAACTGTTCGGACCAGTGTCTCATTCCATGAAGCTGTAACTGGTGAAAGCAACTCGGACACATACATAGGAGGGTTCGCCACTAGCGAGGTGATGGGGCGCGGCGTCATCTCCTTTGGTATCCAATTGTCAGCCCAAATTTCCGTTGTTTGTCCATTACCAATCCTACGAATAATTCCTTGTTTTGCTAGATCCCGCCCCTCAAGTATAGCGCGCCAGATTTGGGATGGTCTAGATCCCAGTTCAGCGCTTAGTATCATCTTGTCGGGGTAATACGCTGCCTTGAGGATTTTCGCACTCAAACTTGCTGGTTCCTGGAGTAGTCTCCATGCTTGTCGCGCCAACAAAGCAAGGTTAAAAAGTTCGAGATCTCTGAAGCCAAGCCAACCCAGATGTTTCGGCCTAGTAATCACATCCCAAGATACCCAAGCTGGTTTGCGCTTTCCTTGTTTGCACCCCCACCAAAACTCCCGAATGATGGATTTTATGTGATCGCACAAACCCCTCGGGAGCTTAAAGCATGACATAGAGTAGACAGGGATAGCTTGGGCCACAGATTTAATGAGGACGTCCTTTCCACCAGCTGATAGCTAGGCATTTACTCATCCAGCCCTTCACCTTGTCCCAGACCCTGTCACTCAAATATTTGAAAGTCCCCTTCTTAGAGTGGCCTACATCAGTAGGCATGCCCAAATACCTGTCACTCAAAGACTCGTTAGGAACTTGCAGGTAACCCTTGACAGCGTTGCGAACTATCTCGGGGCAGCCCTTGCTAAAGAAAATTGAAGATTTGTCCTTGTTTATCCTTTGTCTAGACGCCAAGCAATAAGTATCCAATAGGTTTGACACCTTTTCCGCTCCATCAACACTTGCCCTGAAGAACAACAGGCTATCATCCGCGAATAAAAGGTGATTCAACGCCGGGGCCGATGGTGCCACCTTAATGCCGCTGAGCTGGGATGATTGATTCTGGGATTTTAAAAGGCACGAAAGGCCCTCCGCTGCTATCAAGAAAAGATATGGAGAAATCGGGTCTCCCTGACGAATACCTCTTGTAGGGTTAAACTGTTCTGACTTCACACCGTTGAACATAACAAAAAAGGATACTGAGCTCACCATATTCATCACAACTGAAATCCATGGTGCTGCAAAATCCAACCTTTCCATGATTGATCTTAAATATGATCACTCCACACGGTCATATGCCTTCATCATATCTAGCTTTAACACCGCATAGCTATTATTCTTAGACCTATTCCTCTTCATAAAATGCAAGCACTCGTATGCTAAAATTATGTTTTCAGTTATCAGTCTCCCCGGTACAAATGCCGATTGCTCCTCTGATATTATATCCGGGAGGATGAGCTTAAGAAGATTTGCAAGCACCTTCGAAGCAATCTTGTAAAAAACGTTACATAGACTTATTGGACGAAATTGAGATAGTAACGTTGGGTTTGATACCTTTGGAATAAGCACCAACATCGTATCATTCAATGCTGCAGGGCTCTCCTCTCCCTTCACAATAGCAAGCACTGCCTTGCAGGGGCGGAGCTATGTGCATCCCTGAGGGGGCTGTGGCCCCCCCAGCCCATGACAAATTCCTGAAGAAATATTTTTTGGAGGCACATAGTTAGAAGAAATTTTCTCATTAGCCCCCCCAAACATGCACACTTTGCCTTTTTGCCCCCCCCCCAAGCATTCCAGTCAAGCTCCGCCACTGCTGCCTTGGTCACCGTGTCTCCACAGACATCCCAGTGTCTCTGAAAGAAGTGGGCTGGGAAGCCATCAGGCCCCGGCGCTTTGGTCGGAAACATCTGAAAGAGCGCAGTTTTAACCTCCTTCGCTTCATATGGGGCCAGCAGGATGTCGTTCATCGCCGGAGTGATTTTCATTGGCACATGCTGAAGCACATCCGCTACGCCCTGTACTCCTTCGGAAGTATAAAGTTGTTTGTAAAAGTCAAGGGCCATTTGTTGCATTTCCGTAGGATCATCCGTTACTTGCCCATCTGGCCGTTGCACCGACTTGATCAAGTTTTTTCTCCGACGCATCGAGGCCCTCATGTGGAAAAAATGGGAGTTACGGTCCCCGACCAAAAGCCACTCAACTCTAGATCGTTGCCTCCACATCAACTCCTCTCTTAAATATAGCTCGATTAAGCAGTCGTTAATCTTTACCTCCGCATGAGATGGTCCAATCCGCAAGCTGTCACTCCGCAAACGCCCCGGTTCTTTTTGTTAAGTCCGAATCTCTCCTCGGACACTCACGAAAGTGGTCTTGGACCAGTCGCCCAGATTACTGGTGAGTGCCTCGAGATTGGCGTGAACTTCACTGACCGGCGGATTGTGGCTATTCGGCTCCCACCCTGCTTGAACAGTTGGCTTTAGATCGGGATGTGTATCCCACATCACCTCGTAACGAAAAGGTTTAGCTCTCGCCTTACCCCCACATGACTGTGTTGTTCTGAGGAGTATGGGCGAGTGGTTGGAAGTCGCCGCCGTTAAGTGATCTACCGCTCATGCAGGGTATAGACCGCACCATGACACCGAGCCAAGAGCCCTGTCCAGTCTTACACGGGTATAAGAGCCGCCCGTAACTTTCTTTTCATAGGTCCATCGTGTCCCTTTGAATCCAAGATCAACCAAACCGAACACGTCAACAACATCTCTAAATCCTTGGATTTGTGACTGACTCCTAGAGCCAATACCACGTGTTCATCATGCTTCAGCACTTCATTGAAATCCCCTATACACACCCAAGGAAGATCATGGAGTGTAGATAGGTTCTTCATTATATCCCAAGTATGATGTCGGAGATGGGTCTGCGCTTCCCCATAGAAGCATGAAAGCCTCCACGGTTGGTCCCCTGCACCAGTGACTTTGCAATCAATATGATACTTTGAGTAACCCAAAACCTCAATATTTATTTCACTATTTCAGAAAATAGCTAAGTCTCCACTCCTACCGGAGGCATCAACAGCAAAAGAACTATCATAACGTAGAGTACTCTTTAAAATTTTTGCTCTCTCCCCACTAATTTGGGTCTCAACAATACAAAGTACTCTGGGGGCAAACTTATTCGCGAGTTCGCGTAACTCTTGAATTGTCGGGGCGTTGTCAATCCCCCGACAAATCCAACATAAAAGGTTCATTGCGTCCCACGGTCCTCCTCCATGGAGGCCGCCGATCTCGCGTCCGAGTTTTTCCCTCCTGCAGGGTTCTTCTTAACACCACCATTGCCTGCCTTCTCACTCTGTACCATTGTTTTAGACCTCTTAGGATCTTGTTTTGGAGGAGGACTCATTGGGACAGTCCCTCCACTTGAATTAGTGGCAACGACAAGTTCCAAGCCTGAAGTAGTCTTGGATTTCTGTGGACCAACCACCTGATCAGAAGATCTTTTACGGTTGACATCATTGACCGCCACATCCATCCCTTCCTGAACCTGAGTGTATGAATCACTTGCCTCAGGGTTACCAGCCATACTGCCGCCCTGGTTATTAGCTTTCTGGTTCTTGTTCCGACGCCGAGTACCCCAAGTCGTTGTCGCCGACGCACGAAGGTTTTTGAAGACTAAAGCAGAGGGAGGATGGACCCCATCCCCATGCTCTTTAAACTCATGCCCCATCATCCCACAAACCTGGCACCAATCTGGAAGGCGTTCATACTTGACAGCAAAAATCTCCCCCTCGCCGCCACAGACCAAAGATATAGCTTTTTTCAGAGGGTGTCGCACATCAAGCCTGACTCTGACCCTATAAAAGTTCCCTTCGAAATCGAAAGAAGACGGCTCCGAGTCTACAAACTCGCCGATCTTGGAGGCTAGCGCCTTAACTATACCATGGTAAGCAATGGGGAGGTCGATGATCCGTGCCCAGATCTCGAAAGTGAAGAGTTCAACCAAGGAGGCCTTCGAGTATCCATCGTAGGGGGCGATGATCACTGGGTTTCCTCTGAAGTTCCATGGCCCTCCCTGTGTGACCCTCTCCCAATCCCCAAGGCAGTCAAATTGCATCTGAAAGAGATTCTCCTCTAGGGTTTTAATCTTGACTGGCCTCGCTAGGTCCCAGGCCGTCCTCATGTTACGAAAGAACCAGTATGAGCTGAAGCCCTTGTCCATATGGACTCGAGCCAAGATCATCCATCGAAGTGTCTCCTCCGACAGAGTCATCATCCTCAAACACCACGTCGTCAAGATCATCTTCCTTGAGGGCCAATTCCTCCATCAGCTTTTCCAGATTGCCCTTCCCCTTGTTGCCAGAGGACGACGAACTTTCCCGATCCGCCATTGGAGCAGCCGAGGAATAGATCAGAACAGATACGAAGACCGGAAAACCTAACCCCTTCGATAGCAGAGGCCGTAACCAAGGCCAGGTGGCAGTCGAGATTGCCAACCCGAGCCCATGTACAGATCGCTACCCCAACCGAGGAGAAGGACGATAGTTCTCAACGTCGCCAATGGCGGCGAGAGGACGACAACCCTAACGAGAGGGAAAAGTTTTTCCTGTAGCTGGCCATGACCAACTAAACTTTGAGGCTGATGTAGCAGGACTCGCCAGGCTTGTCTGGACAGTAATGTAGTAGGACGCGAGAACGCTACTGATCCAACTAGAATAAAGCCCATTAACATACGCATGCCCACCCCGGTCTGGCAACCTAAAATGACCCACCCAAGCCCGCTTGACAAACGAGAAGCACAGGTCGCGAACGCAAAACGAAAACAGACAGCCACGGACGGCATTTCCTATTTTGGCGCTGCAGGCGCCCGTTAATGTGTATTTTGCAAACGGGCGCCTGCAGCGCCTCGCACTGGGCCGGCCCAACTAGTTTTCAGTTTTTTGTGTTAAAGTGACAAAAAATATTGACTTATGCGTGCTGAAGGATTCGAACCCGCGAAGCTGTGGTTCCATTGAACATGCAACAACCACCCGACCAGCTTCACCTCTGTGAAATCATTGATACTAGAAGAATGCCCGTGCATTGCAACGGGGCAACATTAACTTTAAGAGTTCAATATTACGACATTGGCGACCTTTTTTACCATCAAATCCTCACACACACACACACACTCTCTCTCCCCCCTCCCTCTTCCTCACTCTCTCTTCCTCCCTCTCTCTAACACACACACACACACATAGCCTATTCTCCCCGCCAATAAGACTTACTCAATTGACAATAATGTGTGGACTTGTGATGAGCTTGACTGAACTAATGGATAGTGCGATATATTCCCTAATCATTTAACAATGAAATTTCAGAAATGGGAAGATTATGTAACACCTCAAGTCGTTAGCTACAGTGACCTCCCTCTAATGATGCCATGTCATCAGGCTTGCTAAGCCAAACTGCCACTCGATAAAAATCAAAACCCAATTCAAATTTAAAATAAAGTCAAATAAATTATTTCATCAAACAGTAAAACTAAAATGTTCACCATATTCTATAAATTCCACTGATCTTTGACATGTTGAGCCCAACATTATTTGACCCAAAAATTAAATCTTGTCAAATTAATAAGAGGTCCAACAGTAGTTAAAATAACCAATTAAATATAAACCTAATTTTATGTATTTCCTTTTGGCCCCAAACTTTTTGTGCCACCTAAAAATATTGTGCTCATATTGTGTGCATAGTTTCAGAATTAACAAAATCCATTTAGTTGATATAAGAATAAATAGAAAACGGTGTTAAAAAGGAGAAACGGATTAGAATACATTAAAAACCAAAAGGACGATGAAAAAGGGGATTCCCCCTACCCCCGGGCCTTGCCACCGAACCGGCCCAGTGGTCCAGTCCCCGCACGGTCGTCTTCTCCTGTAGCCCGAGCCCGTCGCTACAGAGCCGGGCTCCCGCCCGACCACCTCGCCGGCATTGAAGGGGAATGGATAAGGGTGACGCCCTGCCTCCCCTGCCCCCATGGCCTCACTCCTCCTCGACGCCCCCTCCCAGATCCACTTCTCCTCCTCGCTCGCTCGATCCCGGTGATCTGGACGAAGTCAAATGCCACGGCCACCATGACCGACCCGGTCCACACGGCCACTGCCCTTCCTGCTGGCTAGGAGCTTGTCGAGGAGCTCCGAATGCTTCCGCTACTTCGTCTGCGCCAACGAGATCAAGTCCAGCACCCCCAGATCGACGTCGTTGCCGTCTTCCTCAACCTTCGGCCACCGCGACATTGCCGTTCGACCCGCGTCGCCCCGAGCTCCCCTGTCTTCCCCTAGGGTGCCATTGACACCGCCGTGATCTCCTCTTTCCTTTCCCCAGTTTCCCCTCTCGTTTGCTCTCGTTAGGTATTTCGCCGTGGCCGAGAACCGCCGTCCGCCATGGCCATTGCAGGGGTAACCACTGAGCTCCTCGGATTGACCCCGTGGCACATGCCCGCTCCTATGCGCACCCATGCCCGAGCCTTCAGCTCTTCTTCCGCGCCCGCGGGGCCACTCCCTCTCTGGCTCTCCATGCCCACGCACGTGCCACACCGCGTCCGTCGCGCCCGCCGTTGCCATCACGCTGCCACAACCACCGCACCACTGTGCCCCGTGCGATGCACACCCTGGCCGCGCGTCACACTCTCGCTGGCTGCACTCTCCCCGTCTGCTGCCGCCTATCCCTTCGCTCGCTCCGCTGTCGCGCCCCTGCCTCGCGCCGCCTCCTGTCGTGGCCATCTTCTACCGGCCGCCCCCTCAGCCATGCCGGCCGCATCTCTGCCCTCCACCATCGGCCACTTGCCTCGCCTGCTGCGTGCTTCTTCCTGCTGCTATGCGCTGCTCTACCACTGGTATGCTGTTGTGTCATGCCCTCGACACCGCCGTGGACAAACGTGGCGGAGGGATTGTCAATGGAGTACGAGGAGGAGGTGGCGGAGAAGGTGTGGAGAGGCAAGAGGTCTAGGGTGGCGTCAGCTGGCTGTGGTGGAGGTGATTATGGGAGAAGGAGCCGGAGCGGAAGGAGAGGTCACAATTGGAAAGAATCACAAAAAAAAAATCATAACCCGGAGATCTCATTCCAAAAAATGCTAATATCGATGGAGGGGTGATTTCCTTTAATAGGTGGAAAACATAGGAAATATTGGATGTTATCAAGGAAAGGTAAAAATTTAGGAAAGTTAGGATTTTGAACTGATTTCTATGCAAATGGGGTTTTATTGTTTGGTAACATGATATCAGTACCTGCCCGTTTGTGACGTGTCTGATTAGGAAAGTTTGCAAATGTTAAGAAACTATTTATTGGGAGGAAAGTTTGTGACGTGTCTGTTATTTGTTTCCTAAAACAAATTTCACTAATGAGAGAAATCGATTGATTTAGATAAGTTAGGAAAGATAGATTCAAATCTATTATTTGTTTCTTAAAAATTTGTTATTTGTTTCCTAAGACAAATTGAACCAATAAAAGAAATCGATTGATATGAATAATTTAAGGAAGTTTGATCCGTGATTTGTTATATGTTAGGAAAGTCCTGGTTGTAATAAAGAGTGGAGAGAAAAATAAACCGATGGACCAGGATGGGAGGGGGTGGTGGGAGGAGAGATGAAAAAACAAGCGAAAATAAACCGTGGAGACTATTCACCAACTGCTCCATTAGGAGTAGAGATTACACCAATATAAATAAAGAATGATTTCACAACAGTACCATCAAGTGGTGATTTAATTTCTCATACTAACGGAGCTTATGAGATTTTCTGTTGAGTTTTGTGTTGTGAAGTTTTCAAGTTTGGTAAGAATTTGATGGACTATGGAATAAGGAGTGACAAGAGCCTAAGCTTAGGGATGTCCAAGGCACCCTAAGGTAATATTGAAGGCCAACTAAGAGCCTAAGCTTGGGGATGCCCCAGAAGGCCTCCCCTCTTTCGTCTTCGTCTATCGGTAACTTTACTTGAGGCTATATTTTTATTCACCACATGATATGTGTTTTGCTTGGAGCGTCTTGTAGGATTTGAGTCTTTGATTTTTAGTTTTCCACAATCATCCTTGCTGTACACACCTTTTGAGAGGGTCACACATGAATCGTGATTTATTAGAATACTCAATGTGCTTCACTTATATCTTTTGAGAAGGAGCCGGAGCGGAAGGAGAGGTCACAATTAGAAAGAATCGCAAAAAGACATAACCCGGAGATCTCATTCCAAAAAAATGCTAATATCGATGGAGGGGTGATTTCATTCAATAGATGGAAAACATAGAAAATATTGGATGTTATCAAGGAAAGCTAAAAATTTAGGAAAGTTAGAATTTTGAACTGATTTCTATGCAAATGGGGTTTTATTGTTTGGTAACATGTTATCAATACCTGCCTGTTTGTGACGTGTCTGATTAAGAAAGTTTGCAAATATTAAGAAACTATTTATTGGGAGGAAAGTTTGTGACGTGTCTGTTATTAATTTCCTAAAACAAATTTAACTAATGAGAGAAATCGATTGATTTAGATAAGTTAGGAAAGTTAGATTCAAATCTATTATTTGTTTCTTAAAAATTTGTTATTTGTTTCCTAAGACAAATTGAACCAATAAAAGGAATCGATTGATATGAATAATTTAAGGAAGTTAGATCCGTGATTTGTTATACGTTAGGAAAGTCCTGGTTGTAATAAAGAGTGGAGAGAAAAATAAACCGATGGACCAGGATGGGAGGGGGTGGTGGGAGGAGAGATGAAAAAACAAGCGAAAATAAACCGTGGAGACTATTCACCAACTGCTCCATTAGGAGTAGAGATTACACCAATATAAATAAAGAATGATTTCACAACAGTACCATCAAGTGGTGATTTAATTTCTCATACTAACGGAGCTTATGAGATTTTCTGTTGAGTTTTGTGTTGTGAAGTTTTCAAGTTTGGTAAGAATTTGATGGACTATGGAATAAGGAGTGACAAGAGCCTAAGCTTAGGGATGTCCAAGGCACCCTAAGGTAATATTGAAGGCCAACTAAGAGCCTAAGCTTGGGGATGCCCCAGAAGGCCTCCCCTCTTTCGTCTTCGTCTATCGGTAACTTTACTTGAGGCTATATTTTTATTCACCACATGATATGTGTTTTGCTTGGAGCGTCTTGTAGGATTTGAGTCTTTGATTTTTAGTTTTCCACAATCATCCTTGCTGTACACACCTTTTGAGAGGGTCACACATGAATCGTGATTTATTAGAATACTCAATGTGCTTCACTTATATCTTTTGAGAAGGAGCCGGAGCGGAAGGAGAGGTCACAATTAGAAAGAATCGCAAAAAGACATAACCCGGAGATCTCATTCCAAAAAAATGCTAATATCGATGGAGGGGTGATTTCATTCAATAGATGGAAAACATAGAAAATATTGGATGTTATCAAGGAAAGCTAAAAATTTAGGAAAGTTAGAATTTTGAACTGATTTCTATGCAAATGGGGTTTTATTGTTTGGTAACATGTTATCAATACCTGCCTGTTTGTGACGTGTCTGATTAAGAAAGTTTGCAAATATTAAGAAACTATTTATTGGGAGGAAAGTTTGTGACGTGTCTGTTATTAATTTCCTAAAACAAATTTAACTAATGAGAGAAATCGATTGATTTAGATAAGTTAGGAAAGTTAGATTCAAATCTATTATTTGTTTCTTAAAAATTTGTTATTTGTTTCCTAAGACAAATTGAACCAATAAAAGGAATCGATTGATATGAATAATTTAAGGAAGTTAGATCCGTGATTTGTTATACGTTAGGAAAGTCCTGGTTGTAATAAAGAGTGGAGAGAAAAATAAACCGATGGACCAGGATGGGAGGGGGTGGTGGGAGGAGAGATGAAAAAACAAGCGAAAATAAACCGTGGAGACTATTCACCAACTGCTCCATTAGGAGTAGAGATTACACCAATATAAATAAAGAATGATTTCACAACAGTACCATCAAGTGGTGATTTAATTTCTCATACTAACGGAGCTTATGAGATTTTCTGTTGAGTTTTGTGTTGTGAAGTTTTCAAGTTTGGTAAGAATTTGATGGACTATGGAATAAGGAGTGACAAGAGCCTAAGCTTAGGGATGTCCAAGGCACCCTAAGGTAATATTGAAGGCCAACTAAGAGCCTAAGCTTGGGGATGCCCCAGAAGGCCTCCCCTCTTTCGTCTTCGTCTATCGGTAAATTATTTGAGGCTATATTTTTATTCACCACATGATATGTGTTTTGCTTGGAGCGTCTTGTAGGATTTGAGTCTTTGATTTTTACTTTTCCACAATCATCCTTGCTGTACACACCTTTTGAGAGGGTCACACATGAATCGTGATTTATTAGAATACTCAATGTGCTTCACTTATATCTTTTGAGAAGGAGCCGGAGCGGAAGGAGAGGTCACAATTAGAAAGAATCGCAAAAAGACATAACCCGGAGATCTCATTCCAAAAAAATGCTAATATCGATGGAGGGGTGATTTCATTCAATAGATGGAAAACATAGAAAATATTGGATGTTATCAAGGAAAGCTAAAAATTTAGGAAAGTTAGAATTTTGAACTGATTTCTATGCAAATGGGGTTTTATTGTTTGGTAACATGTTATCAATACCTGCCTGTTTGTGACGTGTCTGATTAGGAAAGTTTGCAAATATTAAGAAACTATTTATTGGGAGGAAAGTTTGTGACGTGTCTGTTATTAATTTCCTAAAACAAATTTAACTAATGAGAGAAATTGATTGATTTAGATAAGTTAGGAAAGTTAGATTCAAATCTATTATTTGTTTCTTAAAAATTTGTTATTTGTTTCCTAAGACAAATTGAACCAATAAAAGGAATCGATTGATATGAATAATTTAAGGAAGTTAGATCCGTGATTTGTTATACGTTAGGAAAGTCCTGGTTGTAATAAAGATTGAAGAGAAAAATAAACCGATGGACCAGGATGCGAGGGGGTGGTGGGAGGAGAGACGAAAAAAACCAGAATAAATAAACCGTGGAGACTATTCATCAACTGCTCCATTAGGAGTAGAGATTGTTTCTTTTTTGTTCTTCCATGTTTCTTTTCTTTTTCTTTTTCGATTCTTTTCCTGTCATTTTTGTTTTTCTTTTTCCTTTTTATTTTTCAAATAATGTGAGAAATATTCAGCAGATTTATATGAACGTTTTTTTTCAATTCGATGAACTTTTTCCAAAATCATTGAAATTATTTTCAAATTCGGTGAACTCTTTTCTAATCCGATGAACTTTTATCGAAATCAATGAACTCTTTTCAAAATCCGATGAACTTTTTATCTAAATCAATGAACTTTTTTCAATTTTCTTGAACTTATATGAAAATCGATGAACTTTTTTCAATTTTCTTGAACTATATTGAATTCCGTGAACTTTTTCGATCCGTGAACTTTTTTCAAACTCGTGAACTTTTATGAAAATCAATGAACTTTTTTCAATTTTCTTGAACTATAGTGAATTTCGTGAAGTTTTCCGATCCGTGAACTTTTTTCAAACTCGTGAACTTTTATGAAAATAAATGAACTTTTTTCAATTTTCTTGAACTATAGTGAATTTCGTGAAGTTTTCCGATCCGTGAACTTTTTTCAAACTCGTGAACTTTTTAAAATTCTTTAACTTTTCCGAAATTAGTGGACCTTTTCAAATTTATGAACTTTTTCTTGAACTAGTGAACTTTTTTCAATTTTCGTGAGCTTTTTTTTAATATCTGAACCATTACTTTTTAAAACAATTTTGCGAACTTTTTAAAAATCTGGGAACTTCTAAATTTTGGACTAGCGCGGCTGCAATTGTACTTAAATAACACGCAGTATCAGTGGTAAGTATTATGAGGTGGTAGCATTGGTTGGCGAAGCGCGTGCAGGATGCAGCGGCGCGAGTTCGAATCCTCAATTTTTCCTAGGATTTTTTGCTGCTGCTGCTTGTTCGTGGGCCGGCCCAGCGCGGGGCGCTGCAGGCGCCTGCAGCGCCGTATAGGAGCTCCCGCCACGGACCACGTAAAACCTTTCCTGAGCTAATGGCACGCAGCGTGAATTTTAATCCAACTGATGAAGCTTCAAAAAGAAAATCCAACTGATGAACTTGTTGTCTCAAAAAAAAAAACTGATGAACTTGTGAAAGGAGGTCAAATTAAATCTCAACTAGCAGAGTTTTAGAAACCCCGATCGATTATACCAAGCACCTTCCTAATTAAGCACCTTGGCTTAGTGCATGGTCATGGAAGCTTCCTATCAGACGTACTTACTGCATGCTAGGAAGTCTTTCCTTCCTCGATTGATTCGTTTCCATGCATATGCATGATGCTATCCGTATCCTTATTTATCACCGCCATTATATATATACCGCCGCCACCGATTGATTCAACACCTACGTACGTACGAAGCGGAGAAAACCCTAGCAGCAATCAGGCAGCAATACAGCCGGCGAACCGAGATGGCGAGCTTCATCGTGGCGGACGCGTCGGAGTACCTGGCCATCACCGGCTGGGGCATCAACGACGTGAAGCTGGCCAAGAAGGCGTGGGTGTTCGCGGGGCAGCAGTGCAAGAAGTTCAGCGTCACGCCCGTCAACTACGAGTTCGAGGTGAACGCCATGAGCTCCGAGAATCTGCCCTTCGTCCTGCCCGCCGTCTTCACCATCGGGCCCCAGGTGACCACCCTGGAGCTCGGCGACGCCGCCGAGGCGGCCGTGGAGGCCAAGCTCCTGCTCTACGCCAAGCTCATCGCACCGCTGCACCTGGGCGGCGCCTCGGCCAGCCGCGTGCACGACCTGGTGAAGGGCGTGATCGAGGGCGAGACCCGGGTGCTGGCGGCGCAGCTGACCATGGACGAGATCTTCACCGGCACCAAGAAGTTCAAGCAGGAGGTGTTCGACAGCGTGCAGAAGGAGCTCAACCAGTTCGGGCTCTTCATCTACAACGCCAACGTGAAGCAGCTGGTGGACGTGCCGGGGCACGAGTACTTCTCCTACCTCGGCCAGAAGACGCAGCAGGAGGCGGCCAGCAGGGCCAAGGTGGACGTGGCGGAGGCGAGGATGAAGGGCGAGGTCGGCGCCAAGGAGCGGACCGGCCTCACGCTCCAGAACGCTGCCAAGGTGGACGCCGAGACCAAGGTGCTGTCGGTGCGGCAGCAAGGCGAGGCGCTCAAGGAGGAGGCCAAGGTCAATGCCGAGGTGCAGGTTTTCCAGAACGCCAGGGAGGCCGACGTCGCCGCCGCAATGACCGACCTCGCCATGAAGAAGGCCGGCTGGGACAGGCAGGCCAAGGTCGCCGAGGTGGAGGCCGCCAAGGCCGTGGCCATCCGCGACGCCGAGCTGCAGATGGAGGTCGAGATCAAGAACGCCCTCTGCCAGACCGAGAAGCTCAAGGCCGAGCAGCTCAGCAAGGCCACCGTGCAATATGACACACAGGTTGCTATTCGATCATCATATATCTTTTTTGAAAATTATTTATGGATTTATTACATCTTCTTGTTGACAGCTTTATCGATCGATCATCCTGTATGTAAGATCACTGACATTTTTACTGTGTAGGTTCAAGAGTCGAATGCCTTGTTCTACGGCCGGCAGAAGGCGGCGGAGGCGGCTCTGTACGAGGAGATAAAGGCGGCGGAGGCGCGCAAGGTGCAGGCCGACGCGCTCTTCTTCGAGCAGAAGATGGCGGAGGACGCCAAGCTGTACGCCAAGCAGCGGGAGGCGGAGGCGCTGTCGCTGGTGGGCAGGGCCAAGGCGGACTACGTGGCGTCCATGCTGGCGGCGCTCGGCGGCGACTACCGCGCGCTCAGGGACTACCTCATGATCGACGGCGGCATGTACGCCGAGATGGCGCGCATCAACGCCAGCGCCGTCAACGGCCTGCAGCCCAAGATCAGCGTCTGGAGCAACGGAGATGGTGGCGGCGAGGGCAGCGCACTGCAGCAGGTGGCTGGGGTGTACAAGATGCTCCCGCCGTTGCTGGAGACGGTGCACGAGCAGACCGGGATGTTGCCGCCGGCGTGGATGGGCACGCTGTCCAAGGACGGCGCCGCCGCCAACTGAAAATGATCATTTTTAGTCGTTCGCGTCTCAGTTTACTTTCATAGTACTTGTTAGCTCTAGATGTTTTCTTTCGATCATGGTTCAGATGGTTTTGGTGCTTGACGTTAGTGTGATCGGATAATCATGAAGTGTCAATTTGAATATGCTACTATATGTCTAATCGGATGAGAAGTAACTTTCTGATGGTTTAGTGATGTTTGGACTTCTTGTTCTTAGTCAGATTGAGCATTTGTTCATAGAGTTCAAGAAAATTTAAACTTTGCATGGATCTTAACCTCGAATTGACAGTTCTCAGCACGACCAAACAACTAAGAATTCTTAGATGACTCGGAATTAACAAAAAATTGTACTTGTTGTTTGGGCTTTCTTATAATGCTTGTATTGTATTGGCCGTCGTTTACTAACCTAGATCTTATGTTGGGGCTCAATTCTTACTCGGGCCTAGTTTTCAATTTGGTTTGTCCTAAGTCAAACTTGTTTAAGTTTGACCAAGTTTATCAATAAAATCATAACATGTACAACTTCAAATAAATACTATATGATAATCTAGTTATATTGATTTGATACCCTGCAATTGACATTTTTTCTCAATAAACATGCAAACGAAAAAAGAGGTTTGATTTATGGAAATGAAAATTCCCGAACGTTTGGGATTTGATCATGGCAAATCAAACATTTTTATGACATGTTTACACGAGGATGACAAGTTTACTTAACATGCAAGGCAATTTTCTGGCAAAAAAATACAATGAGCCCGGATTTGCCATGTTTACCAACTAAACTTGTCATCCTCGCATCATTAAAATTGTCATAGAAAACGTTTGCTTTGTCATGGTCAAATCTTGAACATTCGGACATTATCGGGGTCCTTGATTCTGGAGAAACCAAATGAGCCTTGTATGCCGGCTTGAAGGGAGTGATTATTTGGGTTTACCAACTTCGGGCCTTATGAAAGAATATCGATGCACACTTGAAGTATCGATGCACACTTGGATTAGGGCTTTAATCTAATCCTAGCTGTGGGAGGGAAGGAGATTGATTATTTTGATAAACGAACTGGATGGATTGCATTGCATCTCAATCTTGCCCACATTGATCAGAGATATAAATTGATCTACCTTGTCTAAAAAATATGTATATCCTCTAACCATGCTTCTTATTTGTAGGGTTGTGGACGCCGTAGCGACATGGGTGAACTCAACTGGCAGTTAAGATGTCGTGGTACGATCTCCGTGTGGGTGATGGTAGAGGGAAATCACTTCTTATGGACAGAGTGTACATGGGCATAAGATTCCTTGGGCCAAGAGAAACAGGACATGAAATAGCTAGGGATGCAGCAAGGACAGAGTTGATGAGAGTAAGCCTCCCGCCCATGGACAGGAAGGTATCCAGCCATCCGGAAAGTCTCCGATCAACCTTGTGGATGACAGGGAGTAACATGCCATGTGTAAGCTTGTGAAGAGACAGCGGCAACCCAAGGTAAGTGCATGGAAAGGAAGAGACAGGGCAGCCGAGGAGTTGGGCAATTTCAGAAGCCACAGGCGCATCCATGGAAATAGGTATGAGTGTGCTCCTGTGAAAATTGATCTACAGCCCGGAGAAGTCTGAAAAAGAGGTAAGGATGCTCTTGCTTACAGACACCTGTTGAATGTCACCCCGAAAAAGTATCAAAGTGTCGTCCGCGTACTGCAGCACTAGGAAGAAGTTGTCAGGGCCCAGGGGATGAAGCAGGGTGCCCTCCTGGAAGTGTTGGCAACATAATCTCTGCAGCACGTCCGCAACCAGGATGAAGAGATACGGGGACAAGGAATCACCTTGCCGGAAGCCTCTTTTGGCAAGAATGGGATCACCCAACTCACCATTGATTAGAACACGGGAGCGTCCAGTGGAAAGGAGAGAATGAACCCACTGAATCCATGAGGGTGGAAAACCCCGGACCTCAAGAACTTGATCCAGGCAATGCCAGCTAACACTATCAAAAGCTTTGTGAAAATCCAACTTCAAGGCGATAACTGGCAGCTTCCTTTTATGAGCACACTGTATCATTTCCAGCCAAGGCAAAATTTTCCACGATCGAATGGCCACGCATGAACCCAGTTTGCGAGGAATGGATTAAGCTAGGGATCCTCCTTTTCAGTCTATTGGTCATCACCTTGGAAGCCAGCTTTGGCGTACTGTGCACCAACGATATAGGCCGATAGTCACGCAATTCCAAGGGGGTGTCTTTCTTAGACAGCAATGTGATGAAAGCGGTGTTGATTCCATCTAGACTCACACTGTTATTGTGAAAGTCACCGAAGAACCTGAGGAGATCATCTTTCAAAAGGGATTTGAAGGCTTTGTAGAAGTCATTTGTGAAACCGTCTGGCCCTGGACTTTTGTTATTCGGCAGCCTGTCAATGGCCTCCACTATTTAAGCCCAAGAAAAGACCTCCCCAAGCTCTGACAAGTCCGTAGGTGCATACAGAGAGCTTAACTGGATAGAAGGTCTCGAAGGAGCAGGCTGCCCTAGGATCTCAGCAAAATAACTCATAGCCAGGCTGAGCTTGTGGCGGTTCTGGAAGTGCTCCACCCCATCTTTAACAATAACCTTGATGTTATTACGGCGTGCTTGGCAGTTGGCAGCTGCATGAAAGAATTGGCAATTCTCATCCCCTGAGACACACCATCACACCTTGTCACGACGCCGCCAAAAAGTTGTCTGCCAAAGAATTAGCTGCTCTGCTTTGGCAGAAGCAAACTCTCAGAGAACAGCCTCTAAGACAGACAAACTTCTCCTTTCCTCAACAGCATTCAAAAAGCAGACCACATGTTTGTTATTATCCATCAGCGCCTTCAAGGTGTATTTCCGCCTGCACATACTTTGAATAGCAGCCCTTGTACGCCTCATCTTGAAGTTGATGATAGAAGCAGAGGATTGGAGATCTCTGGTACCCCTTGACCAACAATTGATAATGATGTTTCTGGTCTCCTCCATCTCTAATCAGTGATTCTCCAATCTGAAAAACTTGCTCTTGGGGGTGTCCACAGAGAAAGACACAAGTATAGGCACATGATCTGACGTGGTTGTTGATATGCAAGTAGCGGGTGATTGTAAGAAACTTAGATTCCACGCGGCATTGACAAGCACTCGGTCCAGACGAGCAAGAGTAGGCGAGTTTCTCTTGTTGGACCAAGTAAAGCACCTGTTATTGATTTGAACATCATCCAGATCATGCCCTCGGATCCAGGAGTTAAAACTCTCCATCATCCTCCAACTGACATGGCCACGAGACTTCTCATACGCAAACCTGTACATATTAAAGTCCCCAAGAACAATCCATGGGGTATCCGATGACACAGCTGTGTTGTTTATGGCTTCAAAGAAACTTGGTCTATCCCTACTTCGGCACGGTGCATACACAGTGGTGAGCAGGAAGGAGCTGTTGGTAGTAGAAGTCATCTTCATGGTGATATGGAATTTGTGTGTTGCAACAACTTGACCCAGGACGCAGCCGGGGTCCCAGGCAACCAGGATACCACCAAAAGCGCCATCAGAGAAAGTGACAGAGTGATCTTTGAGGTTGGTGGGCAGGAAGGATCTCAACTTGAAGCTAGAGAGGGGCGGCAGCTTGGTTTCCTGCAAGCAAACAACACTAGGTCAGCAAGAGGTTATAGTATCACGGACCAGTGAGCACTTATCATTTTCCCCTAGTCCCCGGACATTCCAACTTAGAATCTTCATGGATTAGCAATGAGTACACAACCCAAAAGAAGAGACAGGAGCAATCTAAAGAGAATGCAAGCGGGGACAGATGCTGATACAAACTTGTTGAAACAAACGCATACATGGTACAGACCGACGTTGAACTTGACTAACATGATAAACCTGCCCCTGGAGTAGTCCAAACTACAGCCTCTAGAAAACCTATGATAACTTGGAGATTGATGACAACTTGCTAGACTAAGCATGGAAACCATAACTAGAACAGACTCGAAGACTGAAGCACAAAGACTGAAAATGACACCATGAGAGCTATTCATTGGAAGAGCCGAGCACACGCACGGAAGAAGCACAAGAGCTGCTGGCAGCAGGGGATGCATCACCAGATGAGGCAGATGCCTCTCGGTTCCTGACTTGATCAAGGATGGCAGAGGCATTGAGGTCGCACACTTGGACAATCTGACGCAGTTTTTCCCTCGTCAGCGGAGACGGGGTGTCCAGGAGTGGCAGCTGAAGTAGCCCTACCACAGCCGCCGCCCTCGCCTTCTTTTGACATGAAGAGCTGGGACGGCGAGATGGCCTGCTGCCGGAGCCAGACTCGGACGCCGTTGCCTTGGCGCATGATACGTCTCCAACGTATCTACTTTCCAAACACTTTTGCCATTGTTTTGGACTCTAACTTGCATGATTTGAATGAAACTAACCCGGACTGACGCTGTTTTCAGCAGAACTGCCATGATGTTGTTTTATGTGTAGAAAAGAAAAGTTCTCTGAATGTCCTGAAAATCCACAGAGGCACTTTTTGGAATTAATAAGAATTTCTGGGCGAAAGAAATATACCAGGGGCCCAAGGCCTGTCCACGAGACAGGGGGGCGCGCCCCCCTGTAGGGCGCGCCCCCTATCTCGTGGCCCCCCTGGACCTCCACCGACCTCAACTCCAACTCCATATATTCACGTTCGGGGAGAAAAAAATCAGGGAGAAAGTTTCATCATGTTTTACGACACAGAGCCGCCGCCAAGCCCTAATATCTCTCGGGAGGGCTGATCTGGAGTCCATTCGGGGCTCTGGAGAGGGGGATTCATCGCCGTCGTCATCATCAACCATCCTCCATCACCAATTTCATGATGCTCACCGTCGTGCGTGAGTAATTCTATCGTAGGCTTGCTGGACGGTGATGAGTTGGATGAGATTTACCATGTAATCAAGTTAGTTTTGTTAGGGTTTGATCCCTAGTATCCACTATGTTCTGAGATTGATGTTGCTATGACTTTGCTATGCTTAATGCTTGTCACTAGGGCCCGAGTGCCATGATTTCAGATCTGAACCTATTATGTTTTCATGAATATATGTGTGTTTTTGATCCTATCTTGCAAGTCTATAGTCACCTATTATGTGTTATGATCCGACAACCCCGAAGTGACAATAATCGGGATACTTCTCGGTGATGACCGTAGTTTGAGGAGTTCATGTATTCACTATGTGTTAATACTTTGTTCCGGTTCTCTATTAAAAGGAGGCCTTAATATCCCTTAGTTTTCGCTAGGACCCCGCTGCCACGGGAGGGTAGGATAAAACATGTCATGCAAGTTCCTTTCCATAAGCATGTATGACTATTCACGGAATACATGCCTACATTACATTGATGAATTGGAGCTAGTTCTGTGTCACCCTATGTTATAACTTTTACATGAGGAATCGCATCCGGCATAATTATCCATCACTGATCCATTGCCTATGAGCTTTTCATATATTCTTCTTCGCTTATTTACTTTTCCGTTGCTACTGTTGCAACTACTACAAAAACCCAAAAACATTTATCTTTGCTTTTGCTACCGTTACATTTATTATCATATCACTTTTGCTACTAAACACTTTGCTGCAGATACTAAGTTATCCAGGTGTGGTTGAATTGACAACTCAACTGCTAATACTCAAGAATATTTGGGTTGAATACTTTACCCTCAAAAGTTGTCGCGATCCCCTACACTTGTGGGTTATGAGCGCACGCCGTCATACGCACTCCTGATCCGCTTACTGGGTCGGGGGGACGCATGCACCACCGACTGCGCTTGCACCCCCTCCATATGCTGGGCTTGGATTGGATCCGGGGCTGCATCGGAGGCAGCATGAACAACATCCCCCGAGTGCCAGGTCGCCGCACACAGATTCTGGTCGAAAGCCGCAGCAGATGGCGCACCTGAAGCAGCAGCGGGGCCCGAGAGGGGGGGGGGAACAGCTGCAACATAGGCTTGGTCAAGATGAGGTCGCCGGCGGCCGGCTCGCGCTACGGCTCCCGGCAGCTGTAGAAGACGGTGGCCACCTGCGGTGGGAGCACCGCACAGGCACCGTGACTGAGGTCAGTGTTCACCACAGAGCTCATGCGGGAGCTGACCAGTGGCGGCGCTCAATCAGAGTCGGAGGAGTCGAGGTCGATGAAGAACTTTGCCTGCTCCGCCTTCATGGAGCGCAGGTCCGCCTCCTTGGACGCGTGCGCCTGCGACGCCGCAACGCCCGTCTGGAGGAACATGTTCTCGTACTCGAGCTCGCGGCAGCGGCGCTCTTCGGCCTCCTCCTGCTCCCTCGCCGACCGCTCCAGGACGACATGCTCGAGGTGCTCCTCCTGCCCCAGGGGAAGGTAGTTCTCGGGGCCGATCATGCTTCGACACGGCGGCGCATCGGCCTCGAGCTTGACGGCGCGCGGCCTGAGCTCCTCCGGCTCACTCTTCACCGGAGTGAGCCGCGAGCTCGAGGCGCCTGCGGATGAGCTCCCCTCGACAGAGGAACCGGAGGAGGCGTGGCGGCGACGGTCGAGCTCGCGGCGCTCAAATGCCAGTGGCGGCCGGCTACCGCGGTTGAGCCACCTCCGCGCGCCCTGCTTGCGTGCGGCGTCGGATCTGGAGAGGCGGCGGCGCTCCGCCTCATCGCTAGAGATATCGTAGCCATCCATGGTTTTTTCAGGCTCGCCAGCGGCGAGAAATCGGGCGGAGGAGGAGGGGAATCGCGGCGGAGGTGGATAGGGTTTGACCCCTATTCGAGCGGTGAAACCGCATATACCGGTGAGGTGAGAGTTTTTGCAGGCCGCGGTAAATTTTTACAGGCCGGGCCGCGGATGCAGTTCCTATTCTAGCCAGCAAAACGGGCCGAACCCGTATACTCGCCGGAATTATACGGGTTCGCTCCTTTTACGGGTGTGCTAGAGATGCTCTTACGACACCAAATATATTGCGGTGCTTATTCCACAAGAAGCCTGATGTTAATTAATGCTCGATCGGCTGGATCTGGAATGCACGCCAAATTTCCACCGCAATATCTTCAAGCAGGGTGGCACCTTACACGCCTGGGTCCTTCAATCACGCCAAAATTTCTGAGGCCATGCCGTGGAATTCCAACAACAAATACGCAGTAGCATCCAGAAGAAATTCGGCTGGATTTTGGCTTGGATAGAGACGGGCCGGAAAGTTTGACCCGTCCCATATGCATCCAGAAGAAGATGACGGGTCTAATAAGATCAATATCTCCAGAGCGACGTCTTGGTGCAGTCCCCCAACCGCAAGCCGGCTGCTCTGACCTGACGATTCTACGCTTCAGGATTAGTTTGTTATGAAAGGAATCGGCGGTCTCTGTGAACGACTGGCGTGTGGTCTAAACAATACAGCTCCAAACTGTACGACTGGCTGTTTCCGTTGTTACTAGTACATGAATTCTGCGTAAACTTCTGAATTTTGAAAAACAAGTCGTGCGATCGGTGTACGTAATTTGGACGTACTACTACTTTTATCTGGCTGCAGAAATAGAGGGGAAATATTAATTAACGGTGTTCCTAGCTCTGAGAATTAATGAATTCTCATCTACTCCCTTCGTTTCTAAATATTTGTTTTTTTAGAATTTTAAATGGACTACCACATACGGATGTATATAGACATATTTTAAAGTGTAGATTCACTCGTTTTACTCCGTACGTAGTGACTTGTTGAAATCTCTAGAAAGACAAATATTTAGGAACGGAGGGAGTAGCTCCTACAACATTTGGTTTTATGGGGAAAATGCTAGCTCATTTTTGTTTGATATAATCAAATGATCTGCTCCCTTCGTTGCAAGATTCTCCTCATGGTTTTAGTTCAACAACAACGACAATTATGGCAACACGACACATATTATGGAACAAAGGGAGTAGTAGTTAAATGAGACTTTGCTAGTTCTCATATAGATGAGAATTAGCAAATCCAAAATATGAACTGGTTCATAATAAACTCGTAGTAAAATCCACACATGAATATATAGCCCGTTTGATTTGATCGACTTTATTTCATTCCATGTACGTACTGTATAGTGTATACACGTATACAATGCAGCATCACGTGCTAGCTTTTATTCAACAACATCGACGAGTCTCAGCTCACTCGTAGCTAGCTAGCCTCTTATTCTTATCATAGCTAGCTAGCCTTTGATCGACCGACAGATAATCTAGTCGCGGCAGTCGACGAACTGGTAGTTGACGTTGAGGTGGCCCTGCTGGTACCCGATCCCGTTGGTGTCGATCTTGGTGAACACGGTGTCCCAGTCCAGGTCCAGCCCGCCGTTGGCGCACTGGTCCACGATCCTCGCCGTGATCTGCGCCCCCGTCGCCGGGTTCGTCACCCGGAGGCACTTGCCGCACGCCGCCTGCCCGTGGGCGCCGGCGGGGCCGCAGAACGCCGTCCACCCGTACTTGGACCGCCACGACAGCGGCTTGCTGGCGTCCCAGGTCGCGCAGTAGGCGCTCACCGCCGGCGCGCCCAGGTCCCAGTTGTTCTGCGCCGGCCGGTAGTAGTGGTACGTCGCGCGCACGTTGGTCGCCTGCTGCGCCGCGGCCGCCGCCGCCGCCGCGCACAGCAGCGCCGCCACCAGCATCATGCGTACCGCCATCGTCGTCTTCTCGTCGACCAGAGTGATCAGTGACAACCTGCTAAGCTAGTTTTTGTGTGTGTGCGGTGCTAGATGAAACTGGATGGGATGGGAACTGCTCTTGCGCCGATGATGAGTTTATATAGGGGTGGGAGGGACGGACGCGGCGTCTCACATGTTATGCTGGCATGACTTTTCTTCTCTTCCTTGGTCGAAATCTACAAGCTTCTATGCATTTTCCACAGACCGGAAGTCAGTTGCATGCACTACTCACAACCACGTGGGTACAATTTAACTAGTTCTGCCACCTAGCTTGTCAGCTCTCGCAAGCGTCACTTTCCAGAAATCTGCGGTTGCAGTTGCAATCTGGCTGATGAATGCGAGAAGAAAAATATCTCCTGCGTGGAGAAATTTCTAGCTAAGTAGGTTAGCTCGATTGACCACCACAAAGAAAATCCTTGCTTTCGGACAACTTCTACGCTGCTTTTACAAGAATGAATTACAGAGAGGTTTAGCCGGGTCTCGTAAGTTTGACGTGGTAGGATCCATAGAGGGCACACAAGAACTTTGTCCCCATGTCGCTCCCTCAAGCGGCACGGGTGAACCCTAGGGTCTTCTTACTCCACGGCAAAACCTCCCGCGCCCCTCCCTATCGTCACCGGTGCGCACCGCTGGGTGAAGCCCATGTGGCGGCGAGGCTTCTCGTTCCTCTTGCAGGTGGTGCGGAACAGGTTGGCTTCGTGAGGGTGTAGGCCTAACCCCGCGCAAGAACATGTGACGTCGGCGTCGGTGCGGTTGTGGACTGTCGTGGTGGAGCTGCGCATTTGAGCTGGTGGTGAGGCGGCATGTGTTGACGCGGAGGAGGTCTTGCGCGGGATGGGCGTGGTGGTGGGTCAGTTGGTGTTGAGGCGGTCTTGCGCGGGATGGACGTGGTGGTGGGTCGGGTCGGGTGGTGCTGAGGCGGTCTTGCGCATGGTGGTGGTGGGTCGGGTCGGGTCGGGTCACGTTTAACCTTATCATCGGCGTTTATTAAAATTGGATATAAAAATGGTGCACAATGGCACATGAAGCAGTTTGTGCTTCTTTTTTCGCCCGGTGCAACGCACGGGCATTTGTACTAGTAAAGTTTCATGTGCTTTAAAAATGTATACTTTCGAAATGTGCTCAAGTATTTTGTAATATATATGAAATGATCAGGTAATTTATCAAAGTGTTTGTGGATTATACAAAAATGTTCAAATAATTTGGAAAAGTGTTCATGTATTTTTAATAAAAATATTAACGGGGCTTCAAAAAGTGTTCACACGGTTAAGGAAATGTTCACATATTTTTTGAAATTATTTATGTATGTTCAAAAAGTCGATCTATCTATCTATCTATCTATCTATCTATCTACAACCCCTATAAAAAAAGAGAAGGCAGATCCAACTTATAATCTAGACCGTCTAATCAAGTCATCAATGGCCTGGATACGTCGTTAACGAAACGCTGATCCCCTCTTCACCGCCGCAGCCGCCGTCGAGCCCGTCCGTCGCGCCCGAGCCGCCCTTCGCCATGGGAGCGAGCCGCCGCTGCAGGGCCGGCCCTGGGCCATGGCGACGAGTGCGACGGCCTAGGGCCCAGCCGGAGCATGGGGCCATACCTTCAACTCGAGAGCTCCTATGTGCCACATTATGCGGCAAATAGGTCACCTAAAAAAAAGTAGCACACACTTTGTTTCCACTGGGAAACGAACTCGCGACTACCTATCTTTATGAGCTCCCTGCTAACCATTACGACAGAAGGGAATCGGTGGCAAACATACATCACTAAAATTGAAAACTAATAGCGGTAGCAGACTTGACACTATTTGAAAGAATCCTGAACAATATCCCAAAATTTGAGTTGTTTTCTGAAATTATGAAACATTTTTTTACGAATCCGAACAATTTTCTGAAATGACGAACACATTTTTAACTTTCTAAACTTTTTTCCGTAAACAAGAACATTTCCCAAAGTTTGAAAAAAATTTCAAAACGAGGATAATTTTTTAAATCATGAACATATTTTGACATTTTCGAACAAAATTTGAAATGGAGAACAATTTTGAAAACCCATAACAAATTTGAATCATGAACAATTTTTTAATACATGAACAAAAATTTGAAAACAAGAACATTTTTAAAAATTTGCGAACAAATTTTGAAATCCCGGAAAATATTTCAAAGTTCTGAAAAAAATGAGCAAAAACATTCCGAACGATTTTCGAAAAAACGGGAACATTTTTCGAAATTTCCGAACATTTGTCTAAAAATGCGATGAATGTATGAACAATTTTTAAAATTGAGAACATTTTTTGAATATATGAACAATTTTCGAAAACACAAATATTTCTTACAAAAATTGAATATTTTTTAAAAGCACGAAGTTCTTTAAGTTTTTGAAACATAAACTTTTTAAAAAATAAAGTTGAAAAATAAAAAGAAACAGAAAAGGAAAAGAAATGAAAAGAAAAGAAAAAATAAACAGGAAAACGAAAAAAAAAGAAAAAACCAAAGAGAAACAAGAAAAACGGATCAGGGAACCTTCTAGACACGGCTGCGAAAGTCTAAAAGGTTCGCAAAACCGGAAACGCTGGAAGCCGCTGATGGGCCGGCCCATGTTACAGATCGATCGCTAGCGAAACCTCAACTGTTCGACGCAAAATTCATAAGAGACTAGGACCCCAATTACCAAAGCTCGCTCAAACACGCCCACGTTTGTCTCCCGATCACCATCTTCTCTTTCTAATTGATGATTGTCCCAAATTCCTAAGAGACTAGGACCCCAATTACCAAAGCTAATCAATGAGTTTTCTCCGATGGATCTCGGTCCTTGGCCGCAGGATCCCAAGAAGCAACCTGCAGTGTTCCGTCCATCTTCAAAGCCTCCGATGGCAGGCGGTGGAGACGTGAGTCCAGGCACTGTTCAAGCCAAGCACCGAGCCATTGCCCATTCATGTAAATTTTGGATCTCAATCTGTCATCCTTGTCTATTCACTTCTGTTCACTACCACAATAACTGGTGATGCCGACGGCCGAACCTATGCCGACGGCCCCCGTCGGCATAGATTGGCCTATCCCGAAGGCCCAGCCCAGGCCGTCGGCATAGAAAAGCCGTCGGCGTATATCAATCTATGCCGACGGCCCCTGTCGGCAAAGCTCACCCGTCGGCGTCGCTAGAAATATGCCTACGGTGGCCGTCGGCATAGAGAAGACCGTCGGCATAGCACGTGGGCCCGGCTACTCGGACGGAGACGGCCTTTTGACAGCGTCAATCTACGCCGACGGGCTAACGGCGGCCGTCGGCATAGACGCCACGTCATCGATCCGCGTCGCCCGCCACGTCATCGATCCGCGTCGCTCGCCTGTCTGTGGGGTGGCAAATCTATGCCGACGGCCTGACCGTCGGCATAGGTCTGGCCCATGGATGTTGCCACGTCATCGATCCGCGCCCTTAGACACGTCATCGATCCGTGGCCGTGTGCGCAGGTATGCCGACGGCCTTGCCGTCGGCATATCTCTATTTTTTTATTTTTTTATTTTTTTATATATTATTTACTTTTTCCTGTTTTTTTCACAACATAAATGTGCCTTATCTAACAAAAAAACATACCCAGATGGTATATCGATTGCCCCCCTCACGGACGTTGCTGCCGCCGCGCCGTGCCCCACAGCGACACCGGAGATGGGGGGCACACCTCGGAGCTGCGTGTCGGGTGCCTGCGCTAGCCACCACGCTTCCACAATCGTAGGAGGGCCCAAAGCAACACCTAGCGGCATTGCTACCCCCCAGGCACACCCTCCCGTCTAACCGGGCCCTCATACATGCGGGGCGGTGTGGTGCCATGTCTGAAGAGGCGGGACGGGGGCCCTGGGGGACAGCAATACCATCGGAGCGTCGCACCGGGCCCTCATACATGCGGGGTGGTGTGGTGCCATGTCCAAATTAGAGGCGGCACGCGTCTCCAGGGTGTGCCCCCCCCTCACGGACGGCGCCGCCGCCGGCACCTGGAGGGGGGAAACGGACGCGTCGGGTCTACACGGAGGGGATCTTGCCATCGGTCTGGCCCGGATGTTGCTCTAAAGTGTTCCTATGGGCTGACCTAACACAACCGGGTGGATAGGTTCACTGCTCAAAGCCCATCCGTGCAAAGTCAAAGGGCTAGATCCCGTGGTCAAACGCTACAGGGTTAGGCGGGACGGGGGCCGTGGGGGGGTAGCAATGCCACCCGAGCGTCGCACCGGGCCCTCATACATGCGGGTTGGTGTGCTGGCATGTCCGAAGAGGCGGCACGCGTCTCCAAGGTGTACACCCTCACACGGACGGCACCGCCGCCGGCACCTGGAGGGGGGAAACGGACGCGTCGGGTCGAGGGGATCTTACTGTGGGTTTGGCCCGGATGTTACTCTAAAGTGTTCGTATGGGTTGACCTAACACGACCGGGTGGATAGTTCCACTGGTCAAAACCCGTCCGTGCAAAGTCAAAGGGCTAGATCCCGTGGTCAAACGCTACAGGGTTAGGCGGGACGGGGGCCGTGGGGGGTAGCAATGCCACGCGAGCGTCGCACCGGGCCCTCATACATGCGGGGTGGTGTGCTGGCATGTCCGAAGAGGCGTCACGCGTCTCCTGGGTGTGCCCCCTCACACGGACGGCGCCGCCGCCGGCACTTGGAGGGGGGAAACAGACGCGTCGGGTCTACACAGAGGGGATCTTACTGTGGGTTTGGCCTGGATGTTGCTCTAAAGTGTTCGTATGGGCTGACCGAACACGACCGGGTGGATAGTTCCACTGGTCAAAACCCGTCCGTGCAAAGTCAAAGGGCTAGATCCCGTGGTCAAACGCTACAGGGTTAGGCAGGACGGGGGCCCTGGGGGGGGGGGGGTAGCAATGCCACCCGAGCGTCGCACCGGGCCCTCATACATGCGGGGTGGTGTGCTGGCATGTCCGAAGAGGCGGCACGCGTCTCCGGGGTGTGCCCCCTCACACGGACGGCGGCGCCGCCGGCACCTGGAGGGGGGAAAGTAATTTTCCACACTCCATATTAAATAACTAGTTCAACATTTATTAGTTAACTAATGCACGCAACAATTTCAATTATACTTGTAGGGAAAAGATCCGAACATATCTATGGATGATGAATTGAGATGGGTTTCCATGGGTTTTGACCCTGCCGTCATGACATGTAAAAAGTATGATGTGAATGGGTATCGCTTCCATACAGAGGAGCACCAGAACAGCCGGCCTGATCCCAAAACTATAAATACCGGAGTGTACACCCCCGGTCAAAATTCAGTAGACTACTACGGAAGGGTACAAAATATATACAAGATTCAATTCCACCAGGGGCGCGAGACCCTAAGTCTGCCTGTGTTCAAATGTCGATGGTTCGATCCGCGGGGGGTGTAAAACATACGCCTTCCATTGGTTTGGTCGAAGTTAAACCATCAACCATCTATGCCGGAGCCGATCTCTTCATTGCGGCTACCCAAGCTACACCACTGCCTTACCCATGCCAGAAAGAGTACCTAAAGGGTTGGGAAGTTGTGTTCAAGGTGTCGCCACATAGTAAGCTACCGAACCCGAATGAAGACGATTACTACAACATTAACCCCATGACATACGAGGGAGTGTTCTATCAAGAGCAACCTGATGATGATGATGTGGTTAGAAACGATGACGCTAGACCATTGGGTGATGATGATGTGGATCCAAACGACGACGATGCACGGAATGATGGTGAGACCATTGTCAATGAAAATGACATACTTATGCTAGAAAAGTTAAACGAAGATGCTGACGATGAGGAAGAGCCTCCACCTCCGTCAGACAACGAAGATGATATGATTGATAGTGAGGATGAGACGGACCGAGAAAGAGGTTACAACAGTGATGATCATATGGTTTCTAGCAGATGTACGTTTCAAGTCTTTTTTTTCTATAGTTTAGGAATATGCCTTTTTATGCATTTTTATTAATGTGTTTATTATCATGCCTTTTCCTTCATTTTATTAATTTACTAATTGCTTATTCTCTTTTCAATGCAGGTTCGTGGAACATGGTCAAGGGGAAGGCCGACGGCGTGGGTTTCCTACGCAAGGTCGCCGGCCTGCCTAGTCGAAGTGGTCGAGCACGTAATCCTCCCCCCGGCTACTTGACGATGACTCCTCACAGGGAGGTCGAGGGAGAGGTGCCCCTAGAGGAGGAGGGGGCGGGGGGAGAGCCTCTAGAGGGCGAGGTGGTGGGGAGAGAGCCACTACAGGGGGTCGCGGCCAGAAAGAGCGCACCCTCACTGACTTAGGGGTGTTGCCTTCGAGGCCCTCCTCTAGTGAGGTACCCTCCTCTAGCGAGGAGGAGGAGGACGAGGCAGGCGAGGAGGAGGAGGAGGTTTGGGATGGGGCCGAGGAGGAGGTGGAGGAGGAGGACGAGGAGGAGGAGGATGAGGAGGAGGTTGGGAAGGGGGAGGCAGTCGAGGAGGAGGGTGGTGGCGGGGATGATGGTGGTGGCGGGGAGGGGGTTGACAACAAGGGGTGACTGCGTGGTAACGCAAAGCTACCAAAGCAGGTTCCTGCTACTGAGGAGCAGAAGTGGCTCATTGAGCCCACGGGGAAAGAGTAAGTGCCACTTTATAATAATTTCATTATTTTGCTTGTCACATGCTCATTCCGGTTGTTATTTATTTTGCTTGTCACATGCTAATAGTTCATTCTTTTGCAGCAACTGGATATATTCTAAAGGGGTCCGTATTCCCAACGGCCTCATCACTGTCTTGCTGAAGTTACACTGGTCGGGGTTGTACTGTCCGGATCCAGTCAGGCACCCGGACCATCAGGTCTTGGCCACGAGCTGGGAGCACTGGGAAGCGGCCCTCCACGCGGACCATGGTACCCATGCCAAGGCTGTGATCACCACTTTCTGGGTGAGTTCTCTTCAGAAGCACAAGTCCATTCTAGTTTCATGAATGATTTAACTCATGTCTTCTTCCATTCTTGTTTCATGCATGATTATAGAAATTCTATCGAGTTCTTCCGGAGCACAGGGTCAGAGCGGACCAGATCGTGCTGCGCCAATGCAAGAAGAAGGCCCGCCAGATGCAGTACGAGGTGCGTTATGTGGCCATCTCGACATACCATCACGACTATCTTGGTGTGAAGATGACCAAGGACGACGCGCGGAGGATGGGCATTACCTTAGATAGGGACGAGTTCTTGAAGGTAACTATGCCATTATGCTTTCATTATGCCATTATGCTTTCATTATGTAGGTGTTACCAAATTGGTGTTATGAAAAAGACGAGTCCTGGGCGGCATTGGTGGATCTTTGGTGTGATGAGGCTGGAGCCTGGGTGGCTATGAGAGTCAAAAACAAGGCTAACCGAGGGAAGGAGGGAGTACATGCTCAGGGGAACCGAAACCACTATCTCCACAAGGCAGTTAATGTATGACTAACCCCATTAAACATTCTTCTTCTTCTATTTATCATCACTTTCTTATGTATGACTAACCTCTGTTTGGTGGTGTAGGAGGAGAAACTGAAGCGGCCGCTCTCAGACATGCAGGCGTGGGAGATCGCCCATACGCGGAAGGACTCCAAGCCTGACGAGCCCAAGTACTATGGCAAGAAGACCACGGGGAGGAAGAAGGCCTACTCTGAAGCGTCTCTGAAGTTACATCCTGACACACCTGACACCATTGTGGCGGCTCTGGACGACAGGGCGGTGGTGAGCATGGGGCCCAAGGAGCACAGTCGGAAGGCGGATCTCGATGCTGTGATCACTCCTAGTATCTCCTACACACAGCTTCGTCGGATCGACCCGAGCCTGAGCCAGCGCACGAGCCAGCCAGTGACCAGTGCACAGTCCCTCTTTCAGGAGCAACAATCTGTAAGTATTTTCCCTCTTATCTTCATTGCTCATTTCATTTTCCGTATTTAGTAGTTTTATCAGTTCCATCATGTCATACCGTAGGCCTACCTAGAGTACACATGCCAGGAGACCATGGCGTGGCATTAGAGGCTTTATGAACACCAAGTGGAGAGGGATCGCCAGATGAATCAGGATTTTCAGTATATGGCGGCAGGCAGGAGTCTTCAGTTGCCGCCAGCACAATGTCCTCCAGCAAAACCAGTGCTGCTGACATTTGAGGAGTTTGTGGCACAGAACGTTGGCCCCTCGCCGGTTAGTTCATCCCCAATCTATTCACCCAAAGCATGTCATGCCTTTCAACACAGTCATATATCCCGTTAATATGTCTTTTCAACATCCAGGGAACAGGTGGATCTACCGTTGGCGGTGGTATTCGCAGCACTCCGGAGACACAGAGCCCGACCACTCCGATCCACAGAGGCGGAGGCGGAGGTGGAGGCAGTCTTGGCGGTAGCGTTGCCGCTAGCAGTGATGACCTGGGCTTCGGCGGTCTTGGCGGTGATGACCTCCGCGGTGCTCGACGTCGTGGCGCTTAAGCCTTGTGTGTGGTGATGATGCTTGAGATGACTTGTGTGTGGTGATGACCATTTAGAGACTTGTGTGTGGTGTTTTTCTATATGCTTATGCTTATGCTGGTTGTGATGATGATCATTTAGAGACTTGTGTGTGATGATGCTTATGCAATTATTGTTGTGATGATGCTTATGCTTACGTTCGTTGGTATGTGCTGCTGATATGTACTGTTATATATGTGCTGCTGATATGTGTTGTTATTTGAATTGAACTGATTTGAAAACAAACAGAAAAAAAATCAAAAGCAAACTATGCCGTCGGCATAGGGCTGGCGTGAGCTCCCAGTTGCTGACGCGTGGCACCTATGCCGACGGCATAGTCGTCGGCATAGTTTTTAAACTAAGCCGACGGCTATGCCGTCGGCGTAGGTGCCACACGTCAGCAACTGGAAACTCTGTATGAAGGAGTATGCCGACGGCCTAGCCGTCGGCATAGCCCTTGTCCATGCCCAACGACAGGATGCCACGTGGCACCCCTATGCCGACGGCCTCGCCGTCGGCTAGGCCGTCGGCATAGGGGTGCCACGTGGCATCCTGTCGTTGGCCAAACTTGACGGTGGCCGCCGTTAGGCGTGATTGTTGCCGACGGGCGGGGCCATCGGCATAGATGTACGGCCCCCGTCGGCGTAGCATATGCCAACGACTTTTCTATGCCGACGGCCTCCCTGGCTGTGCCGACGCATATGTTGCCGACGGCCCTATGCCGACGGGGGCCGTCGGCATAGGTCTATCCCGACGGGACTCAGGGCTATGCCGACGGCCCTGGCCGTCGGCATAGGGGGCGATTCCGGTAGTGGTTATGATGAGTTGGTCTAATGATTCACCACCAGAAAAAAAATTAATGCCTCTCTTTTTGTATGAGTTGCAGTTGCAGTCAGTTGAATTCTTCTGGTTGTGGCATTGCCTGAATTTGGATATAGATGGAGCATCGAATATATTCTAATTTACGCCAAAATCTAACTTCAAGTATTCAGGTGTTCTGTACTTTTTTTTTGTAACATAACAATGTTGCCAATAAAGCAATTATCTGGTTGTGACAAGAGAAAAACAAGCTAACACCTAATCAATTAATTTAATCTCAAATTTCTGCTACATATTTTACCGGGAGAAATTTTTGAAATATTATAAGGACCCATTATATGAAGTTTTGTATAAGGGCCTCTAAGATGCCAGGGCCGGCCCTGAGCCACCGAGCCTGTCCATCGCGCCCGAGCCGTCGTCGGAGCCGCCCTACGCCGCGGGAGTCGCTGCCAAGCCCGTCCATCACGGTCGAGCTGCCACCCGGAGCCGCCTACGCCGCGGGAGCCCCTTCGCCGGGAGTCCAAGGACGAGTAGGAGAACGTTGACTACAAGGACAAGAACGAGGACGAGGAGCACCGGGAGGCCAGGCAACGCCTGATCTGCACTCTGCCGAATGTCGACTGGTTCGACGTCGACGGCAATGAGGTATCCGGCGCACAGCCGCTCGAGGACCCCGAGGTGAGCGTCGCTCTGCACCCCGTGCGCCTGTTTTTCCTCCTGCGTCCTTTGATTCTGTATGCGGCGAGGTGTTTTGACGCGTGTTGTTCATGCCGCGCGCGTGGAATTCGTGAGAGCGGTAACCGACGACTGCTGCTGATTTTGATTAGCTTCAGCGTTTGCCATTGGATCGGAGAATTGCGAATCTGCACATCCTTGTGGTTCAAGATGGCCGTCCTTGGACGAGGGGATACATGTGTTGCGTTAGATCAGAAACATCAATTGTTTTGTTCCTTTGTGCAAATTTGCATTGAATAATATTGTGACTGGTAATCAGGACGCGGTGGGAATGATGATTACATTCGCGCATGTTATTTGTAACCCTTTTCTTGTGCATGAATGGGAACAATAGTTATTTAATGGGTTAATTTTGTATCACTTAGATGTAGTGTTGAAATTTCCGTGACCCATTACCCACCCCAATCTGCTCATACAAGACATAACTTCTACATGAAAGTGAATCAGTAAACTGCTACTAATCTGGCTGGAGACAATATTTGACTCCATCTGTTATATAAAATCAGACCACTTTTCCTTCCATAAATGTTTAGATTCTTTCGATACACGTCCAATGCAGGAACCTCTTCCAGCCCCGTGGGTGATTAAAGCGAGAATACGGGCAGTCATCAAACTTCAAATGTCATAATTAAAGATACCTTGCCCAACACAAGTACCTTTTTCTAGGAGGTTAAAGAACTTGTATAAGCACCTGTAGTCTCTGCAATGCAAAAGTCCAACCCTACAGGTTTGTGTCCTATGTTCTGCTCTCACTATACTACAATAAGAATATTATTCAAATTGTTCACCACGACGTCCTATGTTTCAATGGATGCGGGTTTTCCACTGGGACTGGGAGAACAAGTTTCTAGATACCACAATAAGAATACTCATTTCTTATTCTCTATTTTTATTGCAATTTTTTGTTGTGAATTATGCGTTGATATGAGTCAAATAGCACAAATATTATTTTTTACTAATTTTTAAAGTACCTCCCTTTCAAGCAGACCTTAAACAATGAACAAGGAAATTTGGGAGTCCTTGTTTCACTTTCTCCGAGGACGTGGGAGCCACCACCACTGTTGCTTCCTTCCACAACTAAAGGTCCTAGGTATCTTTTCTCACTCCCTATAAGTTGCCGTTTGCATATCATCATTATGGTTTCCAGTAAGATTGGTAGAAAAAGACTATCATTTGCAATATTATTTTAAGGAAAAGCTCCCTCGAGGGATATTTCTTGTGTGCAACATATTACATTTGAGATTGTTATGTTAATACATGTCACTGTTAAAAACATGATTGAATGGGCAAGAAACATCACAATAATTCATACAAGAAATAGAGAAGGATCTAGGAGATATAGTGTTCCTAGCTAAGTTGTGCGCTTTCTTGTATTGATTTCTAAAAATACGTCTGAAGATAGCATCGTTCATGTATCCCTGCTAGCGAAATGAGACTGATAGTGGGTCTCAATTGCCATTTGTGTGGATTCATACTTGAGTCTTGGGAGTTAATTGCTTTAATACCAGTAGCATTATCTGATGAGATGAGGCAACCATGTACTCCCTCCGTCCATAAATAATTGAGTCACTTATTTTGGGAAGGAGGGAATATTTGCTAGCATCATGACTTCAGCCTACTGGTAGCATTATGCGATGATCTTAGGAGGCGAGTAGGCGACCGTGTATTTTCCAGTAAGATGACTTGAGCCGCAGCATCATACCGAGTAGCCAAAGAAGTAACTGCAGTCACTTTTATTGTAGATTCGTGTTGGTAAGCTTGAGACTGAATATAAACTAAGGCGCATAGAGAGGGATCAGTCATAATAAGCATCTGTGTACATCGTAATTGTAGTCCTCCGTCGAGCACACAAGAGGGGTATGCTGTTTTAGAAGAGGGCAAAATAAAGCATGTAGGCCGGTGAATGTCAATTTAGACCACCATTTTGCAATCGCTACTTTTGGTTCCAAAGGATTAACAAGATAAACTCGAATGTTTATATGACCTTGCAGTTATAAGTTTACTTTGCAAATTTTATCACACTAGCAATGTTGTGTGCAGAGACATTTTGTTTCAGCAAACTTGATCATGTGGACATCATTGTGTGCAGATATCAGACTTCAGTGGCTATAAGAAAAATTCAAGCTCTGTTTCCAGTGGCGAGTAAATGCAACCTGACTGAAGAATGCAAGCTTATATATAACAAAGTGAGGTCCTTATCCTGGTTGGTTTTTTAGCATGATTGTAGGGGAGTCAGTGACACCACATTCAAGATCTGCTTTTGTTATAGTTGCTCCGGATGCATGGTGGGGGCTGAGGTTTTGGGCCTCCCTTTTCCTCTCTATAAGACAAAATCTGGCTGTATGGGGTCTGGCTGTAAAACGAACATCTTCTACTTGTGTGTGCATACTTGATTGCGATGGAATATGAATGTGTTTTCTTTAAGATGTAATGCTAAAATATTTGTTTTTGCGATGTAATATGGATATCATTGATTTTTATTTTTATTTTGAGAAACTCGAGTACACAAATACTCCAGTAGAGGCCGGACACTCGGCCTGCATCAGATTCATCAGTCTGTTCGGGACCCTGGCGATGAGCTGGAAATCGCCCTTTTGTCTTGTCTCTGCAGCTAATTCATGGGCCAGTGCATTGCCCTTCCTTCCAACATGAGCGACCTTGAAGGAAGTGAACTTCGCCAAGATCTCCATGATATCACGTATCACACCATAGCAAGGGGATAGGTTCTGCGTGTCCTTTTTTAGCTCGTTTACTAGCGCCATACAGTCCACCTCTAACACAACTGTTCCACTGTATGATTCTGCCAAGGCTCGCAGCCCAAACAAAACGGCTCTAGCTTCTGCTTCCTCCACACTTGCCGCAATGCCAGTCTGCTTTCCACTTGATACAACCACCAGTCCTCTATAGTCCCTCGCAACTGCACCTCCCCAGCAGTGGCCACTGTTCGGTAGAAAGCTTGTGTCAGAGTTCAACTTCACTGAATTTCGATCAGGAGCAGACCACTTCATGGTTTCCTGAACGGCACTTCGTGCATCAGGGTTGGCACCTGGCCATTTCTTCTTCCCAGATTTTGAGGAGGGATACGAGATGGATGTAGCTAGCTGCAATTCTTCCTCGTACTTCAGGAGAAATTGTACAGATTGCCTAATTGACTCGTTTCCTTTCCCATGGACACAGTCATCACGAAGATGCCAACCTCTCCACAAAAGCATCAACACCCTCGCCCTCACGGCCTCAGTCGTTATGCCCAATAGCATTTGCAGCCAGTCCGGGCCGGTGTACCTGAATGATTCCTCAGGAGGAAGTTCCCATTCTTTTTTCATTTCATGTCTGAGAGCTCTACTTTTTGTGCAGGTTACCACCGCATGGAATTCATCTTCCTCGCCACACCCGCATATGCTGCATGTGGCATCCAGTTCTAAAGTCCTCCTCCATTTATTCTTCTTCGTGACCAGCGTGTTGGTAGCTACTCGCCATCCAAAAATTCTCACTTTTGGTGGAACATTCGATTTCCAGATGAGATCCCAGATGCTCCTATCATCATGTTCCCTTGACGAGCTTGACGGGGACTGACGGGACTGCCCATGAATTGCAGCGGCCAGCTTATGCGCACTTCTTACTGTGAAGACCCCATTTCTTTCATAGTGCCAAGCGATCCGATCTTCAACATTTGACCTCGGAATGGAGATTTTGCAGATTTCATCCGCGTCAAAAGGATGAAAGATTTGCCTTATTAACTCCACATTCCACTCCTTGCCATCAGGTTGCATCCTTGTTCATTTCGCCAAAATTATGCACAAGGATGCTACCACTCAAGGCTGGGTAATTTTGAAGCTTGTAGTTCATGTGTTCATATCAATGGTTCACCTCAAGCCGAGCTGCACCACTGAGTTCAACAAAGATAACTTACACAAGGTACTCTCCAAGGCTCTTGAGACCATGTCGGCTGTGGATGAATGCATGTTCATAAGTGGCAACCATGGCAAGATGCCTGCCCAGCAGCGTAGTCAGGATTTTCGGCCAGGGTGGTCCAATTGATATACACAATATTTACATTAAAAAATTATAACATACCAATATATTTAGCAGAGGCAGAGCTATATGTGTTAAGATGAGGGGGCCAATGTCCCCCTCCCCTAGCTTTAAACTTATTTTTGAAAAAATAAAATGGAAGGACTTGGATAGGAAATTTTATAGCCTCATCCCCCCCCCCCCCAACACTCATGGGTTGTACCCTCCGTGGGAAGATATATAGGGCATGTTTGGTTTGGCACTCCGAGCAATCGAGCAAAAAATTTGACGTTGACTTCAGTGTTGGCCTCTATTTGGACCTTCTTCAATTTTTTGGTTTGCCCCAGCTCTAACAACTTTCCCTGTTGGTTTCAGTTGAGCCGAGGCCTTGTGTTTCCAACGTAAGGGGTACGTCGTCATTGATCTCATCGTCAAGCGACATCTCATCGCTCCTTCGTGACCACACATCCGGACCTGCATGGGCCACAAATGTCGGTGCTAAAACCGGCGGATCTCGGGTATGGGGTCCCGAGCTGGTGATCTTGGCACGATGGTAACAGGACAAAGGGGGACATGATAGTCTACCCAGATTCGGGCCCCCTCTAAGAGGTAAAACCTATGTTCTGCTTGTTTTTTATTGATTGTGGATGGGGTACAGAGTACACGATAATCTACCTCGAGATCGTATAAATAAGCTTTAATACTATTTTTTTTCTGAAAAAGGGCGGTTGTTGTCGCACCAAGGAGATATATACAAATAAATACACCTGTCATTATAACAAGATTACCTATGCATTATTTTTTTCCTTTCACAAAGCTCAGTTTAAATTACATTATTTTTTACATTGTATGAAAACTTTTTAAAAAATGAATGCATACTTTTTTACAAAATACATGTACATTATTAAATGCGTGAATAATTTTGGAAATAAAATGAGGATTTTTAAACACGTCAACACCTTTTTTTACGGAACCTCTCAACTTGAGAGGAAACAAAAATTATCAAGTTGAGAGGATTTCGGAACCTCTCAACTTGCAAATTGCAATGCACAGACAAGCATTTTTCCGAGGAGACAAAGACAAGCATCTAACCGTTGTAATAAAATCTACTGTAGTTGTTAAGTCACAGCATACCGGTTTTCTTATTCCATTATGGCAATCTTCGAGGTGGCTCTCTGCTTTATCTACCCCCCATACGAATGAGTTGTATTTATGCATCAGCTACAATTATATTCATGTGAAGCAAATTGATTATACAAGTATAATGTCTTGTTTTATCACAGAAAAAAACACAATATTCCATTCATGAATGAGTATGCACACACAAAAAAAATCAACGATATCCATATTACATCGCAAAAACAAATATTTTAGTATTACATCTTAAAGAAAACACATTCATATTCAATCGCAAGCAAGTATGCACACACAAGTAGAAGAAGTTCGTTTTACAGCCAGACCCCATACATCTAGATTTTGTCTAATAGAGAGGAAAAGGGAGGCCCAAAACCTCAGCCCCCACCATGCATCCGGAGCAACTATAACAAAAGCAGATCCTGAATGTGGTGTCACTGACTCCCCTACAATCATGCTAAAAAACCAACCAGGACAAGGACCTCACTTTGTTATATATAAGCTTGCATTCTTCAGTCAGGTTGCATTTACTCGCCACTGGAAACAGAGCTTGAATTTTTCTTATAGCCACTGAAGTCTGATATCTGCACACAATGATGTCCACATGATCAAGTTTGCTGAAACAAAATGTCTCTGCACACAACATTGCTAGTGTGATAAAATTTGCAAAGTAAACTTATAACTGCAAGGTCATATAAACATTCGAATTTATCTTGTTAATCCTTTGGAACCAAAAGTAGCGATTGCAAAATGATGGTCTAAATTGACATTCACCGGCCTACATGCTTTATTTTGCCCTCTTCTAAAACAGCATACCCCTCTTGTGTGCTCGACGGAGGACTACAATTACGACGTGCACAGATGCTTATTATGACTGATCCCTCTCTATGCGCCTTAGTTTATATTCAGTCTCAAGCTGACCAACACAAATCTACAATAAAAGTGACTGCAGTTACTTCTTTGGCTACTCGGTATGATGCTGCAGCTCAAGTCATCATACTGGAAAATACACGGTCACCTACTCGCCTCCTAAGATCATCGCATAATGCTACCAGTAGGCCGAAGTCATGATGCTAGCAAATACTCCCTCCTTCCCAAAATAAGTGACTCAATCATTTTTGGACGGAGGGAGTACATGGTTGCCTCATCTCATCAGATAATGCTACTGGTATTAAAGCAATTAACTCCCAAGACTCAAGTATGAATCCACACAAATGGCAATTGAGACCCACTATCAGTCTCATTTCGCTAGCAGGGATACATGAACGATGCTATCTTCAGACGTATTTTTAGAAATCAATACAAGAAAGCGCACAACTTAGCTAGGAACACTATTTCTTCTAGATCCTTCTCTATTTCTTGTATGAATTATTGTGATGTTTCTTGCCCATTCAATCATGTTTTTAACAGTGACATGTATTAACATAACAATCTCAAATGTAATATGTTGCACACAAGAAATATCCCTTGAGGGAGCTTTTCTTTAAAATAATACTATTGCAAATGATAGTCTTTTTCTGCCAATCTTACTGGAAACCATAATGATGATATGCAAACGGCAACTTATAGGGAGTGAGAAAAGATACCTAGGACCTTTAGTTGTGGAAGGAAGCAACAGTGGTGGTGGCTCCCACGTCCTCGGAGAAACTGAAACAAGGACTCCCAAATTTTCGTGTTCATTGTTTAAGGGCTGCTTGAAAGGGAGGTACTTCAAAAATTAGTCAACAATAATACTTGTGCTATTTGACTCATATCAACACATAATTCACAACAAAAAATTGCAATAAAAATAGAGAACAAGAAAATGAGTATCCTTATTGTGGTATCTAGAAACTTGTTCTCCCAATCCCAGTAGAAAACATAGGACATCGTGATGAACAATTTGAATAATATTCTTATTGTAGTATAGTGAGAGCAGAACATAGGACACAAACCTGTAGGGTTGGACTTTTGCATTGCAGAGACTACAGGTGCTTATACAAGTTCTTTAACCTCCTAGAAAAAGGTACTTGTGTTGGGCAAGGTATCTTTAATTATGACATTTGAAGTTTGATGACTGCCCGTATTCTCGCTTTAATCACCCACGGGGCTGGAAGAGGTTCCTGCATTGGACGTGTACCGAAAGAATCTAAACATTTATGGAAGGAAAAGTGGTCTGATTTTATATAACAGATGGAGTCAAATATTGTCTCCAGCCAGATTAGTAGCAGTTTACTGATTCACTCACATAGGCAATAGTGCAACGCCTAGGCGACACGTGAGGGCCCCAATAGCAAGCTATCGTGTTGGACCCTCCCCATAAAAAATAAATTTAATATCGTTGTGGACACATGGCCCACATATCAGATATTAAACTGATAAGAACAGATACTGTACTTGATCTTAGCCAAAAGGCCGAGAAAGGTATGCTTTGAAACAAGACTCGCCACTTTGTTTTATACTCCCTCCGTTCCAAATTACTCGGAACTAAAACCACGACGAGTAATTTGAAACGGAGGGAGTAGCTCTCTCCACGGGCTCCACGCTGTGCTTAGGCAAGGTGGTACTAATAATCCTGTTGTGATTAGCTCGGTAAACCTCTCCCTCAGAGGGCTTACCACCGTTTTGGGCTGGAAAGCTACACGAGACTATGGCAGCCCACGATCATGTGACGGTACTTCCCCACGAGCAGCCCATTTATATATTAATGGTTATTCCACTTCCGTGAAAACAAAGACGTTAATGGTTATTTCTCAAAAAAAAAACACGTTGCTGGTTGATTCCGAGTTACGCCTAGCGTGTAGGCTGTAACAATATGCCAATATTTTAAAATTGGGTAAATATTGTCGCACACTATTACTATAAGTTTTATCTCATTTGCTGCAAAAAATTGCTTGCCATTTGCTCCCTTAAATTGTGACATGTACACCGCACGAACAAAGCCATAGCCGGCAGTTGATCTCCTCCCTAAGTGGATGTCATTGATAGAATCATGAGGGACTCAAAGGACAACAGATCAATGTCCGAAACTGACTTACGTCTGGACCAAATGAGATTGATCCGTTACACCGTCATGATTGTAATCCCCAAGGTTAAGAAATAAAATCTCATTTATTCGCAAAAAAGAGAGAGAGTCTGAAACTGATGCAGGAACTGTCCTGAAGCCACATCGTTCATGATCCACAATGAGCAATAGTGCAGATCTTACAATCTCACAAGCAAAAAGACATTTCCTATCAGGGATTCTCTAATGAGCTGTCTGACATGTGAAGGCTCGTATTACTATTTATTACCTTTTGTAACGCTGAATCGTTTCACAGCGGTAATGCCGATGCTGACAACAAGCATCATGTTTCTTTACCAATTGCCAACTACTACTACTACTTTAAAGCAGTAATATTTTTCCTTGTTTGTGACCAAGTACCGGTAAACTATAATACATGAATCCTAGAGATCAAGGAAATGAGCAGCTATTTTTCCCCAGTTGAATTACCATTTATTTCTACCTAGAAATGCTCATGAATGGGAGTAATTTGTGTTTGTTCAGAATAGTGAAGTGTGCTAAACAAGTGATCAGACTGATTGATCCGGTCCTCCAATCACAGGTCAATTAGAATTGCTCTGGTTTGTTAACCATCATCACTCCATCCCTTTCACATTCACTTGTGCTCTCCTCATGCTCCAGCCCTGAGCTGTGGCACCCTGACCGTGGCACTGCCGTTGTTGAAGGCATACATGTGGGCCGCACCGTCGACAACCGCCGCGGGGTACACTCTGGCCATGATGCAGACCCGGCCGCCACCGCCGACCGATCAATCTGCACGGCACATCATTCATGTTCAGTTCTGGCACGAAGCGCGTGAAGTGAACAACAGGAGAAACGAAAAGGCCTTCCAGCTCACCAGAGTTCTCAGAGATATCTTCTTTTCTTTTTCAAGGTCATATTCAAAGAAGCCTCCATAGGCTGGTGTGTATCGTCCTGGTCTCAGGGAAGAACTGTGCAGATAAAATATTATTATTAGTTTTCAGACATCAATAGATATAAACATTTTTAGTGATAAATTAAACATTAAGGCAAAACCATAAGCACTAACCTTCTTAGATCAGAGCACATGAGTATCATGTACTTCTGCTCAGACTTGTACACCCGAAAGTGCACAGCAGTGTGCTCCTCCATGTTGTCAGAGGCTAGGACAATAAGTCCAAATGGCCCTATGCCACCATGAACCGATGCACCAACTTCGCGGTAGTGCTTCTCCACGTCCAAAAGCCAGGAAGGTGAAGGAAATATGCCCTAGAGGCAATAATAAAGTTATTATTTATTTCCTCATATCATGATAAATGTTTATTATTCATGCTAGAATTGTATTACCCGGAAACATGATACATGTGTGAATACATAGACAAACATAACGTCACTAGTATGCCTCTACTTGACTAGCTCATTAATCAAAGATGGTTATGTTTCCTAACCATAGACAAGTGTTGTCATTTGATTAACGAGATCACATCATTAGGAGAATGATGTGATTGACATGACCCATTCCGTTAGCCTAGCACTTGATCGTTTAGTATGTTGCTATTGCTTTCTTCATGACTTATACATGTTCCTATAACTATGAGATTATGCAACTCCCGTTTACCGGAGGAACACTTTATGTGCTACCAAACGTCACAACGTAACTGGGTGATTATAAAGGAGCTCTACAGGTGTCTCCAAAGGTACATGTTGAGTTGGCGTATTTCGAGATTAGATTTTGTCACTCCGATTGTCAAAGAGGTATCTCTGGGCCCTCTCGGTAATGCACATCACTATAAGCCTTGCAAGCAATGTAACTAATGAGTTAGTTACGGAATGATGCATTACGTAACGAGTAAAGAAACTTTCCCGTAACGAGATTGAACTAGGTATTGGATACCGACGATCGAATCTCGGGCAAGTAAACATACCGATGACAAAGGGAACAACATATGTTGTTATGCGGTTTGACCGATAAAGATCTTCGTAGAATATGTAGGAGCCAATATGAGCATCCAGGTTCCGCTATTCGTTATTGACCGAGAACAGTTCTAGGTCATGTCTACATAGTTCTCGAACCCGTAGGGTCCGCACGCTTAACGTTACGATGACAGTTTTATTATGAGTTTATAAGTTTTGATGTACCGAAGGTTGTTCAGAGTCCCGGATGTGATCACGGACATGACGAGGAGTCTCGAAATGGTCGAGACATAAAGATTGATATATTGGAAACCTATATTTGGATATCGGAATCGTTTCGGGTGAAATCGGGATTTTACCGGAGTACCGGGGGTTACCGGAACCCCCCCGATGGGAGTAGGACTCCCCCTTGGCGCGCCCTCCTTGGCCGGCCGCCCCCTCCTCCTTGGCTTCTTTATATACGGGGGCAGGGGGGGCACCTCTAGACACACAAGTTGATCTTCGTGATCGTTCCTTAGCCGTGTGCGGTGCCCCCCTCCACCATATTCCACCTCGGTCATATCGTTGTGGTGCTTAGGCGAAGCCCTGCGTCGGTAGAACATCATCATCGTCACCACGCCGTCGTGCTGACGGAACTCATCCCCGACACCCTGCTGGATCGGAGTCCGGGGATCGTCATCGAGCTGAACGTGTGCTGAACTCGGAGGTGCCGTACGTTCGGTGCTTGGATCGGTCGGATCGTGAAGACGTACGACTACATCAACCGCGTTGTCATAACACTTCCGCTTTTGGTCTACGATGGTACGTAGACAACACTCTCCCCTCTTGTTGCTATGCATCACCATGATCTTGCGTGTGCGTAGGAAATTTTTTGAAATTGCTACGTTCCCCGACAGTGGTATCAGAGCCTAGGTTTTATGCATTGATATTATATGCACGAGTAGAACACAAGTGAGTTATGGGGGATACAAGTCATACTGCTTACCAGCATGTCATACTTTGGTTCAGCGGTATTGTGAGATGAAGCGGCCCGGACCGACATTACGCGTACGCTTACGCGAGACTGGTTTCACCGTTATGAGCACTCATGCTTAAAGGTGACTGGCGGGTGTCTGTCTCTCTCACTTTAGTTGAATCGAGTGTGGCTACGCCCGGTCCTTGCGTAGGTTAAAACAACACTAACTTGACAAACTATCGTTGTGGTTTTGATGCGTAGGTAAGAACGGTTCTTGCTCAGCCCGTAGCAGCCATGTAAAATTTGCAACAACAAAGTAGAGGACGTCTAACTTGTTTTTGCAGGGCATGTTGTGATGTGATGTGGTCAAGACGTGATGCTATATTCTATTGTATGAGACGATCATGTTTTGTAACCGAAGTTATCGGCAACTGGCAGGAGCCATATGGTTGTCGCTTTATTGTATGAAATGCAAGCGCCCTGTAATTGCTTTACCTTATCACTAAGCGGTAGCGATAGTCGTAGAAGCAATAGATGGCATAACGACAACGATGCTACGATGGAGATCAAGGTGTCGCGCCGGTGACGATGGTGATCACGACGGTGCTTCGGAGATGGAGATCACAAGCACAAGATGATGATGGCCATATCATATCACTTATATTGATTGCATGTGATGTTTATCCTTTATGCATCTTATCTTGCTTTGATTGACGGTAGCATTTTAAGATGATCTCTCACTAAAATTATCAAGAAGTGTTCTCCCTGAGTATGCAGCGTTGCGAAAGTTCTTCGTGCTGAGACACCACGTGATGATCGGGTGTGATAGGCTCTACGTTCAAATACAACGGGTGCAAAACAGTTGCACACGCGGAATACTCTGGTTAAACTTGACGAGCCTAGCATATACAGATATGGCCTCGGAACACGGAGACCGAAAGGTCGAACGTGAATCATATAGTAGATATGATCAACATAGTGATGTTAACCATTGAAACTACTCCATCTCACGTGATGATCGGACATGGTTTAGTTGATTTGGATCACGTGATCACTTAGATGACTAGAGAGATATCTGTCTAAGTGGGAGTTCTTAAGTAATATGATTAATTGAACTTAAATTTATCATGAACTTAGTACCTGATAGTATTTTGCTTGTCTATGTTTGTTGTAGATAGATGGCTCGTGCTGTTGTTCCGTTGAATTTTAATGCGTTCCTTGAGAAAGCTAAGTTGAAAGATGATGGTAGCAATTACACGGACTGGGTCCGTAACCTGAGGATTATCCTCATTGCTGCACAGAAGAATTACGTCCTGGAAGCACCGCTAGGTGCGAGGCCTGCTGCTGATGCAACTGACGACCACTAGTACAGAACCGGCCTTTAGTGCCGGTTCGTGACGGCCTTTAGTGCCGGTTCGCCAACCGGCACTAAAGAGTGGGGACTAAAGGTCCCCTCCCTTTAGTACCGGTTCGTCACGAACCGGCGCTAAAGTGCCACCACGTGGCACGAGCCAGGCCCGTTTGCGTGTAGGGCATTAGTATCGGTTGGTAACACCAACCGGTACTAAATGTTTGGGTGTTTTTTTTATTTTTTGTTTTCAATTTAATTTAGTGATTGTTTTACATTATAATGAGTTGTTAAATCATTAGGTGAAAGTACCGCGGATTAGTTTTGACTGGATGCATTAATTGGATATCTAGCTATATATAGCTAGCTAGCTAAGTGATCAAGTATATGCCATATCCATATATACTTGATCAACTATAATATATACGGATATGGCATATACTTGATCACTTAGGTAGGATCCATATCCAGTTGAAACTAATCTGTGGTTTCTTTCATTAAATGATATAATAACTCATCATCATCATCATATTAATCATCATAGTCATGCATTACCACCGCTAGCTATCTAATCATCAGCACTACTAGCTTAAAGAAGAAACATTCACTTGTACCAGAAGCAAAAATATCATCGAGTTCAACATGATTGTCATGATATTATAAGCGTTCATATATAACACCACAAAAGCAAATCACTTAAGTTCAGAACGAAGAACACGGACATGAAAGGACAAGTACTAAGAGCAGCATGAACTAGCTAAATCACTCCTGCTAGCTACTCTCTCTCTGGTAAAATAGCATAGAACATGTATAGCTCTCCTGATTGATCATACTGGAGCATGCAGATGAACATGTCTCCTAATCATGGGATGCGCTTCTCATTGCTTCCCCCCAGTACTTCTCTGCGATCATTAACAATTTTCCTCCAATCTTTCACTATTAAGCATTCATCGCTTCTAGAAACCCTGAATGCATTCATGTGCAATGCAGGATATCTTGGCCGTAAGCTAACAATTGACATGCGACCTTTAGTCTCGATCCCCTGAGGCACAACTGTCATCGGGAGTCCCTGTTGAAGAACATCGTATAGTACTTAATTAATATACTTAGAAATGAAAGTTTAGCAAAAAAATTATGTATGCAAAATATGCACTGAGGACAAATAGTAAATATCTTACCATCATTCCTAAATAGATGTGACCGTAGTTCAATACCATCATTATTGGTCGCACGTTTTGAATACTAACATTTCTAAGTGCAGGAACAAAATTTGTCTTGACAGTATGAAGATCATCAAGCCATGAAACATAATGACTTATCTCCTCGTAGTTTAGTTCAGCTCCGGGACAGTAGTAGGTCCTGTCTACCAAGCGCCGGACATGTTCGGTTGAATGGAGATAAGCTGTCAATAGAAATTAGTTGTCAGTTATTTTTGAATAAGCAATATCAAAGATAAAAATATAGTTGAGAAGAACTCACATAATGGTAGAACTGGAGGCGTCTGCACATCGACCCATATGTCTCTATTACCTTCAATATCATCTTCCGGACGAATATCAAAGGTGATAATTATACCAGGCTCAAATGCATAAGCCTTGCATAGTGCTTGCCAAGTTTTGCATTAATAATAGGTGTACGTGTGTGTATTGTATACTTTGACGTTGAAAGTATAACCATCATGCTCAGTTTTCAGGTAAACTCTCTTTACCTCCATAGTTTCCATATTTTTGAAACCTATCTTATCCAAGACAAAAATTCTTGCATGGCAGGGGATGTGCTAGTAGAATAGTGAAAATTAAAAATTATAAGTCAGGCAAATGAAGCATATATAATTCATGCT